>CAWUFW010003154.1:1050000-1650000 GCA_963921515.1 Calotriton arnoldi | reverse complement strand
CCGTTACAAATACTCTTATCATAACATATCAAGATATCGTCAGACTAAGTAAATG
This sequence comes from Calotriton arnoldi, assembly GCA_963921515.1. Classification (NCBI taxonomy): domain Eukaryota; kingdom Metazoa; phylum Chordata; class Amphibia; order Caudata; family Salamandridae; genus Calotriton; species Calotriton arnoldi. The sequence continues at coordinate 1,649,945 of CAWUFW010003154.1, read as the reverse complement.
GTTTTCATTTAGAATTACTATAAAGATTATAATTTCATGGGATATCCTGGAAGTCTGTCATGGAGTCGTGCCCGTTGATACAAACACTAAACTCCTTGATCTGAAGCATCATCCGAAGCAGGCTCCATGTTGTTCCTCAACGGGCTACCGCAAATGTGCAGTGCAGGAGGTAAAACGCCTGCGGTATAATACGGGCAGCGTCACCATGGCGAATACTATCCCGGCTGTTCAAACATTATGGGCCAGCGGAATGATACGCCACATATTTACCTACTGGCTGCAGCTTGTAGTCAATCAGCATGGCATTAGAAAACGTATTAATTACTGGAAAAAAATCCTCATTCTTTTAAGGGTTTTTAAGTATGTATGTTTTAAGTTAAAACTTGTTTTTCATCCATTTATAAACTAACTATATCAGATCACCATGCGATTACTGTATGGCTTTTAGTTGAGTCAATAAATTTGAGTTTCATTTGATTTTACTACTGAAGAGCAGCTTAGAAACATCAAAAGATAACATCAAACTCACAGAAGCACATAACTAGAAAATATCAAAATACTGTTTTGCTTTTTATTTTTCAAACAGTGCATATTGAAGGTAACTCTCAAGTGTCGCTGACTCACGGAGATGCACTACGCCCTGATGACACTTTTTAATGTGTGTTTTTCTAAGATTGCTCAAAGGTTACCATAAATTTAGATTGTAATTATGGCCTGTCAGGCGCCATTTTAAACTTTCCTTTTCCGCTTCAAATTGGGCAGTGGCTGAATGCAATGATTTTGGTGTCACAGAGACTGGTCATTTGCGTCTCATTAACCAGCTCCCTCTTTCCTTCCCCAGACACTACCACAGCATTGAAGTGTTCACGCACTACGACCTCTTAACGCTGAACGGATCCAAGGTCGCACAAGGTCACAAAGCGAGCTTTTGCTTAGAAGATACATACTGCGGTTCAGGTATGCTATTTTTGCAGTAGGTCTGATCTGGAGACTGAGGTCTTTGAACCCGATTATATCTGAAAGAGAGAACTAAAAAGAGAAACGGGATTAAAAAAAAAAAACAAGATTATGCAGTCATTGACTATTCCATAGGGTCTCAAACTTTCAGTGGCGGCTGGTGGAATTTGAAACTGGTGGGGCGAATGCAGAACGAATCAACGTATGCGAGCGAGCGCAGCGAGCAAGGCCGACGGCAATAAGGGGGGTGTGGGGAGGTTCTCCCCCGTGAAGAAATTTTTTAAAAATTGGCATCTTTTTGGTGCGATTTTCAGCACTATTTCTGTGATAAATGGACTAAAAATTCAGTTCTTCTAGGCATTCATAAAAGAAACCTCATACATTATTTCAGAGAATTTCTGGGTTGCCAAGCAAGTCTGACTTCTGAAGAGGGCTAGGGTACTAAGCAAGACTGCTTTGGCCCTACCCTTTCCAATAGAAAACACTAGTTAGTGATGTGAACAAGTTCAATGGACTACACTACATACAGAACAGAGTCTGTGACCAAAGAACATGAAATACATGCTTAATGTGTCCACATCCACACCAGACTCACTTCGGACAGTCCAATCACATTACATCTTTACCTTGCGTTCTGTACAGAAGACATTGAGACTGAAGTACATGCATGCTTCCTGAACAGAGCAATAAAGCATATGCCCAGAAATGTGCAGTAGCTCGTGACCTCCGTTTATTTGGATAGCATGGTGAAAGGGTACTCCCTTTGGAAAAGCCTCATGCAGGAAATCACGAAGACATCAATCTGCAACTAAACCTTAAAGCGCCAAGAGGCAGATAAATTGGTGAACGCTCCACTAAACAACTATGCACCGTAAATAAAAATACCCAGAAAAAGAAGACTTGTTGAACTACTGTGCTCAGGTGGGTGGTAGTTTGAGGCCTGTGGCTCCGGGGCGTAGCTATGGGCGCACACGATTGCTAGCCATTGCAACATGTCCACAGTCTGTGCACGGAAAGGTAAAATGGCGTGCAAGGAAATCAAGTCCACCGCTCCGTGACGTATTTTCATTGCTTTAACTTAATCAGACTTGTGAAAGAAGTGCCTCTCTCTCACTCTCCTCTACCCCCAGGCGTCCTAACCCTCCCTCCGCCCCATATCTCACTGTTTGATGAGCCGTTGATGGGCTTTTCTGCATTTAGAAGACCGTAGTAAACACCCATTCATGGAGGGGGAGAGAATGCTTATAATTTGACCAGGGGAACAAAAGGCCGAGGAAGGGTGCAGAGTGGCTCGAGTGAAAAGATGGACAGAAGGTGGCGAGCTGCTGCTGAGCTCCGGTGCTTCTCACTTGCTGCAGCCCCCGCGGCTTCTCAGACCATCCACAGGATATCAATTGTGTCCGTTTATCTGATCATACACTTGGGCTGCCAGACAATTATTCTGTCACTTTACGCATCACATTTACAAGGATGGAAAAGCAAGTACGGCGAGGCAGAAAAGAAAAAAAAACGAAGAAAAATAAAAGCAGTGAGATTGACGGAGACGTGACTGTGATATAATAACTAAAAACGCCCTGATAAAATGAGAATGGGGATTAAACACACACATATAGCAAATAAGGGTCGCGTCGAGGTTGCCATGTCCGACCCTGCAGTCACGCGCCAAGCCATTCTTTGTCTTCAGTTCTATATTTCTCGTTTTTAGCTAAAACACATCTCTGACAAATATCGCTAGCACTGTACGTGGCAGTTTTAGATTTTAAACAATTAGTTGAAATAAATCTTTAAAATGAAGACAAATACAACAGAAAAAGATGCGGAAGGCTTACACAACACAGTATTCGAATTTACTACAGAGGCCAGAATGTTTGTGTCCTCGTCACGCAGAAACTCTGAGTCTCATCTCTCACGGGTATATCTGTCTCATCTCTCATGGATAACCGCATAACCCTAACAAGTTCAATTGTACAATACACACTTAATAATACCGAATGATTAGTTTCTGCGCTGATCAAACTAGGCTCCTAAACATTTCCTATTTTTGCCGGTCTGATTTTGTTTTCCTTTTCGGTTGCTGGGCTTCCGAGTAACACTCAAAAATAATTAGTTGCTCATTAGTCGGCTCTTACATTCAATATTGGTAAAATTCAGGATTGCGTCGGCTATTGGCCATAAACCTATCATCATTACCCTGCGGGCCATAACACCACAAGTCCTGAGCTTTCCTCCCACACATTTTTATAATAATGTGTTTTTACAGAGTACTTCCCATTGTAAAGTTAATATTCTGTAGTTATGCAAGTAATAGGTGTTACAGTCACTACGTGGTTCTCAATTTTACGTAACTGATTGGCCTCACAAGAATGAAGGGCTAAGTCGGCCTTGCCAGAATTACATCCTGTGACGTGCATTGCTAGGGAGACATACAAACACCTCTCAGAGATACCATGTACATCACTGAACTATATTACATGTGGGTATCGTCACTGCTCAAGTGAAGTGCATCCCACTATTACAACTGCCAGGAACCATTATGTTTTTAAATGGAAGCACGAGGCTGGGAGCATGGTATCACCGATGACATGAGCCTCCAAGTAACCTAATATAGCTACCAAGAGGGGTCCTGATTAGTCGCGGCTCGCAATACTCGGGTGGGAGAGTCGGGTGGGGGTCGCGCGGGGGAGTTGTTTTTTTTTTTTTTACAATTAAAAAACACACAACTTACCTGGTCCGCGTCGCCTCTGTTCCTGGGCCGGGGTCCTGCGTTGGGGGCTGCTTGGCGCCTTCTGTTCTGCTCTGTCCTGGGCCGGTCCGGGTCCCGCGCCTTCTGACCAACAGCCCTGGCCCCTTAGGCTGCACGGTGTCTTCTCAGGCAGCCAATCCTGGTGCTGCATTAGCAGCGCCAGGATTGGCTAGGGCACGGAGACGCCCAGCCCATTAGAGACCGGAGGTTGCTGCATGAAGCAACCCTCGGCCTCTCGGATCCCGACTCCACCCTCGCTCTCCTGGTCCTTAGGAAGTGGCTGTAGTGCGCATGTTCGGGCTGGTCATAAAAATGACCAGCCCAAAATCGAGCATGCGCACTATTGCAGCTGCGCTTTAGTAAGTGCTGCTGTCAGTCACCCTCCTTGCTGCCGCAGCCAGTCCCGCCCCCACGGCCCCACCCCCCTTCAGCGCCGATTGAATCAAATGCCTGCCTGAGCGGAGCGACTCGTGAACTCGCGACGCAAGTACTTTAAAGTTTGCTATTAATTTTGCTTGCGTGTGGTGCGACTTGGGGCCATGTGGCCTGGTGGGGCAACGCCCCAGTGCCCCAATGGACGCACCGCCCCTGCAAACTTTAGACAGATACTGTAAATAGTAAGTATGCAGGCATTTCAGAAGTTACTGCGGGGCCACGTCAATAGACTGGATAATGGCTCTTCATAAGACAGGGCCTGTTTCAAAGCTTAAAAATGGCCCTCAGGGAAAAAGAAAACAAGTGGCATTAACAAAGTTACCTGCCTCGGTACTGATAAATAGGGCATCTTGACTTAGAAATGTATAAATACATGATGCATCATGAATACGGGGTCCCCTAAAAGTGCAAGGCCTGGGGAATCGTGACCCCTCTGACAAAGTCCTACTATTATTTAATGCTTCTAAAATGTCTTGTGATACTTTTGAAAGCTGCTTTTGAGTTAAACGTTTTCACTAGTAAACCTATAGTGCTTTCTCTCTTCCTGGGCTGGTATTGTAAGTGCAGTTCTAGATTACAGTGGATTCTAGAAGGAATCAATGAACTGGAATCTGGTGCCCCTGCTAGCACGGGGCCATGCAACAAGCTTGTCATTACATTGGCTAGAACACTGAAGTAGAGGCCTCCTGGGATATAATTGTTACCCATCCGGAGGTATCAGAATGCTTGAAAACACTGCCTGCATTAAAGGGCAAGCAATGCAGTACTGTAAGGAGCGTTAGCTGAGCACATAGCAAAACCGAAGCGCCTCGCTCCTGGTACACCCCCCCACGCAGTATTCTGGTTTGCGCAAACCTATGCAGGAGCTGGCAAACTTCCTGCTTTGCTGTGTGGATAGAAACATCTTTACAGAGCTCTTTCACCTATATGCATTGTGACATAAATACCCAGCATCAATATGTAACTTGTTATATTACTCATGCTGGCACCTAGCTATCAAGGTCCAGGAATCCTGCTGATGTAAACCATACACCAGTAAATATTCACACTGGGCTGACTGAGTCCCATACTCTGGTCTTTATTCACAGATGTAGGGTTCCCTGATACAGAGGGGGTTTGTAACTTGTCCCCTGACTACTTAGAAAGGCTGATCTAACTAGCCATATTATTGTAACTTCCTTAAATATGTGTCACGGATGAGCCACATCCTACTCATTCAAGTAACCATATAGAAGACCTTACTCATTTTGGCCCTCTTGGTCTTCTGTAACACACTGGTGTATGTTACTGATATCTCTGCTACTCAACTAGGAACTAGGGTAACATTCTTAATGGCAACTCAGGCATCTCTCACACCTTCCCTCTGGGCAGCAAAGAAGCCTATTCCAGTCTCTTTTGCTATTTCACCTTCCTTTTTCTTTAACTTACTTCATTTAACACAAGACCTCTTTTGGCCACCCCATCAACTGGTCTTTAAGGACTTGGCATTTACCACCATGTGAAAGAAGGCTTGACACACACAACATACACAAGCCTAGCTTCACGTCTACCAGGTGGCTTACAGATTTCCCTGTACTGGGAACCCCAGGATGATTGCTGCTTGTCACCAAACATCCTGAAGACAAAAACCCCTCGCTGACCATGAACGTTTGTGATAATGGCAAACTCATTTTCCATTCCCTGAACAAAATCCTGAAGGACTATTTACCTACTCAATTTCCAGTTATCACACATCACTAGATCTAGTTTAATGCCGCTTCTAATTATCCAGATAGTCACATACATTTACCTGCCTCTACACTGAGATACAATCTTTCAGACACTGACAATGGACACCTTCCTGAAGACACATACCACCCTTATTCACCCCCAACAGCAAAGATGTCTGTAACACTGATCTTCAGAAAATGGATGGTTCAAACATCGATCATCAACATCTGAAACGAGTGGGTTATAAACTAGTAAGACTCTGAACTAAATCCCAAACTCCCTCTGACAAATTTACATGCCTCATTCACCAGAGGCGTTACAAGCATGTCTTGTTTTGACCAGGAAAAGCCAGGATCTCAGCTAAGTAAGTTAGTAAAGAAATGTTCAGTATCTACATCACTTTTCTACTCTCTTCCTGATGGTAGTGCAATGATCTCTTTTCATCAAAACCAAGGCACCTCAGTCCAAAATACCCAAATACAGCCCTTTGAAACGCAAGAAATTCCCATATGACTCAGGCAACCCTGCTCTCCTCTTTCAGTTCACCCCTCCCCTGGAATTAAAGAATCAAAATACTGACTAACCACAAGAAAGCATTGCCATCTACCGTAATGGTCTTCATACGTTTTAATATTGCACCCCCGTGTAAAATAATTTCATTCGTTCCCCCAAAAAAGGCCAAATATATTTTCCAGTTTTATTGCATAAAATGGTAAATACTGCAAGGTAGCTGAAATATTTCAGTGATGCTTTGGGGCACACTCTAACATATGTCTAGACAAAACTGAACTTCAATAGCGTTTTTCAAGGTATTTAGACAGAATATTGGAAACAGAAATACCGTGGACCAAAATATTGTGTCAAGAATATCAAGGACACAAAGATCGTGAAGGTAAATTTCTATGTGTAACCATAGTTTTACTATATATAACTCCACCAGGCGCGGTCGGTGGTAGGAGTGCCGGTCGGGCGGTGACGTGGGGAGGGGCAGGGTGGGGGGTAGTAAACTACGGATTAAGGCCCAATACAGGTAAGTAAACATTTAAATGAATAAAACGAATTTCGTTGCGCGCACTGCATCGCATTTGGCGATGCAGCGCTCACAACGAAATTCGTTTTATTTATTTAAATGTTTACTTACCTGTATTGGGCCTTAATCCGTAGTTTACTACCCCCACCCTGCCCCTCCCCCGCCCCACGTCACCTCCCGACCAGCACTCCTACCACCGACCACGCTGAACTCCACATATATGTACCTTGACAATATATATATCTTCAAGGTACATAGATGTGGAGTTAAGAATAGCAAATCTATATTGACCTATATGCTCTTACCCTCTTCGTATTTTGGTCCTGGATATTTTTGACACAATATTATTTCCACACAATATTTCTGTTTCCGATATTCTGTCAGTGATCCTCCAGGTATAGGACTGCCTAAGGTTGTTGTTTGAGGCATGGGGTCACTTGGCAGCTTTGAACACACTTAACATTATGAACATTGCAGTTATGTTCAGTTAGACCAGTGGTCTTCAAACTTTTTGATGTCGAGACCCCCTTGTCAAACCTTTTTAGGCATAAGGACCCCTTCTGACAACATTTTCTAGAAACTGGTTCTCCTCATCATCAACATCTATCGACAACCATAAATGCCCCTGTTAGATCTGGCATCTTTTGGTATGTTTCCCCTGTTTTTTTCCTTTCTGACCTCCTAGTTTTGACTCTGTTTTTACAGGTTCAGTGTCTCTGCGCACTTTCTCACTTCTGTTCAGTGTTAAAGTGCAAGTGTTCCTATTGTAAATTGTATGATGGATTGGTGTTTCCATGATTGGCATGTTTGACTTACTAGTAAGTCCCTAGTAAAGTGCACTGAGGGTGCCAGGGCCTGTAAATCAAATGCTGCTGGTGGGCCTGCAGTACTGATTGTGCCACTCACCCATGCAGCCCTGAAAAGGGTTATCCAACCTGCCACTGCAGTGTCTGCGCGGTTTGTAACTGCCATGTCGCCCTGGCAAGTGCAGCCACTTGCCAGGCCCTAATCTTCACTTTTCTTACATGTAAGTCACCCCTAAGGTAGGCACAAGGTACCCCTGTGGGCAGGGTGCCGTGTATATTAAAGGCAGGACGTGTACTGGTGTGTATTTTCTGGCTTAGCCATCCTGTGTGCCTCTGCTGGGTTTGTGGATTGACTGTCTGGCTTTGGAGTGACAGGGGCTGGGGATGTGCATTTTCATCAGACAGCCACGGGGGGGGTCACGGTGTGTCCTGCCTTTCCTGGATGAGTCAGGGCTGGGCTGAATAGACCTGGGCTGTATTTATAGTAGTGGGAGGAGATTTTCTTGCACCTGAATGGGCCTGGTCTGCCTTGGACAATGCTGTCTCCACCTTCTGCCAGGAAGCTGGGCCAGAGAGGATGGAACTGGTTTGGGCTGGGCACAGGCACTCTCTGCCCAAAAGCACAAAGAGAAACTGAGTATAAATATTGGGGTCCAGACCCCAGAACTTTAGAACTCGCTGGAATCAAGGAACCTGCCAAGAAGAAGAGCTGGAAGAACTGCCAAGAGGAGTACTGCAACTTTGCTGTGTTGTTGCTTTGTTGGTTTGGCCTGCAGTTGCTTTCTGCCTTGGGCAGTGAAAGGACTGGACTGAACTTTCTTTACTTGTTGCTGAGTATCTCCAAGGGCTTGAAGTAGAACTTGCCTCCTGTTCTGAAGTCTCAGGGACCGCAAAGACTTCACTGACCTCTGGGTACCGCCTCTGGAACTGTGGTTTCAGTTGCCACAGAGGGGGGGGAAAGCAACTGACTCCGTCACTGACTCCGCTGCTGGCTCCGTGTCCTGAAGGCACCGCTGTATCCTGCACCGCAACCCCGGTCTCACTGACGTCGGCCACCGAGCTGCTGCTTGCACCGTGACCTGTGGGCACCGCACTCCGCACCGCCTCGTTTCACTTTGCCGCCCTGGTTTCACCGACGCCGTCGCTGACTTCGACAACCGTGACCGCACCGTGGCTTGGGGGCACTGCTCGTAAGTCTTGCGACACACTGCCCCTTCCCACACCGCAGTCCGGACTGACCGATGCCAGCTCCCCGCAAAGTGCATATTTTTAAGTACTATATGTTGGATTTTTATCGTTTTAGTCTTGTTTTGAATGTAAAAGTATTGGATATTTTTCTAAACTGGTGTGGTGTCCTTTTGTAGTGTTTTCACTGTATTACTGTTGGTTATGTGCAAATCCTTTACACACTACCTCTGAAATAAGCCTGACTGCTCGTGCCAAGCTACCAAGGGGATGAGCAGGGGTAATTTCAGTAGTGTATCCCTCTTACCCTGACTAGAAGGAAGGGCCCCTACTTGGACGAAGGTGCAAACCATTGCCAACTAGAGACCCTCCATTTCTAACAGCCCCCAATTACCTTAGCAAATAATTTTTAGGGTGGGAAATTATATTAAACAGCGTTTAGCAAACCAAAGGTCATTGAGCGTAGGGGTGTAGCCAAAGGTGTAGCTAAAAACTAAGGGCCTCATTTATGTGGAATTGGCATAGGGCAGCGCTGCAAGTCTTCTTGCAGCCCTGCCCTATGCCAATGTGAAGGCAGGAATGCACCGTATTTATGAAATACGGTGCATTCTAGTCCTTTTACCTTCACATATTGCTGCCTAGCACCAAGATAGGCAGGATTGTTTTAGTACAGGAAGAGGCACCTTCCTTCACCAAAACAATCCTGAGGGGCGTTTTCCTATTTCTATGTGAGCTGCAATATGTAGCACACATGGAAAGAGGAAAAACGAGGAGAAATGAAAACATTTCTCCTCGTTACGCCTCCACTGGAGAGGCGGCAGATTTTGGAGCTGCCCCAGGTTTACGTGATTTTGTAAATATGGGGCAGCATCAAAATCCATGGGCTTTGCGTGGGAACCCCGCGCAAAGCCCATGGAACACCTTGACGCAGAGTAAGGCAACGCAGTGACTTGCACTGCTATGTCTTACTCCATATCCATGAGGCAAAGCCATGCGGGGTGACTTTGCACTGCCTCATAGGTATGGTTGAGATGCTTGCGCCACTGGAACATCAAAAAAAAAAGTGATGCTCTGGCGATGCAAGCCTCTCATAAATAAGCCCAAAATATTCTATACGTTTTTTAGGTCTTTCACCTTTAGGTATCTACATATAAAATAATGGGCAGCGTAAATGAAAAATAAATAAAAAAAGTTATTACTCAGTGGGAAATGCACTGTAGTACATTATGAAACCTCTATTAGTTAATGCACTGCAGAGGTCTCTGTATAACCAGAGAACCACAGAATTAAATCTTGATTGGTGCAGTGGAGAATAGTGATGTGTATTTTTAGTGCTACGAAGTCACAGCCTGTGACGGAAAGCACTGTGAATATGTAAGTCAATTTTTTATACTTGCATTACACACAGGGTAAGATAGAATGCTGCAAAATGTGCGAATAGTTTTACAATAAAATGGTGCTTTCGAAATGTAGGTTTTAATAATACCAGAGCGTATGTAATGCAGTTTTCTTTTTTTACATAACTGTCCCTTCAACACCTCTTTAGGGGCACTAAGGGCTGTGTAAATGCAGTTAAAATTAAAAGCAAGAACTTCTCAGCCCAGTTGTTAACTCTTTGCACTTTCACTCAAAAAACACATCTTTGTCTTTACAAAGAGCCAGAACTGCTCCCAAGCATCCTTTACACTTGCAGATTAACAGATAAGGCACATTTGCCTTTCATTCAGGCAAGCAGCTGATAACGATCTTAATTAGCCATCCCAGGACGGCTGTCTTTTTGCAGGGACAAGTGAAGCTGGGGAATCTGCGACCCCCTTCCTAGGACTCCACGACCCCCCTGGGGGTCGCGCCCCACAGTTTGAAGACCTCTGGGTTAGACCCTTTAAAACCCTCTGAAATACCTGACTGCCAGCATGTTATTGCTCAGCATTTCAACCTCAGAATGCCCATCGTGTGACCCTTTATTAGAATTGAGGTGATGTGGAATTAGGGGTCATTTGGAAGCCCTTCTTTGATACCTACCGCAAGCGAATATGTGAGTGATAAAATAAGTCATTGATTGCCATTGACAGTGGCTCGCTGCTGCTCTGTTTTCTGTCATTATAGCATAGAAGAGTTTTTTTAGCATGATGTTTGTCTGAATTCTTCTGGGATATGCTAAGTGCTAGTCCTTGCCTGAGCCTCGCACCAAATCTGTTCCAATATATTCAAGGTAACATGAAAGTTGCTAAGCTTAGCACTCACAGGAACACTTAGGGGCACATGCATCAAGCATTTTTGTCTTCGCAAACAGGCCTATTCGCAGAATCGGCCCGTTTGCGAATGCAAAAAATGCTTTTCAGATGCAGCAAACCATATTTTGCGATTCGGTACCGAATCGCAAAATGGGTTTGCGATTCGCTATTAGGAAGGGCCGTGTTTAGGGCGTCCCTTCCTAATACCGAATCGCATCAGTATGTAGGAATGTTTTGTGACTGAAATGCGGTCTCAAAACATTCACATTTTACCACCTACTTTAAGTAGGTGGTATCCCATTTGCAAATGTGAAGGGGTCAACAAGGGACCCCTACCCCTTTGTGAATGTTTACAGCGTTTTTTAAGAGCAGGCAGTGGTCTTAAAAATTAAAAGAAAACTTTTCATTTTTGTTTTGAAACGCATCCCGTTTTCCTTTAAGGAAAACGGGCTGCATTTAAAAAAATTGCTTTATTTAAAAGCAATCACAGACATAGTGGTCTGCTGACCCCAGCAGGCCACCATCCCTGTGTTTTTTGCGATTCCTAGGGGGTCGCAAATTGCGACCTACCTCATTAATATTCATGAGGTAGGTCATTTGCGATCCACTAGGAATAGCAAAAAGTGTTCAACACATTTTCATGCATGCTGATTTGCGATTTCCTAATTGCAAATCGCAAGGATTCGCAATTATTAATTGGCAAAAATGTTTCTTCAGGCGTCTGGCCCTATACTTCTAAAGTCTCGAGTAAAAAGTAAAAATAGGGAATGCAGAACTTAAGGAAATCTACTTGGTATCACTAAATGTAGCCATCGTTGTTCATTTAATTGCAGGAATATGGCTCGCATTATTCTTTTAATTTGAGTAAAGGGTGAACTGCATCATACTGTAATTCCTACACATCATCAGATATGTCTACATTAAAAGGGGTGCCTGCCTTTAGCAGAGAAAGAAAAACCTAAAGTGTCATTGCTTTAGATCATATCATTATTTAAATAGTACTGTTACCTATGGGTGTTGTCAGCGACCATATCCATATGCACGGTGTCTTCATGTCCTAATTTTGAGATGCAAGGCCGTTAATGATGAATGCATCTATTTCATTGCACATTGTTATTTTTTAATTCAAGAAAACATCGAACTTTGTTCGTATGGTATAAAATACAATTAAACAACTTTGAAGGCGAGCCCTGGAAGTGTTTTTGCGAACCCTTTTCACTTAAATTAGAACCTTATCATCCTGCAGCCTCTTTTGCTAATCCTGTTATCTTCTCGTTGGATAAAGAGATAAAGACAGCAATAAAAACAATGCTACTCTGCACCCAACACTGACATTGTCTTCTGCTCAGGTATGGAAAGGCGCTATGCGTGCGCCAACTTTGGAGAGCAGGGCGTGACAGTGGGCTGCTGGGACACGTACCGCCATGACATTGACTGCCAGTGGGTGGATATCACCGACGTCGATCCAGGGGATTACATCTTCCAAGTAAGTGCCTTTGTCTTTCTATTCCTACATCTATGATTTATCCTATGAGCAGTACTGCAGGAGAAGGTGCCTCAGAAGAGGGATGAATAGACGCGCATTGCTGCATTGAGGAATGGCAGAAAGATATCGTAGGAATACCTATAGGAGGACACTTGTAGTGTGTCATCAAAGATATGCTTTTAGCGAACTGCAAACCCTTCTTAATATAATTATGAAGTTCTGAAACACATAAAACTCTAATAATGTGAAAAACAAAAAATACTGGACAGTCGCTATGAACTGCCCGAATTAGATCCAATGATAGGATAGAAACAGAGGAACTGTAATTGCCATGGAAGGAAAGCAGGTTGCGTTTCTGTCTTGTGAAGATTTTTGATAGATTACGCCAAACCCTTGCTATATTTATTGTAAAGGATTTATGCCGGTTACTCGTCTCCTCGACTTCAGGTGACTACGTAGTCCGTTCTTCATTAAGCCTCATTCGCCACTGCTCAGGGCATTAACTGTGGTTAATGCACTCTGCAAAATACGCTCACTCTTGTTAATCACCTGCCCTACAATAATGGGCTTGAATTCAACATGTTGATGAACAGGTTTCCACTGAAACTGGCAAGGCACCTCTGTCAAGTGGTTTTCTCCAGGTTTCATATATGTACTTTTATGATATATATATTTTTTTTTCACTGAAAAAAGTAAAGGTTAAAGTAATGTTGTAGTTAGGTGTGATAAAAAAAGATCTGTTTTTGTTTTTAAAAGAAAAAAAACCTTAGAAATTCACTGAAAAAAACAAAGGTTAGAGTAACGTTATAGTTAGGTGAAGATGTCAATGGCAACATTAACGTTTTGAACTAAAAAAAAATACACAGAAATTCACCAGTTATAGTAAGCAGAGCTAAATATAACTTGTGCCCCCGCCATGCAATGCTTATGACCTCACGTGACATCACTCTTGACATGTTCTATGACATCACTGATGACATCTCAAATGACATCATTGTTGACATCACAGATGGCATCATCCAATGAGTGTGTTAGTTTGTTTTATATTTTACAATGTGACAGGTAAGTATTATCCATATTCTCTATCGAATTTTGTACAGTTTCTTTCCTGCTAATGGGTATAATTGTTTAGAAAATACTTGTTCTCCTAATGGGTCATAGGTGTATAGAGGTATTAACCCTATCACTTACTGGTAATCTTCTTTAATTACAGGTAATCTTCATCACCCCAATTCAGAGTCCTCCTCATCCCAGTCCTTACTTACTTGTGGGATGGGACGAGGGGGACGGAGATGAGGGGGTAATGAGTATGTTATGAATGTTTGCGTGCAGGACTAATGCTGTGTGCAGGTAACAGTTCATGACTTGTGTCCATTATGTTGCTTTTGCTAAAAAGTTTCCAACAAGGAAAAGATCCTATGTAGTAGATGCTAAGTATTGTAAGAAGCATTGAGTGTTTTGAGGGAATTGTCTCAGCATGACAATTTCCTCGTAGGACAGAAGACTGTGTGCACCAGGTACTTACTGATGTATGTGTGCTTGATTAGCTACGAAGGAGAGCTATGTGTCACTTTTTCAGCAGAGAATGAAGGCTGTGATTAGTATGACCTATATCACTTTCAGGCCTTGGGTGTTTACAGTCAGTAGTCTTTCTTTGGAGAAATGTTGTATAGAGTGAATACTTTTCTTAGTAGATACTTTTAATAATCTGTGGTGCTTTCATCATGAGAGTTTCGCTGTCTGCAAACAGTGCGGTACAGGGTAAAGTTTGTGCATAGGTTAAACACTGTTTACAGTACATACTTTTCTACTTATGTCCGCTTCATTTCTCATGAGAGTTTAGCTAACTGTTAAGGGTTTGATACAGGCTAAAGGCTGTCCATAGTAAGGAATTCATTTCGTAACAGATCTTGAGTGTATGGAGGAATTTGTTTTTCTCAGAATAGTCATATATAGATAGAACACCGAGCGCAGTAGGGATTACCTAGCTATGTGTGGTTGATTGTTAACATGAGCTCAGTTACCCCTGCAGCTGACCTGACTGTGGGTGTCTGTACAAGACTCACAGCAAGGTACAGCAATCCTGGATTTACAATTACATATATATTCTCATGTGGCGCGCCAGCAGGCAGGCCTCGTAAAAATCCATAAAAATTCTATTTTAAGCTGTACTTAAATCAGAGCAGTTCACAGTTCAGACTTTCAATTTTCGCCCCTATACTTTTCAATGACCCTTTTATGGGAGTCCTCTGTTATTTGGGATTTATGTCTCTCGCAATCTTTGCTCCTGTGCAGGTTGTCGTGAATCCTAAATTTGAAATGGCAGAGTCAGATTTTACTAACAACGTGATGAAGTGCCGCTGTAAATATGACGGCCATCACATCTGGATGCACAGCTGTCACAACGGTAAGGAGAACGTGAGGGGTGAATGGGTGCAACGTATTTTGGTGTCGCTGCAATGAACATCTATCAATTGGGTGCATAGACCCCCCATGCAGGTGATAGTAAATAGCCTTAGATGGGTGGATTGAGATGTTCCTGTTCGTTCTGAAGAATGTGCAATTGCCTGTTAAACTACAATCCAACTTGACCCCTTGTTATTGGCTTGTCATCAGTTGTTTCCCAAAGTGAAGCAGGTTTAATATCAGGTACTTAACGGTAGGTGTGTATGGATACTTAATAGTGATATTGTGAATTGACAGACTCAGATTGCTATCCCAGTTTGAGAATTGAAAACTCAGCCCTGATCCCTGGGTGGATATTGCAATGTCTTGAGTCTGACCACATGTTGCTTACAAAAAATTCCACTGAGGTGTAAGGAGCTAGGATCCCACTCATGAAAAGGCATATCTTCTCCTTCTGTATGGAGATGTCTGTCTTGTGAGGCAACATTCAAGATGGCGTGCAATGTGCCACAGTTATCAAGCTTCGAGGCACTTTGATAACTGGAGAGGGAGACATCTGATGCCCCCACATGCACACAGGATGGCTATGAACTTAACGAAGGGACTTATTCCAAACATAATTTGATAAGAAAGGTGATACAAAACTAAGTCCATTCCAGATATTATTGTAAAAATGTGAATAGTGACCACCATTTTAATAGGGTAGTCGGCAGCTTGTGTAACCATGCGATTAGGTCGGAGGGTAACTGCACCTGGTGCCACTGGTAGCATGTCAAAAGTCAAGGAGTCCTGCTAAAAAAAAAAAAAATCACAAGAAGAGGTAAATTCATCAAAACAACAGAAGTGATGAACACAAAAATAAAAAAGGGCAAACTACCCAGTTAACTAGTCTAGAACTTTGCCAGGATATGTACTCCCTTTCAATCAAATACTTCTAGTTGCACTCAAACCACCCTGAACTGCTTCAAAGTTTTGATCTGGAACTAACTCCCCACTGCCTTGTGCTCCTCCTCGTCTCCTAACAAACTTCTCTAAAACACACCTGCACAAATAAGAAGCAATGATCCCTGTATTAACGAAGATAAACACTCGTAGGCAGGAAGTCATGTAGCTGCTAATGTAGAAAATAGGAGGAAGATTTATTGTAAAGGATAAGTTTAGGTTACAGGTAGATAATATGGTAATTACAAAGCCCCACCAGGAGCAGCCTCCTGCTGCTAAGCCCACTCTCTCCAACTGATCTCTCAAAGCATACATAAACATTCAATGACATCACACTCACACTCTGACCAGCAGGGAACTGGTTACCTGGGAGAGGATGCATGGCAACAAGTCAAGATACCACAATCCCAGCTTCCATCCTCTCAGCCATGTTCCATGTAAACAGATATATTGTAAGATACATTCATGTATGGAATGTCTACGTCATGAGTCACTTACCACCGCCATCAACAATATTCTGTTTATGCTATGTACCAAACACTGTTTATTTTTGTGTTATGTACAGCAAAACTTGTTGCTATGTACGATAGTACTTCCAGTAATGATCATGCTATTATTCTCCAGATAAATCCATGGGGCTGTCTCTCGTTCACAGAGGAGATGCGTGTAGATCTGTAATGAAGGACGACACTGGTTCTGTTTTTAAGCAAAATCCTATATTGCTCTGAGGAGCGCAGAAGGACACGTCCAGCACAGTGTCCAACAAGAAAACAGTCTCACTAGAACCAACATACACTTGAGTAAAAACATTCCAGGAATGCATACACGAGCAACCTGGTTACCAAGCAACACAACACTTCCCCATCCTTACCAAATAAAAAAAAAAAAAAAGAAAAGAAAAGGAATAAAGAAGAATACCCAACAGCAGTAAGGTGGAGGGAAGGAATACAAGATATAAGGTGGAATTATAAATTCTTCACCACATAATCTTTAAGCCAAGCAGGGGCCTTCCTTTGCCTAGGCAATCTCTGTTCGAGGACAGAAGAATCACAGGAAGTGACTCCAGAGTTCTCCTCCAAAGAAGACCTGGGAGGAACCACCCCATCCCCCTCCTCAGGAACAGGGGATTCAACATTAGAACAAGCAGAAGAATCAACAGGAAGGGCTGATGAGTGGGAATTAGATTCCAAGGCAATTTCATCCTCCATCCACTCTGAATTGTCATTGCGTAAATTAGAACCTCTCACACCGCCAGGTCTTTCCATGGCCACTCTTTTGAGATTCCAGACCTCGCCATTCCTAAGTCTGACAGTGTTTTGCAAAACTTCAACAGCTTCCTCAGCATAAAAAAAAACACTCTCACCCTTACTCACAAACCCAGGTTTCTTAACTCGGACCCAATCACCAATTTCAATATGGGCGGGTTTTGTACAATGCTTAGCATCGAAGTAACTTTTGCTTCTATCGTGTACGCGTTCCATTCTGTTCCATACATCCTCCTTGGACCAGTGCACCGCACCAGACGAGCACAACCAACCTGGATTAAACTTGGATCTGGGTTTGCGACCACGCATTAATACAAAGGGGGGTAAACCAGTGGCCTCAGTGGAAGTTACTCGATAAGCCCAAATTGTCTTACCGACCTGTGTGACCCAATCCTCAGAACCACTGGTAGCCAGTTGAATTATACCTTTCAAAACACAATTAAACCTTTCCACCATTCCGTTTCCACTAGGATTGTACAAGGAAGTGGTTCTATGCTTGATTCCTAACCTTTCAAAATAATTCCTTGCCTTGTTTGACACAAATTGGACCCCATTGTCACTAATCAAAGATGCAGGAATACCTTCAGAAGAGAATGTTTCGTCCAAGGACTCTAGGACAACAAGAGTATCAGCCTTGTCCACCACTTTAACAGCAGGCCAACGAGAGAATAAATCCATAAGAACTATAATATATTTTTGCGAATCACAACTCTGATCTCTTACGGGCCCCAAAATATCAATGGCAACAGTATCCCATGGTTCCTTAGACACAATACTGTCACACATTGGGGGTCTAAAGGTCCTTAATGATTTATCAGCGTTACAGCATGCAGTACATTCTCTTACTATTCTCTCCATTTCAATATCCAAACCAGGCCACCAAAACAAATTCTTTAACACAGACTTGGTCCTGGTAATGCCAGAATGTCCTTCATGACATAACTCAACAATGATGGACCGTAAACTCAAAGGAGGTATGATTCTCTCTCCTCTTAACAAAAATCCATCATTAAAGGAAAGTTCCGACCTAACTTCCCAAAACGGTCTAACAGTTTCAGGTAAAGTATCCTTGCGGGGCCAACCACTCATCACATAAGAGACTACATTCTCCAGAACTTTATCTTTTTGAAACTCAGTCTCCCACTCATTTTTGTTAATGGCAGAACGACCTTGATCATGGATCAATGCCACCTGAAAATTGTTCCACTTGTCATCCTCACACTTTTCCAACATAGCAGGCATCCTAGAAAGAAAATCAGCCACAAGATTATCTCTACCAGGTGTATAGACAATCTTGTAGGTAAAGTTTTGCATCCGCATGGAGATTCTAGCAAGTCTAGAGGATACATTAAGTGAGCCATCTGCAGTCAAAATTTTAACTAGAGGTTTGTGGTCACACCTCAAAGTACAAACTTTCCCCCATGTGAAGGATTTGAAATGATCTAAACCCCAAGCACATGCCAATGCTTCCTTTTCTATGATGGGGTATTTTTCCTCACACGGAGACAAGGATCTGGAAGCGTAGGCAATAATGTGTTCCTTGCCTTTCTCATCCACCTGAGACAAAACAGCCCGAGACCTTTGTTGCTCGCATCCGTAGTGACGATGCTATCGGCTGCAGGGTCGAAACTACTTAAACTGGTGGCCCCAGCAATAGCAGCCTTAATAGTCTTAAAATCGTTCTCACACTCGGAAGACCACACAAAATTAGTGTTTTTTTAAAGTAATTGTCGAATATTATAGCAGCTATCAGCAAAATTTGGAATGTACTTGGCGCAAAATTCTGCCATGCCCAAAAAAGACCTTACGTCATCCTTGTTGGTAGGAGTAGACACATTTTCAATAGATGAGACAAGGGAAGGTTTCGGTCTGATACCATTCCGATCAATAGTGTGGCCTAAGTACGTTACACTTTCACTTGCAAATTTGCATTTGGAGAATTCAATGGTAAGCCCTTTCTTTTCCAAGATGCTTAACACATTAATGAGCCTGGAATCATGTTAGGATTTACTTCCACCAAAAATCAGAATATCATCCTGAAAAAACGTTACACCCTTCTCCTTATTAAATAGCTGGAACATTAGGCGCTGAAAAACAGCCGCAGCCGAGGCCAGGCCAAAGGGCATACGTGCAAATTGGTAGCAGCCAAAGGGAGTAATGAAGGATGTAAATTTTTTTGATTCAGGAGATAACGTGATTTGATGATAGGCCGACGAGAGGTCAATAGTGGAAAACCACTTCGCCCCCTTCAAACAACTTACCATCTCGTTAATTTTCGGCAGAGGAAATCTATCAACAACAATGTTGTTGTTCAAGTGGCGGAGGTCCACACAGAGTCTGATTTTTCCGTTGGATCGCCTGGCAATAACAATCGGAGAAAGAAACTCAGACGCCTCTATTGGTTCGATTACCTTGGCAGCCACTAAGTTTTCTAGTTCCTTGGCAACATCGTCTTTCACCAAAATGGGTACATTGCGACAACGGTGATCCTTTGGAATAGCATTATCTTTGAGGCGGATTAAATGTTCAAATCCTTGTAATTTGCCTTACTTACCACTAAAAACTGAAGGAAACTGTTTGAGCATCCTTTCACCCAAGGATGTCCCTTCATCGATAACTAACACCTGTTCCTTGCTGTTTGGATCCAGAATATTATGCAGCATTTTCTGGTCCAACCAACCCAAAACAGGCGGGCCAGTCCTTGCAACGTATAATTTTCCACGGCTTTTCCTGTTTCTAAATTCAAACTCGAACCATCTATATCCGAGTAGGTCAATTTTCTCACCACTGTAACCTTCAGGATGCACATCCGGTTCCAATAAATGTTCGCCCACCTTCCTAACAAAATTTGTCTTCCACAAACTCTCGTTAATAATGGTGTAAGGAGATCCTGAGTCAGCAAATATCTGTAAATTGACTCCACCAATCACCATATTACAAACAGGTTTGTTGCTACAGTCTGCATCATTAATGTTGAGAAGTAGGTTACCTCTAAAATTCATAGTTAAATCATTTACAGGAATATCAAAGTTCGGTTCCGCTTGAGTATTATCATTTCCATCAATATCACCCACAAATTTAACTCTAGAATTCTTTCTCCTACAGACTTTTGCGTAATGGCCTAGAATACCACAATTAGTACACCTCTGTTTGGCAGCAGGACAATTCTTACTGTATGCCAAGTGATCAAGACTTCCGCATCTATAACATTTAGTATGTTCTCTATTGCTAGGCCTATCTCTATTAAATTTTAAAAAAACAAGTAATGTACATAAATACCTATTTCTGTAGCTGCGCTTGAAAGCGGGAGTAAGGTACGTCAGATTGCGATGCTCCGATCGTGCTAAGATTGCGATGCTCCGATCGTGCTATGTAAATAAGCAACGTTGTTAAGGAAACAGAGAAATCCAAAATGGCTGCCCACGAGGTCACACAACGTGACCTCGCGTGATGACGTAGTTCAGGCGTCTACGTGAGTCAGAATCAAAAGGAATGAGCGTTCGCAGGAGAATCGGGTTTTAAGCAAAATCCTTTATTGCTCTGAGGAGCGCAGAAGAACACGTCCAGCACAGTGTCCAACAAGAAAACGGTCTCACTAGAACGAACATACACTTGAGTAAAAACATTCCAGGAATGCATACACGAGCAACCTGGTTACCAACCAACACAACAAGATCAGGATTATAAAGTAGGAGTGCCATGGCATAGACCTTCCACAGCAGTAACCTACCCTGGTGCAGTTCTGGTGCACTAATGCCTGGAAATCAAGACCTCTGGTTGTAATTATGACCAATGGAGCTCTTGGATTCGACACACACATGCTTGAGGCTTTTCTTGACTATTTCGGACGGGTTCTATTCCCAAACTGGGTAAGTGTTGCTACTCTCTGAAGCGTAAAGTGAAATGTGTGAAGGGCGTATATTGCTCCCGTGCTGGATCGTCAATTCGCCCAACCTTACTTAGGGGAGGAATTAAATGGAACAAAAAGGGAAAAGAGGAAAAGAGGAAAACTCGAGTAGTAATGTGGAGCAACCTTAAATATCCATTTGAGGAGTTACCAAGGGTACTTAGGGGATGCTGTAGTGAGCACGTAGAGTTTATATCTCTTACTTACAGTCACTGGACATGAGCATGCAAACATTTATTGACACTACTTCATGCCTGGAAACCAACATCATTGACACATTGTCCACAGAGCTAGTTGAACAAATGACCTCGTCACCTGGTGAAATTGCTGCACTGATATGAGAGTGTTTTCTCTAGTTTCGTAGAAGCAGGTAATCCAGATTAATATCTTCAGTAAAGTTATAGGATCCCAAAAAGCTGGGAGAGAAATGGTGGACTCTGATTTCTCTTGGAGAAGAGTGATTAAAAATGTTACTCTGCCTCACTATTGCTAGGGCTAAAGACCTTACGGCAGCCCTAGCAATAGTGAGGCACAGCAACATTTTTAATAGGCTCAAGTTTTCTCCAGCCAGGACAATGTTTTTAGAAAAAGACATGAGAGGATATTACTTCACGCCTTTTCATTGTATTCGTAAAAAGGCTACTGACACACAGAGCTGTGCTAATTTCGCGTTCATTTAATCAAACTTGTGCTGCCCTGACGCATTTCAGCTGACTAATCAGCCTTGCTCACATAGCGAGATGCCATATTACACATATTATTAAAGTGCATTTATGCTCCTTTTAACATAAACAACATACTACCACAACTAAGGTAGTATATGTAACAACGAAAAAATTATAACAAAGTCACATTTAAATTCAACTCATAAAAATTGTCTTGAAATTGATCTTCTTAATTTAATAAATTATGAAAAACATGATTATAATTGAACAAACGTGCTTTCTCCCTTGCACATGTTTACAGTCATACCCTAGTGGGCTAATATCAACATCTATCACTCGCATATGCATAATAATTTACTTTATCATACAGCACCTTATTACAAAAGTGCAAACGTGTTAAACCTAAAGTGCATTGGTGCATTTGTGCTATTGACTTAAAACGTGAAGCTCAGACAAACTGGAATACTAAAAATGACTCAATTAATTTTCTTTCACTATTGCACACATTACAATGTAGATTCAAAATAATCTATTACTCTATCTTCAACTATTTTAATAGATTTCAATACATGCACTTCCTATAATATGAGCAATTTACTCTAGTAACTAACAGGGGGGGTGTTAGATTTTTTCATCGAGGGAAATGGAGATCTTCTTCCATGCTAAGGCTCATAGGTACTTTGGAATTAAGTGCAATTACATATTTTGACTCCAACCTCCTGAATGCTTTTTCACGATCTCCATCCCTAATATCTCTCGGTATGGAGTCTATCACAAAGTACTCCAGTTCTTTATCATTACTGTTGTGTACTTCCTCAAAATGGCGGACTACTGGATAGCTCCTGTCTTCCTTTTTTTTTTATTGCTCTATATGTTGCAGTATTCTTTTGTGTACCTGCAAGATAGTGCTACCCACATATTGTAGACCTCAGGGGCAGCGCACACTCTCACAATGATATTGCCCTCTAATCTTCTGCAGGGTCTTATATAATGTGGACCTGAATTCTGTTTTGTTTACTCCATATCTACAGGCCTACATTTATTACATTTTCTAAAACCACGATTGCCTTCTAACCAGGTCACTCTATTCCTCTTCTGTTTATGTTAGGAGTAGCACGAGTGTACTTAAATAATATGTGCAATATGTCACCTTGCTATGTGAGCAAGGCTGGTCAGTCAGCCGAAACGTGTCAGGGCAGCACAAGGTTAAAAAAATGCGAGACCTATGGCATTGCAAACAAACGGCCGCCATTGTCCGGGCTACTTCGAAAGTGAAAGCGGGCGTGGCCTGCCGAATGTAAGCAAAGCACGTCGTGCCTAACGAAGGAAAAACTCAATAAATAAATAGTACACGTACCGTGTAACAACCAAGTAAAGGGGCCAGTAGCTATGGGAGGATACAAATGACGACATGGCCGTACTAAGGAGGGACTAACAAGCATATTTAGGAAACAGAAGACAGCATTTATGAAGAACAAAGACACAAGCCAATGAAAAATATGGGCGGGGCTACTCTCCCGTACTGGCTCAGGCTCGACCTAAAAAAAAAAGCACATCTATGAGTGTCTGCAGCATTTTTACGAATACAACGAAAAGGGATGAAGTGACTTACATGTAGAAATCTGACTCAGTTTCGTGCGAACGCCACCCTGGATTAGGAGCACAGCAGTAGTCAGCGCGTGTGGAGTGTTATATATATATCTATATATATATATATATATATATATATATATATATATATATATATCTATCTATATATATATATATATATATATATATATATATATATATATATATATATATATATATATATATATGTAATAATGTGATCAAGGGCACTGTGTTGCCCGAAACGCGTCATGGCGGTGGTGCAGGGCGTCTACAAAATGAAATAAAATACTTGCACCAGAAACGGGTCTGCATTCGTCAATTTTTGGCAGAGAACTCTACCTGACGAAGCAAGCTGCATATATATATATATATATATATATATATATATATATATATATATATATATATATATATATAGATATATATATATATATATATATATATATATATATATATAGATTAAATGTATCCCTCACACCCACCTCCCAAGGCCAGACCAACAGGCTTGGCCGATACTTGTTTACATCACTTCCCCAGCAGAGCGCAAGGCAGTCATGGTAGAGGATGGCTGCTGTCACCTCACAAGGGTGAGCAGAAGCTGACAGTTGGTAGCCACTAGATCTTTAGTGTACGGTCACCAGTCTTTTTTTACCTGTGCTCCTGAGAGAGTGTGTATCTGCTTCCTTGTGCAAAATTTGCTTAATCTTTCCCACCCACCCGTATAAGTGTTTGTGGGGGTCAGGGTATGTATCATGAGTGTAGAAAGTATATTACATAATTAGGTAGCCTTGTTCCTTATCTGTCGAGTCCTGTGAGAATACGAGCACTCTAGCACAATATCATGTTGTCCTTGTGACAGTGTGCATACAGTCTCCCTCGTCTGGGAGACTGAGGGTAATGCACATTTGCATCCTGCTATGACAGATCTTGCTTCAGAGCGAAATGCTGTCAAAAACTGAGTTGATTGCTTGGGAACCTCCTTCCAGTGCTCTGCCCAGGCGTAACTTACATCTACCACTTAAATGGTCATCTAAGTAGTTTGGAAGTGTTTGTATATTTTAAAATCCCCACTCGGAAAGTTTACACTGTGTCTCTCAAATACAGACTCCCTTAGACCATTTGGCCTGTCTTCTTCAGTGCTCTACACTCAATTGGCTGGAATTATGATTTCAGAATGTGCCACAGTTTGTGATTGGCTCCTACTTCCCCTTAGTACCTTCCGGATTGGATAAAAATTCCATCCAGAGCCAATGTTCTCTATGCATCAACGCATCTCAAGCAGCAGCTGGGAGATATATTTGACCAAGGCAAGAACATTGTTTTCTCAAAGCTTGAGTCTATGCTTATGACGTATAGAAACCCTGCTCCTGCCCTCTGCCCAGGATCACCCGAGAATGGAACGCCCACAGAGGAGCTACCTTGACCTGGGAAACAAAAGCAAGGAATAGCTTACAACGATGTACTTTGAAGATGACTTTGGAAACTGAGACTACACTGAGCCACAGACGTATACAGTTAGCTGGCAGGCTCTGAATCTGATGCCATCTGCATCTCCTGAGGGTTGAGGATATTTTGAGAGTCTCAAACTACTGCACCTATTGTTGAGCCTGCCTTTGCTATGCCTGATCTTGTGAGAACAAATATCATAACTGCACCAGCGCAGGTGGGTTTGCATGTTCAATGGCATTGTGCAGCAGGCATTGGCCACAACCTGGGTACTGCGCTCAACTCACTGCGTGGGCCCCCGCTGCAAACAGCCTTAGATTCCAATCACATTTTAACCCACAATTTCTTCAGAACCTCTCATGGCAGACAGGTGGATCACACAGTTCTGGACTTACGGTGACCAGTCTCAGCCATTAGAGGAAGAGCCACACATTAACTCAAAGACAAGGATGAGGAGTTTAGAATATGCCCTGTGTTTCACTGATAGCCAACTGACTTGTTGGCAATAGGGAAGAGTAGCTATGGGTCTGGGGAGTTTGAAAAGAGTGCAGGTGGTGGCATTCATAGGTAATAGAAGGGGCAGTGTCGAACGCAGGCCTTGCATCTGTTGTAGTATTCATAGAATGTGAACAGTAGATATTTTAGCACCCAGATTAGCTCACGTGCATGTAGTGGAAGGTATAATCAGATTTACAGTTTCATGTGCAGATCTCAGGGAATTTCACAAGAACATGAACGGCATACCACAAGTGGGTTACTTTCTGGTTCTAATGGTCTCTGCAATATTCCCTCTATTACAAACTGTCCAACTGACCATACTGTTTTTTTTCCTTATAGATGACGCCTATAGATCTGACCTGCAGGAGTCCTTTGAGCATCAACAGAGACTCACTAACAACCTTGTGTAAACCACAACTGACCGGCAGAAGAAGTGCCGTGCCAAAGGACTTGCCACCGCCTGTCTGCACAGTTTTTTAAAGTACTTGTTCAAAACAAGATTTAAAACTTTGCCACAACTTTAAGAAATTTAGCAAATGTTCAGAACATATCCAAAGGATCCAGGAACAAACCCTAACAGCCATGCGCTGAAGGAGAAGCGAATGCTTCAGAATATAGAGCATGTGCGGCACTTTGGAAGGACCTTCTTTGATCGCCAGTCAGTGCAGTGCAGTCTACACTGTGTTGCCTCATGAAGTTCTGTGCAAGGAGTGGCGTCTACGATGGCTAACAAAGCTCTCTTTGACTATGACTATGTTCTGCAACTAGGAGTTCCAATTAAATGCATGGCAAAGAAACAATTGCATCAAAGAATTGTGCTCAACTTAAGTTTCTATCTGGTGTGACCTCCATCTACCATCACAATAGGTTTCATAGGATTTGTTCTCATCATCATTTGGATGTTCTCAAATTTATTAATTTGTGGCACAAACTTTCACACGAGCAAGTGGAATATTGCTTAACGCAAGTCTTCTCTTCATTTTCATTGATCTACTTTACAAATGTCTCAGAGAAAGGGGTAAATGTCCCAAATGCGGTGCTAACAAGACTATTTCCTCTCACCCAAAGCAATTGTGGGACAAGTTGAAGAACACTTTTGCTCTTAGTATTTATTGACCAGATAGTCATGCTGGAAATTGTCTGCAATATGTACTGTGTACTGTATGTCCACAAAATCACTTGCAACTTATTTGTACAATGCAAGAGGCAGAGCAAACCTGAGCGATGTGGATTTCTTCCATTGCCTCAGTGGACTCCTCTTACTTTGCCTCCATCTTGGACTCCCAGTCTTACAGGCGCAGTAAAGTCGGCAACTACAGCTTATCTTGCAAAACCCATGCAATTTTCTTAATAATCTCAAAGGTAGTATGCACGTTTTTGTTGAGATTTTAAACTGAGGAAATTTGTTTTTGATACTCATAACACCAGCTCAGGGATTTAGGCAACCCCTGCTGTCCCACCTACATTTTGGAAAAAACCTTGATGATGATGTGTGCTGTATTGTTTACACTGTGATGTTGCGGATGAAGCGAAATGTAAAAGTGACCCTGTGTAATAATATGAGCAGCAAGGAAGAGGCTCAGTAGTGAAAATAAAGCACAATTTAGATTTGTTGGATTCAACCAATTTCAATGCAGCTCTATGTGCCTCAAGCAGAGCTCGTATTTTTTTTCCATTGAGGACCAGTTACAAAGTGAAGGGCCATGAAAATTAGGGGTGTGGGTTATTTGAAAGTTGAAGTTTGGAGAGTTTGTGAAATTTTTATCCAAAACTTGACAAAGAGTTGAGGAAAACTTATTAAAAAATAGGATTTGCTGGCCCCTGGAAAACTACGCTGTTTTGGAGACTAATTTCCGCTCACAAAGTTATTTCATGGAAAATCTCTCTCTTGAAATATTTTTTTCAGGAAATTTGACCATCAGCAATTCTGGAAGAGTGACACATTTTTACAACTTTGTCAAGTTTGTTACTATCACAAACTTTGCAGGCAAAACTATACTTTCACACAGCCCCATTGACACCTTTTGAAAGGAATTCTGAACAGACATCACTTAAATTCGTCAGTAGAATCAAACATGCTTGGGTCCTTAATCATTCATTTTTGGTGTTGCCCTGCTATGTTCAATATGTCAACTTTCATGCCTCACCTGTTGACGAGATGAATTCTCCACATCATTGATGGCATTGGGAAAGACTGAAAGAAGCCAAGGTGCTCCCTAAATGTATTTTAACATTAAATAGATATGTTTTGTTGACTGAAACATTGTACTGTAATGATTCTATACTCGCAAATAGGAAACCAATAAAAGAGGACAACTGGTGACATTAAGTTCCACCAAAGCACGAGTGAATGTTGTTATTATTATAGTAATAAGTTTAGGAAATAACTACTGAAAGTTAGCCATAGAAACCACAAATGAAAAAAGCATATTATTTATTATACTTCTTAAGATGTCAGGGTTGCCGGATTTGTGTGCATCTCATGTTTTATAATACAGATTAAGTATAATGAAAAGCAGCAGCTGCAGTTATGTTAATCTCACACGGTACATTCTGTGTAGCCATCATAGAAAAATACTATGTATATCTTAATAAATTCTGATCTACTTTCATAAACGGGGGAACTGAAGAAACTGTGATTGGATGGATGGAGGGAGGAGAGGCAGGTCACCTGCCAGTCCATCTCCCCTCATATTTATATGTTGCCGCAGTCAGTTATTTGTTGACGCCATAACTTGTGGACACCAAATAAAAACACAAGGAGACAATGCTACAACTCTGACTTGGATTTCCAAAGGCCATACAACTGCCAATATACTGGAAACAGAGAGGAATGAATAGGTGGTGAAAACCCCCTGCCAAAATGTACCCACCTTATTCACTGCCAAAAGGGTCACAGTCTCAAAGTTCATTCGGAGGTTGTTTTCCACACGGTTCCACCTCAGCTCTGACTGGTCGAACTTGACATACCTCTCTGGAATTCTGTCCCATGGATACACGGAATAACTTATTAAATTGGTGCAATCAGTCACTAACATTTTTGTCACTCTATACTGTACCTGGATAAGACAAATATTGTTACTGAGGGGAATTCAGCCACCCTCTGCCGCTTGTCATTCAGAATCAAATGACATGAAGCCCCGTTAAATAAGAGCCGTGTTGTCAGCATGTGCCTATGCCAACACTGGGACCCCATTGAACTGGTGTGCCCATAGATGCATGTCTTGGAGAAAGCGGATCAACCACATATAAGCATCTGCACTTTCTCTTCACACAAACCCTTCCACGCTAGATACTCTATCACTGTTATTGGATACAAGTAGCCTGTCAGGATGAGCTTTCAACCATTTCTACCCGACATATTAGAATTCAATAATTGTATTAATATTTCCATCACAGGTACAACTCAATAATAAACTCTCATAGTATGATTTAGCCAGTTCTCATATCAGCTCCAACAGTGTAGACGAGTTCTATCTTCATGAATTACTCTTATTTTGGCTAGATGCCACAATGAGGTCTCACATTTTAAAGCTTGGAACTCTCTTTTAATCTTCTGTCCTCTGCAATAGCAATCTTCCCTGCTGTGTGGACCTGCTGTGATCTGCAAATATGAGCCAATCAGATATGGAGGATGACATCGCCTTTGGTCTTCAACCACCAGAGTAGGAGTTCCACCTGTTTGATGTTTGCAGCATCCTACTCTTGACTGAGTACTGCACCCATAATTCTTTCCAGCCTTCCAAGGAGTCTTCTCGAGGAGGGCATACTCCGCACACATCCAGAAGATCAATCAAAATGATGACACCTCTTGGCTCAACTAATATTGCCACATTCACCCACCCTTGCCACTTGGCAAGCCCTAGAACCTTCCATTCTCTAAATAAACTATGTGGTACACTAACTAACCGGCACTGCAAACCTGTCTAGATATACCACAGTCTGCTCTCTTGACAAAACATGCATCGCACTCTGCTCCCCAAACCATCTTTGCTAAATAAAATTCACAAAACTGTTCAATTGATTTTATTGAACCACTATGGTACTCATTCCTTTCCACATCTCTACTACAGCGTCACTTCAAATATATCCTTGCCAACTCCAGACACCCACCATCCCCAATACAAATCCACCCAAAACCATCTGGTGGAAAGGATGAAGAGGGACTCCCGTACTGCCTCTTCTGTTGGTGACCATATGACTTTAGGTCCATCTCCAGTCAATCAAAAGTGCAATATGTTTCACTGACGTTACAACAGCACCTGCAACAATGAGACCCCCCACCTTCTTCAAGGTATTCCCAGATTTCCCCATAACTCAGCCTCTCAAACTTCTCCAATTCTGCAAAAAGGCTATGCTGAAATGCTGCGATCCATGCCAGTCTGCACAAAGTATGTTTCAGCATACTGCTCATCTTGTGAAGTGATTATGCTATTACATCCTCATGCATCATATGCTCTTCTGGGCTTCTTAACCTGGCATTCAGTTACTCCCTGGTCCCCCATTCCAGACAGGACAAGTCACCACAGTTTGTCCCCAGAAGAATGTGCACCCCCTTGCTGCTCTTGTCTGTTGTAGACAACAATGACAGTGACACAGGATTACATCTCAAATCCAGTTTCACACCACCTACCACTACCCTACCTGTGGAACTCCTAGCCTTTGAGAAGGCAGTCTTGAAAGAAATAGGGGAGATTGATCCAAGGACTATCAAGATTTTCCACAACACTAGCAAAGAGGAACAGACGGCCATTCAGCAACTGGCCAAGGATACCGATGTAGTAATAAAGCCTGCAGACAAAGTGGGCACCATAGTCCTTCAAGCCACGGAAGCATATCGCTGAGAATGCATGCGACTCCTGGAAGATGAGAGAAACTACCAGCGGATCAGAGACGATCCAACAGAACGCCTACGGATACAAATAACAAGTATGGTGGAAGAGGCGATACTACATGATTGGATTACCAAGAAAGAAGGGGATTTTCTGGTGAACACCCACCCGGTAACCCCTTACTTCTACACGATACCCAAGATACCTAAGTCATTGGAAAACCTCCCAGGCCGACCGATTGTATCTGGTATCGGTTCGATATTGGAACCACTTTCCAAGTTTGCTGATGCCTTTTTACGACCACTGGTCCAAGGCACAAACACATATCTACAAGACACAAAAGCAGTCCTTTGCCTTCTCAAGGATCTACAGTTCAACCCTGTTACCAGCATTCTAATAGGTTTGGACATTGAGAGCTTGTATACGAGCCTCTCACACAAAGAAACATTGGACATCATCGAAGAAGCCCTGTATGAAGGAAACTGGACATATCACACACTAAGACACCTGGTGCTAGAGTGCTGCAAGTGGGCACTGACGGGGAATTTCTTTCGTTTTGAAGACACCCTGTTCCGCCAATACCACGGAACCAGCATGGGGAGCACTTTTGCCCCTAGTGTGGCGGGATTATATGTACACTACTTGGAAAGACACAAAATCTTGACAGAAACCAACCCATTCCTCCAATACATAACACTTTGGAAAAGGTATATAGACGACATCCTTTTGATCTGGGATGGTGCCGAGTCAATAGCTGATGAATTCATAGCATGGCTCAATCTTCAAGACTCGTTCCTCTAATTCACCCACACTATGAGCAGATCCAAGTTGGTATTCCTCGACCTCAACATCATCGCAGCAGAAGGTACCCTAAAGACAACCACACACGAGAAACCCATTGCCCAGAATTGCTTATTATTGTATGATAGCTTTCACCCAAGGCATCTGAAAGAAAATCTCCCCTTTGGTCAGTTCCTTAAGTTAAGGAGGAATTGCTCAGAAATTAATGATTTCAGGACACAAGCTGATAAATTGTCTGACAAACTACTGGCAAGAAATTATCCCAGACAGTTAGTGTCAAAAGCAAAGAAATGAGCAAACAACAATCACAGGGATCCTCTGTTAGAGACACGCCAGAAAGAGAACACCGAAAAAGACAAGAGACCAGTCTGCATCACTACCTTTAACATAGCCTCAGATCGAGTCACCAAAATCATTGGAAAACACTGACGAATTCTGAACAGCGGACAACTCAACATCCCGAAACTGATGTTCTCCCACAGGAGGGGGAGGAGTTTGAGGGACATTCTGGTCCATACCCACCCGAAATCAAAAGTCACCAGAGAAAGGAACCAGACTATGTTAGGCACAACACCTACTGGCCACTATCCCTGCAGTTATTGAAGTGTCTGCCACCTTACAACCGTCACTAAAACTGTGTCCTTCAACAACGGAACGAGTTGGGAACTGCGCAAATTAACGAACTGCAACACTACTGGAGTAGTGTATCTCATTACTTGCCCCTGCAACCTACACTACGTAGGAATGAGCACGAGGAAAGTAAGCACCAGAATGTGCGAACACCGCAGCAATATCCGTTGTCAACGTATTACCACAAAAATGTCGTCCCATTACATGGAACAAAACCATACACCCAATGACCTGAAGTGGGTAGTCCTAGAACACCTATACTATGGAGACAATTTGGAACACAGACTCCTGGAGAAAGAGCAGCGGTGGGTGTTTAGGCTCCACACAGACACCATGGAACTGAATGACAATATCCTGTGGGGCCTCTTAATTTGAAAGAAACACCTTACACCAAGAGGCATGAGGGCACTAGATGATAAGGCAATGGAGAACGATGCCACCAATAACCATATGCCAACATCATCAACAAACAAAAAATAAGGAGATTTCCAAAGAGCAAATTGAGAACCACTACTATATTTGTTGGAATTTTTGCACTTTTTAACATATAACAAAACGGGATAATTCTTCTTTTTGGACTAGTACACCTTATCATCACCCCAGATCAGATCATGTGTACCGCACATGCACAATGCAGCCCATTTGGTCCTGAAACCAGTACCTTTATAACATGTTTGCCATTTCTTAAATGGTGTACATGCTGTTGCCATATGATTTGATGGAAATTCCCTTTATGATCAACCATGAACACAAAGTGTTCAGACCTCTAATTTGTTCGATAGGCCACAGTAAACCTTTTATAATGCCAGAGTAGGTCTATGACAGTATTCTTTTCCTCCCATGAGGAACAATGAGCATGACCTACATCAATCACCTGAGCACCATCAAAACCATGGGTGCAGCCTTATAAAGTTGCACGAAGATACACCCGTAATTTGGCGCAGGCTTGACGAGGACATCAACAGCGCCGTGCAGGATAAACAAACTGCCCGATTTCGCTATCCCCTCCCCACCACACGTACATGAGCGGATCTAGCAACGGGGCTGGAGCAAATCGCATTGCAAATAAGCTTGAAACATCTCCTCTTATCATTATTACTGTAATCATTAGCAGTCCTTTGAGTACATCATTTTTTTATAAAATATCTCTTAAGATTAGTAGGCACAGACACTATCAACTCCTTATTTTGGTACGTACATAAAAGTAGCCTGAGTAGAAATATTCCCAACATGGCGCCGGCGCGACGCCGATACCGGCGGCCATATGTGAACACTGCGTGGTGCAGTGTCCCAGGCTGCATGACTCTGCTGTTTCTCCCACCGCACGAATGCGTGTGGGTTTAAATACTGAGTCGGAGCAAGCACTCGCCAGTATGCGGTCTCCAGGGTAAGAAGTAGGTTATTCAACACGAGGCAGCTTTGGCGAAGTAAGTGGCGGGGGTCCTTCTTTTTCGGATTTAGGATGCTCAAGATCAGGTGGTAATTGACACCTAGGAAGCTGCACGACTAATGGCAGTTTTCTGATCAGCAATTTTTCTCCTCATATAGGGTTTGACTACAAGCCCCTCGATCCCTGGGTATTGACCATGACGCATTAGCATACCGTTTCTAGAAGTACGTTACGAAGTTTGCTTATTATATGTTTAATGTTGTGGTGTAATACACACAAAAGAAGGGGTGAGGGTATGGACTCACCTACCCTGTACCCCCTGTAAACACTTTATGCACCAGCAGGAGTAGGGAGTAATAAAATATGTGGCATAATGGCACCTACAATATGTAATAATACTGCCCTCACTCACACAAATGTGTGACATGCTTCATCATTGGGCTGCTACCAAAAACACCCCAGCGTAGCCACGCATGGGGTGGAGCAATAGGGTGGGGGAAGACAATACAACACAAAGAAAGACACAAAATAATTCTATAGTGACTGGGAACGTCGGTAGTGAAGGTGCAGTGAAGTGAATTAAAACTAGCTCGGAAGTGTCGCTGTGCCTAAAACTTTATTCCTGGATCTTCCGGCCAGAGTTAAAAAGTGTGAAGGATGATGGTGATTGGGAGATTCTATGTACTCTAGCACCCTCCTTAACTGCAAAGTGGTCAACATGTTTTGGCCGTTAGTGTATGCCCCTCGTGTAGGGTCACGCCGGCCTTCCTCAGGACTCTACCTTTCCCAGTAAGCTCTCACTCTCACCTCCAATTGAGATAAGGGGAAAATTAAAGGTCAGTTCCTTCCGTGTTGAGGTATTTTCTCCGATGGATCATGTAATTACTAAGGAACCGGTAAGAAAAACAAAACAAAAGGAGGCAACCCATCAGGAATTGTAGTCTCCTATAGATCAACGCTATATTATGTTGAAAAATCGATACGAGCCACAATACAAACCGGGGTGTCATTCATACCACACGGAATGACTATAGTGTCTATCCCATCTTATTATTACGTGTGCCAAAGAAAATATTAAAAGAGACAAAAAAATTAGTGAGCATATCAGCAATTAATTTTTTTTATATATAATTATATACGTAATGATTGTATGTATATATATATATATATATATATATATATATATATATATATATATATATATATATGTATTTCCAGCATCTTAAATCATCTGGCATATGTCCACACAACCAATGCTGCTGACCATTAGGGGTCCGGTGTGTATCTTTACTCACCGAGTTTACCCTAAAGTCAAATTAGAACTGGCGGCGGGCAAGAGGAGATCCCCTGTAGTCACACTCTTTACAAGAAGGGGATAAAAACAAGAAAAAGTAAGACTTTTCTTTATATCTAATATATCCTAACAACTCTTCGGAGTCAAGGTTAAGACATTTGAGGCTATTAAAAGGGTGCAAATGGCATGTTATAGCGGATGGTTATTGCTACTGGATCCCGAGAAGCCAAGAGAAGCTGATCGTACTGTGGGGCAGCTTCCAAATACATATCACCGGTGTGAGAAGAGAGAGCCCAGGCCCTGGGTATATCGTTTCATGCTATTTTCTTACCTAGCGTTAAAAAATAGTATTGTTAAATGTCAGCATAGTGCCCCTCACATTCTGGTATTAAACTGACAGTGTCTCTGCCATTCCACCATTACCGGAGGTATTCTACACGGTAGATAAAATCCACCCTTTATATCCGCCCCATGGACTCATACACACACACACACTCTCTCTCCTTACTACGTCAAGGGTGGTGCTCCGCTGGCACTGCTCGTCTCCGTCCGCCGTGTAGATTGACAGTGGAGTCGAGTGTGTGATGTTTTATCCCTTTCGAACGGAAGTTCACGGTTCCGGTCACCTGTTGTGCGTCATGTACGTGATGACAACACCTGCAACCCTGTCTCAGCGCATCATCTAGAGCGCTCACCCTCCACTCAAGTATATTTAACGCTTGGTTCCCGTCACCTAACGTGCAACGTGCACGTGGTGACGTCACCAGCAACAATGTCTATGCGTGTCGTATAGGTGATGATACCCAGATTAAATATATGGAAAAGGTGATAGTACCCAGTTTAAATACATGGAAAAAAAATTAATAAATGGAGGCAAGTTAATACCGTGACTTCTTGGAGGAAAAAGGAAGGTTTAATCATGTAGTGGTGCAAGGATATTACCCAATTTAAAAATGGACATAGATTGAATTCAATACCCTATTTCAGTCAACCCTAATGAGAGGCCATGGTGTGGGTAGATCCTTGGCGGCTGAGATATAGTTTATATAAAGGTATGATAAAAAAATAAAAGGTTAGGACTCACTGTGATAATGAACAGTGCCACAAAACCATTAGGTTTTATTAAAAGACCCCTCACACACCAACCTGGTTGGTGTCATGCTTCATCTTTGGGGTCCCAACCGGGTGGCCGAATGCCGCCCGGTTGTGCTACAACGCCTGACTACAGCGGAGCTGGTGTGGTGTATTAGTGTGATGTGAGATGTGCAATTTAAAAATATCTCTGGGAATCCGTGCCGAATGTATTTATTGATGGCGGCCCAGGATATGTTAAAATCCGAGAGCACAACTAATGAAGTTATATTAGACCTATAGTTGTGTGTGATGGGTCTACATGTTTCAGCCCCTATAGGAAATAGAGGGGGCTTTCATCAGGACTGGGTGAATAAGGTGAGTGAGTGGCAAAATAACCCCACGTGAGTATTAAAAATTCACAACACACACGCTAAGGTGTGTTGGAGAAAATGAGGGGAGTCGGTACTTACGACCCCACTTGGAAAAACACTAGGATAAAGTGTCTAGCAGCATTTCAGGGCCCGGGAGGGGAATAGTCTGTAGTCACACATTCGTCAAGACGGAATTCCCGCTACAACCTACTTCGATCTCCCGTGGACCCGGCTGCTGTTTTTCAGTGGGTACGTCCACATTGTTTATACATTGAACCTGGGGACAGGGACGTCCCTTTATCTTTCCTCGCTCTCCCCCCATTCTTGTTTTGATAATGATAAAAAAATACACAGGACAGAGGGAGTAGATATACTAATAGTTGGAACTAAATATTAACGATTCAGAGCATTCCATGGGATATCATCATTGAGTCCCACTTCATGGCTACGAAGGCGGTACACCCATTTTTGTTCCCTCAATAGCAGGGCTTTAGTCTTGTCCCTGTAGAGCTGTCGACTCTCAGTTTCTCTATGACAGTCCATGTTAGCTCTTCAACAGTATGATTTTTTTCCAAATAGTGTGCCGTCAGTTTAGTGTTAGACCTCATACACCTTATGGTACTCCGGTGTTCCATGATGCGTGTCTTAACCCTGCGGTTAGTCATACCTACATACCGCATCTGGCATGGACAGGTAATGAGGTAAATAACACCCTCTGAGTTGCAATTCGTCTGCGTCCTTTGTTCCCAGGGGTAAGTAAGGCCAACATCAATAGATAGCGTATTGTTTGTGAGGTGGCAAACATTGCAACTTCCACATCTCGAATGACCTCGTACTGGAGGTAGCTGACCTATAGTCAATGTTCTACTCGATGGCAAAAGAACAGGTCTGGTATGCACTAACATGTCTTTTAGATTGGCACTCCGTTTGTAAGAGAATAGGGGTTTCTCAATCTTCAGTCCATTGGTATTGAGTATTCTCCAGTGTTTCAATATTACTCGTCTGTTTTGGTGCGACGCCGTATTAAAGGTAGTGACGCACACTGGTTTGTCAACGTTAGGTCTGGTAGCTAACTCCAGGAGATTTTCTCTGTCAGTATTTGTTGCTCTTTTCCTAGCTTTGTTAATGGTACGTTCCGGATACCCCCTTTGGGAGAGTTTCCTTGAGAGGACGTCGGCTTCTTCTTTGAAACTGGATTTCTCTGTGCAATTCCGTCTCAGGCGAAATAATTGGCCCACTGGCAGGTTTTCTCTGAGAGATTTCGGATGGAAACTTGCAAAAGAGAGTAAGGCATTCTTATCGGTGGGTTTATGATAGACTTTCGTATGTAGTTTTCCTCCCTTAGGTATAATCATTAGGTCCAGGAAAGGTAATCCTGTCTTAGTAACCGAAGATGTAAAATGAAGTAGAGGGTTTCTCTGATTCAACCAATCCAGGAAGAGGGTTACTGATGGTTCATCACCCTTCCATATAAGAAGCACATCATCGATATAACGACGCCATACTTTGATATTCTCTCTCCAGGTGCAAGCCGGGTCAAAGATCACTGTTTTCTCAAAGGCACCCACATACAGACCCGCCAGGCTCGGGGCGAAGGTACTGCCCATCGAAGTCCCATGGGTCTGTAGATAGATGGTGCCCTCGAACTCAAAGTAATTCTTGGTTAGTGCTATCTCAGCTAGGTTCAATATAAAGGCCCGTGGTGTTTGATACTGCCAGTCTTCTGCAAACAAGATATCCTCCAGAACCCTAAGGGTTTCTCTCTGTGGTATGTTGGTGTATAGTGCCTCAATGTCAAGACCTATAAGGAATTCACTGAGAGGGTCGAAATCCAGATCTTTCAGATGATTCAAAATGTCCAAGGTATCCCGCAAATATGCTGGCAGCTTCTGGACCAGAGGTTTAAGATAGAAGTCGCAAAATTGCGACAGCGGCTCCAATAGGGATCCGATACCCGACACAATAGGCCTCCCCGGTGGCGGTCGGGCAGGTTTATGTATTTTGGGTAGAATATAAAAATACGGTATTCTCGGTTGGTTCTTAGTAAGATATTCTGCCTCATGTTTAGAAGTCCAATTATTCACTGCACCTTCCTCCACCAGGGTGGCAATTTCTTTGGTAATGTCGGGCGTAGGATCTCCTCCTAGCCTTTGATAGTTCCTGTCATCCGATAGTAAGCGTAGACATTCATTGTCATACGTGGTCTTATCCAGAACCACTATCGCTCCTCCCTTGTCCGCCGGTTTCAAAATAATGGTCGGATTGTTCTGAACTTCCTTCATAGCCGCCTTCTCAATGTTAGTCATATTAGAGAAGGAGCGTCCATCCTGTGTCCGTAAGTTCTCCAAGTCGTGAACCACGGCATGTTCAAAGGTGCCTATCTCCTGTGGGAGATTAGCCAGCTGTGGTGTGAAGGTAGATTTGGGACGCAGGGTTGTATCTCCTGTTGCCAGATTCCTTTCCTCCATGTCCTCAAAGAAAACTCTAAGGCGGACGCTTCTGAAAAAGGTTGCCAGCTCTTGACGTAGCTGGAAAAGGTCTAGGTGGTTCGTAGGGACAAAACCCAGGCCTTTGTTAAGGAGATCCTCCTGAGTCTTGGTGAGGGTCGTTGATGAAAGATTAACCACTAGAGATGTTCCCTGCTCGTTCCCGGTTGCCTGCTCTGGGCCATGCTCCTGGTCACCCGTTGGTTCAATTCCTGGTCCTGGTCCTTCCAGGTAACCCTCTGTTGCCCTCTCTGTTTGCCCCTGCCCATGTTCCTGCCTCTCCGTAAAAAAGGCATCTGTGGTTGTTGAAATTGACCTGTTTGGAAATGGGGGTTCTGAAAACCTGGATGTTGAGGAAAACCCATCATAGGCCAGTTGTAACCCTGGTTCGGATAATTCTGAAAGGGATTAGGAAAGAAAGGTCTTGGTCCCCTTTGATATCCCCGGCCTCTCCCTCTCCTGCGTTGTGGAAAATCATAGTCACTGCTATCACTGGAACTGCTCGCAGTGTCCCTACGTTTTCTGCCCTGCGAATTGCCCTTATTCCCGTCTGCTAACTTTTGTTGGGCATACTCATCAGTAGTGTACGGGTAGACCTTCTCTTTAGAAAATTTCCTCAAGTCTTTCTGTAATTTTGTTATCTTGGATTGCATCAAATACTCCCGGTATTCACCCAATTCCATATTGACTACATCCAGCTTATGACTGAACGTGGACATAACAATCTCTGCCTTCAGACCTGTCTCAGTGGTCTGTATCTGGATCCACAGGGTATCGGCCAATCTTTTAGCTGTGCTAATAATCAGGACCAGCCAATCCCTGGTGCATTTCCACGCGATCAGAGCCCAATCCCTTCTAAACGACGGTTTGTATTGTGGCTTGTATCGATTTTTCAACATAATATAGCGTTGATCTATAGGAGACTACTATTCCTGATGGGTTGCCTCCTTTTGTTTTGTTTTTCTTACCGGTTCCTTAGTAATTACATGATCCATCATAGAAACTACCTCAACACGGAAGGAACTGACCTTTAATTTTCCCCTTATCTCAATTGGAGGTGAGAGTGAGAGCTTACTGGGAAAGGTAGAGTCCTGAGGAAGGCCGGCGTGACCCTACACGAGGGGCATACACTAACGGCCGAAACATGTTGACCACTTTGCAGTTAAGGAGGGGTGCTAGGAGTACATAGAATCTCCCAATCACCATCATCCTTCACACTTTTTAACTCTGGCCGGAAGATCCAGGAATAAAGTTTTAGGCACAGCGACACTTCCGAGCTAGTTTTAATTCACTTCACTGCACCTTCACTACCGACGTTCCCAGTCACTATAGAATTATTTTGTGTCTTTCTTTGTGTTGTATTGTCTTCCCCCACCCTATTGCTCCACCCCATGCGTGGCTACGCTGGGGTGTTTTTGGTAGCAGCCCAATGATGAAGCATGTCACACATTTGTGTGAGTGAGGGCAGTATTATTACATATTGTAGGTGCCATTATGCCACATATTTTATTACTCCCTACTCCTTCTGGTGCATAAAATAATGTTGTGGTGTATCGTCACATGGTGTCTTGTCTCACGAGTGTTTTTTTATTTTTCACCAATCTACGGTGTGGCAAACATTTGACACACAAATGAGTGTACACTGGCTAGACCTTACGAGCACCCATCATATTACATCATCGTGTTACATTTGCATGATTAAGTTGAGCAATTGTGGCCTGCCAGCCCGGCGGACAGGTCGTTGTTTTAATGCATTTTCCTTTCTAATTACAAATACGGATCATTTCATTAAAAAAATATGTATACATAGTGCATGCGCAATTAGTGTGCACGTTTTGCATACTTATTATAGGATTGACTAGGAGTGGCACACACGGGGCTGGACCCCGTGGAGTCCTGATGAAGAGCCATTAGGGGAACGGCTCAAGACATGTTGACTATACATTACTGAGACAACCAGACTCATTACCGTCCGGTTTTCTCTCAGTAACAACCCCTGATTTTTAACTATACCAACTAAGGGCAGGAAAAAAAAAAAGTGTCCAACTAGTTAGGTATTTCTAAGCTTTCTTTTTCCACTCCATTTCACTTCACTTCACATAGTCTACACCAGTAAGTGCTCCTACGTATTTCGCAAGTCCCAACATGCCTCAATCCGTAGAGGATTGAGAGGAACCCCAATGAAGAAGCATGCCACCGAGGGGCAACCCTGGTGGGTGAGGGGTCTAAAAAAGTCTTTTTTCTAGACGAGCGATTGCAGAGGATTCTCACTGTATGCTATCAGCTTCCCCAGGGCAGGTTTTCTTCGAATTTCTCGATTTTTGTTTCGCTACATAACTGCCAGGAGGATAAACCTAGCCTCTACCTCTGCCTCCCTCTCTTCTTTATTTGTAACTGTTGTAGACATAACCCATGTTATCATCTTCTTCTTATTAATGTTTCCTAAGTACTACCCATTCCTCCTTTACAATATCATATCGTATACTTGCTGCATTCTTAAAGTACCAGTTCACAGCAGCTAATCACACCAAACATTCGGCCTCACTTACAGTTTGAAAGACAGGGCACTCCACCACAAACATGGTGGAGTACCCCGTCCAACAAATGATGGCAGGTTAGCTCAATTTAGAGTCGGGCAGACCGTCATGTTTCTGGTAGCGGTGCCCCCACACCAACAGCCAAATAAACCTGGGACCATCAGGGAAAGTACCTTAGACCATCCGCCCTACCCAGTGGGAACTATTCAGATGTACTTTTTTTCAGGAAACGCCTAGTGGTCCTGAACAGAAAGAAAAATGGCCACCACACCCTGGTCATTGGTTTTAGTTTTACAAAACCAAACTCCTCCTTTGGGATGTTTGCTGAGCAGCCATAATAAGTGTCTCTCTTCCTCTCTGTTTCCAATGTTATTTTTCCTGCTCTGGTGCGTGATAAAATAACTTCACAGGAAAATGTCTGGAACACATGTCTGCTCTTCTCACTTCATTAAACACATTCCTGGGGGATTTTAATCTTCACTGAGTACTGCAAAAGGTCCTAGCTCTGTTTTGTCTGAAACAGTTTTTAATTCCCAATGGCCTTTCACATCTTTCCTTATAACTCACACG
Source organism: Calotriton arnoldi (assembly GCA_963921515.1). NCBI lineage: Eukaryota > Metazoa > Chordata > Amphibia > Caudata > Salamandridae > Calotriton > Calotriton arnoldi. The sequence continues at coordinate 1,608,634 of CAWUFW010003154.1, read as the reverse complement.
TATCAAAGTCGAATATTGGACCCAAATATAGCTTGCAGAGGAAAATATGTGATTCTTCAATAGCCATTTAGCTTACATTGCTCTGTCCATAAACTAATTCATTTCACTATCAGTCATGAGACAAAAAAAAACGGTAGTTAACTGATGATGGAGCGGTAATTTCACAGTAATTTCTCAATGCAAAACCTCATTGTTTACCGCTTAATGGGGATGGACCTTTTCCACTGTGTTTCACCAATTAGGAGACTTTGCATAAACATGAAAAATCAAATGCAAATAATATTTAAGGCAATAATGAGAGCTGTGAGTAGTTTTAAAGGGTTTTATTTTCTAATCAAAGTCAAAGTTCTTTGACTCTTTATTCATTAGTCAAATATCAATCAGGTTACAGAATTGAAAAATAGGAAAAAATAGAATACAGAACATATTATAGATTGCATACAAAGCACTCCATAAAGGAAGAAAAACCTATTTCTATGTCAGTCATAACTCTTAAAGAGTTCTAACAAAATATAATTCTAGAGGGAGTTTTGCAAGGCTAATCAATAATTAATAATTAGCAAAAAATCTCCCATAAAGAGAAATAAAATGCATAGGATAAGTAAGTCTTTACAAACTAGTTAGCATAAAACTCAGAATTTTAGCATCAAAACCTGTCCTGATCCCTCAGCTGATCTCTCTGCTTCGCGCTGTTCATCTCTGCTTCACTGTGTCTGACACAGAAGCTGCTCATGAATGAGCCCCTCCTTTCTCTCTCTTCGCAGAACTTTAAAAAAAAAACTGTGCGTTCTGCCTCGCGTCCTGCTAAAAAAAATGAGCAAGAAACCAACACCTCTCAGCTAGCAACCAATATTTCTAACAAAAATACACGTGACTTGGTCTTCGTAGCTTGTCCAATTGGAGCTTCAGAACACATCGACACCCCATGGGTTGACTGGACACGTCATCAATCAGGCGAGTTCTTGTAACACATTTGAGTCTTGTGCTAAATTATCTCATCTCCTAACATCCTAAAAACAATTATATTTTCTGCAACAAAAAGTATTAATTATGCGGAAACAGAGAATACATATTATAAGAAAAATGTGTGCTTTGCAGTTTTTTCACTCCACGTTATAAAGTGAATAAAGCATTGTCTAAACAAACTGCATGGAGATAAAAGTATGCAACAAACAAAGGTCTTTTCATGAAGAGACAGAAACAGGAGGCGTAAATTATAAGAAAGGTCATGAGACCAGAGGAACAGGGAGGAAAGAGCACATTCCATTTCTTATCTTCAAGGCCGAAGGGCCGCAGTGAGCTGAGCCTGCCAAAGCAAATTTAGCCTTTCTACACTGTAAAATGCGTGTTAATTCAGCACAAATATATTCTACTTTGAAAGTTGAAAACACATTTTCCAAACTTAATGTACATTCTACAGTGAGGTTAAATCTAAAATAAACACAATTAAACAACCATGATTAATTAATTGAGCATGGTTCTACATGATTCATTAAGCATCTGAGCAGGCCTCATTCATGTTTTCCCTTGCACCAAAACTCTGCGTGCCATTTTTTTTTTTTATAATGCAGTGTGTCTGAAACTTAAAGCAGCTTTTAGTCATATAGCAATACATAAATCTTATAGGTGAAATCTGGGCTCCATCAATACTAATCAATACTAAAATTAGTATGTTCATTATCACTTGTTATTACAAAAGCAGAGCATGTAACAATTTTACCTCTATTTCTAAGGCAACACAAGTTTTGTCTGTAATCAGATCATATATAGCCAAGCTCAAAAGTTTAGTGCAGAGTTCTGTAAGTAGCTTCTTGGAACAGTTAGTTTTCTCTAAAATAAGTAACTAAAATAATAAAAGGAAAATCAACGGAACATTTCTCATTTCTATTTCTTTTGTTCCTCTTTTCTTTTTCTTTCATCATTCAAAGATTCTTTTCTCTTCAGCTCTTGACAGTTCTCAGTTATTGTTTCAGCATTTCTTGGCTCTTTGTCACCAGCTTGCCATCAAGGTGGCTCATACAGTTCAAGCCTTGCATCACACAGTTCATTCAATGTGGCATTCTGTACTTTTTTCATGCAATTTGACCACTCACGTGCTGAAAAACTCTGACAGAGCACCATCAATTCTTTGCACGTTTTCAATCCAAGCCTTTCACTTTTATTTTCACTTTGTTCAGATTCAGACGTTTCAGCTATGGGTGCAAATGATTTTTCAAGGGACAACTGTAGACGTTTTGGATACCCTTTCAGCCAGCTTTTTTTCTACCTCCACTTGTAGGCCCACAGCACTAATTTCTTCTTCAGAGGCTGCACCTGACTCCTTCACCTTATTGACACCGCTTTCATCTGAGTCAGTTTCCACTTTTTGCTTTTCCAGTGCCACTTTAGTTTTCTCTAGTGCTGCTTCACGCTCTATGTGTTCCCTTACAGCTTGACTGACCCTCTTCTGTGGACTTTTGACCACTGCTGGCATCTCTTCTTGAAGAGGAGCTGTTTTATCAAGGGGACATGGAACCATACGTGTATGAGAGACATGCACCCAATTTGGAAGGCCACCACACTTCACAACAGTCATTGCCAGGATCACTTGGAACAGGCCTTTCAATCTTGGTTCCAGCCAAATCTTCAGATTGTGCATTTTGTTCACAACTTTTCTCAGATCAAGGTTTTGGCACTGTCCACTATGCAGATCTTGTGTAGCAGCTGCAATCTGGTGAGAAACTACACGCTCCACATCAGCCAATCCTTCATAGCAATGGCTAGTCTTTTCATCTGTGGTTTTCACAAGTGCACTTGCATGTACAAATTCAAGCCACTTCAGTGATACTGAGACACAGTCTTTTGCAAAGTGAGACTCCGTGCTGTCTTTGTGTAACACCACTTCAGGCAGATAGCTACAATCCAATCTTTGTCCAGTCTGTGGTTCTGCAAACATCATCTTTGAGACCTCATTATGATCTGATTTCAGAGAAACTGGCAATCTATACCTGGGCATCAGTTTTTGCAATAACACATTTGCTACTATGCAGTTGTCATTTTTCTCAAAATCTGTTCTGATACAACCTTGTTGTTCTGCCTCTCAAACATTTTCTTGAGCCTCTTTTAATTCTTTCAAAGTGTAAGTTATTGACATCAACATTTGATAGACAATGTCCTTCTCAGATTCACATGTGAAAATTCCATTGAATGCATAGGCTAACAGGACACAATATTGTACAACTGAATTAGCATCTCCTCTCCCATGACAACAGTGACTCCTATTTGAGCAGTTATACTGCATGTTAAGGTAAGGGCAATCAGTTTTGGATTTTGGGCTGAGGCAACTACTGAAAGCCATGAAGCTTTGACAACATAATGTATAGGGAGCACAGCATGTGCTGCTCCTAATGTGTCATTGTTACCTTTCAAACATGGGCCATCTACAAAATGGACATTGTTGGGCTCAATCAGACGTTCATCATTAAAGTCTAACCTTGGTTTCATGCATAGATTCATGACACCTAGACATTCAGGTTCAGTTTCATCACAAACAATTTCATTTGCTGGTAGTAAGCTCAATACATTTGAATTTAGACATTTCTTGATCACAGTATTTTCCAGTAGCAACTCCACAAAGGAAGGGACCATTTCAGTAATTGGAGATTCCATCATTATATTCTCACTCTTTTTATGACTGACATCTACCACAGCTACTAAGTTAAGGCAGCTGGGCATTTCTGTGACGTTGGGGTCAAGGGTCATTGGGAAATATGTCACAGACTTTTGAACACATTCATGTTTTTGAACAGGCACTGAGAGAGCGCAGCTCTCCCTCTCACTGCACATTGGTGTATTTTCTTTTAAATAAACTTGCATCCCTAGTGCCGGGGCGCGACACTTTTTCTCTTTCAACTCTAGGAATGCTTTTGTGCAATTGTTGTCCAATGGAAGCGGATCAGACACATCCTTGTGTGTTAGCCTCAGTAAAGGCTTAGCCACTAGGGAAAGGTTTAGTAACCACTCTCTACAGCAGCCAACCATTCCCAAAAGCATCCTGACTTCTTTCTGAATTTGAGGTGTATTCATCTGGTGAATTACTTCCACTCTCTCTGGTGACACCTTTCTAGCTCCTTTTCTAATTATGTGTCCCAAACATTCATCTTCTTTTTGACAGTACTCCTTACTATCCTCATGCAATGGCACTAGGACATGAATTTGACAAAAATCAATAACAGTAAGCCATTCTTCAGCACATGAAATGTGAAAAAATATGTTAACTGGATTCGGTACCATAGGACAACATGGAACAGTTATGCTGCTAATCTCCTGCACTTTTCTGTTCTTTTCATTTGGTTTCTGTAAACCTGTGATCAGAAAGTTACATAAACTTCCAATCAATTCCATCAAAAATCCTTTACTCAGTTTATCTCCAATAATGGGTGAAATTTCTGCAACTGATGGTGTTTTTGAATACATGTCATCTGGTTCTAATTTGAATAAGACATGTTCTGCATGTTTTATTAATCTGTCATCTTTTTCTGTGAACTCCCTTACTTCTGTATTCTCTATGTTTTCCAAATCAGAGGGTAATTTTTCAACTGTCATTTCTGAAAACAATGCTACAGCTGTCTCTTGTTGGGCCATTTTTAACTGTGCATCCTCATCAGGAATCTGATTTTTAACATTATCTGGTGTACAGTAATCTGTGCTGTTTAATTTGCAAAACAAATATTTTTCTGTCAGGCCTGAGTCACAAACAACAAATTGGTAACTTTTCTCAAATGGACCTATTTTTGCCGCAACCTTCTCTAAAACTGGGTTTGTAATTTCGCTGTTTAACATTCCTACAACTAAGTCTGGCCCTTCCACTGTTTTCACAATGGACTTGGTAATTTCAGAATTGTTAGGGCTAAAACTCTCATTTTCAAATACAGCAACCTGTTGAAAGAGGTTCTGATTTTGTTTCTGGAAACAATTCACACTTGCTCTGGACAACTGATTTAAGTTAATTTGAGCATTTTCCATATTTTGTGGGACCATCTGAGCTTGAAAAATTCCTGTCATTGGTACCTGTTTCTGAACTGACATTTGCATTTGCTGAGCTGGCACATTTTGCACCTGCATTTCTCTCTGTGTTTGCGCATTTCCATTTGCCGCGTCTAGTTTAAATTTACATTTCTTCTTCCAATGCTCAAATCTGTTACAAAGATGGCAAAGGAACACTTTTTCCAACACTGTGACATCCATACCTGAATTTGCACAAACCAAAACACCTCTACCTCTAACCTGTGTAACACCAGATTTTGCTTGACCACCTTTAATTTCTGCTTGTGAAACAACACCTTGTAACTCACTTCCATTCACTGCAAACAACTGATTCTGAAAACTTTTCTGAGCAAACCCCCTCTGAGCCATCATAGGTTTTTCCTCAAACTCTTTCTGCTTCATTCCTTGTCCAGCACTATAGTACCCTTCATTCTTCAGAATCCCATCTATCAGCTTTCTTTGCAAACAAACCAATATTTGCTGTACGTGCACACTGATCTGATCAGAGAACATTAATCCAATAACCAACTGAGTCACAAAGAATCTCATGCCACTGGCATCAGGACATTCTCTCCCACTGTGTTGCTGAAACTCCAGACTCACACTTTCACAAAACTCATGAACCAATTCTTTTATCTCTTGTGTGGTTCTTTTAATCTGTACCCAATTAACATCTTTTGCTGGCACTCTGCCTTTCAGAAAAGTAATCACTGCTTCATTTTTCTCCTTAACAACAGAAAATGGTGGTGCATTCATGCAAACATTTTTCATTGTCTCCTCATCTGACCCTTGCACAACAACTTTAGATTCAGACCACAATTTAGTCTGCATGGCAATGTCAAAGAACATTTTCAAATCAATACACAACTCTTTTAAAAGTTCAACAAATCCATCAACTTGTGGGTACCACAGCATAGGCTTGTCTCTCAACTTTGGGAATGTGTTCAGAAATGCTACAAGTTCACTTTTGTTCCATGGCACATGAATATGCACTTCTCCCACCATTTCTCTCAATGAGTAAGCAAAAGCTTCTCCCTCATCCTGTTTATTATTTTCCTCAACAAGGTCTGGTGGTTTCTTTTTCTTATCCAGTTTCCTTGCTAGGTCTGGTGGTTTCTTTTTCTTCTTATGTTTTCTTGCCCACTTGTCTCCTAATTTCTCAAACCCATTGCATTTGAAAATATATTTCACCATTTCTGCAATGTGTAATTGCATTTCTGAAGAACTCATGGTCTTATTTGCTTCATCATCCATGTGTACACTGAATCTTTTCTGAAGTGGAAAACTTCCTGAAACATCAATTTCATATTTTTTAGCCAAATCAATCAGTCTATCATGTGTATTTACTGCACATGTAGTTTCCTTACTCAGGGAAATTAATTCTTTTTCCTGACACTGGTTCACACTTTCATGATTTAAACAGCAGGGACTGGTAATTTCTTCATGTTCAAATTTTAAATTTGAAACATTAAGCTGTCTCTCTTTTTCAGGGTCTGGGTTAATTTGTTCCCCCATACTCTCTCTCTTTTTAATCACTGCTGCTTCCTCAAAGCAAGTTTGAAAAATCCCATCTCCAAATATATTCATTTTATCCTGGGCTGTTGGTGTTGTAAAGACCATTTTTCCCCCACCTTTCAATGCTTGGACTGTCTGGGGTAGTTTCTGTTCAATAATCTGTGAATTCTGAGTTTCTGAAATAAACCCTGATGTAATTACTCCTTCTGCAGCTCTTTGCACTTTTTGAGTAGGAACCATATTAATTAGGACAGTCACAATTTGTCTAGGCACGGTCTGTGCATCTGCAGTTTGAGGTATTTGTACTGAATCAGTCACTATTGAAGCAGTAACACCTGGAGATATCACTGTCAGTGCTGAAACAACAGGCAGTGGGTCAATCTGAAATGTCTGCACAGTTTTCTCAATCTGTGTTTCTCTTGGTTCAACAGAAGCAGTTGCCACTGTCGTACTTGCTGGTACACTATTATCAGTATTTTTAGTGGGGACCACATAAAGTGGTGGACACTCAGTTAATAATGCATCCAATATTTCATCCCCTGAATCATTATTAATTTGAAGCTTTTTGTCATCATTAATTCCCTTCTCCTGAATCTCATCTTTTGCCTTTTTATCCTCTCTTTCTTTGTCTCTTGCTGTCTTTTCTCACATGCTTAAAGCTTCAAACTGTGCAGCTCTAGATGGTGTCTTTATTTCACATAACACTTCCCTTAATTTGTCAATAATTTGCAATTCAAAAGTACCATCTTTTGGAAATCTCAAAGGACCCTCTTTTTTAGTTATCTTGCACCATTGGTGAACCCATATACATGAATTTTGTCCCAAATTGGTTGACATAAAATGCACAGGTGTTCCCTCAGGAGCATCACCAATTAAAAACGAATTTTTCACTTTATCTCCCAACAGTTTCTTAAAATCTTTAAACAATTTCATTTCTGCAATAGTTCAATGCAATTTATTTTCTCCAATCCTGTCACAGTTGACAATTTCAGTCAGTTTAACTCCTACTACTGACTATCCCTTTACAAAATTACACAGCAATGTATTTTCTAGTTTTTTTTTCTTAACCAAAGTTTTGTTAGAAACAACATAAAACAATGCTACCTTGTCTGCTCCACTAAATAAAGAGATAGTCTTCACTTTTCAAAGAGAAATTCTTTCACTTCAAGTAAAACAACGACCAGCGCTATTTTACACCCAAACAAGCTACAGTACTTGGTACTCCTCTAGGGATAAGGCCAAAGTTTCACAAGAGGACTTTTTATTTAAAAAGAGGTCTTGGTACTCCCCTGGGGATAAGGCCAGAGTTTCAGAAGTGGACCCTTCGCTATTTCAGACACTCTACTCACATACGAAATTGTCCCTAAATATAACACCTACAGCCTTCTGCCGTATAGTATTATAACAACAGACAAAGTGGGGCATATTAACAAGAGGGGGAGATAAAATTATCGCCGCTTTAGCGTCTGTTTTCGGCCGAAAAGCGGCGATAATTTTATCGCAAGATTAGCAAGGACACGCTGGCGCATGATTCCGTGAGTTAGCACCCGCTTTGCATCTCAACGTTAATGAGATGCAAAGGAGGCGTGCCTCAATATGCTACATGGGTAAATATCGCGAAGGCAGCTTCGCGATATTTACAACAATGCCCTGGCCGGCATAGCGATAAACAAAATCGCGCTAACCGGCCATTCAACGCTGGATTTTAACATCTGCTAAAATCCAGTGTTAGGCATACTTTGCATGGGAGGTGGATTATGCTGATACGACCACAGGGTCAGTATCAGCAAGGTTATCGCCGTTTTCCATGGAACATCGCTGGAAAACCAGCGATGTTCCATGGAAGTACATCGCTATCGCTGGAATAATTATCGCCATTGCGCTATGTGTTGTTAATACAGCGCTAGCATGGTGATAATTTCCAGCGATAGCCGGCGATAAGAAATCTCACGCTAAGCGCGGCAGCGATAATTATCGCTGCTGCTTGATAATATGCCCCAAAGTATTTCTGCAGTGTGATTTCTTTATCCACACTCTTCTTCTGCCAAGTTCAGGCTAAATTTCCATTCCTGGGATTTCTCAGGTACCTCCGTACCTATACTTCTAGACAACATAGAACAAGACACTAACTTTTCATATTAGTAACAAAAATCAATAATTCTGTCCTATGAAATTACCAATTTAATCAATAAAACCATCAAGAAAAATGAGCAAAATGTCATCATCAGTCAAAACCCTTACTATTTTTCAACACTACTAACAATACCTTCTAGCACATTAACAACATTTCACAACCCTATTGATACTCCAGCAATCTCCTTCTTGCATTACCTTCCAGTACCGCCTTGCCAGTCTTCAATTCTGAGCATTGGAATCAGGAACCAAGACTTTTTGAGGATCTGGACATTTATCTAACTTCGGCAATTATTTTGTAGCACTATTTAGGCATTAAACTAAACTATGCTCCTTTTGGTGATGGTGTTTAACCTTAACTCTGCTACCAAACTGATGGAGCGGTAATTTCACAGTAATTTCTCAATGCAAAACATCATTACCTCTTGTTTCCCGCTTAAAGGGGATGGACCTTTGAGACCGTTTATCACCAATTAGGAGACTTTGCATAAACATGAAAAATCAAATGCAAATAATATTTAAGGCAATAATGAGAGTTGTGAGCAGTTTTAAAGGGTTTTATTTTCTAATCAAAGTCAAAATTCTCTGACTCTTTATTCATTAGTCAAATATCAATCAGGTTACAGAATTCAAAAATTGGAAAAAATAGAATTAATACAGAACATATTATAGATTGCATACAAGGCACTCCATAAAGGAAGAAAAACCTATTTCTATGTCAGTCATAACTCTTAAAGAGTTTTAACAAAATATAATTCTAGAGTGAGTTTTGCAAGGCTAATCAATAATTAATAATTAGCAAAAATCTCCCATAAAGAGAAATAAAATGCATAGGATAAGTAAGTCTTTACAAACTAGTTAGCATAAAACTCAGAATTTTAGCATCAAAACCTGTCCTGATCCCTCAGCTGATCTCTCTGCTTCGCGCTGTTCATCTCTGCTTCACTGTGTCTGACACAGAAGCTGCTCATGAATGAGCCCCTCCTTTCGCTCTCTTCGCAGAACTTTTTTTAAAAACCTGTGTGTTCTGCCTCGTGTCCTGCTAAAAAAAATGAGCAAGAAACCAACACTTCTCAGCTAGCAACCAGTATTTCTAACAAAAATACACGTGACTTGGTCTTCGTAGCTTGTCCAATTGGAGCTTCAGAACACATCGACACCCCATGGGCTGACTGGACACGTCATCAATCAGGCGAGTTCATGTAACACATTTGAGTCTTGTGCTAAATGATCTCATCTCCTAACATCCTAAAAACAATTACATTTTCTGCAACAGAAAGAATTAATTATGCGGAAACAGAGAATACATATTATAAGAAAAATGTGTGCTTTGCAGTTTTTCACTCCACGTTATAAAGTGAATAAAGCATTGTCTAAACAAACTGCATGGAGATAAAAGTATGCAACAAACAAAGGTCTTTTCATGAAGAGACAGAAACAGGAGGCGTAAATTATAAGAAAGGTCATGAGACCAGAGGAACAGGGAGGAAAGAGCACATTCCATTTCTTATCTTCAAGGCCGAAGGGGCCGCAGTGAGCTGAGCCTGCCAAAGCAAATTTAGCCTTTCTACACTGTAAAATGCGTGTTAATTCAGCACTAAATATATTCTACTTTGAAAGTTGAAAACACATTTTCCAAACTTAATGTACATTCTACAGTGAGGTTAAATCTAAAATAAACACAATTAAACAACCATGATTAATTAATTGAGCATGGTTCTACATGATTCATTAAGCATCTGAGGCAGGCCTCATTCATGTTTTCCCTTGCACCAAACTCTGCGTGCCATTTTTTTTAATTTTTTTTTTTATAATGCAGTTTGTCTGAAACTTAAAGCAGCTTTTAGTCATATAGTAATACATAAATCTTATAGGTGAAATCTGTGCTCCATCAATGGCACAAGACAATTTAGACCAGGGGTATCCATCAGAATTACCCAGTGGTTCAGAACCCTGAGATCTACTACCAAACTAAGTGAACGAGTGGGCAACTTGTAACGTGCAGCACATGTCCAAAGAGAATTTGCTGCAAGGATATAAGGACATAAGCTGAAAAATCTTTTTTTTTAAAACAGGTGAATCTTAAAGGCCCTGCTGAAATTTATATGACCAGTAATCTGGTAGAACAACTGACAGTCTATTCCACAGCGGTGGGTCAGGACCGAAGAGGCCTACGTCAAGCAGGGTGTGCTTAAAAAGTGATACAGCAAACAGAGAATATGTTTCAGAATGCAACAGATGGAAAGGAACAGATGGATCAATGCAATCCAAATGCACCTATGCCCTGGTCCTAAAAGGGCCCGATGGGCAAAGCAAGGGGCTTAGAATTGAATCCACTGAACAATGGGAATCAAGTGGAGTATATATTCAGCCATTGAACACCTTGTTCAGGAAAACCTGAAATGTCTGTATTGTCCTGGAATTAAGCGTCATGTAAGCTGCCACGGTGTAGTGTAGTGTGGAAGGGGTTCCTTCTCCCACAGCACTCCCACAAATTGTGCTCACAAGCAATTGTGGTACAAGGGGTAAAATCTTACGTAGCATTCTCATCTTGTGAAAGCAAGAGGAAACCACTGAGTTCACCTCTTCCTGAACATACCATTCTTTATCAATATGAAAGTCCAGACTATTAACCTCAAGGAGCGGTGAAAGTGGGCTTTCCATGTTAGCTGGCCAGAGAAGTGTTACACATAGTATGGTAGTTGTTAGATATCGTCTGACACAAATATTGTTCCCTAAATACTGTTTACAAAAATATTGCCCCAAAGGAGTTATTAATAGAAAATCTACAGTCATCAGGACAATATTTATGATAACAATATTTAGGGCACTATGTTTAGGTCAGATGATAATTCTATTGATAATATTCTGACGTTCAACCATTATACAAGCTGTCCTGCGCAAAAAGATCAAGACCTCAACCTTCATGGCATTAAGCTTCAGCATATTTATGCTCTTCCAGAGCCTGCATGGTAGATAGACAGGACTAGAGAGCACACTGATGTTCTGACAGAGCCAACCAAAGAGCAGGATCAGCCAGGTGTCACCTGCATATGAAATGGATTCCACACTATAAGTTCTCATAGTACATAACAGTTGGTTCATAGTGATGGGAAGAGAGCCACATCCTGACAAAAATATTGTGAACTAGGAGAAGGCCAAACCCTGAGGTCTACTGATGGCAGATGAAGACGACATTATCCAAGTATCTATAGCACAAGAGTGGGCCAAACATATGAGGCCAGTAGGGTGATCAGCATCCAGACTCATCCTAGTATCATACAGTACAGTTATAAAGCCAATTTGAGTTCCCATTCCAGGACAGAAGGCTATCTGAACCAGGTCTGGAATGTTATGTATTTCGAGATTTTTCAAAAGCCCATATGCTAAATATTTTTCCTCTTCTTCATGACTGTTGGCAAGAGGGAGATTGGTCTGTAGTTGGACTTTCTATTGTTGTCCATAATGAGTTTTTTAAGAAGTAGCTTAATAACGCCTGATTTTCAACTTTTCAGGACTACAATTCTGGAAAGAGGCCTACCAACCTGTCACACAGGTACGTTTTCAGCACTTAAGTCAGTGTAGTCAAAAAATACCCAAGTAGATTTTCGATCTGCTCAAGACAAAAATATCAAAGCCAACATAAACCACCAGGGGCCATATTACACAAAGTATCCCAGAGGCGCAATGGGTGTTTTTGCTCACTTTGTGCGCCGCCGGGGCACTTTGGTATTACAGAAGGGGCCGCAGATGCTTGTGCAGCCCCTTCTGTAATACTAAAAGTGCTGGCGCACATACAGCGCCAGTACTTTCTCAAGAGGGCGTTCCTTCATTTGCATGGGGAGGCGTGACTCCATGCAAATGAGGGAATCACTTTGCCTCTGCGCCCGTGCCATATCATAGATGCGGGCGCAGAGGCAAAGAAGCTGTCAGGGGGTGCGCTGACAGTGTGCCACTTGATAGCAGCCCTATGGAGGGGGGAAGAACGTCCTATGGACCCCCCAGACATCCCCTTGCAGGCAGGTTCAGTCGCTCACTGCACCCGCCTGCAAAGGGATCTCTAATCCCCTTTAAAAGTGCAGGCGGTTTGCTGCCTGCACAGTGAAACACAGAGTGGCTGCTTCAAAGGCGCTCAGTTTTTCACCTGAATGCGCTGACCCCAGGGCAGCGCGAGTTCGCAGCTGCCCTGGGGGCAGTGCATTCTATACAATAGGGCGCATTTTCCCTGTTTGCGCCCGGCACACCTGTTTTAAGGTACGCCGGGGGCAAACAGGGAAAGTGCGCCCTATACATAATAGGGCACCAGAGTGTCAAGAATAATTTAATTGAACATGCTAGATAATTAATAAAAAAAGATCTCGAACACCAGACATACTATTGAATTGCTATGGGTTCCTGTACCACTTATTGTGCCTAAACAAGCACCTCTTATTGTGGCTAAACAAAACTCTAATAATATTTGAAGCACTTTTAAAATCACCAACAGATTTGCTCCTAACAGAGCAATAACTTAAACCAAACCATCAAAGATTACTCCACAACTAAACGAAATATTGGCTCAACAATCAGTACCTCTGTAAATCAAAGTATACTACCAAACACTCATTGACTTCTCTCTTAAATAAAAGAGCAGTGACATATCGGATCCAAACAACTTCCAATTTATCACCAGTTTCTTGTTCCTAGACAAAGCCTGAAACACGTGTTGCAAACCAAATCAAAAGTTACATTACAGAAAATGGACCAGTGGGGATTTAAATCAGTCCGAAGAAGAAACCGCTATCCTCCAAGTACCCGATGATGCCTCTAAAATCTTGGACACAGGCGAGCCTTGTCTCCTTGTAAAATGAGGTCTACCTGTTTCCTTCACGATGGTCATGGGGCTTGTGATAATTGTTTTTTGAAGATAGTGCATCTTGATTTAGGGAGTTGCAACTACTGACAAAAACAAGTGAAAACTGAATAAATGTATCAGAGAAATTAAGGACGAAGGAAGAAGAGAGACAACACAAGCATTATGCATCTTCGCTTCGCTACCTTCTGAGATCAATGACTTGATGGTTATTTTGGTAATCTGTATGAATATAAGGGAATATATGAACTATTTTATAATCGCCACTAATAATACTCAATTCTAGACACTACTCGGAAATAACTGAAATATTTATTTGTTATCTAGCTGTCACTTCTCTAGATTTTCTTTTATTCTATACAATAGAGTGTCCTGCAAAATGGACATAAACATAATCAACTTTATAAAATAATTCAGAAATTAACTATTGTTGCTGTTGTGTCGGCCTGGTACTTCAGGGCGCTGCAACAATGAATCACTCAACACCCATTGCATAGGGGCACAGCCTGCTGCCATGCGACTCTCAGGCTCTTTTATTCTTTTTATGATGTAACACTGGACCATACTAAATGGTCCAACAAACACAGGGTGCATTACGTTGCCTGACCTGAGGGTCATAATGGTTTCAACATACAACACTACATTCCTCTTTATCTGAAAATCGAAGAAAACAACCTAATAATGGAAAAACATAAAACCAAGCAGGACAATTTGTCAGTGGTCAGTCATGGAAGCCAAGCATGCCTACCCCAACACAATATCATGATAATGCCGAGAGGGCGAGTTGGCAGACTGTAGAATGTACCTTTGTATGCCTTTTTATTGATGCTGAAACATGACTGGGAATGAGTTACTGTTTTCCTGACCTTGGCCAGTCATCTCCAGTGCCAGGGTTGCCTCAGGCAGCTTCGACAACCTTGGGTCTTCAGGGGAGGGCTGTCCTAACTGGGGTGCCTCGATCTCCTCCACAATCTTCTTCCTTGTCTTCTCAGGATCGTTGACTGCTGACATTTGTTCTTTTGTGGTGCTGATCGCCCCTCTGGACCCAGATTCTTTTAAAGAATGAGACATTCCTTGTGATGCCTTTGGGTGCTCTGCACGCTGACACCATGATGCCGTGAACCCTGATGGCTGTCCATAAGCCTGGTTCAAACAGTAGTTGGAACTTGCTCCTTGCGTTCAGTGACACCTTGTCACCCACTTGTAGATGCTGATGCCGGGCTAGTCTTCGCCTGCTGGCTTGAGCGTTCCAGTCTGTTCAATGTTGACATATTTTCAGGAAGAGCGACTGGACCCACTTAGGATGATGTCCACTACCCTTCTGCCTAGACATAGCATGCTTGGGGCTACAACGGTGGTAGTGTGTGGAGTCAGTTTATACTTCTTCAAAATGCACAGATGGCTCCTTCCACTTTATGCTCTGATGCGTGAGCTATACGGATCACTTTTGCTAGGGTCCTTATGAAGCATTCCTGTAAGGAAATGCCTCTTTTTACACGTTCACCCCCACATTTGTGGACTGATGCGACTGGTTTTTTTACTCTGAGAGTGCACTGGGGGATGCTATCTAGACCTCAGTGAAAGTGTTCTAACCCCTTGCAAAGTATATGTCGAATTGGCTATCCCCAGTTGACAAGTCCTGACTTACTTATAAGTCCTTAGTATATGGTATCCAAGGTACCAAGGGAATGTAAGGCAGAGTGTCCATCTAAGGCTGCAGCACTGATTGTGCCACCCTGTTTGTGAGAAAGTACAAAATGGCTCCCAGCCTGCCACTGCAGACTGGAAGGGCAGTATGTACACTGTCAGTTTGACTTTGCCATTCAAACCAATGACAAAGCCACCACTTCCCTTAACAATATATGCAAGTCTCCCCTAAGGATGGCCTAGAGAGCCCTAAGGTAGGGAGCTGTATTTTATTAAGTGGGGCATGT
Organism: Calotriton arnoldi; assembly: GCA_963921515.1. Lineage (NCBI taxonomy): Eukaryota > Metazoa > Chordata > Amphibia > Caudata > Salamandridae > Calotriton > Calotriton arnoldi. Next base: position 1,593,175 of record CAWUFW010003154.1, on the reverse strand, counting down.
ATGTTTATATACGCCCTGCAGCAAAACCATTCAAAATTGTAATTTTGCTGTGGAAAAGTTAGGAGCTCCATTGGCTAATACAGGGTTACAGGCTGGCACCCCAGCCTGGCTAACTCCTGAATGGGACTACCTAACTGGGTACTGTAAAGTATCAAATTAATTGTGGCACTGAACCCGACCTGATGCCCAGGTCAAATGTAATGTCACTATTAAAGTAGGGAAACTTTTAGAAAGTTACCACGCTGTGCCCCAGTGGCCCAGTAGCCTCTTGTGGGCAACGACCCACATACAGCTTTCTGACCACCTGTGGGGTCATGTGAACGACTCCCCGGCTAAGGATCAAACACAGCCTGCCACAGGGTGAGGTGTTACCTCCCGTTCACAGGAAGTCACTTGGGGTGTTAGCCCAATAGGCAAGCTTCAAAGGGGAAGCCGCCTGTGATGGACAAACTGAGATAACACTCACGAGGGGCTGCCTTCGGTAGTCGGTGAGTACACAGAAAAACGAAAACATAGATACCACATTGGATGAAACCAAATCATGGAAAACCAATTTTAAGGAAATTAGAGGAAACATTTTGCATTTTAAAGAAAATCCAAAATCACATTAAACTTGGATGGAGTCTAGGACTAACGTGGGGTTTTTGGGCACAGGGATGGATCATGTTTAGGGTGATGAGCAGGTTCTTAGAGGTCAGGAATAATTGGAGTTAGGGCATAGAATGGGGTTTTTAGGGTTCAGGGATGAGTGGAGGCAGGGGTGGTGAGGACTTTTTAGAGTTTTTTTAGGGAGTTCAAGGAAGGGTGGCGTTTGGGTATGCTGCGGTGCTTTAAGGGTTATGGGATGGGTGGGGTTTAGTCATACAAAGGGGTTCTTGGGTTCAGGAATGGGTGGATTTAGGGGTAGTGAGTGATTTTAGGGTTCAGGGATGGTGGATTTTTGGGGTAGAAAGGGCTTTTAGGCTTCAATAATGAGTGCTGTTTAGGTGTGGTGAGTGATTTTAGGGGGCAGGGATTGATGGTGTTTAGGGATTGTGAGGGGTCAGCAATGGATGTTGTTTGTGGGTGGTGATGGCTCAGAGAATTAAAAGCATCCAAAGTAATTGTCTGACAATGTAGATGATATAAATATGAACTAATGTCCCCTGAAGTAAAGCACTGAAGTAAATATCTCCGACAAAAAAGTTCCTAAAATTAAGACCTGCAGCCATTGCATTTACCCATAATAAATAAGCATTCAAAAGCCAATTTCGACAAGATAGACTTTCTATGAATTTGTTTCTGCTAAAAGGTAAATGCCATTCATTCTGAAAATTTCTATTAAACAGTTTAGATGAAATGGTTTCTCAGTAATGGTATTCTATGAAATCGCTTTTCTATGAAATGACATACAACCATGCCTTCTGTGCCTATAGACTAGCTGGAGACAGGGCCAGAGGGGGAAAACCAGTCCCCAAACCGGTTTTCCCGTGGGCATGTAGCCTGCAGGTAGCCACACCTCTAGGGTGGGCTACTGAGCTCCGAACACCGAAGGAAGGGTCCTAACATCTTGAGAGTGGCCAGAATGGTGCACTCTAAGATTGCCAAATGCCACACATCGCCGAAAAGTTGTCACCCAGAGGGAGGGGACCTGGTAGCCCATTGGGTAGTGACCACGTGGTCCCCTCTGGGCACTCTAACTAGATAGATAGGACACCCACAGCACCCTGGCCTTTTAGATCACGCTGGATTTGGAAAAAGGAAGGGCTGCCCTGCTGCCCTTGTAACTGCTCAAAGAGAGGCTGCACCTTCTGCTGACTGCACCTGCTGCACTTTGGGCTAGAGAAGATTGGACTGTGCCTTTGGCTCCCAGCTCAGGGAAAAGTTGATCCCCAGGCCGTGTTTTAGGGGACACGGGCCTAAACTCAATTACGAGTAAGGCCAAACTATGCCCCATTTTATACTGGTGGAGATTGAGGACCACCCCACCTTTGGAAAATTATTTATGTGCTTTTAAGGAATTTGTAGACATGGATAAGGCCAGGAAAACAAAATGGGTAACCAACTTAAAGGCATCCTTGACATTACTGGGTCTTGAGGAGTATTCGGAAACCAAGACTCAACAGAAACCCTTAACTAGAGCCTGTGTGAAGGAATTATATTGGGCCCATATTTCGGTATTTAGGGCGGGAAGTAAGCAAAAAGAACTTAGGCACCCTTACTTCAGATTTTATGGATCTTGAAAATCACTGCAGGTTTGAAGATTTTCTTGATTTCATCACGGTCCCACAAGCCAGGCAACTGTACAGTAAGTTCCAATATGGCACCCTTCCGAGTAAGTGCCTTTGTAACACTTGGAAGGACACCACTGACTCGAGTAATGTACGCCCAGTTTGTCTACAGATGGATGAAACACTCCTACCTTATTTCTTCTTTTGTCTAGGTTATGAGCGCCCGAGGCAGCAGTGGATAGTCTGGATTTGTAGGCATCTGGCAACCAGACAGTGTGATGTGGCACTCAGATTGCTGTGCACGGACACCAATAAGTTGTACGGTTGTGCTGTAGCCAAATTTCTACATTTCTACATTGGAGCTGGTGCATAAGAGCAAACATTATATACTAATTTTAACGGGATTTGATGGAGTGCCTTCTGATGTACTTTTAGCATATAACACAGGGACATTCTGCCTTTCGATCCAAATTCCCTGCTTCTCATGATTTTTAGTATTGCAAGTGTTAGACCTGATGTCCTAGGTGTGGTTTTCCCTGACTTTTTGCCTTCTGAGCTGTTTTGCTGACTTCATTTTTGCTGGCTTTAGGATTCTGGGCACTTTACCACTGCTAATCAATGCTAAAAAGCATGTGCTCTGTACTCAAAACATGGTAACATTGGCTTATCCACAAATGGCATATTAATTTACTTATATGTCCCTAGTAACATGCACTATACATGCCCAGGGCCAGTAAATTAACTGCTACATATGGGCCTGCAGCACTGATTGAGCCACCCACTCATTAGCCCTTTAAACATGCCTCAGGCCTGCCACTGCAGGGCCTGTGTGCGCAGTTTCAAACTGCCATTTAGACCTGGCAAATTAACCTACTTGCCTGGCCCAAACCTTCCTTTTTATGATATGTAAGTCACCCCTAAGGTAGGCCCTAGGCAGCCCCTTGGGCAGGGTACAGTGTATTTAAAAAGTAGGACATGTACTTTTAAACTGTACATGTTCTGATAGGGAAATATTCTTAGATTCGTTTTTCACTACTGCAAGGCCTATCTCTCCCATAGGTTAACATTGGGCAGTGCTAGGGTGTGTGCATGAGTGTAGCATAGGTTTTGTACAGGAAGGGTACCCTTCCTGTACAAAATACTATGCTACATACCAGGGAAAGCGTTTCCCACTTTGCATGCTTGCTGCACAGTGCAGCACGTATTCAAAGTCGGAAAAGGAAGGAGAAATGAAAGCATTTCTCCTTCCTTGCGCCTAGTTGAAAAGGGCACCGTTTTCTCACGCTAAACCCAATCTACTGTTTTTAGTAAATTGGGTTTAGTGTGAGAAACCTTGGGTGGTTGCATGGGAACGCCCATGCTTCACCCTTGGTACGCCCCCATGGCGCAAAGTAATGCGAAGCAGCGCAATGCGCTGCTTCGCATTACTATTACGTTATTTCTGGAAAGCTAATTAGAAAGAAAATATTTTGCACCGTTTTGCGCCATTTTGTGACGCAAACATGCCCGAAAATCTTAGTAAATCTCCCCCTTAGTGCGTACTGCACTCGCCCTGACTATGATTGTGGTTCCTGCTTGGACAGGGTAGGGTGCGTACCTCTGCCAACCAGAAACCCAATATCTAACAGGAAGGCACTTGTAAAAGTTGAAATGGCCTATTAGTTTTAGATAACAACTATTCTCTTGTAGTATGATGTTATTTGTACTCTACTCTTTCCTCTTTATGACCATCCTTGGCTGTTTACCAGTGCTCTCACGGTTCTCGAAACTTAATTATTTTTGGGCAAGTTGCAATTTACCTTTAGCACTTACTAACATTTCTATGGTCTCTAAAAACCAATACTTTGTCTGCAATCTGGAATTTTAATATGTTATGAAGCCAACTCGAAGGAGTATCATCAATATTGAATCCTCCATTTATTATGTGTCGGAATGTTTTACTGTGTTTTTTATGATTTTATGTATGCTTTTATGGTTTTTAACCGAAGTAAAGTTTATTGATGATGATTCCCAGCCCCAGACCAAAGAAGTGACTCAAAGGATAAGTCTGCTGATGCCCTGGAACCAGCTCCAGGAACAAAAGAGCTGAAGAAGCCCAAACTGTAAAGTTGCTAGCCACCAGAGAAGATTTGCTGCTAGCTGGTGTTGGGCGCCCCAAGAGACCGATCCTAGATGGCCAAAAGTTGCATCCAAGTCAACCAGACCCGGGAGTGCCATCAGATTCCAGATTGGTCACCTAAGAGGGACATTATCCCCCATAAAAGGATTTCGCCCCAACTGCTGTGCACGGAGACCGGTTGGCCAGCCGCAACTGATCTTCTACTGTCTCGAACTGGACCCTGACATCTGTGGCTAAAGTCGCCAAACATAACCTGTGGACCGAGGAATCACCACAAAGGCACCCCCGCCAACCACACAGCAACCGGAGAATCTTTGAGAATCTTTTCATCTTGTATCCCCAACATCAGGACAACTCCATTAAAGTCTATGGTGGTCATGCTGTAAAGTTTGGAACTGGACTGGAAAATGCTCAAGTGGCCAGGCAAACGCCCAGATCTACCCAATTTGCCTCCCCCGACCTTCATCCTGTTATATTTGGTATCCCAAGCCGGATCAGAGTAGTCAAACTAACTTTCACAAACGTTTGAAAAGTTTACAAACTCTTTGTTGACCAATGCTTGTTTACGGTCGAATTAAAAAGTGATAAAACCTTTAAAAATTTCTATCTCCAGAACTTTCCGGTGGCTTTTGCTCATCAAGGTCTCTACAAATTCATAAAAATATAATCTATTTTTATATATTGGTGTCCTGTTTCTTTTATGTTGTGTGGCTTTCAAATTTTGTTGTGTTTTACTGTTAAATGCTTTACTCTAAGTTACATTGTCTAAGCCTTGCTGCTCGAAGCCACAGCTACCCAGGGTTGAGTTTAAGGTTTACAAACGAGCCTCAATATAACAAATAAAGGTTTTGCAAGTGTATTTCAAGATAAGGCTACCCAGCCAAATCATATAATACACCCAGATCCCCACAGAAGGAAAAAGGGAGGAAGGGAGAGAAGAGAGAAAAAACTGAAAGAAAGAGAGGAGGAAAGAAAGAGAGGAAGAAAGAAAGAGAGAAAGAAACAAAGAAACAAAGAAAGAGAGAAACAAAGAAACAAAGAAAGAAAGAAACGAAGAAAGAAAGAAAGAGGAGAAGAAAGAAGAGAGGAAGGCAATAAAGAAAGAAAAAGGGAAGAAAGAGAAGAAGAAAAGAAGGAAAAAAGGAAAGAAGGAAAGGAAGTAGAAAAAGAAGGAAGGAAGGAAAAAAGGCACTCAAAAAAATCAGAAAGAAAAAAGAAGGAATAAAAGAAGGAGCAAATGAAAGGAGAGAAAGAAAGAAGGAGAAAAAGAGGGATGAAAGAAGGAAAGAAAGACAGAACAAGAAAGAAAGAAAAAAGAGAAAGAAAGAAAAAAGGCAATAAAGAAAAGGAAAGAGGGAAATAGGGAAAGAGAGAAAGGGAAAGAAAGAAAGGCAATCAAGAAAATGGGAAGAAAGAAGAAAAGAATGAAGGAGCAAAGGAAAGAAGGAAAGAAAGAAGGAGAGAAAGAAAGAATTAGAGAAGGAATGAAAGGGGTGGAAAGAAGGAAAGAAAGAACAAGAAAGAAAGAGAAAGAAAGAAAGAGAAGAGAAGGCAATAAAAAGGGGAAGAAACAAGGAAAGAATGAAGGAAAGAGGGAAAGAAACAAAGAAGAAAGGAAAGAAGGAAGGAAAAAAGGAAAGAAGGACAATCATCAAGAAAAGGGGAAGAAAGAAGGAAGGAAATGAGAAAAGAAAGAAAGAAGGAAGGAAAGAAAGGAGAGAAATAAGGAAAAAAGAAAGAAAGAAAGAAGGAAGGAAAAAAGAAGGCAAGAAGGAAAATAGAAGGAAGAAGGGAGGAAAGAAATAAAGAAGGAAAAAAAGAAAGAAGGAAGGAATGGAAGAAGAAAGAAAGAAAGAAGAAAAGAAAGGCAATAAAGAAAAGGGAAAAAGAAGGAAAGACAAGGAAGGAAAGATGACCGAAAGGAGGAAAGAAGGAAAAATGAAATAAAAAGGAGGAAGAAAGAAAGAAAAGAAGGAGGACAGAGAAAGAGGGGAAGGAAGGAAGAAGGGAAGAAAGAAAGAAGCAAAGAAGAATGGAAAGAAGGAGAAAGGAAAGAGAGAAAGAAACCAAAAAGAAGGAAAGACAGAAAGAGGAAAAGAGAGAAACAGGGAAAGAGAGAAAGGAGGGGAAAAGTGGAGTAAAGAAGGAACAAATATGGAAAAAGGGAGGAAAGAAGGAAGGAAGGGAAGAAGGAACAAATGAAGAAAAGAGAAAGGCAATAAAGAAAAGGGAAAGAAAGAAGGAAAGAAACCGGAAGGAAAGATGGAGGAAAGGAGCAACAAAGTAAAAAGGAAAGAAAGAAAAGAGGAAGAAAAAGAAAAGAAGGAAGACAGAAAGAAAGAGGGGAGAAGGAAGAGGGGGAAGAAGGAAAAAGGAATGGAAGAAGGAATAGGGAAGAGTAGAAAAAACAAGGAAAGAAAGAAGCAAAGAAAGAAAGAGGGAAAGAGAGGAAAACAAAGAGAAAGAATGAAAAAGAAAAAGGAGAGAAAGAAAGAGGAAGAAGGTAAGAAGGAAGCAAAAGGGAAAGAAAGAAAAAGATGGAAAGAAAGAAAGAAGGAAGGAAAGAAAGAAGTAATGTGAGAGAAGGGAGGGAAAAAAGGAAAGTAGACAGTGAAGAGGAAAGAAAAGAAAGAAGAAAGGTAAGGAGGGATGGAGGGAAAGAAAGGAGGAAAGAAAGGAAGGAGGGAAAGAAAGAGGGAAATAAAGAAGGAAGGAAGGAAAGAAAGAAAGAAAGAAAGAAAGAAAGAAAGAAAGAAAGAAGGAGTGAGGGTAAATATGCACTTACCACTAGCAATAAGGCCACCAACACAATATAAGGCCAGTGAATGTCTCAATAAATTATTTCTTTGCTCAACCCTTGATAGCTGGCTGGGAGCAAGCAGGCTTAACTTCGGAGACAGGTGTGTAAAGCATTTAAAACCACCAATACATTAAATAAGTAAGACACAACACACAATAAAAATCTATAATCAATTTATCACAATAGGAAATATATTTAAGATTAAAATGACACCAAAACAGATCAAACCCAAGGTAGGGAACCAGAGAATTTTTAAAGAATATATGCCTAATAGTGCCTAAAAACTAAAAGCGCCAGCTTAGAGCATCTGGTCATGCCTGACCGGGACAAAGTCAAAGTTTAAGGCCGACCGCGATGAAGCGCGGGTCGGATACACCGAGCGGTAAGGCACAGTCAAGTTTTTACCTTTAGTTGTTGTTCTGGAGCTTTTTCGCTCGTTGTTGAGTGGGGCACTTCATCAGGCTGTGATCCAGATCGACGACAGTGGCTTGAATTTGCGCCCGGCCTCGGTGAAATCCTGGAAGTCTTGAGCTCCAGAGCTTTCGGCGGGACAAATCTAAAATCCAGGCTGAGTTGCGGTTAGATGTCGACGGATTGGTCTATTAAGGGACCTTTTTTACAAAAGTTCTCAAACATTCTCCAAACTTTAGGAGGTGCTTCCTGAAGTTCCCTTTGGTGGTTTAAAATGTCCACTACCAAAATCCAAGGTTGCAGAGTCTCCGAGTTGCACCTCGGAAGTTGAGACTACAGTTCCCACAATGCACCCAGCCAAAACCTTTACAGTCCAGCTGAAGGTGGTCAGCTGTTTTTTTTTTGTTGCTGGAGATGATGCAGGTGGAGCTCTTTTAACCTGTTGCTTTCAGGGAGTCCACTCCTTCTCTTTTTGAAGCAAGGCAAAGTCTTTAGGGCTGTATTTCCTAAGTGTGCAGCAGGTGCAGTCATTCAGAGTGCAGTCCTCTTGGTGCAAGCCAGTGTTCCAGCAGGGCAGTCCTTCTTTTTGTAGTTTCAGGCAGGGGATCTTAGTTTCTATGCAGCTCTCCCATATTTCTCCAGTGTTCTGGGGCGACAAGTAGGTGGGGCACCCCTAATCAATGGGGTACAGGGTGCCACCCAAAAGCTTGACAGCTTCCTCCAAAGTGTGGCATGTTCTTGTCCCACAAAGCACTGTACTTTAAAATTCAAGAAGGAGAAATGTTATCCTTGGGGTTAAGATCTGTCTAAGCCAAACTACAGGTGTGGCTCATTTTCACCAACACTCCTGTTCCAGGCCTTCTGCAAATTCCATTCCTGGGGCTCCCATCAGGCTGGGGGGTACAGGAAGAGGGGGTAGGCCTGGGTTGCATCCTTACTGTCCTACTCACTTTGAAGACCAGTTTGTTTACCCAGCCCCCTTTCTGGCCTGGTCTCTACAGCGAAAAATTATACTGTCCCTTAATATTTATAATAAAACAAGTGGTATAATACCACTGCACACCTGTTAGATCACACAATACTACCCATCTAATTATAACCACACTCAACTGTTTAAAAATTTTTTTTTGTTATACAACTCCGAATATTGTTAAAAGTTTTATTAAAACATTAGTATACAATTTTATTGTCTTGATTTGCAAAATCAGTATAGCACAAATTATCTTTTAAAAAACAGTGAAATAAAAATACAATGAAGCTAAAAACGTCACTCTATACGTGTTAACATAAAGAAGAAAGGGAAAGAAAAGAGAGAAGAGGAAATAAATTTAGACAGTACAATATGTCATTTGTGTAGCATATCCTTTGGGACAAATAAATCACTGAGCCTTGATGCACTTAATCTGACCACATCTGCACAGCCCAGTGTTCCCGTGAATTATGCGAAGAATTAGCGTCGACGCGTTTCGATGGTTTCTATTATTGATCCATCTTTTTCAAGACCACAATTAATTCCAGTCTCTCTATGCCCCTCTTTATATGGCCACTGAATATGTCCTATATAAAAACAAATATGTGTAAAAAATACTATTTTCCCCAAAAATTTAAATTATTCCTTATACATCACAAATATCTGTATTTTGTCTCATTCTGTTCTATATATGAGAAAACATTATTATCACCCTATTTTTACTATTATAGGCATCATTGCCAAAATACTAATACATAAGATATATATGATGATTAAAAATGTCAAGTTACATCAATATGTTGCAACACACATTGTAATGCTCATTTACAGATTATATACATTTTTCACATTTTAGATTTTTACTTGTACATATCAAAATTGCCACTTTCATTCGACTATATTCATTTTGAAGTCTTACTCTTCATTAAAAGATGTTCTATTCTTTTTGTACTGTCCCAGCCAAGCCTGTGAAACAAGCCACTAAGATATGGCTATCATAAAACGAGTCCATGCCTAAATTAATTCAGAGTGCAGTCCTCTTGGTGCAAGCCAGTGTTCCAGCAGGGCAGTCCTTCTTTTTGTAGTTTCAGGCAGGGGATCTTAGTTTCTATGCAGCTCTCCCATATTTCTCCAGTGTTCTGGGGCGACAAGTAGGTGGGGCACCCCTAATCAATGGGGTACAGGGTGCCACCCAAAAGCTTGACAGCTTTCTCCAAAGTGTGGCATGTTCTTGTCCCACAAAGCACTGTACTTTAAAATTCAAGAAGGAGAAATGTTATCCTTGGGGTTAAGATCTGTCTAAGCCAAACTACAGGTGTGGCTCATTTTCACCAACACTCCTGTTCCAGGCCTTCTGCAAATTCCATTCCTGGGGCTCCCATCAGGCTGGGGGGTACAGGAAGAGGGGGTAGGCCTGGGTTGCATCCTTACTGTCCTACTCACTTTGAAGACCAGTTTGTTTACCCAGCCCCCTTTCTGGCCTGGTCTCTACAGCTGCAGATCCCCCCACCTCACCAGATATCCTTTGTCTCTGCGCAGGTCACTTATCACCTCATTAGAGCGATTTGGCTATGCCTGTCAAGGCTGGCCAATCAGGAGAAGCTGCTAGAAAGGCTGGATTTTGGCTCACAGAAAAGAAAGTTCTATAACTTATTTTCTGTATTAATTATGATAAATTCAACAGTGGCAAGGTGTTGGATTTATCATTACTAATCGTTTAAGTTTTTGAAATATTATTTTAGCTCACTCCTGTCAATAGTTTATAATGTATTACAGTATTCCCATGTTAGCCTATGGAGCTAGAATGCTGCAATGAGGAAAAACGAAACTGGTAGTTTTTCCCTTACCAGAGCATATAAAACATCTTTTATAATGTCTCTGCTTACTTTTACATGGCACCCTACCATGGGGGCACCTAGGGTAGACCAAAGGGGTGACATATGTAAACATAAGGTAGTTTAATACTTTGGAAGTACCTTTAAATCCAAAGTCGAATTTGCATATACTTTCAATTTAAAAGCAGTTTGCAAAGCAGGGCTGACATTTAAAATGACAGCAGGCAACACAGCAGTGCACACTTAAGTGCATTACATCTGCTGGCCCTCTAAACCTACATACCCTACTATACACTAGGGGTTTACAGGTAGGTTGTCAGTACCAATTTTAATTACACCTGATTACCATATACCTTTCAATCAGAGCACTAGCCCTGGGCCTGGTTAGCAGAGCCCAGGGCACAGTCAGAGTCAGCTACCACCAGTACCGGTCAAAATAATGGGGGGTGATCAGGGCCAAAAGGATGACTTTCTCACAACATTTAAAAGGAATAAACAACAGCACTGGCAAGAGACAGGAACTGATAAAGCTGAAATGTGCCCTGGCTCTCATCTGGTAGCAAGTGTCCTGCTATCACATCAGGCTCTACAGACAAAGGCAACACTAAAGTAATAATAAAGAAAAAACAAAAACACTGACACTGAAGGGAACTACCTTGTGTGCGGATGTGCTCCTTCTGAAAGGGCTAAATGCAGTCACTCAAAGTGAGGTGAGCCAGTGGCTGAAGAAGACTGACTCATTGCTTCATGCTTCATGCTGGAGTGGGCGGAAGCAAAATGTGAGTGACACAAGAACAGGCCAATAAATGAATAGAGCTGGTTGAAAGCTCCTTTATGTAAATATATTATACATATCATTTTAGGAAAATCAAGACGTCTTGGCTAACAGCAGACTTAAAAAGATATGACATGCAATCCTTGGGATGAGAGTTGGAAATGACTGGGGATATCCTAATCTCTGGTCTTGCCTAAATGGATCCTTTCGATCAGAGGAAATTCTCATTGACTGGCAGACGACACCTTGATGGAGTGACTTTGCCTTCTTTCTACCTGTATTACTTGACAGTTTTATAGTAGGACTTTTGTGTAAACACTAGTATCAATCAATCAATCAATCACAGAATTTGTAAAGCGCACTACTTACCCGCGAGGGTCTCAAGGCGCTGGGGAGAAAAAAAGGGGGGGGGGTGCTGCTACTGGTCGAACAACCAGGTCTTGAGTAGCCTCCTGAAGGTCAGCAGGTCTTGGGTCTGTCGTAGGCTTAGTGGAAGGGTGTTCCAGGTCTTGGCGGCGAGGTGGGAGAAGGATCTGCCGCCGGTGGTAGTTCTTAGAATGCGAGGACGGTGGCGAGGAGAGGTCGGCGGAGCGGAGTTGGCGGTTGGGGACGTAGAAGAGGAGTCGTCTGTTGAGGTAGGCTGGGCCAGTCTTGTGGAGTGCCTTGTGTGCGTGGATGAGGAGTTTGAAGGAGATTCTCCTGTCGACGGGGAGCCAGTGCAGGTTCCTCAGCTGGGGGGTGATGTGGCTGTGGCGTGGTACATCGAGGATCAGGCGTGCGGAGGCGTTTTGTATGCGTTGCAGTCGCTTGATGAGCTTGGCCGGGGCTCCCGCGTAGAGGGCGTTCCCATAGTCAAGTCTGCTACTGACGAGGGCCTGGGTGACTGTTCTTGTATCTGTCGGGATCCACCTGTAGATCTTGCGAAGCATGCGGAGGGTGTTGAAGCAGGAGGAGGAGACTGCGTTGACTTGCTTGGCCATTGAGAGCGTTGAGTCGAGGATGACTCCCAGGTTGCGTGCGTGGTCGGTGGGTGTCGGGGCTGCTCCCAGCGTCGTTGGCCACCAGGAGTCGTCCCAGGCTGAGGGTTGGAGCCGAGGATGAGGACCTCTGTCTTCTCCGTGTTCAGTTTTAGTCGACTGATCTTCATCCAATCGGCGACGGCCTTCATTCCTTCATGGAGGTTGGATTTGGCGGCGAGGGGGTCCTTGGTGAGGGAGAGGATCAGTTGAGTGTCATCGGCGTAGGAGATTATGTTGAGGTCGTGCTGTCTGGCGATGCGTGCGAGCGGGGCCATGTAGATGTTGAACAGTGTTGGGCTGAGGGATGATCCCTGGGGTACGCCGCAGATGATCTCGGAGGCTTCGGATCGGAATGGTGGGAGGCGGACTCTCTGGGTTCTGGGCCCAGGATATGGGCTTTAAAAGCTCTGCCCATTTTCAAGGACTGCCCCTGTTACATATGTTGTTTTTCAGAGCTTGTGGGCACTATTTCCTTCTTTAACCTGGAGCACTCAAGACCAGTGCTCATGGTTTACAGAGCTCTGTTGTATACAGGTCTAAAAAAAATTGCTCTTATCTTGCCATATTTGCTGTGCATTAAAAGACCGAGGTCTGTTTTGACTGCAGCTACCTCCTCCTCCTTCCTGCTTTTGAAATTCATGGCTTGGCGTCATGGTCCCTGCCTAACTATGGCTGCTGCCTCCGTCTAGGAGCTCAATAAGCATTTGCAATGCAATAGATCTCGCATTTGCGAGAGTGTGAGCTGTTGGCATTGTAAATGACAATGCCTTTTATTTATGTGTTTTGAAAACCTGCAAGTGGTGCGTAAACACGCACTATATACTTATAGTCGTTGCTTAAGAGAAGCAAGGCTAGCAGTAACTGTGCCTCTATTACTGCCAGCCTTGCTTCTCGTAAGCAAGGACCATAAGTACAAAGTGTGTGTTTACGCACCTCTTGCAGGTTTTCAAAACACATAAATAAAAGGCATTGTCATTTACAATGCCAATAGCTCATACTCTTGCAAATGCGAGACCTATTGGATTGCAACTGCTTGTTGTTACTTGAAATCCTAAATTCAGATGGGCAGAAGATACTGTATCTTGCTTCCTTCGTACATACATTGTGCCCAAATGTCATGCATGTTCACACACAATTAATACACACACAGGGGATAAAAAATGAAGCACGTACATAGAATATGCTCTCAATGATGGAGTGCGAAGATCGGCTGCTGGAAGGAGCAGGGGGCAGCATGAACAAGGCTCGCCAAGCACTCAGTTGAGCAGCCCAGTGGGAAGAGAGAGAACCATTATGTAGTGACCCGCCGGGTGATCTGAGATGATGAACCGCGGCCAAATGACAGGAGCAGAAGGGGGAGCGATGGCATCTGCCAGGCACAGGGATAGTGAAGAACATCCGGCATGAGGAGGAAGGAACAACAACGGCACTCCAACTGGGTGCTCTGGCCATGAAGAACAGCTCGGCGGAAGGCACTGTTGGGCAACAAAAGAGGACCTACGGGCATAGGGGCCCAGGTTCACACAATTACAGTTGGGGCCGGGTCATTTGAGCAGTTACATGGAGAGGTGAGATGACAAGTGTGGCCCGCAGGATCCCCGTAAATACATGATGGTCCTGGAATGAAAGAACTCACCCTAACGCAAGAACAATAAATAAAAACGCATTTATACATTTTGTGTAGTGGCAAGCAACCAGTGCTGGACACCCTATACTGCCATTCCTTGAACCCCAGAAGCACAGCCAAAGTCTTAATTAAAATAGAAGAGGGAAAAATTAGTGTAGGCAATGTGAATAAATGTCACGTCATCAAAAAAAGGTCTGTGGCAACCTTATCGCACCGACCTTTACAGTCAGAGGTGAGGTACAACCTTTACAATGTATATTATATATGCATATAAGTATATATATGTTTTGCAGTGCATAGTTTTACAAATAAAGCAAATGCAAGGATTCAAGAGGTTTATAATCATGTTTGGTTTTAATTGGTGCCTCGAGGAGGCTTCCTGACTATTTCCACACGATAAACCTTAAGCTAGATATTATCCCAAATGGAAATGAGAAAAGAACATTTAAGGTATTTTACTAATGTAAATCATGTGTATATTTTGTAAGTATTGAGGAGCTGAGCTCATGAATGAGTCAAAGTGAAATTTTAAAAAGAATGGGTACACATTCTTGGTGCATTTAAAAAGGGCAATTTTAAAAAATGTTATAAAGGTTTGAAAAATGAGGGTGCCTTTGATTTGCAGTTTTATATGTCTCTGACACCCCCCTCACTTCCCTTTAGAAATGCTAACATATGAAATGTTCTGGCCCAACTCTTGGGAACTTATATAAAATAATAGGTGGACCCCAGTCCCACAAATCCTTATAACTTGTCGCCTGTGCTTGTGGGGCGCTCAGACATGGTGAATAGCAGCCTGGTTGGAGAAGGAATAACATCATGAAAACATGATGGGATCTGCTCAGGGCTGGCTTTAGCGCTGGTGGCGCCCGGTGGGACAATCATTTTTGGAGCCCCCAAACCCCATGAGCGCCTCCTCGGATTCTCTCACAACCACCGAGCATAAGAGCCCCTCATCTCTCCAATCATAAGTTACTGCTAAACACAGCGCCCCCCCCCCCTCCCTCCACAGGTCAGCACCCAGTGAGGCTGCACCAGTCGCACTGCCCTAAAGCCAGCCCCATCTGCTGGGAACTCAGAAGGAGTGGTCCGGCAGGAGGAGGGTAGAGCAATGGCAGCAGAATAACAGGGCTCACAGGGCTCTCAAGTGGTGAGGAGCAGCCAGTGGGAGGAGGTAAGAGTAGCAAAGGCAGCACGACAGGAAACACTGTGCCTCAGTGATGGCTATCAGCACCGCTGAGGCAGGATGGCAAAGCAGTGGGGTGAGCAGGACATGACCCACCAGGCACTCAGAGAAGGGGAAGAGGCAGTGATGTAGCAAGGGAGGGCTGGGGGGGCCGGTCCGCCCCTGGCGGCACGAGTTTTGGGGGCGGTGGCCTCCTCCCACTCTTTTACACTATGGATAGCGAGATAAAGTTAGGGTCAGTTGCACTCTCCCGCTTACAATGCAATCACACACAAGCAACTGCTACCTTAGAAGTTCTCCCAAGGAACTCTGGGCTTCTTATTGGGTCAGGATGTCCTTTTTTACCTCTGCCCTATCCTGCAAGATGGAGGTATCCAAAGATATTGGAGTAGACGCCTCACTCACTTATCGTGACATGCTTCATCATTGGCGCCTATCCACACCCGGGTAAGATGATACTATACCTTGAGGTATTTTTAAAATATCACTCATCGGGATCCCTGCTTATCCAGTTTTGCTTTGTCTAGGAACTCCCATTCCATTTATGGTTGAGTCCGCCTGGGTAGTATCATCTTACCCGGGTGTGGATAGGTGCCAATGATGAAGCATGTCACGATAAGTGAGTGAGGCGTCTACTCCAATATCTTTGGATACCTCCATCATGCAGGATAGGGCAGAGGTAAAACGCGACAGCCTGACCCAATAAGAAGCCCAGAGTACCTTGGGAGAACTCCTCCGACTCTTACCTGCTGTCTCGGGGCCGCCCCTGCTCTACAATGCGGCTGTTGCAGGGCGGCAATCGGTGGAATCTCGCCAGCCTCCCCCGATCTTCAATGCGGCCGTGGGCGGCAAACGCAGGGACTGCCACAGGCGGTCAAAGGGCTAGCTACGCCACTGGGAAGAGGGCCGGCAGGAGGAAGGAGTAGGAGAAGCATAGGCGCTGAAACTATGGGTGCTGGGAGTAATGCAGCACCCCCACATATAACAGAAATAATCATGCTGGAATTCAGAAGGTGAATGAGCAATACAGATGCCTTTATATGTTGAGTTTATCTTGTCACATTTGCTGAACATTCCAAGTCAAAGGTCACATGCCAGTCTATATCTTCGGATAAATTGCTGCTTATTCGGAAACTGCAGTGTACTTTTATTTCTCTGACTGCAAAATGAGAGCATTTTGTAAAAGTGATCTAGGTGACAATCCTGATGAGGTACAGGAAACAAATGGAAAGGCTGTAGGATGTCAAATTTTTTCTAACACACATTTAAATATCAGAAAATAAACTATACATCTATTTCAAATTATATCAGCACAATGAAGCACGTTGCTTTGTCATTTTGAAGTGTGATGGAAACAAAGATTTTAGTTAGATCAAAACAAATCAAGACTCTTTACTTGGTGATGTGCAAATGATTAATATTTACACACATTATTGTTTTTGCGGTATATAGTTTACCACTAAAATTGAATGTCTATGCAAATTTAGTGACCATTTCAACTGAAAATGTACTGTTTGTAAAATACAGTGCACTACCACACTGGTGCTCCAAAATGCACCACCAGCTACATACCCACCCTTATTATTCTCCTGCTGTAGGATGTGGCACATTTACTACACTTCAATTGTTTGTGTGACGCTTGGATTTTTTACAGTCCCTATGACTTTAGTGACATTTCATTGATGGCAGCACCCCCACTCTGAACACTGTTCTAGCACCTCTGAGGAGGAGCAGCAGGAGTAGCGTAACAGTCCCTTTGGGCACTCAGAGATGGCAAGCAGTGCCCAAAAGCAGAAAACTGAAGCATGCCACCCTAGGGAGACAACTGACATGAAAACCATAAATACATAAGACTGAGCAATGCTCAAGTACTGTAACAGCTAGACTCACAGAAGGAACTAGCTTATCCCCTTTATCAAGCCCATTATGTAAAGTCAATAGCACAATGTATATTTCCAGGAAATGCCAAGACCTTGACTGACAGTCCAACCAAGCAATGGCTAATGCAGGTAAAGACATGAAAGCCATAAAACTCACTCTATTTCTACACCATGGTTTGTATTTTTTGAATGATGATGACACAGGGTTTCATAAACCAGACCTTATAAAGTATAACTTTATTCACAATTCAGAGCATCTGGAAATAGCTAAAAAAGGGGTTGGAAATGGAGAGCGAACACAGAGTGTTAGTTATTGTTAGTCTATTCTCTGTATTTCGGGTGACAATGGTCTACTTATCAAATTCTAAATTACACGAAAATAATGATAAAAAACAGTTTAGGTAGCTAAGTGAGTGATCTGTGAGTGATTCGTGTTTGGATGTTGGTTGCCAGGTGTTAGACCTGTCAGCCTTAGGGTGGGCAAGTTGAGGGTGGGCATCACCAGGGAGGAATTCTGCAGGGCACAGAGAGAGTGTCCCACTCTAGAGGGCTTGAGGTGGCAAGCTGAGGCCCAGGCAGCAGGTGACACCTCTGGAGATCGCCTGTCTATTAAGAGAATGACCTCCTATATAGTGAGCCAAGTCTCCTGGATCTGGTGCAGCCCGTATGCTGGTGGTCCCCCAGAGTGACAGGACCTTCCTACTGGGTTTGGGTTATGACATACCCCTCGCAGGAAATCTAAGGCAACATAAGACCTTTGCAAGGCTTGCTGTCCACTTCTACTGGCCCCGAATGAAGACAGTCTCAGATGCATTCTGCAGGTCCAAACATCTGCCAAGTCAGTGGGAAGTCGGGAAGAAAGCTCAAGGCTCTCTTGACCCCATTACGTGTCATTGGCACTCCCTCTGAGAGGGTAGGCATGGACATTGTTGGACCTTTGGACCACATGACAGCTTTAGGCAAAAGGATCGTCCTCGTCTTGGTGGAACATTTCACTCGCTAGCCAGAGGCCATCCCTCTGAAGTCGGTGACTGCACAAGCGGAGGCCAGGGCCCTGAAGAGGTAGCACCTGGCAGAGGGACTAACTGCATTTCAGGGTACATGAAGTACATGTGGGATGAGTGTGGGGTTACTTACAAGTTTGCTACACCCTATTACTCCCAAACATACAGTCTTGTGAAGAGATTCAGCAAGACCTTCAAAGGCATAATAATGGGCCTACCTGAGTTCATGAAGCATAGGTGGGACATCCTCCTTTCATGCTTTCTTTTTGCCTACAGAGAGGAGCCACAGAAGGAAGCAGGGTTCAGCCCCTTTAAACTCCTCTATGGCCACCCTGCCAGGGGACCTCATAGTCATGTAAAGGAGGGGTGGAAGCAAGCTCCCAGGAACCCACCTCAGGACGTGGCAAGCTACATGTTGGCCCTCCCTAACCAGATGCACTGTGTTAGACCTGTTATCCTTAGGGTGGTCTACCCCCAACTTTTTGCCTACTTCTCTCTACTTTTTGCTGTATCTTTTTGTTAGCCGTAGGACTCTGAGCACTTTGCCACTACTGACCAGTACTAAAGTGCATGTGTCTCTCCCCTAAACATGGTGACATTTGTGTATACCCGATTGGCATATTTAGTTTACCTGTAAGTCCCTTGTAAATTGGTATACCATATACCAAGGGCCTTTAATCTAAATGCTACTAGTGGGCTTGCAGCACTGGTTGAGCCACCAAACCAGTCATTGCAGTGCCTGTGTGTGCAGTTTACTGCCACTTCGACTTGGCATTTAAAACCACTTGCCAAGCCTTAAACTCCACTTTTATTACCCATAAGTCACCCCTAAGGTAGGCCCTAAGTAACCCTAAGGGCAGGGTGCTGTGTAACTAAAAGGCAGGGCATGTACTTTTAAGTTTTAAATGTCTAGTAGTGACTAACAGCTAAATTTGTTTTTCACTGCTGTGAGCCCTACTTCTCTCATAGGCTAGCATTGGTGGTTACTTAAAACACTTTTAAGCTGTCATTCCTGATCAGAAAGGAGTAGCTACATCATGTTTCATATCTTTGGAATGGTGGTGCTAAATCTTCTTTAGTGGTAAAGCTGTATTTGAGATTACCATTTTAGAAATGTCACTTTTAGAAAGTGAACATTTCTCTACTCTAAACTTTGCTCTGTGTGCCCCAGCCTGTCTCAAATACACATCTGGGCAGGGGGTGACAGCTACACTTTGTGCATTCTCTCTAGACAGCCACAAACACAGGAAGGGCTGGGTGTGACAGAGGACTGATCTGCATTCTGATAGCCTTCCTGGGCAGGAAGGGGGAGAGGTGGCTCGCACTTACATCTGAATAGGCTGTATCCTGTCCTCACACAAAGGGCTAATTACCCCCCCCCCCAGATTGCCTTGCAGACAGGACTGGTTTGAAAGGGACCCTTGTGCATTTCCGAGAACTCCTTTGAAGTCGACCCCTACATCAAAGGCACTTTTGAGTATAAGTATTGGGGCTCTGACCCTACCAAATCAGTACACTACTGGACCTGGAAAGAACTCTGCTGGAGTAAAGACTGCTGTGCTGTAAGGATTGCCACTTTGCTGTGACTGACTGTTTTGAGGTACTGCTTCTCTGCTTTTCTAAGCTACCCTGTGGCCTGCTGATCCAGGACTGGACTGGACCCATCTCATTTGAACCCAGAGTGACTCCAAGGGCTTGCTGGCTTGCCTCCTGTTTTCTGAAGTCTCAGGGACACAAAAGACTTCCTGAAATATTTACTGGTGCTGCTGGACTCTGCCATCTGTGACCTACCCTTGCCTGAGGAGCCCTCTTCAGTCCTTGGCCTCAGAAGTAGGTTTTGCAGCTGATTACTGTAAAAATCAATTTATTGCATCGACTGTGTGAGAATTTCTGCCACATCGCCTTGCGACACCAACGTAGAGGATGCTCGACGATGATGGACACACATCATGTGCGGCTTGACGACGACGCTCTGCGCGGCTTGACAATCCATTGCATTCACTTCACTGGAGCTCGACGACGACATGGGACCCCTTTGCACGGCTTGACGACGACGCAGTAGATTCTCAACACCGACGAAAGCTCCTTCCAACGTATTTCTTCAGCTGGACCTGTATGGGTCTTGTAGCTGGCCTGCCCACCATCGCTGTAGGCCTTAACTTTAAATTTACACTGATCCCTCGCGACCTCAAGTAACATTTTGACTGCTAGCGACTTCTAAGCACTGTTTTCACGTTTAATCTTTAAATATTCAGATTTAGACTTCTATTTTTGGGATTTTTGGCTGTTTGGTCTTGTTTTACTCAGATAAATATTTTCTACTTTTCTAAACCTGTGTGGAGTCTTTTTGTGGTCTTTTCATTGAGTTACTATAGCTTTAGAGCCTGACGTAGCGGGCTCTACCAGTCATTAAAGGCCTGCTCCAGCATTAAAGGCCCGAGCCGAAGGCGAGTGCCTTTAACAAGGGAGCGGGCTTATGATGGTTGGTACAGTCTGCTATGGAGGGCTCTAAGGTTGGGAACAAACATTGGAATGCTGATGCTCTGGGCTTCTACCAGCCATTAGAAGCCCGGAGCACTCCACTGTCTTCAATAGAGCGCTCAACATTCCAATGTTCTAATGTAATTTAAGTGTTGCACAAATACTTTACACATAGCTTCTTAATTTATTGCCTGACTGCTCTGTGCCAAGCTACCAGAAGGTGAGCACAGGTTAATTTAGGATGTGTATCTGACATACCCTGACTAGAGTCGTGGTTCCTATGTGGACAGGGTGCAAACCTCTGCCAACTAGAGACCCCATTTCTAACACACCACTTCTGGAAAAAGGCCAAATGCAATCTTGAGCCCAGTCAAGTAATTATGAAACTCTGTTATGACCAGAAGGCCTCACTGGTAGAGTTTCAGCCTGGCCAGAGGATGTGGGTTATGGAGCCTGTGGAGCCCAGAGCTCTCTAGGATCGCGGGACAGGGCCATATGAGATGAAGGAGCGGAAGGGGGAATCCACCTACTTGGTGGAGCTCAAGACCCCTAGAAGCCCCTTAAGGGTGCTCCCCATGAACCGCCTCAAACCCCACTTTGAGAGGTCTGAAATGAGTATGCTCCTGGTGACAGATAAGGGAGTAGAAGAGTAGAGTGAACCTCTCCCCGACCTCCTGTCTGCCCAGGACCACAATGGATCAGTGGAAGTTGTCAACCTCTCCCCTACACTGACCCCATAACAGCAGAGTGACTGTTACCAGTTGCTAGAACAGCTTGCTTCTCTGTTCTCCCTCACCCCTGGACTCACACACCTGTTTGTCCAACACATCGATCCTGGAGACCGTCTACCTGTTAAGAGCAAAATGTACTGGTTGTTAGATGAGGTGATGGCCAGTATCAAGGAGGAAGCCTCCAAGATGCTGGTGTTAGGTGTCACTGAGCCCTCCAGCAGCCCCCGGTCCAGCCTTTTGGTGCTAGAGCCCAAGGCTGCACCACCGAGCGCCACTTCAGATTTTAGGGTTTGTGTTGACTACCGGGGTCTCCGCTGTCATGAAAACTGACGCACACCCCATCCTTCGAGCCGATTAGCTCATAGACAAGCTGCGCACTGCCAGGTTCATCAGGGCGTTTGATTTAACATCAGGGTACTGCCAGATCGCTCTGATGGAGGGGGCAAAAGAGAGGTCTGCATTCTGAACCCCAGAGGGCCACTTTCAGTTTCGGATGATGCCCTTTAGTTTGAATAATGCCCCTGCCACCTTTCAGAAGTTGGTGAAAACAGTCCTAGTTAGGAAGGATGCATTCTATGCTGCCTACCTGGATGATATCGCGGTCTACAGCTCCAGATGGAAGGAACACCGGTACCACTCCCAGGAGGTGCTGGCAGGCCTGACTATCAGGGACAGTAAGTGCCAGATAGGATAGGGTTCCATGGTTTATCTGGGCCACAGGCCCCTCCAAGCCAAGATTGAGACTACCATGGCCTGGCAACCCTCTAAAACAGAGACTGGAGTGAGGGCCTTCCTGGGCCTCACAGGATACTATAGGAGGCTTGTTATGGGATAAAGCACCATGGTTGCCCCCTTAACAGAGATGAATTCTAGGAAGCAGCCCAAACAGGTGACTTGGACAGAGGCCTGCCAGAAAGTCTTTGATACTCTCAAGGAGGTAATGTGTACAGCACCCGTACTCAAGGCTCCTGACTTCTCCAAGACCTTCATAGTGCAGACAGATGCTTCAGATCATGGCATATGGGAGGTCTTAGCACAGTTAAATGAGGAGGGCCTAGACCAACTGGTAGCCTCCATTAGCCGGAGACTACTGTCACGGAAATGGAGGTAAAGTGTGATTGAAAGGGAGGCCTTTGCTGTGGTCTTGGGCACTGAAGAAGCTGAGACCATACCTATTTAGTACTCACGTCCGGGTTCAGACAACCCACAGACCACTCGGATGGCTCATGCAAACGAGGGGCAAAAATCCCAAATGTTGAGGTGATCCATCTCCTTACAGGGAATGGACTTTATGGTGGAGCACTGTCTTGAGTCAGACCACGCCAGTGCTGATGGTCTATCCAGGTTCTTCCGCCTTAGTGAAGAGAACTCCCAAGGGGATGGGTAGTTCTCCCTACTTTCAGCACAGGGGATGGACACGTGTTAGACCTGTCAGCCTTAGGGTTGTCTTCCCCCCAACTTTTTGCCTTCCTCCTTCACTTTTTCTGACCTTGTTATTGTTGCCCTTAGGACTCTGAACACTTTACCACTGCTAACCAGTGTTAGAGCGCATGTGCTCTCCTCTAAACATGGTAACATTGGCTCCTACCCAACTGGCATATAAGTCCCTAGTAAAGTGTACAACCTGTGCCCAGGGCATGTGGATTAAATGCTACTAGAGGGCCTGCAGCACGGATTGTGCCATACACTGAAGTAGCCCTTTAAACATGTCTCAGGCCTGCCATTGCAGAGCCTACGTGTGCAGTTTAAACTGCCTTTTCGACCTGGTAAAATAAACCTTTTGCGAGGTCCAAAACCTCCTTTTTAATACATATAAATCAGTCTCAGGGCAGGCCCTGGGAAGCCCAAAGGGCAGGGTGCAGTGTATTTAAAATGTAGGACATGTACTTTTTTAAAGTTTTACATGTCCTAGTAGCGAAAAACTCTTAAATTAGTTTTTCACTGCTGCAAGGTCTATATCTCCTGTATGATAACATTGGGATTGCCTTGTTACATTTTATAAGCCTAATTTCCAAATGGGAAGATCTAACTGGTTCACGGTTGGTGTCTCTGGAATCCTAATTTTAAATCCTAACTTATTGTGAAGTCAGATTTTAAATTACAATTCTGAAAATGTCACCTTCAGAAAGTTGCTATGGCAACAAATGATGGACGCAATGCTGAATAAATCAAACTTTCACCCCCAGTCAAGAGATCTGGGTTAAATCCATCGTTCTTTTGCTCACATAGGGGCCGATTCACAGAACTAATCGGATATAAAATCCTAAACTTACTACTTTTGGTATTCACAGAAGGCATTTAGTAGTAGTAAAGTTAGGACTCCTAACTTTACTACTACTAAACTGAATAAAATCCTAAACTTACTACTTTTGGTATTCACAGAAGGCATTTAGTAGTAGTAAAGTTAGGACTCCTAACTACTACTACTAAATGCCTTTGTGAATACCGAAAATCGTAAAGTTAGGATTTTGTCTCAGATTTAGTAGTGTTACAGCAAACAAATGATGGACGGAATGCTGACAATGCAAACATTCTCTCCCAGTCAAAAGATCTGGGTTAAATCCATCGTTCTTTTGCCCACTACGCCACCCCAGTTTGGACCCAGCCATATGCAAATCAGTCTTGACCCTGTGCCCCATGGGAACAGTCCAGACCGAACTGCCAGGCCAGGTCCTCCCTGGACCGGAAACAAGCATCCTGGGACCGGTTTCAGGGTATGTCACCCTTCTTCAGCCAGGCTAGCTTGAATCCAGTGGCACAGTGAGCAAGGGACCCACGTCTGGGCATACCCATCCCACTTAGGGCGAAAAGTGTTACAGCAAACAAATGATGGACGGAATGCTGACAATGCAAACATTCTCCCCCAGTCAAAAGATCTGGGTTAATTCCATCGTTCTTTTGCCCACTACGCCACCCCAGTTTGGACCCAGCCATATGCAAATCAGTCTTGACCCTGTGCCCCATGGGAACAGTCCAGACCGAACTTCCAGGCCAGGTCCTCCCTGGACAGGAAACAAGCATCCTGGGACCGGTTTCAGGGTATGTCACCCTTCTTCAGCCAGGCTAGCTTGAATCCAGTGGCACAGTGAGCAAGGGACCCACGTCTGGGCATACCCATCCCACTTAGGGCAAAAAGTGTTACAGCAAACAAATGATGGACGGAATGCTGACAATGCAAACATTCTCCCCCAGTCAAAAGATCTGGGTTAAATCCATTGTTCTTTTGCCCACTACGCCACCCCAGTTTGGACCCAGCCATATGCAAATCAGTCTTGACCCTGTGCCCCATGGGAACAGTCCAGACCGAACTGCCAGGCCAGGTCCTCCCTGGACAGGAAACAAGCATCCTGGGACCGGTTTCAGGGTATGTCACCCTTCTTCAGCCAGGCTAGCTTGAATCCAGTGGCACAGTGAGCAAGGGACCCACGTCTGGGCATACCCATCCCACTTAGGGGCGAAAAGTGTTACAGCAAACAAATGATGGACGGAATGCTGACAATGCAAACATTCTCCCCCAGTCAAAAGATCTGGGTTAAATCCATCGTTCTTTTGCCCACTACGCCACTGCAGTTTGGACCAAGCCATATGCAAATCAGTCTTGACCCTGTGCCCCATGGAAACAGCCCAGACCGAACTGCCAGGCCAGGTCCTCCCTGGACCGGAAACAAGCATCCTGGGACCGGTTTCAGGGTATGTCACCCTTCTTCAGCCAGGCTAGCTTGAATCCAGTGGCACAGTGAGCAAGGGACCCACGTCTGGGCATACCCATCCCACTTAGGGTGAAAAGTGTTACAGCAAACAAATGATGGACGGAATGCTGACAATGCAAACATTCTCCCCCAGTCAAAAGATCTGGGTTAAATCCATCGTTCTTTTGCCCACTCGCCACCCCAGTTTGGACCCAGCCATATGCAAATCAGTCTTGACCCTGTGCCCCATGGGAACAGTCCAGACCGAACTGCCAGGAGTCCTCCCTGGACAGGAAACAAGCATCCCGGTACTGGTTATAGGATATCACCCCACATTAGCCAGGCTAGCTTGAATGCAGTGGTACAGCGAGCAAGGGACCCACGTCTGGATACACCCATCCCAATTAGGGCGAAAAATGCTATGGTAACAAATGATGGACGGAATGCTGACAATGCAAACATTCTCCCCCAGTCAAAAGATCTGGGTTAAATCCATCGTTCTTTTGCCCACTACGCCACCCCAGTTTGGACCCAGCCATATTCAAATCAGTCTCGACCCTGCTCTTTTCATGGGAATAGTCCAGCCCGAACTGCCAAGCCGGGTCCTCCCTGGACTGGAAACAAGCATCCTGGGACCGGTTTCGGGGTATCACCCCTCATCAGCCAGGCTACCTTGAATCCAGATGCCCCAAAACCAGTTCCAGGATGCTTGTTTCCGGTCCAGGAAGAACCCAGCTTGGCAATTCGGACTGGACTGTTCCCATGAGGAGCAGGGTCAAGACTGATTTGTATATGGCTGGGTCCAAAGTGGGGTGGCATAGTGAGCAAAAGAACAATAGATTTAATCCAGATCTCTTGACCGGGGGTGAATGTTTGATTTATTCAGCATTCCGTCTATCATTTGTTGCCATAGCGTTTTTTCGCCCTAAGTAGAATGGGTATACCCAGACATGGATCCCTTCCTCACTGTGCCACTGCATTCAAGCTAGCTTGGTTGATGAGGGTTGATACCCCAAAACTGGTCCCAGGATGCTCGTTTCCGGTCCAGGGAGGACCCAGCTTGGCAGTTCGGAATGGACTGTTCTCATGAGGAGCAGGGTCAAGACTGATTTGCATATTGCTGGGTCCAAGCTGGGGTGGCGTGGTGAGCAAATAAACAATGGTTTTAACCCAGATTTCTTGACTGGGGGTGAATGTTTGATTCATTCAGCATTCTGTGCATCATTTGTTGCCGCAGCAACCTTCAGAAAGGGCCATCACTGGCAGGATGGGAGGGAGGAGCTGGACCCAGCTTCACTATCACCCGAATAGGCTGAGTCCTGTCTCCTCACAAAGGACTGCATACACCCTGTAGTTAGACTTGAGGCAAGGCAGGACATCTGTACACTTCAAAGGCATGTCTTTAGAAGTCTCCCCCACTTCAAAGGCACCACTGGGTATAAATACTGGACCCCAGACACCACCATTGAAGTACACTTCCGAACCTGTGGATACTCTGCCAGGAAGAAGGAATGCTGTGCTGTTTAAGGACTGCCACTCTGCTGGGCTCCTGCTTTGCTGTGCTGATGTGCTGCCTGCTGCCCTCTTGCCTGGGTGCGAAGGACTGGACCTGTATCACCTGAACTTAGAACCCAGAGTGACTCCAAAGGCTAGCTGGCTGGGCTCCTGAGCTTTAGGGACATAACAGGCTTCCAACCTCCTGCACTTGGACTCTGCCATCTGTGAGTCTACCCTGCAAGTGGTGCCACCCCAGTCCTGAACCCTTGGGAGTGGACCTAAGGTGCTTGCCCACAGAACAGACGCATCTTCTCGGCTGAGCGGTGCATCCCTGAACTGAACCGATGCATTGCCGGTGCTGCGTGGATTGGACACATCACAAAAGACTTGCATCACCACCACAACCCACATCTTGGGACCATCTCATCGCCTTCGGAACCGCCACTGCGTGACACTTTCCCCAGAGCAAATGCTTGCATCTCTCGGTGACACATCACCTCGACTGCGCATCACATCCCCGACACCAGACTCCACATCACAAGTCCCATCAACGGGATCCTCAAAATCGACGCAACTGGCCCTCGCACCTCAGCCTCGCCGCATCATGGAACCGACGCATCACCTCGGATGCGCGAAGCACCTTTGACGTGGATCCACAAAACCCTCCACAACCAGGATTTAAGGCATTCTGTGTAGCAAGCCTAACTGGGTCCCTGTAACTGGCCCACGCTCTGTCACAGTCGGCCTGAACTTGCAACTTTGTCTTGGTCTGGTGCAACCAGATATCCCCAACAGACTTTGTGCTTTTTGGCACTATTTCTCTCTAAATACTTCAATCTTCAATATCTCTGGTTGACTAATTGTATTTTTGTCATTTTGGCCTTGTTTTATTTATTACATTCAGATCTATTCTTCTAGCCTGATGTAGGATTGTTTTGTGTGGTGTTTTCACTGTTTTATTGTTTGAAGTGTTGCACAAAAACTTTACACATTGCATCTAATTTAAGCCTGACTGCTCTGTGCCAAGCTACCAGAGGGTGAGCACAGGTTGATTTGGGGTTTGCTTGCGCCTTACCCTGACTAGGATTGTGGCTGCTTCTTGACCCGGGCTACCACCCCAGTTAACCAACAAAACCGAATTTCTAGCACCAGGTTATTAGATAAAGGAAAGTTGAAAGGCTGGCACCTTCTACAATCAGAGTTGTGAGAATTCACAATGAGGTAAGGCAAAAAAGAGAAAAGAAACAATTGGGATTCTTTGGCAGGCTTAAGTTTCTTTATATTACTGTCCTCACATACATTTGCTTTCCAATCTCAGTGCCTGTTGTTGGATCTGGTGCCATGGAACTCCATTTGTTGTAACATAATGGGAGTTGTGAAAGTGATAATTGGGCAGAGTGTACTTCGTATGAATGGGAGAAGTGGCTATGGACTATTGACTGCCAAATGTTGAATACATATCTATCAGTGACGGTCGCCACTGGGCAGTTATAGTTAGGCCAGCGTTTCCATAGGAAATGTGTATTTTGTGTTGCTAATAACGTTGGCACCGTTTGACAAATCTCAACAAAACTTTTCAAAGAAGTGCTCTTTTTGCCTAGTTTGTGCATAGAAAGTTTTGAGATGATCTATCATGCAGGTGCTGAAAACAGGGGGTCCCACAATGCAAAATCCCCATGCATTTTCCATGATCAGCAGATTGTGCTTTTTATGATTTGTTGTCAACCCGTTCAGCATTAAGGTTAAAAAATATTTGTATATCTGCACAGTTGGGTACAAGAGACTCTCACAAGAGTCCCTTGAACCCAATTTTAGAAAATAGGGCATTATGATAGGCCCAGAGAGCTTTTTTTCCCTTTTGCCATCTTGCTCCTGCGGGTGTTAGATGCATACGGAAGCGAACGCTTTGATTGGCTGCCAGCAACATGTGAAAAATGTTGCTGGCAGCCATTACAGGACTCCGGGACTTAGTCCCCTGTCCTGAACTTTAAAATAAAAATCATATAAAGGAGCAGGAGGGAGAGAGCAGGGAGTCCATTGGAGGGAAGGCCGGCATGGGCAGTGGCAGCACAATGGAACACGGAGGGCAGGAGGGAGGAAGCAAGGGCATTCACACGGAGAATGGAGAGCAGGGGCAGCAAGCCGACCACGGAGGGCATGCCAGCATGAGCAGGGGCAGCACAAGGGACTGTGGAGGGCAGGAGGAGAAGGGCAGGGGCACACAAATAGAGAACCGAGACAGGGGAGGGGGAAAGGGCAGCAACCTGAACACAGAGGCAGGCCACCTGGGCAGGGGCAACACAATAGACCACAGAGGGAAGGTGGTAGGGGGCAGGGGTATGCACACAGAGAACACAGGGCATGGGAGATGGGGGCAGCAAGCTGAGCACAGAGAGCAGGCTGGCATCGGCAGAGGCATCAAGCTGACCACAGAGGAGGCAGGAGGAGTCAGGTGTATGCAAACAGAGAACGGAGGGCAGCCGCAAGCGGGCGAAGGCTAGGGCACTAAGCTGAGCACAGAGGGCAGGCCATCATGGACATGAACTGCAATCTGACCACAGAGGGCAGGAGGGAGGTGGCTGGGCAGGTCCAGCAAGCTGACCGTTTAGGGCAGGCTGGCAGGGGCACTCACATAGAGAACAGAGGGTAGAGGGAGGGGCAGGGGCAGCAAGCTGACCACGGAATACAGGCAAAAGGGTGTAGGGGCATGAAGATGGAAAACAGAGAGCTGGGGAAGGGAGGCTGGGGCAGCAAGCTGAACTTGGAGGGCAGCCCGGCTAAGCAGGGGAATCACAACAGACCACAGAGGGAAAGAGGGAGGGGGCAGTGGTACACACATGGAGAATGGAGGGTAGGGCAGAGGCAGCAAGCGGACCACTGAGGGCAGGCCAGCATGGGCAGGCGCAGCACAATAAACCATGGAGGGCAAGAGAGAAAGGACAACGGCATGCACACAGAGAGCATAGATAGACACGAGGAGGGCAGGGACTCAAGCTGACCACAAAGGGCAAGCAGGCATGAACAGGGGCAGCAACCTGACCACGAAGGGCACATGAAAGGGGCCAGGGGCACATAGATGGAGAACAGAGATGTCGAGGGGCTGGTGTAGGGGCAGCAAGCGGACTATTCAGGGCAGTCCAACAAGGGCATTAAGCTGACTACCAGAGCAGAGGCACGCAGATGGAGAATGGATGCCAGACAAGAGTGGCACAGGGGCAGCAAGATAACCACAGAAGTAAGGTTGCTGTGGGTTAGCCGTGCAGGCCTGGGCCAACCCCCCCACCCACACTGAACATGGAAGAAAGTTGTGGGGATGTTAGCTGAATATAATCAAAGAACCCCAGCAACTCACGGAAAAAAAAGTTAAAGAGATGTTATAGTATGATATAGACATCCCTTTCATTAAAAAACCCAGAAATTAATTGAATTGAAAAGAAAACGTAGGTTAAAGTGACAATATATTTAGGTGTTGAAATGGGTTAAAAATAATGTTTATAAACCAGAATAATCACTGGAATCCATCAGTTATAGTTCAGTGAGCTAACTATACCATGTGCCTGTACAATGCATTGCTTATAACCTCACATACCACATCACTCACGACATGTTAAATTACATCACTGATGGCATCTCTGATGACCCCTGATGATATCATCCAAAGAAGGTGACAATTTGCTATACGCTTTTCATACTGGAAGGTATTCAGCCAAGTACATCAGGACCCAAGTTTCTATAACCTCTGTAATGCTAAAGGGTGTGACCTTTTGCAGCATACACAAAATGAATCATACTTGTGAAAATCACCTACATTTAGTAGATATTATGCTCTATTTTTACTTTTATTCAGGTGCGTAAGAAATGTCATGTCTCTGTAGACATTAATGCGATCAGCAATTTATGGAAGCGTAAACTTACATGTGCAAATCACTCACAAGTGTTAGTTACCTTTTTTGATTACCCTATTAATGTGATCAACAAGTTATTAAACCGTGAACACCAATGAAAGTGTGATTGATGACTATTTACTTTAATAAGATGAACCAGTTTAGTACCTTATCTGACACAGGAATAAGTCAACTGCTGCACATCTAGGCATTAGCCACAGACAAGGCTAGCACAACCAGGTCATATGCACAACCCTCGGTAGTTTGTAAAAATACCTTACAAATATTCCTGTAATGAGCAGAATCGAGTACACCATTAGGACAACACGTACAGTCATACTGCGACTTGAACCGTTTGTGAGTCATTCGTACATTATACATTCTTCAAAAATGTATAATGTCTCTGAATTTTCACTGAATTTCTGGAAATAAATATCTGCAGCTTAGAAATCTCCAGTTTATATAGAAACTGTCAGTAGCACTACATGACAACTCTAACATCAGCATCTGTACAGAAATCCACAGGTGAATAAGCTTTAGTTTTTCAATCATATTTTGGCAACAGGACTTTGATTTAAGCTGCAACTTATTTGTAATGTTCATCTGAAACCCACATAAATGTTCAGTCTCTACCTTGTTTAAAGAAGTACTGTTTGCACCTAATGTACTGGCAGTTAAATTGTGCACCATATAACTTTTACCATATTGAATCAAACTTGTCACTAGTACTACACTATTTCTATTTCAGACATGTACATATAGACAATCAATGCTATATATATATGGTTATGGGACCTTTACTACCTACTTTGTTTTCAAAAATAATCTAGGGAGTTATAAAGTAATTTTAGGAGATGTAGCTTAGATGATATCATCAGCGGTGTCATCAATTATGTCATTTAACAAATCACGAGTGATGTAATATGTGAGATCATTGCAGGGGCGCAAGTTATACTTAGTTGACTGAACTATAACTGGCAAACTTCAATGTTTTCTTGATTTATAAATGTTAGTTTTTAACTCATTTCAACACCTAATGATAACGCCACTTAAATATATCTAAATATATATGTGTGTATATATATATACATATATATACATATATATATATATATATATACACATATATACATATATATATATAGAGAGAGAGATTACATATATTCATACATATAAAGTGTTGTCCATTGAAAAGCAGCAGACTAAAATAGCATGTTTTCATTTCCAAGGGACATATCGAGGTCAAACGCACCGTGGACCATCTGTAAAAAGATCAAATGCTGGTCTGAGTCTGCGCAGCAAAGTCCAGTCCAGCCCAGCTCTCTGAGAGCATACACTGGTCTCCTTCAGACAGTGGTTTCTCAAAGTGCAAGAACAAGACGTCTGGCTTGGCGGGAGATGCAGGGCCTACCACCCCGCCTATAAAACAGTCCACATCACACGCTACAGCACGACTAACATACCTTTGAGAAACTCAACTTTCCTTCTCTTGAATGTTTGGAAAGAGACAAAACAAGGGGCATGTTATGCTAGGCAGCTGCCCACTCTGAAGGGTTTGGGTGTATAAAGAAGGGAGACGAAGGAAATGAATTTACTGGCAGAAAACATAGCATGAATAAGTAGAGCAAATAAAAACTGAACCACAACATCCTGGCTTGAGAAAAAGATTTTTTTCTTGATTCCTAGATTTTTCACATACCGGGCATTTCTGAAACACTACCAAGCTAGAGGCGAACCAGTATAGTAAAACATTTATAGTGCAGTTAACAGTGAAGTTTTTCAGAACATTTGATTTTTTTCTAATTTGAAGTTATACATAGTGTGTTTATTTTAATCTTTATTAAAGCAGACTGGAGCCATTATTGAGCAAAGCATCTAGCAGAAGCGAGGCTACAGGAGTGTTGGGGCAGAAAAATGAGCAAGTCTTGGTGGCAAGCGTAGGAACATTAATCCCAAACAAGAAATACCAGTCCGACTCTGCCCTTCGTCACAGTTCATAAGGTATATCAGCAGGGCTCGAGTCGGGGTACCACGGGGGTGGACGGTGTCCCCCCACTTATTTTACCGGGAGCTCGATAACTGGAGCAAATGGAACCACACATTCACTCTTTGGCCTCTCTGGGGCGAGATCGGAGCTCATTCAGAACGCTGCTCACGCGCTGGCTTCTCTGATGCAATCGCATCTAAGGGGTGAGCGAGGGGAGGCAATGAGTCTGATGGTGCAAGCCACCTTTCGTGACGTCACTTCCTGTCGTGACATCAGCGTCCCCCCACTTCTTTTTTTAGGACTTGTGCCCTGTATATCAGTACCTTCGAGAACAGAACACTGCTAGCCATATAAAAAGATAATCTCCTTTACCGAGTCCTTGTTCTGCACGTCTCTAAAAGCAGACCTGTGCTGCTGCTTCCATAGGAATTAGTATTAACCATAGGACCCCACTTATTATTCCCCACTTTAAAGGGAGTTTAAGGTTCAGGGAGTCTCAAACGTTCATGGCCTTGTCATTGCAGCAACCATGGATTGGTTTTTGACGATTTCCCTGCTTATAGGTAAGTTTTCTGCCAGAGTTCACTTGTTTTCACACTCTCTTCCCTAAATGCAAGCTATGGAGAATGTCAAGAGGCAACACAGTCCTCAGTGTAGCTTAACTCCTCTCCCTTGTCGTAGAAAGCATCAAAGGGATCTCACCCCCTCATCCTTGAGGTCCTCTGCTCTCACTCACATTTTTGTGAGATTTCCCAGTATCTCATCTTCCATCCTGACTAGAGTGGTTGAGCATCACAACTGTTTAGCATCTTCCAAAGCAGTCCAGGAGAAAGCCTGATGAACCACCAAAAGGACTATTTGTGTATCTCTATTGTCTCGACCTTTTAGCTGCAATAAACAATATTTTCTCCTTAAGCATTCTCTGTAGTCTATCATTAAAGCCATTAGGGACACCACTTCCTTCCAGGTCATTGTACCGAGTGTTTCCAGTCCTGCACTTTCATGTGATCTTCTAAAGCATTATGGGTGTTGCTGTCTTGCTTTGCTTACATTCAACTAATTAGACTAACACAACTGGAATACATGCTTTGTAGGTGAAAAGCGGAGGAATGTAGACTGTTTTAAATTACCTGGAGGAAGGAGGTCTCCCTGAGAGACATTATTCTGTAGGATGGAAAACTCTTGGCAGGCTGATGATTTCACATTTATGTCTCACATGCTTGTATTAGATGAAGCACACTATGAGATCCCCCCACATTTTACATCTGGATTCTGTGCTCCCAAACAAATCATGGAAGCCCCTCTTCAGGGCCTCTAAAGGATGCTTATGCCTGGACTCCGGTGAAAATAAGCAGAAGGAACATTCAAAATGGTGTAAATAGGCATGAATGAATTTATGAGAGCAAGAAACCACACAGCCTATTCTGCATAGTCACTTTTCAAGGACTTCAACATCTTCAAAACTCCGCAGAGGGACTTACTTAAAGTTAATAAATGTGGCAGATGTCCCATCTGCCGTATTACAAGTGCATTATAACCTATGGCACTTGCAATGCAACAAACGAGTAACTGCCACATTTTGACAGAGTATCCAGTCTGCTAAACTCCAAATAAGGTCAGAGTGATTTAGATTGTTAGGAGCTGATCCAGCTATGAAGCACCATCCAGGGTTCCGTTTAGACGCGCCCCCTCACTGCAGTCAAGACTTAGGCACTCTGAGCTGAGGCAACTATGGGCAGGTAGAAGGAAAGATGTATTGACTAAGTCCCCTTAGGAAAAACACATCATAACTCAGCTGCAGAATGCATTTGTGGGCATGAAGTATTTCACTGTATTTAAAAATTGCCAGAAGCCACCTTGTCTGATTTCTATCCCTCCATTTGCAACATTATGGCCCAAGATGCGCAGAAGCGGGGGGCTGTTGATCCGTCTGGGTGTGGAGGTTCAGGCGAAGAGCCAGGTCTTGAGGTACTTCCTGAACTGGGTCAAAGACGCCGATTGCATGAGGTGGAGGGGTAGGGTGTTCCAGGTCTTGGCGGTGAGGTAGGTGAAGGATCTTCCTCCGGTTCTGGTCTTGTGGATCCGTCAGACAGAGGAAAGGGCGAGTTGGGTGGAGCAAAGTTGTCTAGTGGGTGTGTGGAAAGCGAGGCAGTGGTTCAGATATTCTGGTCCTGCGTCGTGGAGGGCCTTGTAGGCATGTGTGAGGAGCTTGAAGGTGATCCTCTTGTTGATAGGGACCCAGTGGAGTAAGCAGAGGTGGAGTGTCATGTGGCTGCGGCAGGGATGTTGAGGAGCAGTCTGGCTGTGGCGTTCTGGACGTTATGTAGTTTCCTGAGCTGTTTCTGGGTAACGCTGGCATAGAGTGCATTGCCGTAGTCAAGCCTACTGGTGATGAGTGCGTGAGTGACAGTCTCTCTGGATTCTGTGGGGAGCCATCGGAATATCTTTCAA
This sequence comes from Calotriton arnoldi, assembly GCA_963921515.1. Taxonomy (NCBI): domain Eukaryota; kingdom Metazoa; phylum Chordata; class Amphibia; order Caudata; family Salamandridae; genus Calotriton; species Calotriton arnoldi. Next base: position 1,558,619 of record CAWUFW010003154.1, on the reverse strand, counting down.
AGCAGGCGGAGCGTGTGGAAACAGGATGAGAATATTGCGTTGATTTGGCAGTTCATTGAGAGGAAGGAGTCCAGTATGATGCAGAGGTTGCGTGCGTGGTCTGTAGAGGAAGGGGGGGTTCTAGTGCGGAGGGCTACCAGGAGTCGTCCGAGGCTGAGGAGGTGGGTCCCAGGATGAGTACTTCGGTCTTGTCCGAGTTGAGCTCGAGGCAGCTGTCTTGCATCCAGGTAGCAACTGCCTTCATTCCGTTGTGAAAGTTGATTCTGGTGGCTGTGGGTCCGGGGTGTCTGAAGATGGCTGTGAGGGGAGCCATGTAGATGTTGAAGAGGGTGGGGCTCAGGGAGGAGTCCTGGTGCACTCCGCAGCTGATCTCTGTAGGTTCTGAGAGGAACGGGGGTAGTCTGACTTGCTGTGTTTGGCCGGTCAGGAAGGAGTGGATCCAGTCCAGTGCCTTGTCGCGGATGCCAGCGTTGTGGAGTCTTGTGATTAGGGAGCGATGGGAGATGGTGTCGAAGGCAGCCAAGAGGTCCAGTAGATTGAGGGCTATGGTTTTGCCCCAGTCGAAAAGGGAGCGGATGTCGTCGGTCGCGGCAAGGAGTACGTCTCAGTGCTGTGGTTGCTTCAGAAACCAGATTGGGAGGTGTCCAGGATGTGATTTCCTCAATGAACTCAGAGAGTTGGGTGTTGATGGCCTTCTCGATGACCTTGGCTGGGAAGGGGAGGTGGGAGATGGGTCTGAAGTTCTTGAGGTCTGTCGGGTTGGCGATGGTTTCTTCAGCAGGGAGTTGAACTCGGCGTGTTTCCAGTTGCCGCGGAAGGTGGTGGTTTCGATGGAGCAGTTGATGATGTGGCGAAGCTGGGGGGCGATGGAGGCGGCTGCTCTATGGAAGATGTGGTACGGGCAAGGATCCAATGTCAGGTTTAACTTAGAAGTAATGTGTAAAGTATTTATTCAGCACTTCAAACAGCAATAGTGAAAACACAATAGAAGAAAAATCCCACAATAATTTAGAAAAAGAGAGGGAATTTTAATAAATACATAAAGACCAAAAGACAAAAATCCAATCAGTAGAACCGGAGATATGCAGTTTTAAAGATTTCAGTGAATATAGTGCCAAAAACACAAAACGTGAACTGGGGTCATCTGTTTTTGCTTGGCAGGGACAAAGTCACAATTTCAGGGTGACTGCTATAGAGGGCAAGCTGGATACAGGCACCCACTTAGGCCAACTGAACACAGTACCTTAATCCTGGTTGCAAAGAGATGCGAAGTCCCATGCCAAGGATGCTTCGCACAGCAGGGGCAATGCAAGGTCCGTGCCAGGAGATGAAAAGCGCAGCGGCGGTTCGAGGAACTGAGAGGTGGTGTCTTTGTGTGGAGGTGCATCACTCAGTGGCAGTTCTAATGGGATTGTGTTGGGCGAGGTGGTGTCCTTGCAACGAGATGCGTCGATTGCGATTGGCAATATGAAGTCCTTGCGTTGGAGAAGTCCATGCAGCAGGTGATGCTTCCGTTTGGAGGGCGATGCATAGAGAATCAAAGGTGATGCGCCGGTTCTGTGGGAGGTGCAATGCGGAGAGGATATACGTTGGTTCTGCTGGATCCACGGACAGCTGGCAGAGCACCTTCAGGCCCACTTCCAAGATTCCAGGATTGGGGTGGCATCACTTGGGAGGGAAGGACTTCCAAATGGCAGAGTCCAGGTGCTGGGCTTAAGGTTGTTTGAAGCCTGGTATGTGCTTGAGGCTTCTGATCATGAGGCCAGCCAACTAGCCCTTGGAGTCACTCTGGGGTCCTGGGTTTAGAGACGCAGGTCCAGTCCTTCTTACCCAGGAAAGAGGGCAGTAGTCCCTCAGAGCAAAAGTCTAGCAGAGTGGCAGTCCTTTCAGCAGCCCAGCAGTACCTGGAAGAGTCCAGGTCTAGAAGTGGGCTGAAGAGCTGGGCCTAAGGGTCTCTAAGGGTCCAATATTTGTAACTGGTGCCCACTTTGTAAGCAGAGGAAGCATCTAGAGGTTTCCACCCCCTTGAGATGTCAGGCATCCTCTTCCTCCCTGTCCTCAACCCAGCTCGTTTGTGGTCACAAAAGACTAGTGACAAACCCTTTGTGAGAGTGCTCAGGCAGAGCATTTGTGATGTGCAAGTGTGGTAGGTGACAGTTCCTTCCTCTCGTTAACTCAGAATGGCCCATCTTTCCAACACCTTTCTTGCCTTTGTCTCACTGTCTGGGAGCAATACACAAAGACCAACTGCCAGCTACAAATGGTCATATGACTCAGGATCAGGCCGCAGACACCAAATGGCTAGGACAAGAAAATACCAATTTTCTGAAAGTGTAATTTTCAGAATTGTGATTAAAAATATGATTTTATCATTAAAGAGGGATTTTAATTACAGTTCTTTAGACACCTAACTCGACCTGTCTACTTGCTCCCAAGTAGACGTTGCAACTGATTAAATGTAAAAAGATCACTCCAATGTTATCTTATGGGAGAGGAGCATTGAAAAACTAATTGAGGAGTTTTCACTATCAGGACATGTAAAACTTAAAAGTACATGTCCTACTTTTTAAATACACCCTGCAATTTGGGCTATTCAGGTCCTATTCTAGGGGTGACTTACATGCATCAAAAAGGAAGGTTTGGGCCTGGCAAAAGGTTTATTTTGCAAGGTTGAAGTGGCAGTTTAAAGCTGCACACACAGGCTGGATTGGCAGGCCTGATACATGTTTAAAGGGCTACTTAAGTGGGTGGCACAATCAGTGCTGCAGGCCCACTAGCACCATTTAATTAATAGACTCCGGAGACACGCAGACACACACACACACAGACACACACATACACACATACACACACGAGTTGCTCATAGGAAGAGATAAACTGCTTGATAACCCATCTCTCCTTGAGTGGGAGTAGCACAACACACATTTCAGCCAAGCCAGATGCAATAGAAAACTCAAAAGACTAAAGAAAAAACAAATCATGAAATGTTTTTATGCCCAGGTATTATTACAGCACCTTTAGAATAATACTAGACATTAGTGGTTACAGGTTAAGAACATACTTGTAATATCTACTGATGAGAAATAATTTTTAACAGGCTTCAGCGGAGTAAGCACACTGTGTTCTAGAGATTGGAAAACTCTCCACATTTAAACAGCCTTCAAGTGAAGAAAAGCCAAGTTAAAATAAACAGAAGAACATAAAAAAGAGGTTCTAGGGTATGTCAATATTAATGATACCATGGCTTTGATAGAGCATGTGAATAAACAAATAGAAGAGTTCAAAACATTCACATAAAAACAAAAAAGTACAAAGCTAACTTCTTCACTGCAGTGAAATCCCCCGTAATAAATAGTCAAAACCAGGGCAGATCAAAGAGACGCTGTCTCACTTTTTCTGACACGTCCTCTAAATTAGAAGCCAGAGATAGGATGAACTATCAGAATTTGAATTTACAGAATACTCAACCTTTTTTAGTCAGTAGCAAGAGAGGAAAAGACATTTTGAACCCACCCACAAATGGAGCAGCAGTCCTCATCATCCTTTGCCAAACATACTACAGCTGACACAAGAGAGTATCCCAGTATAAAATATTTCATCTCAAACTCTGAAAGAAAGTGATGTATCCCTACTCAGTAATGGTCTCACCTTCGTTCCTCTTTGTTCAACAGATTTCATTGACCAAAGGGGTATATGTACAAGAATTGCCGCTAACTAACGCTAACGTTAGTGAGCAACACTTTTTTTACCGCCTTGTACCGCTGAAAACTATCGCCATGGTACCGACGTATTTACAAGACGTCGCTACATGGCAATAGTTTCTCATTGTGGCGGGATCTGTCGACGTTAACACCTGTGTCACGGCGATAAAAATCTTGCCACAAACGTGAAAAAAGTGGCGGCCAGCCGGTCAGCGGCCAGAAACTGCAAGCTAATCAGTGCAACAACACTTTTTCCACGTTTTGCGGGAAAATTAACTACAAAACGTCCGCGAAGTTCAGAAAACACCCACAAAAAAAAACTGAGGAAACATGGAGGAAGCTGGTCCCAGTAATGCAGGGGAAAACAACCCCCCTAACCCCTCAAACAGCCAGGGGCACCAGGCAGAGACCCAGGGGAAGAGGAAAACCAGGTTCAGCCAGCAGGAAAATGAGATCCTGATTGCAGAGGTGACAGACAAACAACACCAGCTTTTTGTCAGCTCCATGGTGTCATTGGAGACCAAAAATGCAATATGGCAGTCCATTGTAGACAAGGTGAATGCTGTAACAGAGGTCAAGAGGACAGGACTGACTGCAAGAAGCGCTGGCATGATGCTAAGCGCAAGACCAAGCAGAAACTGTCCAACAATTGCCAGGCAGCACTGCAGACAAGAGGTGGGAGTCCAGCGCCACAGGAGGAGCTGGATGCCTTGGAGGAACAGGTGTCCACGGTCATCTGTGAGGAGTCGGTGGTTGGAGTCCAGGGACAGGATAGTGCTGAACATGACCAGCTACAACAGCAACAGGGTAAGTAACAACCAGGGACTGGAGGGACAGGGGTGGTGGGGACCAATGTTACTCATGTCCAAATAAATATCCCTCAGTGCACACCCACACTGACTGCTGGTCTCTTTCCAGATACAAAGGTCCCTGGGGGTATAGCCACATATCACCTTAGTCATTTAATATATTTAAAGACACATAATGGTGGTGTCACTGTCTTTGAAATCTGCACATATAAACAATACAATATAGAGCAAAAATAATATACATCAGACTACAAAATAAGGGCAACATGAACAAGCAAAGGGGCATATTGACTGGAGAGGTGGCATAGTGTCACATTGGCCTCCTTGTCTCAACACCACGCTCATATAAATAGGGCTGCATCTCATTGACAACAATATGATGCAGACCCGTGAACCAGACTTCTCTGGGAATAACGTTTGCAGGCCACCACCGATGGCGGCACACATGTACCATTGTGCAGGGGTGCCTGTGTTGTGTGGAAGAATGTGTATGTGCAGTAAGGTCCCCTTTCATGCACATGTACAATAGTTTAGAGCGCCCCCTACAGCAAGTCATTGTAACGACTTGCGTTGTAATGGTCCTGCGATGTAACAACGCGGTCGTTGTAATGACTGTGTTGTAATCGCATGCGCTGTTACGCATGCGATGTGATGGCTGTTTCCCGTGTAAATCCACAGCCATATAATCTAGGCCCACTTACACACTTCACGTGGTGTGAAAGGTGAGGGTAATGGGTGTTGTTTTGTCTGTCCACCCTGCAACACCCATAGAAAGACACACTGTCCTATACTCACAATGGTAAAGTCAATAGGAGGCCAGTAAGCAATGTATGCAAGGAAAACCATGACCCCTAACATACAAAAATAAAGCAAATCCTCAATTGCCAACGCTTTTGCTGTTTACATGTGTACTGCATTGTGCAGCACACATAGAAACAGCAATTTGTCAGTCATTGCTAATGTGCCTGAAGGGGTCCCTCCTTCAACATAAACATTCTTGCCCTGAACACAGATACACTTGCAGTACCCTGCTAAGGTGCCTGTCTGTGTGCCACACTGATAAGTCAAGTGCCAGTGCATGATGAAACACATGCCTGCACCATAAACTTGTAAACATGTTGCAGGCCTCTGTCACTGAAGTGGATGAGTTCAAAGTCAATCCTGTAAGGAGAAGGCCTCACTCTGTCACTTCATCGTATCCATACACCCCCTGATGAAAGAAAGACGTCTGCAGTCCAACAATGCAAAAGTGTCTCAGCCTTGACCAAGAGCCATATTTCCTCCAGCTTGCAACATCTCACTATTGTAAATGCACATAAGTGCAAGGGTCACTGTGTGAAAGGAATAAGGGGCAATAAAACAGAAGCAGTACCATACCTGCATATCAACATGCATCAATGAGAATGTCTTTTGCCAATGTGATTTGGCAACATTAAAATGGATCTACACAGTTTGGATAATGGCAAATCAAGCATATCTACCTGCCCATATCATGTGGCACAACACATCAACCCTGATCTCAACACCATGTTAGCTCTACTCATGCCACAATAACAATCATGTGGCATTGCCAACAGCAAGGTGTGGTAGCATGCAATTTAAATCCATACCTCCAAAACTAGACAATCTTAAAAAAGTTTCTAGTATAATGAGTAGGGGGACTCTACCACAATGCAGTGTACAGAAACATAAATCTGAACCAATCTGCATTGACAACAATGTGGTACAACATGCACCACTGTCACTACTGAACAGTGGACACAACTGGTGCAGCATGTGTGTAGAAATTGGCTACTCACATTTGGCATACTTGTAAACTGTAAGAAAAGAATTGACAACTCTGTCACATCAGTGATGTGGTACAATGATTCACTAACCTGCATGTAAAAGGTATCTCCTCTAAAACATTGTGAATGGACATTGTCATGCAGTCTGCTTGTAAACTGATCAAGTGCATGACCATACTTGAGACACACACACAACAGCATCTCACTTTTACATTGCAGATGGAGAAACATCACCTCCTGTACAGCAGCCTGTCCCACTCTTCAATGATGAAGATGAAGATATCTCAACCATCGACCAGGACACCCTCCAAGAGCTGCTCAACTCCATTGGCAGCCCATCTGTGGAAGCAGGGACATCCAGCAGCGTTGTGGTAGCTCCACCCCCTGCACAAAACAGCAGCAAGCACCTACCACCCCATCTGTCTCCCCGGACCTTGAGGACCCACTTCTAAGATTTCAATGCCGTGCGGTAGAGGTCCAGCAGGAGATGGCTGGTCAGGTGAGGGTGGGGATTGTCAGCCTGGCGGCTAAACTAGATGGGGTCCGTGGGTGTCTCAGTCCCATTAGGGACCACATAGAGTCCATCACAGGCACCCACAGTCCACTCCATGCTCTCCAGCATTCCATGGCTGACATCGCTGGAGTACTGACTCAGAGACGAGAACAACTGTCCAGTCAAAGTGGCTCCAGCAATGTCACCAAGGAGTTGTGTCAAATGAGAATGATCATGGAGAACATGGAGCAGATGCTGGCCTCACACTTGGCAGCCATGGCTGCATACCACAGAGACGTGGCTGGAGTCTTGCAAGTCCTGCAGCTAATCATCACTGCAGTGCTGCATCAACCTTTGGCACAGATGAATGCTGCTGCACCTTCAACATCCACATCTCACCCCCCTGAAGTGACACAGCCTCACAGTGCTCCAGCCAACCCTCCATCACGCACATAGGATGCACATGACACATCAGAGGAGGAAGATGTGGATGAATCAACAATCTTGCGAAGAAGTCAGCGGTAGCATTCACCTCTGTCAAATGGACTGTTTCTGCTTGGAACTGTGCCTACCATCATGCCCCGGAACATCAGCTTCCACTGTCCCAATGAATGACTCTGCTACACTCACCTTGGACTTTAATATGAATTGCCAATTTTTGTGTTGTTCCTAATGACACTGCAATCAGCCTGCTGACTGAACTCTGCCTCTTCCTCAACATGTCTCTGCACATGTTCCCCCCTGGACTCTGTCTGCCCCCCACCGGGTATTCACACAATGGGGTGTTGTTGCACAAAGAGCTGGGCCGGTCTACTACCTCAGTTACTGCACATGTAAATAAAATGAATTGAGTCACTAAGATGTGTGTTGCCTGTGACCAATTATGTTTAAATGTGCCAACAATGCATGTTCATGGTAGCCATTACTACTAATCAAAGAACATTTGTCAAAGGTAATATGATTACTCTGTGTCCATGATAGACATTTTCAGGGCCTGCCACGTGTGACTTAAACAATGCTCTGATCTGTAAGAGAACACTGTCTCAGAAACACAAAACTACTCCAGGCCCATGATTTTGATCGTGACTTGGAACAATACTCACGTCAGTGTAAAGCCACATGAAGTGTGTACAAACAATAAGTGATAAATATATACCCAGAAGAACTACCCATAGTCAATGTGGAGGACAATGTTTGAAAAGATGTGTGTCATGGCATGACACATGTGAAGACAGTTCACTCAACATTCCACATATTCAAAATTATTCCATCGAGCATAAAGAAGAGGAATGGTGTAGGAAAGCGTAGCTCAAAAGTTGATAATGGTTCAAATATGTGCACAGGTTATCTGTAACACACATCACTACATCCCTCGCCCAACACTTGTCAATTTGTTCACAGTGTTGTCCACAATGTACAAGGCTGTGTAGAAACATGTAAAGAGGCGCCAGGATGACTTGTGAAGAATGCTAAGCATACATCCCCTGCACCCCCACGTGGAAAGTGAAGCCGTTGTGGGGATCGGTGTAATCAAATATGTCACAAAGTATCCTGACACGATACCCACAGCATTCAACCAATGCTGTGCAGAGCACAATGCCCACAGTGCATCCTGTGTAAATCTGTCCTAGCAAAATAATCACATATGGATAATATTTTCTCAGACCAATCAAAAACTCTTTTCCCAACTGAACTTTGTTACCCTAATCATCAATCAGTATGTTTATAACACATTTCAAATGAGGTTTGTTGGTAGCCTGTCCCTTGAAGATGATGTAATCACATTTGTAGACACACTAATTGATTGTGGGGGGGATGCATCTGTTGTAATCCACTACCAATCCAACAGGATACGTCCACACAGCAAAAATGAATAGGAGCACAAAGCATCAACCATTGAATTATTTATTTTTTTAAACACTCTTAAAATACTTAACTAATTATACTTACTAATCCTAAACCACACTAACCTAACTTGTACTAATAATAAACTACACTAAACTAACTAGCTTACCTAAGACTATACACATAACAACATTTATTAAATGTCAACCCACCACCCCTCTTACGGCACATCCGGGACGTCACAAAGACACATTAACCTATACATCAACTAACTAAACATACATACTAAACAATTATATATTTTTTTGTATTTATAAAAAAAAAATTATTAACAAGTCCAAAAACACATCAACCCCCCACACAAAGGAAAAGGAAACTTAAACAAAAGCAGTAAAAAGAGAATATCCAAAACTTAAAAGGCTAACTACACCTAACACTATTATCCCTACACTAAATCTACACTTAACACTAACTAACTACTAAATCTATTAACAGGATGGTAAATAGGAGAGGGGAAATGTGGGACTGGACAGGGTGGGAAAATGAACAACCATTGTCCATCAATAGGGGAGCCCCAGGGACCCCTTTATGTCCATGAGGTGGCCCTTAATGTCATCATTGTCCCGTTCAAGTCGGGCCACACGAACGTTCAAATTGAACATCAGCCTCCTCTCCCTCTTTGTGAGGACAGACCTTTCCCTGTGTCCTGCAGCACTGGAGGATGTCCCCGGTTGTGCATTCTGTGAGGGAGGTAGACTTGGGGGGGGGGGGGGGAAGATGTTGGTGCCACCTGTGGAGCAGCTCCTGATGGACCTGGGACAGCTGACCTTTTCCTTTGTGTTGGCTGAGGAATTCCTGATGGTCCAGGGATTTGCTGGGGCTGGCTCTAGTGTGTTGTTGATGCAGGCAGGGACGTGTGTTTTTTCCCAGCTTTCTTTGTACTGTCTGTGATGGACTTCCACCTGCCAGAAGCCCTTTCCTCCCGGTACCTCTTAGCCATTGCATTGTACCCCTTAGCCACACGTCTGATGTGCTGGTAACGTTCCTTCCACTGGAGGAACTGACTTTGCTCCTCATGGGATATGTTATCTGAAAAAATAAAATGATACATGTAATGTTTCCGGAGTCCAAGAACATGATGGCATAATGCATATTTGCCACACCTATAAATAACGAGCCATAGGTTATGTGAATATCATCAAAAACAACATGCAACTAGACACATAACCTGAGAAATCATGAACACATCATAGCCAGAATCAGAATAAGATGTTCATGACAACATGGTTATTCCTGTGCTTGGCAAGGCAGGCACAGAGTGCAGTGACAACAGTTGGGGGATTTCTGTTTGCAATTTGGCCGTGCAAAAGAAAAACAATGAAGGCCAACAGGAGGAGTACAGTAAGTATGAAGTATAACAGGCCCATAGCAGACCGTGCCATTCTAACTACACAAAGACAGTAGGCTGCACAGTCTGCAATCAAGTCAGATGACTAATCACAACAGTGTTTGTCTTGTACACATTTGAGAAATCATCGTATTAGTGAGCCCCTGTAGATGTCACCACAGCTACACAACCAGATTAGATCAGGTATTTGCCAATTTGTGGAACAATGCCTACATTTTGACATGCATGCAAGGAAAGAGAGCATATGTGGAATGAAGCTTTCTGTACAAGTATCAACCAGCTCTGCACATTTCTGTGCCATGACCCAATGGGACAGCAAAGCTGCTGCATGTGAGCCACACATTTGTCTGCACTGTTCTTAAAACAGTGTCAGTGTGAACACATTTATGGTAGTGCAAAGGAAAGCACCCTCACCCAAAAGTGCTATGTTGTCTGATTTGAGCACATGTTAGCCAATGTTACGCAAGGATCACTATCATGCACCTGATCCATCAGTGAACTATTGTGTATTTCATGTGTGACACATTCAGATGACCAACTAGTAACATGGGAATTGACAGAACTGTTGAACATGTCACCGTAAAGAGCATATTTTAGATATAATTTACACACAGTCTGAAAATCAAAAACTCCACGATTTTGAAGGTGGCCCTGTGTGAATGGTTCTGTGTGATGATGAGTGGGCTTAGCAGTGTAACAATGTCAAACACTCATCAACTAAATGCAGTGTGAAAGGATGTCTGATGCATGATTTGAGATTGTCCTACGCTGATTTTCTCATGCATGCTTCGGCGCTGAGTCTGCAATAGTCTGTCCAAGACTATGTTGTGACTACAACATTTTCTAGGGCTACAGAGGCTTGTTTATTTGCATCAGCATGGAAATGGTTCACAGGATTCCTCATCAAATACACAAGTATTTGATGTGACAGATTTATGTTCCTGAGAAACTTGTTGATGTTTCATCATGTCATTCAGCCCTCTGTAACACGTAATCATGGTGTCCTTGTGGTAATGTGACATGCTCTCTGAACAACTAACTGTCAATGTCAACTGGAACTGCTATTAGACAGGACAATTACCAACATGCACATCAGTGCTGTGTGTCAACGTGTACCAGGTCTGTTCATACACATCTACATCATTACTCAAATGTATCTTCTCAAGTGTGTATCCTCTGGGATGTACCTACAGTGCCTGGAGTGATGTACAAAGTTTGTATTGATGGGCTCTTAATTCAGTTGCTCACTGCCTACCATATTCATCAGTAAAACAATTCCATGCAAAGGGAAATTATTAAACATGTTGTAGCAGTGGACATGCAACATACCACAAGCTGACCTCTACACATGATACCATGTGAAGGAGCCAGGATCATTGTGTGTTTTTGATCAGATCATGCCCAATACATCACATACGTGTCTGACCATTGTTACTAAATGACATAGTAAATTGAATGTGTCGTGAGTGCACACAGACACAGCTTATGTAAAAACACTGGGGGATATGTACAAGGAAGTGGCGGAGAGAGGCGTTTCGAATGAAATGCAAGGCTGCACCATATTGCAAGGGTGTCTGCATGCAGGGGAGGATTGTTTATGTACAGGAAGGGGGACCTTCCTGTACATGAACAATCCATGGCATTTTGCACAAGGCAGCACACAAGGAAAAAGCAAAAACTAGGAGAAATAATGCATTTCTCCTCATTTAGTCAACTTAAGATCAGGTTTTATCAGGTCTTACTTTTGGCGCAGCCTCCTATGTATGCCGCTCTTGTACATAGGGGGCAGCGTCAAAAACAATGGGTGTTGCTGTGGACTGTCCACCGCAACACCCACTGCCCACCCCTTTCACGCTAACCACAGCGTGAAAGGGGGCCTTATTTACAAGGCAGCATTAATTCACATTAAGTGGCTTAACACTGCCTTGTAAATAAGGCGCAGCCCCCATTGCCACCACAAAGTCAATAAAAGTGACGTTGTGGTGGTCATAGGGGCTTGTACATATGCCCTACTGTTTTGTGGTGACACAGTTGATGCCATGGGGGCAAATATCATATGGTGATGGTAGTACATTCTAGTTAGTTTACAATAAGATTGTATGTGGGTTTTTGTCAATAGTTCAAGTCTGAATGCCACATCACTTTGCATAATGATAATCGACAACAGATGTGACATGTTCAGTGGAACAAACTTATCATCATATACAACAGTCTCCAATTGAAATTGGCTGCTGCAGATCTGGAACACTTGCACAATCATGTCAGGGCACATAGATGTTTGTGATGCTGTGTTATTGACTCTATGACATGGCTATGACATCACCCACATCATGGACTCTGTGCTTGCACATAGATAGGGTGTTGTGAATCATATGAGGCGTTGCAACATCAAGTCACAAATGGCAATTCTGTCCTCCAGCATCACATGATGCTGATGTGCGTTACCCTTGACTTCATGCAGCATCATCACACCAGAGGTGAGTTTCATGTGATGCACATCCACACTTTGTACTACAACATACAGGGCCTGTGGCATTGCTTGCATATGTCAACACATATAATCCAAAGTTAGGGGCAATACACTCACCTGTGGCGTGTGTCCATGAATGCATCCACATCTCTTGGTGTGATCAAGGGTCTTCCTGCAGTTGAAAAATTGTGAAAAGTACAATTAATATCTTTGACATCACATTTTGCAAAACTCACATACATCATTGATGTTTTCATGATACAATTTCAGTCATTGGAATAGTCAGTTGTGTTGCCACGTTACATACATTTTGCAATCTGCTGAGCCTGTCTTACCCACAACACATGTCAATTTAACACTGGTGGCCTACTGGACATCCATGCCACGGTCTGAGTGACATAACATACTACGACCTGTCCCACTGCTTCATGAATGTAAAATCTGCTATCACACCTCAATAGACATGACGTTTGAGGGTCAAATCAGTTTTTACACTACAAACAGGTATGTCACGAGCTTTGACATGTTGGTGACCAACATGGTGTATCTCACAGAGATTGTCAGCCAGTTGATCATGTGAAGTGTACCAAAAAAAAGGATGTAGGGGTGGCACAGTATGTCATGACAGGCAAGCTATTTTGCCAAATGGCAATTTCAATGATGTGTGCGTATATCTTTTACTCAACATAATTGGTGTCCTGTGCATTCATCCTCTGATGTGATACGATGTTGGTCATGTACTTACCACCTTGCACCCGACGATTATTCCAAGGTGATCCATTATGTCCCCCTCACGGCCAACACAGTCCTGCCACCTGTGCTTCCACTGCTGGACAGTCCTGTCCACACCAAACATGTTGAGCATCTTCTCCCGGATGTGCTCCCATCTCACTTTCCGGACTTTGACATCATACCCCTGTAGGATGCGTCCCCCAGCCTCTACCATCCTGGGCAGGTAAAATTTAACAAGCCAGAGGAAGGCCCCCAAGACCCCTCCGACATCCTTCCTTCCCTCCCTACCCTGACCCAATATCCCCAAATACAATCTTTCCCCCAGGCAAACCAAAACAAAAACCCACAGTCAACCCCTATTAACTATTTAACTATACAAAGATACCCCAGAGACATACACCCGACAAAACAATCAGACAGTCGCAATTAACACGTAGGGACAGAAACAAAGGACTTAACAAGGACAGTATGGACATTACACTACACACAGAACTCTCTCAAACACACCAAAACCAGCAGACACCTTCCAAAACCTCCACAACTCCCAAAAGACAGTAACAGTGTGGCCGAAAGAGAAACTGAAAGTGTACTGTATTCTTCCATGTGCCAGGATGCAGACTGACATCATTTCCTGTTAGTTTGCGGCCCGTTTTCTTGTTTTGCGACAAAATTTCACACGCCTAGGGCTGAGGGGGAAGATTTCATGTGTATATATGTATTTAGCGAGTATTTTTTGTGCCGGAAATTGTAAATATTGCCGCAAACGTGGATTTGCGTTATTTTTTTTATCGCTTATTGATACATGATCAATATATGTACCATTTCATGAGATTTATCTGGACTAACAGCACAATATGTATTTGTGATGTGATGTGTGTGTTGTACTTTTGTGTGTTGTATCTGTACTGTACATGTATGAGTGGTCGTGAGCCATTAGGAGGCACTATTTACTCACGTTGGTGTCTGTTCATGACTGGACATGTGTGTACGTAGACCCATGCCAGAGTGTCACACATTAGGGTTGGCATTGGTGGTATGTTTCACTACATGTGAGCCTCTAACATCACACATTGCTGTGATGTTTGTGCCAGTATGATGGTCTTGCTACACAAATCTACTTGACCAACAGGCAGTCACTACTTGTCTATGATACTTGCAAAGCAGCATGCAATGCCCAGCTATGGCTGCACATTCACATTTGAGTGTATGGATAGCTGGAGACACAGAGGGGGATATTGATGACAGTTTGTGCTACTGCACCCATGGCTTCATTTTCACAAGATATGTCTGTGCATTTCTCTGGTCAGTGAAATGACCATCTCCATTGTCAAAAATACCTAAAATGCTAGGCAAGACGTTACATGGTGTGAGTATGTTCTTCTGCACGCAACATCACAAGAAAAGTCCTGCATGTCAGCAATGAGCTAATATCTGGTATGTTAAAATATGTTTTGAATGGACATATACTATTGTAAGTTAGTTTTGGTGTTGTGTCTACACATATTATTAGTGCCCTATGGACTACAATATCCTACAGACACAGCTCAGATAATGCATACTTAAATGTGTGTAACAGATAGCATAATGGAACTGAAACCTCAGATTTATGCATTGCTCTAAATGACACACTGAGCCATGTACAAGCATGTTGGAGACCCAGCTTCGGACTTCTAACAAGCCTCTCGCTACACCATCGCAGTGGTTTAACAGTACTGCCTATCGGAACTTTGAAAGATCTGAAAATTCAGCCATTAAGAGGTGGATGCAACCTGATGAGGCACCGAGGCCGACGCATGGTTTGAATTAAGCTAGGCTCAAGTAATCCCCAGAGCTAGCCGTTACGACCCTTCCAGCCCCTGGATCGCCGACACCGCAAGAGAAACCGAAGCGACCAGCGGGGAGTGAACGAGGGATGATGGCGAAATGGGCTGGCATGCAATCTCGAGTGACTCTGGAGGGGGAGAGTGACACCTTACGGCAACCATAGCCTTGCTCACAAAGCCGAGCAGAGCATTCCTGATGAACCGAACACCACATTGGTGAGTGCTCCCGAAAGTGGAAAGCAGACCCTACTCACCAGTTTATCGTAGCACCGACCACGAGAGGCGGCAAGATTGAGGAACGGGCGATCCCGGCTGCCTGACTCAAAGATGGCGACTCCCTGGGACGGAGACGCGGGTTGGGAGCCGGCTCTCCTCTCTACTGTCTGTTAAGAGGCTCCAACCCCGCACCTCTCGAGCCCTGCAGTATTTACCGCCTTGCTCTACTGAAGGTAGGATCGCTCCTGAAGAACAGGCGATCCCGGCTGCCTGACTCCAAGATGGCGGCTCCTTGGGACGGAGACACGGGTCGGGAGCCGGCTCACCTCTCTACTGTCTGTTAAGAGGCGGCAACACCGCACCTCTCGTGCACTGTAGTATTTACTGCCTTGCTCTACTGAAGGAAGGATCGCTCCACTACAATTAGAACCCTCCTGAGGAGCTCGTTGAGGGTCTTTTGCTTCGCACAGGTGACCTCACTCCAAGGGGCTCCCTATTATCAGCGCTCTATACTGGGGCATAGTGAGACCTGCTTATTCAAAGAATAGGTCAGCCCAGACTTGCCCAACTCTAAAATGGCGCCCAGAACAAATATACAATGTCGCTGTGGGGGGCTATAGAAGACTAAAATCTGATGAGGATCAGGTCTCTAGGCACAACTCCTCTTCAGCTCCTCCCCCGCCAAGAGGTTGAAGGCAAGAACAATGGGTTGTCCTACAATCTGCCGACCTTGGAATCTGTCCTTTCCACCTCTCCTCTCACCACTTTTGCCCTGGAAGCCAGCTGGAGAACGCAGCGGAAGGCGCTTCCCAGTAGCACCAGAATCGGTGCCTTTCGATGGAACTTTGACGATGCCCCCTGGGCGGATAACATAACTGTTTTTACTTACCTCGGAGCCCGAGCTACCTTGGCCGATGCCCGGTGGAGCTGTCCTATGCAGCTATAGAGGAGTTTTGGCTCTGGTTCACCCCCTCGGCCGACACCTACCCAGCCGGACATCTGACATTGTTTTCCTCGTCGCCCCGTTGTGTTTCCTTCCCTCCCCCGCATCTCATGTTTTTGTTTTCTCCTATGTCTTTACTTGAAGCCTGTAACTTGATGTAATTATGTAACTTGTAACGCTCTGATCCTCATGTAAAGCGCTCTGATACCTCTGGGTCTAGCCAGCGCTATATAAAACTTTGCAAATAAATAAATGTGAACATGTCATTGTCACTTTGGAATGGCAAGGCTACACTTTGCATGTCACAGTCCTTGCAAAAGCAAAAGTAACAATGCCTGTTAGCACAAGCAGTCCGCATGGCCCGAGGATCATGCTGTGCCTTTGTATGAGACCCTGGTCTCTACACGGAGATACTGCTGAGTTACAGCAGAGTGACAGGGATGACAATGCCTGTGTTGTGTGTGATATGGTGGTCCCATTTTTTTGAGTTTCTTGCATGAACAATGAACATTACCTGATGGCAAGTCTTGTCATGTTATTGTTTTAACATCAGTGACATGCGAAGTATGCATGTTGCAACTAGTTGTGCTCATAATTGAAGGCTGCTACTGGTAATGTACAATGTTAGTGTGCATTGCAGGACACACACCATGAGTACACTGATGTTACAGTGTAGACATCCTATCTCTTTGAATGTCCTTTCATCGTATTTAAGCAAGAGTATGTTGTGCAGCCCGTCACTGTCGAGGATGAGGCCCATCTGCTCTACAAGACTTGTGATGCAGAGGACATGTGATGAGGCAAATTTGAGTGTCCACTTGTGTCCCCTGCATCAGTATTTTGAATTGCATAGTTTGCTTTCCATGCTGTACCCTGTATTTTATTAGCTGTGCTCAGCAAGGATTATGCTTGCTGAGTCAGTGGGTCAGAGAGAGTGTTGTATATTGACGCCTGCTGTAGTATTGAATTGTTAGTAATGGTTGTGAGTGAAGGAGAGGAGGACCAGGGGTTGTATTTGCAGAATATCCAGGGAAAAAAAACTACTTGTACCTAACAGTTTTACATGGACGATATGGGACATGTGATCTGCTTGCAAATATTGTCATTCAAGAGGCAAACATGTGTTGCATTCTATCATCAACACGTTAGTGAGCACTTTGTTGTATGTTGTATTTAAATGAATGATTGATGTTCTGTCCACTGCTATATGTGATAGCTGTGTGGCACATTTTTTTATTACCTTTCACTTGACAGATATATGAACTTGTGACGTAATTAAACAAGCATACAGGACTTTTGTGTAGTGATATTTTCTTTGACAAAGTGACCATCTTTTTTTATTGAAAGAAATATACATGTGATATGATATTTGTTTACTGTGATTATGTAAAAAAATTACAGATTATTTGATCTCTTCTTGCTGTACCAGCAGCAGAAGGTGTGGTGTGTCTAGTATCTGCCTCTTCATCCTGGCCATCTGATGGGTTGTCCTGCTCCTCTTGGTCTTCATCCAATGGCGTGTTTGTGTGTACACAAATATTGTGCAGAATGCAACAGGCCATTATGATCTTGCAAACAAATTCAGGACTGTACAGGAGTCTGCCCCCGAGACATCTAGGCACCGGAACCTGGATTTGAGGACTCCAAATGTTCGTTCAACTATGGCCCTTGTGCGGCCCAGTGCCTGGATGTGTGTCACTCTGAGGGGCGTCATCAGAAACAGATTAAAGAGATATGTGTCCATTACTATATGTGCCTGCTGTGTTTGCAGTGTGCCTTTTTAGGGGTGTGTGCATTGTACAACTTTGTACTTTTTGGTTTGTCATGTTGAGTTTCCAACGATTTACCAGCATCTGTGAAATTAACTTGCCTATACTTGACAGCCTACACATCACCATGTTGTCATTGTCCGGGTCCTGTGTATTGTCTCCATGTTATCACTGTCAGGATGTATGGGTCAATGAAAAAGAACATGATAGTTTCTTTACAGGCCTGAGGCACAAATAGAACGTCTCCTGTGCACATATTGTGGAGGGTGCACCATTGGCACATGTGCCTGATTAGGCATCCACCTTGACTTTTGGATGAATACTATGTTGGAACATCATCTGGGGACCTCATTGGCAGTCATTGTGCTGAGGTTAACTGAGAGTGAAAATCATTGTCTGCTACACGTTGGACTCATTGTGGGCTCTTTACATCCACCTTGCCACAAAGGTGGGTCAGTGTCTAAGCGACAGTGGCACTGCTACCTGGTGCACTTGACTTACTGGGACATTTGAAGACAGCATACATATGCATTGATGTCCTTGTGCATGAGTTGACTTAGACTCTGCATGTATGCATGTTGTGGTACGACATATCAATTTACCCTTGTGTGTGTCTGTTCCCAATCAACACACATTATGTTTTCTTATTTTGTGCATCAGATTGCTACACCTCACCAGGGGAGACGTGGATGCACGGCATGTGTTGAGAATGTGATTTGGATAGTTTGTATGCTCTTCCTATGCATGCTCCATTCTGCAACAACACAGATTCAGTGGCGGCTCGCAGAGGGAGTGCTGCAGGCGGTGTGGCATGGCGGGGAGGGGCAGGGTGGGGGGGGTAGTGGAATCGGACATACGACGGCCAGGAGTAAAGTAAGTAAATAAATAAATAAAACTATTTACCTTGCGCTCGCTGCATCGCCTACAGAATGCTACACTCTTCTACAGTTTCTAAACTTTCATTCCTGCACACGATGGAGAACCTCCCGTACAGGCTGGTTTACGCATTAAGAGGAACTGTTGCAGAAGACAAGATTATTTTAATGATGGGCCACATTTTTTTACCACCTTATAGAAAGAGATCACCCCAAAATAATATTCAGACGTGCTCAGGAGAGAGTGTTAAACTCCAAAGGAGACTCTTAAAACTAAAGAATGGTCCAAATGTCTCCTCCCATGTGCGTCTTTAAGTATAACCCAGTTGAAAATCAGATCTAGTCAGGACAGATGTAGCACAGAAGAAACAAACATTAAATTTGCTTTGAGGTCCTCCAGACGTTGTGGGCTATGATAGATATGGTGATTGCTCTGTTTGTTCATTCACATCTGATAACAAATATATCATTATTACAGGGATCAAACACCAGCAAATTGGCAAAGTGAAAATCAAATGCCATCTGCTGTCCATTCCCCAAGACATACATAGACATGAAAACGCACCAAACTAGAAACCATATTGTACATTTCCCACATAAATTGAGTGTAATGACTATCCCATGGTCAGTAATTTCAACAATATGGCTCACACTGCCACAGATGTACCATCTTAACCAAAAATTAAAAGGATCAACAGTGTAGAAACATTGAAAGACAATTAGCTCCTTCTAGATTGATACAACAGTTTGATACCGTTCATCTAGGTTTGTATGCAATGGATGAAATGTTTCATTTGGTTGGCTTTTGTCGACTCATTATCATGCCTTTGTCACTAATCAACCTGACGTGCTCCACAGCCTATGTACTATAAGACGATTAAGACTCGTTAGCACAAGCGCACTACATATGATTTAACATACAATGTATTCGTACAGTGTTGATTTGTGTAACATGAAGGATGTTCTTACGATTTACCATTTGAAAATCTAGCTATTAAATGAACGTATTATCCCAATTTAATCTTTCTATGTCATCTACATTCCAGATACGGTTATTTATTTTTATGCTTGGCATTCTATAACATTATAGTAATTTGTTGTTGAGGAACCCTAAAAATAGAACATTCATTAGTAAACACAATGCACAGATAGCCAAAGTTTTGTTATTCCAGCCAGATGGGTTCTTCTTTCTCACCTAGCCATTGCTGTACATGCACATCCAGGCATTTTTATCCAGGGGCGGCTCCTCCATTAGGGCGAAGGAGTGTCGCCCCACTGCTTTCTGGCAGTGCGAGAAGCAGAAACATAAAATGGTAAAACTATCATTTTATGTTTCTGCTTCTCGCAGTGCGAGAAAGCAGAAGGGTATGCCTGGTTGGGGGCGGGCGGGTCAGGGAGGAGTGGCTTGCCCAATGTTGCAGGCCCTGACTATTTGGTCGGCACTCTGGGGCCGACCAAACCAGTCATGCACACTCTCCCTTTTCTCCATGTAGGCATGCAGCCTACATGGAGAAAATGGTCTCCCCATAGGTGCCCGGCTGGGCGCCGTCCCCACCAACCACAATGCTGCCATTGCAGAGTTGTGATTGGCTGAGGGAAGGGGAGGGAGGCTGCCTGCTTCCTGTTCAGCAGGAGAGCAGGAACACGGGACCCGGCCAGGAGCCGTGATGTCGCGGGACCAGGGAAGGCAAGTTTCTTTAAAAAAAATATTATTTAACACCATCCCACCCCCCCACGCGAACTTCCCCGCCCCTCCCCAGCCGCGAGTCATGCCAGCCATGATTGTTTTTATCGTATCTGCACTTGGCTCTTCCACTTCAATGGCACGTCCAAATAGCTCCTATAATTTTCCTCAAATGCAGGCCTGGCCCTATCCTTTTTGGAGTGGTCCCCATGCACCCACACCCCCAATGCTTCTATAACAGCATGTACAACCAGCATGCTGGTCCAGCACTTTGGTAAAAAAATGGTGGCAAGCTTTTTTTTTACCTCTGGAGCCCCGGGCTAGATGATGGGGCTTCCCTAGGAGGGCATAAACCTAGCAGGAAGAAAACAAAGGTTCTTCTGACAAGAGGCTTTTAGCCACATTGAAAACTGGTTTAGTGGGACCTCACAGCAAGGGTGTTGGCCTCGTACAGCACGGTCTGGTTACAGCTTCCAACCTTGATCCCCCGGTAGATTTAGAAAACAAAGAAAAGGACTAAAGGTCAGAATTAGAGTTTCGTGAGCAGTAGTCTGTCAGTCAAGGTGGCTAGACTCTGCAGAAGAAAAGCACAGTCAGCAGGACCCCCATGATTTTCATATAGGACACAAGCTTGTAAACAATTACTTCTAACACAATATTTCTAATCAAGGAAAAAAAAGGTCTTAAAACATAAATATATTAATAGTTAGCCTGTTGCAAACCAAAGTCGTACACCTCCTCTTATCAGAACAATTCATTCAATGTAATGTAGTAACCACAACTGTCCCACTCCAAACATGGTGGCAAACTGCCAGACAGCTTGGGTCAATTGATGTATAGATATTGTATTGGTCCTTTCCTTAGACAGATCAGTCTGAAGCTGTCTTTGTGCAGACCTCATATCACATCCTATTTGAATCCAATGGCAAACAAAAGATCTTTGTACTTGGTGATGAATCCTCATCAGCTGCTCTTGGCATTCAGAGCCAGATTGTGAGACTGTGCCTAGTGTGTGGATAACACAGGCTTGTGACTGTACCTGTAGGGATCCAGGGCTTGATTCTATTATGGACATTATTCTAGAAATGTGTTTTGCATCACTACGATGGCGGTGGTTGGCACAGATGGGATGTTCTCAGCTGCCAGTGGATTTTCACCATGCTCTGAAAATGGGATCCACTTAATATCAGTCCCATGTTCTGCCAGTGGCACATACTCTTTCCCTTCTGCTAGCATTTCAATAATGTTTTGAGGAATTGGTGTCAATAGTACAGTATAATTGTGGGCCTATATGTAACCTCAGATACAGGCATAGTAGAACATGTCTGACCATTACTGTCACTCACAAAATGTATGATGGAGCTTGTACGTGTGGTCACAGACACACAGGCATGCTGTGTAAGTGGAATAGGAGCTAGTGTTGAGGAATCAGATGTTGTGACTGCTATGAGTGGAGCTGGTACAACTCCTATAATGCTGGTAGTTGTTGCATGTGTTGGAAAGGATTTTGGTTTTGAAGCACTGGTGTCTGAAGGATTTTGGGAAAAATGGCCTTTAAGGCATCTTTCTGGTGGTGGGGCCTAGCTAATAGAGGGATGATCCTCCTCCTGAAATGCGGTGTCCCATGTAATGAGAATGGAGAGAGCTTTTAATCTGTCGATCTTGTAAATCTTTTCAATATCAATTATTAGTTTGACGTTCATTACAATTGGCTTTATGAATAGGAGACCTTGTTTAGAAACACTATTAAATTGGACCATAAATTCCATGCAATTTGTAAATGGATTTTACTAGCTCATTCTTCATTCTAGAAAGTAGATAGGTATGTATGTATGTATGTATGTAACATTTACCGGACTCCTCTGCTTCTCCAGCTCCAGCTACACCCTTACTCCCCTCAGTACTGGCAAGGCTGATGATGGACCGGACTTGCTCCTCCCATGGTGTGAGCTTGAGTTCTGGGGCTGGTCCTACGCCTTTTGCCAGACTCGGTTGTCTGTGTTTTAAGAACGAAACCCTAACACCATGCTTTAAAACCTGGAAACGTTATTTAGTCTTCTACAATCCTGGGGTGGTATGAGATGGCATTGACCTTTGCTATTGTTTGATTTTAGACCTTGGTTCTGGTATTGGCACTAGGTTTGTGTAGCAAATGCTCCATTAGCCCAGCCTCTTCTTTTACGCCTTCTCTGCCAATACTTGCAATCCAGACTCACTGAATGTATATTTTCTAAGTTGTTAAGGAGCCATTGAGATTAATATAGACGGATGGTTATTTGTACTCCTGAAAATGGCTGTCAATATTTTTTGGGATTCCTGATTTGGTTAAAAATGAAGATTACTCAGCAAGTAACTATTCTAGAGCGCAGGAAATCAATGAGGGTGCTATGTTTCTTCAGCCATAATGAAATGAAATATTTGTAAAGCGATTCATGTCCCCGAAGGTGTCTAGGCGCTGGTTCAGATTGATGGAATCTTGAATTATACGATGGAGTCAACATTAAAAAAGTCTTCAATCCTTTCCTGAATTTAAATAAATGTGATTCTTTTTTCAAGGCTATGGGGAGAGAGTTCCAGAGCTTGGAGGTGGTATGTGTAAAACTTTTACCTCCCCATTTTACTTTCCGTACCCTAGGAACGATCAAATTACCACAGTCCGAAGACCTAAGTGGTCTGGCCGGAATGTACGGTTTGAAATATTGTGACAGCTGCTACAGAGCAAGACCATGCAGAGGTTTGAAGGCTATGCATAAAGCTTTAAATTGAATATGCTTGGCTATGGGCAGCCAATGTAGTTGTGTGAGAGCCTTGGAAACAGAGTCATAGCGTGTGAGCCCGAGAAGGACTCTAGCAGCTGCATTCTGAGCAGTTTGAAGTTTATAAATGCTACGCTTGCTTGCACTGGTGAAAAGAGCATTGCAGTAGTCAAGCCTAGATGCAATAAGTGCCATGACCGCCATTTTCCTCGGGTCAAGGGAAATGAAGGGAAGCACTTTCTTCAATATTTTAAGAATGAAAAAGCAGACGGACAAGATGTGGTCAATCTGGGTTTCGAAGGATAAACTGGTATCAAAGAGGACACCAAGATTTTTCACTTTTGGCACTTTTAAATGACAAATGTCTTGTTTTTATATGCCGTTTCCTGTTGACATAACGTTTCCCTTCATTTGCAGTTTTTGTGTGATTTTGCACGCTGACATAAAAATAGCATTCGTAAATATCACAACTGGTAAAATTGGGTGTGCTAAAATCTTTTCCATGGGACCTAGAAAATACCAACAAGTGAAAGATTTTTCCGGGCCCTGGTATCATTTTACTCGCAGGTAACTGTAAAAATGGGTGAGATTTTACCACACCCAATTTACTACCCAACTCCTAATCTGGGCCTATATACAATAACAACAACAGAGGTATTCCTATGATCTGGTCTGTTTGCTAAAGTACCTCTAGTTTGCGACAACAGCATAAGCATGTGTTTATTACTATGGTTTGACCACAGGCCTACTCCATCAAAGGAGAAAGTATAAAAGTGCCATATTGTAAAACAGAATTTTATACAAACATTTTATTGAGTTTTTAGTGAACAGTGCACGTCATGCTATACACAACATAAATTAACTGTATAGCAATCATCTCAGATTCACGCATGCAACATGTTCCTCCTTTTCCTTCATCAACCCTCTGATACAAGAATTTTAGTTTGCTCTGCCGATCCCAAATTGAAGTGCTCGACCACGTTACCCAGATTTTTCGATGTTGGTTCAGGAAGCCCTCAACTGATATACTACTCTCTCCTTATATGTGCATCTTCTCACGCCTCTGTGCCATTCAGAAACTGATGGAGTGTGGTTAGTCAGCCAGTAGCGCTTAACATTGTTTTTTTGCGAGCAGGCATCACATTCCACCAATTTGCATAAATGTACCATTTTTAATCATTTCATTCACATCGTTATCAGAAATATTTTATTTACATTTCCAACTCAAGAAACTTTTATAATTAGCTTTAGGAAAAGAGGGAAATCTGAAATATGTGTAGGAAGCAAAACTCAAACAGGCAGTTTGCTGAACAGGCTGCTTGAGAAACATGCAATCTGTGGGGTATAAATATACAGGAAATTGTGTGCTAAATTCTTTTATTTACCACGGCTGAGTGCCCCAGATACTCCTCTATGGTACAGTCTCTTGCGAATATGTATAACCCTGTTCCAAATAGGATCTAAGAAATTCTGGACAATAACTGGCTTTGTGTCTTGTAAGTAAGGGGCTGATTTAGAGTTTTGCAGAGAGGGTACTTGGTCACAATGGCGATGGAGTACCCTCTCCATCAAACTCACGTCCACCAGCCTGATTTAGAGGCAGGAAGACCAAACGTATGCCGACAAGGGAACATACCTCGGCTCTTTCGCCGCATGCTGCTCCAATTGCCTGACAGGGTACGGAGGTCTAGATTAGCCATCCAACTGCCTGGCCGCCTAATTTAGAGTGGGCAATCAGATGACTTACTTCTTGCTGTCCTTTTTTTTTTTTTTTTACAAGATGGGGTTTAATCCTGTAGGCCAAATGTGGAGGGATACTTGCTAACAACTGTATTCCATAAAGAACCCTCACAAGCAATTGCTCTACAGCTTGTAGAGGAATATGATAAAATTAAGGGATATCCATTCATTCCTATAGAAGCTTAACAATTCCACATTTGAGGACACAGGGATATACTGGAGAATACATGACCCTCTATTTAAGGTAGCATGGACTACTAGGCTAAAAAATAAAAAAGGACTTAAAGTGGCACTGTATCTTTTGACACTAATAAACATTATTTCCTTTGTCATTTGCATTATTGTAAGGTCTAATGGATAATTGTATGTCTGTAAATGTTTCTGTTTAATTTCTTGTGCCGAGTCTAAAAAAAAGCTCTTTAATAATTATATATTCATGCTCAATGATGATTGCCTTTATGTATATATTTATAGAGAAACATGGATAACCGGCTAATGGGGGGCGGGGGTTTATTTATGGTATACAGTATTTTTTTGACATGGGTTACGGAACACCTTTTCTCCACAGAATGCGCACATACAAGATATTTTTTCTAAAATCTTTACAATGCTTTATTAAAATATTAAAGCCTAGTTTTAGTTCAGAATATATGAAGTAGAGTAATTGCAGATATAAGCATTATGGCAAGTAAAATAAAGGCAATTCATATAAATACTATAAAAATTGGCAACATGTTTTTTGGGTACAAAATGTGATGGTACCACTTCCTTGTAGATCAAGCTAATGTCTACATTAGCATCAAAATCTTGCCAAAATAGCTTTCTAAATGGCACAGGCTCATACTTGCTCATATTGTGTAGTTTCCACTCCAGAGCCTCAACAATCTTCAGCTCATGTTTTATTCATGTACTTAAAAAACCAAGCGATAGCAAGTGCCAGCATGCGGCCTTGACGTAGACTGTTTGTCAGAGATGCAAATTCTGGAATGCCTGAAGTCTGTCTCCACCAGAGGCTCTTGCGCTGATTTTATATATTTGTCAGCGTTATTATGAGAAATATGAGCCCTGTGATATAAAGTGTGAATAGATACGTGTGAATGCACCTGCATAAGGGGGGAGGGAGCACACTGCCTCTCATCCCAGCACAGTTCACCCCATTGCATTGCGGTAAATGCAGTACGCTTACTTCAAAGTTGCCTGTAGTTTTTCACCAAAGTTATATATATATGTAAAATGTAAGTCCGTTTTTATATAGCGCAGCTACTCACCCTTACGGGTCTCAAGGCGCTGGGGGCCGGAGTGGAAATTAAGTGAGCTATTGCCCAGAGTCACATGGTGCTGAGCTGAGCTGCCGCCGGAGCCGGGGATCGAACCGTGAACCCTGTGCTCCGAAGTCAGCTGCCCTGGCCGCTGCACCACACCTCTCCACTAGTTGGTGCAGGTAGTGCTGTTATTTCTAGACATGTGTTTCTGGGTTTAGCCTTTCATCAGTAGAGAGCAGAGAAAGTCATCAGGGGTTGCTGAAATGCTGCCCAAGTCTTCACAGGTCACAGGACCACTCCACAGGCACACAGATGCATCCCAATTGAGCTTGTCAGCTTGTTGGCTCAAAGAAGCCTTTTTTAACACAAGGGGTTAGGTAGCCCATTGTCTCTCATCCCATGGGGTGAACTGTGCTGGGATGAGAGGCAGTGAGCTCCCTCCCTCCTTGTGTTAAGTAGAACCTGAGTTATGTATTTTTAAAGAATTAATAAAAAAGTAGTGCTTAGAAGCAAATAGCGCTTAGGGGTTACTTGAGGTCTTGTTGGACCGGGGTAGATCCAAAGTTCATGCCGACCACAGTGGAGGACAGGCCGGCTACAGGACTCACGCAGGCCAGGCTGAAAAAGTACCATGGATGGAGCAAGTGACGTGGTGAACTTTTCTTAAACTGCAAATTAGCCAGACAGCTAAGTTGTGGGTCCTCTGGAGTAGTCTCAGAGATGATTCAGAGAAGCTGAGATAAAGGATTTAAAAATAATCAATCCTGGAGATCATTCAGACTGAGACCACCTTGAGCATGGAGATGGTAAAGCAGAAATGGAAGACTTTCCCTTAACGGTCTCATATAAAAATAACATGTGCAAGTCTCCTATAAAGTGAATACCATGTCTTGACTTGAAAAGAGTCAAGCAGGACACCTAATGATTTAAGCTTGGTTGCAAACAATATTTCAGATTTGTTGGAAATAAGTTTGAGAAATGTTAAATGCTATCCAGCCGTTGACTTCGGAAAGGCAGGTAGGTGGTCAATCTAGCTGTGGATGAGGGAGCCTGATGATCGAGGTTCACAATCAGCTAAGTGTCATAAGCATAGGAAATGGAAAGGCAGCCAAAGGAACTAATTGGGTGGGCCAAGGGGTGGAAAAATATGTTAAATAACTTCAGGAAAAGAGAGGAGCCCTGTGAGCAGACAGCTAAGCAGAAAGGGTGGTGAGCGAATAGGTGGAAGTGCTACTATGTTCGTCCATCCTTCCAGGAAGGAGGATAACCAATAAGGTTTTTGTTGTGTGGCACAGGAGGTGAAGGGGTGTCCCATAAAGCAGACAATAGTAGCTCAAATTTACAATCTGTAGAACCGTGGTGCATGGTTATCTCCTACCAATTTCCAAGAACTCAGAGAGTGGCTTTTCTGTTGTTGGAATGGAGGAGAATGAAGACTGCACTTGCCTGCCTGTACATGTACCTCTTCTTTGATAGGGAAGATAACATTGTAATGTGGTGCTTGCTGTTGCTACTTCTGCTGCCTAGAAAAAAACAGGTGAATATAGCCCCAAAATGTTGGCAATTGTTGGTGGAACCACTTGGATCGAAAAGCTAGTCTAAGTGCTCAGGAAGCTACCGTTCAATGTATTGCTGTATCTGGCAAGAAGACCCACCTTTTAGAAGCCTGCAATGCTATGAGCTCTTGAGATCTAAAGATTCCAACTAAGATTTCATTTCAAGACCGGAGGCTACCATTATGCATTACATCTTTTAAGGCCACTCCACTGCAGCACCTTTAAAGAACATTATAACAATAAGAAACACGAGAACCAGAACACACTAGTCCATAAATATGCATGAACCCGAACATTCTTCCTCTTTTAATTGCTGCTCCAGGAGAGATAAGTACATTTTGATTTCGTGTATTTTATTGTTAATTGCTTTAGTTTTTTGTTTTAGAGTAAGAATGAGAAGAGTGTATTGTAAGAGCCACTTCTAATATTTGGAAGTGAGGCTAGGTTTATTATTTTAAATGTAAGTTATATCCTTTTTTTCAAAAAATAGAAGAGAAAGTAGTTTGGGGATTTATTTTAAGATAAGTAAATGAATTATTTTAGATGGATCGGTTGGAATGTTTTTAGAAACAAAGGAGATCGCGTTATTTTAAAAAGATAAAACTACCAGTTGGTAGTGGCTGGCGAGTCAAATGCGTGCACATTCCGTTGCTTTGACTACGGCATGAGTGCATGACTCGACGGAAGGAGGCGCGAGTCAGATGCGTGCATGGTCCGTTGCTTTGACTACGGCATGAGTGTGATCCAGCGGGTTACTAGCAACGAGCATTCATACACCAAATACTCACTTGCGCCCATACATTCATACTACGCTAGCAATTTCCGCTGGTGGGTCAGTTGTACTCTTTATCAAATCCCTGCTACCAATTACTTTTCTGATTGAAGAGTAATGACTTACCAATGGACCCCTTACTAATTGGGAAGTTTAAAATGAGTGACATTCCTTACAAATCATAATCCTAAAATAATCAGTGAGTCAGGAAGTTTTAAATTGTTTATCTAAAGATTTAGCAGAGTAAATTACAGAACAACACGATACTCAAACGTATATCAAGGATGAAGCATAATAATCAATTATTAATCAATGACAATCCCTCAGAAAGGAGAAGATAGAGACAGCAGCGCAACTAAGGGTTGCATTTATATTTACCTAAAAGTGCGAGAACCAAACCCCTTGGCCAAGGAGTTGGAAAGATAGGACCCATGAAGGATGAAGAGCAAAGACCTCCTCCAGGTTCAGGACAGGACTGGTGACCTCTCTATCGACGACGCCTGCGTCGTTCCCCTCTCTGATACTTCGCTTCTCCTAGAATTCTCCGTGTCTTCCTTCTAATGGACTCCGCCGCCCCCTCCTCAGGACCTCTCTGGACAGTGATTCAGTCTGCAATCGATCAGCCTCTCATGGATCTCGAACTTCACTCCGCTTGAGCGTCCTAATGCTAACTAATTAGCTAATTCTATATCTATTATGGTTGGTTAATGAGGAGGTAGTGAAAAGAATGATTCAGCATGAAAGGAGGAAACAGGTAAAGGAGGCTGTGGACGGTGTTTTTAAAAGCAGAAAAAAGAGACTTGGAACGTGGAGAGGAATATTTTTCTTTGTCAGAGAGAGAAGGTGTTTGTGGTGAAGGATGTAAGAAAAAGTCCAAAAAGACAAAACATATTGAAGAGGTAGAGATGACAAAGAGAAGAAAGGATGACCAGGTGGTCAGCACAAAGATGGGTGTCCTGAGCGGCACACATGGAAAGGTTAGCCATTGCGGCACATAAGAGGAAGAAGATTTTGAGACAGAAATGTACAGAACAGGAGTAATTGATGGGAAAGATTTAGATGAATATAATTTGGATCTTAATGATGATGATGAGTTTGATGATGTGTTGGAGGACTTGGAAGGGTCATGTTCAGGAAATACAGTTAAAGATCCTTTTGGGGGAGACATGTTTATTCCTTTGAATATTAAACACCCAAGGAGTGGTGAATGGTGGCAGATGGATCACGTGGGAAAATGTATTAAAACATGGATTCAGAAACCCTTGGATAGGGAAGTACGAAGAGTTTTGAGAGCAGAATGTTCAAGGCCAGTGATAGAGGATAAAGTGTGTAGTACACCAAATTTGGACCCAGAGCTAATAGGTTTTTTGTTTCGGCTGGGAAGGGACCCAAGAAAAGGGTTGGAAAGATCATTGAAGGTTTGTCAGGACAAACTTTTAGACGTAGTGGGTCCCTTGGCCAGTATACTGGACATGGCGGAGGAGGCTTATATGAATGAGGAAGTAGTGGATATAGACTTACTGAGAGGATGGAGCCAGAGAGCAATGGCCATGCTTGCCAATTCAAATGCAGGTTTGCTGTCGGAAAGGAGGGGTGCAATCCTTATGAAAATAAACCCCAAGCTTTGGGATATGGCGCAAAAAGAGACCAGTGGGGATGCAAAAGGATTGCTGTTTGGTAAAGGTCTCGTAAAGAGTATAGTGAAATATGTTAATACCTTTACAGCCTTAGATAAGGCGCAAGGGAACATGAGGAAGGTATTTGGAAGTGGTGTTTTTGGCAGGGCCGGTAGAAGGGGACTATCTACTGGCCGAGGAGTTCAAAGGTCCTAGTGTGGTTCACAGTACTATTCCCAGTATGGCAATTCGTTTTTGGGAAGAGGTTTCCAAACAACCTCAGGATTTTACCCTAACAGAGGAAGACTGGGTAGATCAGGCAGAGGAAGATCGACAAGAGGAAGAGGCCAGTTGCATGGCGGAGGACAAGGTGAGTACGGGGATTTCTTTAGGTTTTACCCATGCAAAAGTAGGAGGAAGACTGAGGGTTTTATACAAAAGAATGGGAAAACATAACAGTAAATCCTTGGGTATTAAGTACAGTTCAAGGTTATGTGATAGAATTTATGGATTATCTAAAGCAATCAAAGGAAAAGAGGGAAATAAGAATGTCAAGGGATCAGGAGTTGATTGTGGATTCAGAGATAGAATCATTAATTCAAAAAAATGCGATAGAGCAGGTGAGGGAAAATGCTAAAGGATTTGTGAGCAATATTTTTTGAGTGAAGAAAAAAGAAAAAGGATGGAGGCCGGTAATAAACCTGCGAGAGTTAAACAAGTTTTTGGTGTACAGGCATTTCAAAATGGAGGGAATTCATTGTTCGCAGGATATATTGATGGAGAAGGATTGGTTAGTGAAACTGGATCTGAAAGATGCCTATTTCACAATACCAATGGGGAAAGACAGTCGAAGATTTCTACAATTCAGATGGAGAGGGATTCTTTATCAGTTTTGGTGCCTTCCTTTCGGCCTATCGTCAGCACCTTGGTGTTTCACGAAGGTGATGAGGGTAGCTGTGTCATTTTTTTGCCAAAGATGTTTACGTATGATCATTTATTTGGATGACATTTTGATAATGTCACAGGATCAGGAAGGACTGAAGAAAGATCTAAAGCAAGTTTTGGAGAAATTGAAGGTTTTAGGTTTCTTGATAAACAGAGAAATGAATTTTGGAGCCATCTCAGAAAATTGAATTTTGGGGTTTCCAGGTGAATACAGTGGAAAGTTTGTTATTACCAGAAAAGATGGTGAGGATGATAAAAAAAGAGATACGCGCAAAAAGAACAATTGATGGACAAAATGCAGAACAATGTCATACATTCACCCCAGTACAGAGATCTGGGCCTAAATCCATCGTTTTTTTGCTCACCATGCCATTCCAGTTTGGACCCAGCCATATGCAAATTAGTTTTGACCCTGCGCCCAATGGGAACAGTCCAGCCCGAACTGCCAGGCCAGATCCTCCCTGGCCTGGAAACAAGCATCCCAGGACCGGTTTCGGGGTTTCACCCATCAGCAAGGATAGCTTGCCTCCGGTGGCATGGAGAGCACAGGACCCACGTCTGGGCATACCCGTCCCACTCGGGGTGACAAATGCAAAAAGAACAATTAATGGACAGAATGCAGAACAATGTCATACATTCACCCCAGTACAGAGATCTGGGCCTAAATCGATTGTTTTTTTGCTCACCATGCCATTCCAGTTTGGACCCAGCCATATGCAAATCAGTCTTGACCCTGCGCCCAATGGGAACAGTCCAACCCGAACTGCCAGGCCAGATCCGCCCTGGACTGGAAACAAGCATCCTAGGACCGGTTTCGGGGTTTCACCCCTCATCAGCAAGGATAGCTTGACTCCAGTGGCATGGAGAGCATGGGACCCACGTCTGGGCATACCCGTCCCACTCAGGACTGGGGTGGTGTGGTGAGCAAAAGAATGATGGATTTACCCAGATCCTTGTGACTGGGGGTGAATGTTTGCATTGTCCATTATTCCGTCCATCAACTGTTTCTTTTTCATATGTCGCCCTTAGTGGGAAGGGTATGCCCAGACGTGGGTCCCATGTTCACTACACCACTGGATTCAAGCTAGCCTGGCTGATGAAGGGTGATGCCTTGAAACCGGCCCCAGGATGCTTGTTTCCGGTCCAGGGAGGACCTGGCTTGGCAGTTCGGGCTGGACTGTTCCCACAAGGAACAGGGTCAAGACTGATTTGCATATGGCTGGGTCCAAACTGGGGTGGTGTGGTGAGCAAAAGAATGATGGATTTAACCCAGATCCTTGTGACTGGGGGTGAATGTTTGCATTGTCCAGCATTCCGTCCATCAACTGTTTCTTTTGCATATGTCGCCCTTAGTGGGAAGGGTATGCCCAGACGTTGGTCCCTTGCTCACTACACCACTGGATTCAAGCTAGCCTGGCTGATGAAGGGTGATGCCCTGAAACCGGTCCCAGGATGCTTGTTTCCGGTCCAGGGAGGACCTGGCTTGGCAGTTCGGGCTGGACTGTTCCCACAAGGAACAGGGTCAAGACTGATTTGCATATGGCTGGGTCCAAACTGGGGTGGTGTGGTGAGCAAAAGAATGATGGATTTAACCCAGATCCTTGTGACTGGGGGTGAATGTTTGCATTGTCCAGCATTCCGTCCATCAACTGTTTCTTTTGCATATGTCGCCCTTAGTGGGAAGGGTATGCCCAGACGTGGTTCCCGTGCTCACTACACCACTGGATTCATGCTAGCCTGTCTGATGAAGGGTGATGCCCTGAAACCTGTTCCAGGATGCTTGTTTCCGGTCCAGGGAAGACCTGGCTTGGCAGTTCGGGCTGGACTGTACCCACAAGGAACAGGGTCAAGACTGATTTGCATATGGCTGGGTCCAAACTGGGGTGGTGTGGTGAGCAAAAGAATGATGGATTTAACCCAGATCCTTGTGACTGGGGGTGAATGTTTCCATTGTCCAGCATTCCGTCCATCAATTGTTTCTTTAAAAAAAAGATACGCCAGAGTATGAGGAAAGAGTTTTTGACTTTGAGAGAATTGGCGAGAATAATAGGGTTATTGTTCTCCTCAATTCAAGCGATTTTCCCAGGGCCTCTTCATTACAGAGGTTTGCAGAGGTTAAAAGGAGAGGCGTTAAGAAGAGGACTATGCTACGGAGACCAGATTTCCTTGAGTATGGAAGCAAAGGAGGCGCTGATTTGGTGGATGAAAAATATGGAGGCTTGGAATGGAAGAGCAATTTTTGGAACTTTTCCCGATTTTGTTCTGGAGACAGACACAAGTTTGAATGGATAGGGGGCAGGATTAGGAGTGCAAGAGACAGGAGGTGTTTGGTCAAAGGAAGAGAAATCATCACATATAAACTGTTTGGAGTTGACTGCGGGTTTGTATGCAATGAAGAGTTTCAAGAAGAATCTAGGTCGTCAAACTGTGTTAATATGGATGGACAATGTGTCAGCGGTGACATATATCAACAAATTAGGGGGAACAAAGTCGAGGGGACTGGCGAGTTTAGCAAAGGATTTTTGGAATTTTTGTTTGGAACACAAGATTGCTGTAAAGACAGAGTATCTACCAGGGGATTTGAAACAGATCGCAGATTGGAATTCAAGACATTTGAAAGACTTCAGTGATTGGAAGTTGGACATCAAATGTTTTTGGAAGGTGTAGAAGATATGGGGTCCATTAGAAGTGGATCTTTTTGCAAGTCGTTTGACTTATCAGATAGGGAATTTTTACAGCTGGAGACCGGATCCTCTGGCGTCGGCAGTGGACGCATTCCAACAGATTTGGGGAGGAAAGAAAGCATATGCTTTTCCTCCATTTGCAATGAAACAGAGGGTTCTTACCAAACTGAGGCAGGAGAGATGTCAGATAGTGTTGGCGACACAGTTTTGGGTGTCTCAGGTCTGGTTTCCGTCAGTGATGGAATCGGCTTGTGCAGAACCTTTTTTGATACCAGCAAGAAAGGGTCTGCTAGAAAATTCAGATGGAGAGGAACATCCTCTGGTTATCAGCAAGGTGTTGAACCTTCTTGTCTGGAGAATATCAGGAGAGCTAGCAGTTTCAGGGAACTTTCGGCTAGGGCTGCAGAACTGTTGGAAGAATCTTGGGCACCTGGAACCAGGAGGAGGTATAAGGGAATTTGGAGAATTTGGTCTACTTGGTGCATGGAAAGGGGTGTGGATCCCGTGGAGGCTCCTATAGTTCAGGTGATACATTTTTGGGTGGAAAAGTTTGAGGAAGGTTTAGGGTATCGGGTTGTTACAGGTCAGCAATATCAGCAGGGCATGTACATGTTAATGATCGGACAGTGGGCAGAGACGTGACGGTTTGTAGGGTGCTAAGGAGCATGAGGTTGAAAAGACCACCTAGAGCACGTTACAGTGTATTGTGAGATGTTAATGAGGTGCTGAAGTTATTTCTAAGCTGGCCTGCAAATAGATATTTGGATTTAAAAAGACTTTCTGAAAAGTTAGCAACTCTGTTGTATCTGGTGTCATGCACAAGGGTGTCTGATGTGAAGGCATTGGAGGTAAGTAGTAAATCTACAGGACCAGATGGTGTGTTTGGAAAAGGACTAAGACAATGTCAGAATCAATCTTTTATCCAAGGTTGCCTGAACAAAAGAAGTTGTGTGTGGTGGAGAATATGAGAGAATATGAGAGTAGGGTTATGGAGTTGAGAAACTATGGAGAAGATCAGTTATTAATTTCATACGTGAAACCACATGGTGCAGTGAGTACAGCGACTATTGCAAGGTGGGTTAAGAATGTTAAGAAGGAAGGTGGTATTGATGTGAATATTTTTAAGTCGCACTCTTTGCGAGGTGCTATGTCAAGAAAGTTATATTTGTCTGGTGGTCATTTGGAGGAAATTTTGAAAGCAGCTGATCGGTCCAATGTGGATGTTTTTGCAAAACATTATTTTAGACCAATAAAGCATGTGTCAAATAATGTGTTTAAGGGCTTTCAACATGCATAATGGTAGCCTCTGCTCTTGAAATGAAATGGCGATTCACCAAACAAAGTGTAATGAGAATCAAGATTTAATTAAAGACGCGGAGGCTAACATTATCCCTCCCTCCCCTTTTTTTGGGATATAAAAAAAAATTTAAAGGAGGAGTGGTTAATGTTAATGCATTAATTCTGTTAAAATTTGAAAGAATTATTGGTTTGAGTAATACATCTTTATGGATATTGTTCTTGTGAGTTTTGATATGTGTTTTGTAAGAAAAGGTTCATGAGATGGTTGTTTATTTTTCAACAGAATAAAGGAGGAAGATGTTTTGAAGATATTCAAGGCGGACAGTGTTACGTGTGAAGAAGTTGTCCATAGGATTAAAAGAGGAAGAATGTTCGGGTTCACGCATATTTATGGACTAGTGTGTTCTGGTTCTAGTGTTTTTTATTGTTATAATATAGCCTTATAGCCCGCTGTAGCTGTTTATACGGGCTATTAAAGGCCCGCTCCAGCGGTGGCTCGGGCCTTTAACAAGGGAGCGGGACTTTAATAGCCGGTATAGCCCAGCTACGAAGGGCTATAAGGCTATTAGAACATTCTGCCACTAGAGGGCAGAATGTTCTAACAAATAAAACAAAGGCCTCTCGGAGTCCGAGGGGGTTTAAATCCCCTCGAGCTCCGAGAGGCCTTTGTTCACAGCAATAGCTGTGACCAAAAGCAACATTGGAATGTTGCTCTGCGGGCCTTTACCGGCCCGTAGAAGCTCGGAGCAGTCCATTGTATTCAATGGAGTGCTCCACATTCCAATGTTCTAATGTTCTTTAAAGGTGCTGCAGAGGAGTGGCATTAAAAGATATAATGCATAATGTTAGCCTCCGCGTCTTTAATGAAATCTTGATTCTCATTACACTTTGTTTGGAGAATCGCCATTCTCAGTCTAGGGGGTAGCTGCCAGGATTGTAATTTGTCAGATTCAATGTTGACAACTTGTATTTTCTTCACCATTCATGAGCTGACAGATTTCTCTCAAGCTTCTTGTACTTAAGAAAAGAAAGATATGTTACAGAGGAGATATTCGACCAAAGGTTTTCGCTAGCCATGATCTCTGTGAAAAGCATTGAGTTAGACGTAGGGTGGTCCAAATTAAATTAAATGGGATGATTAATGTATCTGCTGTCTTTTTGTTTAATTGCTGCATCATGTGATTTACTGCAGTCATTATGCCCTCCAGGGCATGGAACTTTGGCTCCAAAGTCAAGTTTGCTGGCCTTTCCGATGTTGGTGTCATGATCTGTGGAAAAGAATCACCTTCCTGCACTCACTCATCTGCTGAGAGCAACACCATGAACTTGTGAGTGCTGTGTTGGTTCTAAGAAAGAAAAGGCTGGCATTGAACATTGAATGTTGCAACACTGGGCGAATGGAAGACGCACTACGCATGGTGCCGAAACCCACAAGGAGAAACTTCATTTTCCAGAAAGCCACAGAAGTCTTATGGTGTTTGGAAACCGTGGTGGCTTTAACAGGCAGGACAGAGCATAACTCTGCTGAAAAGGTCAATCTGGTCAGAAGAACTCCAAAAGAAGAAAAAGTTGCCCGAGTGATCAGCTTGGGAGTGGTAAACAACTCAGATGATGAGAAAGTCCTTTGTAGGAAAATTGGCTCAAGGGTGGTAACCAATTCAGATGAGAAAGTCCTTTTCCTTGGATCCCTTTTGCTTATTCTCATAATGTGATGAGAAGACCGCACTTTCTCTTTTCTATGCTTTTTATGACCCTTTTGTGTGAGCGACTTCAAGAATGAGACCTTATATGGGGTTTGGAAGGACATCTGGATTTTCCCTGCATGGACACTTAAAGAGTTGAGTTTCCCTCTCCTTAATGGCTTTATGGTGCCTCTGGGTCCAAGACAGCTTGACAAGCTGGCATGCAACTTATCCAAGGCACTAAAGGCAATATAGATACTTAACAGTTACAGACATATCAGCAAAATGAAATGGCAGGCTGAAACCCCTAAACTTTGGAGGGAATCTCAGAGGCTCTTGGTCCGGCTTTGGTAATGGCAGGGGAAAAAGAAAACTATCATCAGCAGCACACAGCACTTTTTAATGATGCTCGATGTAATTTCCTGTGAAGCCATGAGACTTCTTCACTGACGTCTGACAAAGCCTCCTAGCAGCCGTGACTGCATGTTGCTACCAAAAATGTCTGGATCCAGCCTGATGCTAGGGTAGAGGGAAATGCAGGAATTCTGCAGGAGAGAGTATCCAACAGAAATGATATTTATATTCCTCATGCAGTTGCAATTTTACAAATGTGGGAACCATTTAAAGTATTTTTGTTTGCTCCGGATGAAGTACATAATGAAGAGTGAAAACACACGAAAACCCGATTACATGATAAATTATTATTTTTAGTCCGTATGGAATTTGAAATTGGAAGCTATGTACCTCAACCGCGGAAATGGCATCTCTAGTGTCTATTCTTCTTATAATACCCCAACATGTAGGAGAAATGTACTAAAATACTATTATGTGAGAATTCGCACATCCAGGAGATGAAAAGCTGCAAGTCAAAAATATTGAGAAAAAAATGAAGCCCATTTGCAATTAAAAACATCTTTAATACAAGTTTTTCTCCACACATCAAGCCATTACTACATGAAATGACCGTGAAAATCAACAAAGGCAGTCAGGAGAAGCCCTATTTACAAAAGTCAATTTTGTTCACTTTGTCTACAGTAATGTATTGTGTAATAAGACTTCAGAAGTTAAAATAGCATAGCCAACTTTAGACTATAATATTACAGCCCTGCTGTACATTAATAAACATAAAACAGTACGATCACAAAAACCAGCGCTTCTCGGAAATTCTTATTGGTGGTTAAAAATAATAACATTTTGATGGCCAAAATATGCTTTAATTCATTTACAATAAAGGTTTATCATCTTTTTTCATGTAGAAGAAATATAAACACCACTAAGTCCAGCTAAATGGGTCCGCATTAACATTAACTTCTAGCAAACAAGACAATGTATTCACACATACAGTCCAAACAGACAAATTACACATACAAATAATTAATCAATTTGGGAAAACGTAAAAAACCCAGAAAACATAGCGAGAGCATCTGTAAGAAAAAAAATGGAGAAAATAATTCATTGGTTTTCTATGACTTTATAACCTGATAGCAAATGTCATATCTTCGTTTCCGGAAAAAAGAGGCTAAGGCCGTGATTGGCATTGAGTGACAAGTAAGTAGTTCAGCTTTTATCATCTCTAACTGCCTCTTCCTAAATGGCTGATGCCGCTTGCTTTGAATTAACAGTATATATGAAATGAAGGAAATCTTCATACAGCTGCTCCATTCAAGCATATGTAAATTCAAATCCGATTTGCCAAAACGTTTAGATGCCAAAAGTAAGGAAGTCTCGTCCTGTATAATGGACCCGATTAAAAAAACAGAAGCTTGCAGATCTATGATCAAATTAGATGCACAAAATGTGCCCTTTACAATCGTAGAATGTAAACCCGAGTTACAGAATAAGGACAGGGGGAATTCTAAGGTCTTAAGGTACACTCACGAAAGCGGGGGGGTCACTTCCTGTAAACACTGACATATCCTTTGTAGCTAAGTTCCTACCCTGGAAATGCACACACATTTGCTCCTGTCACAGGCAGGAAGTAATTCATTTGCTTCCAGAGTAGGAATGGGCAATCATGGTGAATAGGAGGGGTATTCCCCACAGTAAAAAACTGTTTTTCATACTAGAGTTACAAATAGCTGCATAATTTTGCATGGGCACTCTAGAAAACTATTCTAGGCTATCTATACCTGCCACAGATTTACAGAGATACTTTTGTGAATCCCTTAAAAGGCCTACATTCGCTCAAAACGTAGGAGTAATTTGGTGGGGGAAATTAAATTCCTGACTTCTTACCACTGGCCTTTGGAATCAGGATCTATTATACAGACGTAGGTTCATAGAGCAACATAGAAAGATGAAAACTACATGGGACGCATGTAACTGTATAACTGACAAAAACTTAACGAAGAGATGCTTGTACTTTTCGCGAGGGAATTGGAATATAATCGTTCAAAATGTTACCATCCCAGGCCACCTTGACAAGTACCTGACAGAATGCAAATGGGGACACTTTTTAGGTCATGCAGTCCATAGTCAAAGAGATGAATTCCCAGAAAAAAGTTTACTTGGTATAAGGTAGCATTACTCCTATCGCTAGTCTAAAAACCCTCTGACGTTTCAGCGCCTTGCCGGGACAGCTAAGGGCATAGTTCTGCCAAGGCAGGAAATGCTCGAAGTCCCATCAATCTGGACTCAATGGCTTTACATTCAAAGCATACAAACAAACCAATAGAGAACTATGTTTTGACATTTGCTGCTAGAGAAGACAGCACTGAGCCATATGAAGGAGGCAGTATATAAAGCACCATGAAAACCATGACTCAGGTTCAATTGGTTGCATTACACGAGAAGCTACTTGTATGTACTAAAGCATCTCTACTGCCACCTACAGGGTAATAGATGGATTCTTCTTTTGATCTCTGCTGCCACCTCCAGCGGAATAACTGGATTCTTCATCCAGGGCGATGGGTGGATTCTTCTTTGTAGTTCAGACGGTTTCTGTGCTCTTTGGATTTTCCGCCAATTACAGATCGGACAATCACTATCCCAGTGATTGGTTTCATACAGAAGTCCTGTCACCTTCCTTCCCAGGCATCTTCTCGCTGCTTGGCCTCTAATCGTCTTTTTTCTGTCAAGCAAAATATGCACCATTATTATTGCTAGCATTACAAATCATTTTGATTCACTTCAAACCTTAGAAGCTACAAAAATTCTACATAAATCACACAATAAAATTCGATTACAAATATATTTAAAAAAATCCACACACTGACACAAATTAACAACAAATCAATGTCTCAGTATGTTCCAAGAACATGTAATCTGAGGGGAGAAAAATAATTCTGCAGAAAATATAATTGATAGCACATTTCACTGTATGCGCTTGCTACACCAGATGCTCCACATTGATTTTAGACTTGTCAGGGTCCACCAAGGCACCCCTGCGAAAGACAACAGTGGCAGCTGACAGAGGCGAAAGGACATGAACTCCCAAGGGATAGCCAGATATCCCAGGTACTGTTGAATTTCCCCACAAACATGTAGACTTCCTCCCCAGGCCAAGGGAAGCTTCAAAGAGGATTTGGCCACCTCTTACTTAGGATAACTCTCCAAACCTCCTGAACACATCAAGAATACCTGTTGCCTCAAACAGTTTTTCAAAGAATCCCTCCATTCAAAAATGAATGTCGGTTGCAAACTCTAAAACTGTGCCCCTTCGAGAACTCAGCACGGTGCTCAGTCAGTTAGTGAGAGCATGTTTGTATAGAACAGTTGCATGAGAGCTTTCTACTAAAATAACCCTTTTAAGTTGCCCAACACATCCTCGGTAACAAATCCGTGCACAATACACCAGTTTCTATTAAATTCTGGCAGAATACTTAGAGTGTAACAATAAAACAAATGCTTATAATAGCATTTTATAAGGCACTTCTTCAGTTTCTAAGCACTGTAAAACAACAGACATTAAAATTAACTATTTTATGGCACTCAATGTATCAACGTTCAGGAAAATGGATGGCTGAGTTGGCCTTTCCAGACTCGAAATGGTTATCTGCCTATCACTGCTTTGTTCCAGTGGTGAACGTGTAACTTTTCTGAGCTATCCCTCCAACCTTGGCCAGCAAGTATTGATAACTGCACACAACTTGCAAACAGTTGGAGTTCAAATATCACTTCTTCAAGATTTTGGGGTGCCCAACATCCTCTTGGTCTTGCTATGATTTACCCCATTCCATTATCAACAGATAGAAGAGTAGATCAGTTAGTGCTTTCTAAAGCCACAGTTCTGAAAGGCCAAACATCGCTGTGAGATACGCATACAATTGCACAGGAGCTATTTTCACCAAGCTGCCGAGGGAAGTGCTTATGATCAAAACCGTACCCAGATCCGAGGTGAAAATGCTAAACAGAATGGAAGCCAACCCACATCCTTGCTATCCACCAGTTCACCTACTTGCGCTTTCAGTACAGTGGCACTTCTAGTCTCTCTTGACAATTTGGTTGGCATTCTTATTCCATAATTTGAGCAGGTTTCAAGAGCAGTGATACAGGAAGAAAGCATGACAATCCTGCTTCTTCAGCAGTGGGGTAAAGCAAGCCCTCTTGAAAGCAGGATGGTTACCAGCTCAAAAGACCGGTATGTTAATGATCTGAGACAGTCTAGGAGATGCTACCCCACACGCATTCTTGAGATGTTTAACGGGACGCAGGTCCAACGTAGAGCCAGATCGAAAAGTGCACTACACACCTGCATGACAACTCAAGAAAAAGCGAGAAGCGGGTTTAGGTAGTCTGGTGAGAATTTGTAAGTGTAGAAGTGATGTCTGAAACCAAGATATCTTCTGTAACATTCCTACTAGGAGATAAACTCTTCCGGATATAGCAACGTTTTTATAAGAAACATAAACAAAGAGCATCACAAAGCGACAGCTTGTGATGGATAGACGTCTGAAGGAACAATAGTCGAAAGAGTACTTTAACGATGAAGAAGAGCTTGTTTCTAGTTATTAAGGTTGTTGCAAATATAGTATCCTATTTATCAGCTGTCCCAGCACTTGACTCAATCTGTTTGCTAATAGCTTAGATATGATTTTATAGTCCGTATTTAGCAGGGTGATCGGTCTATAAGAATTAATAGCCTCAGGATTTTTATCTTTTTTGCGAAATCTGACCACCACAGATGTATCAAATGTATTTCCTCCTAGTAATATATGATTTGCTAGTTTAAGAATATATTGATTTAAAATCTGTGAAAAACATTTTTTAAAAACTCAGCTGGAGACCATCAATGCCACAAGCTTTCCCATCCACTACAGACTTCACCATTAAATCTACATCTTCTGGCTTAAATTGGAAGATTTATTGCACATGATGTCCTGCTATCTAATCTTGGCATCAAAACATTGCTAAAAAAATAATTCTCTAAGCCGTTGCTTTAACCACAGATTGTTCAGTCCCATACATTTTCCTATAATGCTGCCTAACCAAATTTTGCATGGCTTCAGGATCGGTGCAGCGAGCATTAGTCTCTGTAAAATAAAGTGAGTGAATGGAGTGTTCCACTTTTCTTTCCCGAGGCAGACAGGCTAAAAACCTATCCGAATACTCACTCTCCTCACACAGCTTTTACAGCTATGCTTTGCTTGAAAGATAAACCTGTTCATAATAGTAGCTCTGCATCGGTTGTTTGGTCAGCTCGAGTGTCTACATATTAACAGCCGATCTGTACTTCACATACTTTGTATGAGACGACTTTAGTTGAAGCTCTAGGCCCTTCCTTATTTTTCTAAGAACACTCTTCTCTGCTATGTCCCTCTAAATCAGATGAGCATTAATAGTCGCCTTAAAGGCGTCCCAAACCATTTCTACACTCGCAGTGCCATCAAAATATGGCACAATCTCTGTCTCAAGAGCCTGAAGCCAGGCTGCCTCTTCCAATTTAAATTTGTTAAACTACCATCTAACTGGAGAACAAACCTTCCTAATATCAGACAAATGCCCCTCAACTAACGAATGATCTGAAAAGCGGTTAGCTAAATGATCATAATGGCGTATACCGCAACCAATGGATGCTAAAAAATAATCCTGATGAGCAACTGATTTACATCTATTTGACACGCAGGTATATTCTCATCGTACAGGAAATGTGGTCTCCATGGATCAAATAAATTTAAACTGTGCAAATAATCCTGAAAAACTCAGGCAGCTTTAAGGTTTTTTTGGTTTAGGAGTGGATGTTGACGAATCTAAATCCGGATGTTAGAGAAAATTTAAATCTCCACCTAAAATTCAATATACCTGGAAGGGGCGTAATAGAATGAAATAATTGCACCAGTGGGCCAGGATTATCTTCAATGGGAGCCTATATTGTCGTAAACGTAACCGCTTCCCTATCTATCTGGCCGTGAACCCATGACCCCCTCCTTTCTTCATCGGTCTGAGAGAAGTAAACATTCCATCTTAATCGTTTATTGACAAAGATTGCCACACATCTGTGTGCATATGAAATCCGCCCACTTCTGAAAAATGGTGTAGTCTTGATTTTTATCTTGCTTTATACGAGTTTCTTGAAGCAAGACTATGTCGGGGGAATGACTTTTAACCCACGTCTCTATAGCCTTAGCTTTAAGCTTATTGTTTAGCCCAGTGATACTCAAAGTGCGGCCCTACTAACCTTTACATGCGGCCCACCCTGGTCAACAGCAGTCCAGGGCTGCTGTTTACTCGACTCAATACTAACATTAAGAAAATGTTAAATAAACGAGCAAGCATTTATTTTAAGTTAAAGTGAACACATCTTGCAATCAACCTGTAAAAATATGATAGTCTTTTTAAAATTCAAAAAGGGTATTTCATTAACATGCAGAACCATTTCTCCTTAGTATACGAGTTTATATCAGTGCATTGCGAAGTATTATTTTAAAAGTGATAGTTTTCAAACATGTATTTAGAAACATTCATTCTTCGTTCCACCCTGACAATAATGCCATTGTGAACTAAGAGGCAAGTCAGTTGTTACATGCACCCTCTGGTTTGGCCTGGGTTCCTCTTATTTATGAACATTATAGTTTATTAAATCGAACACAGGAGAAGATTTTGTACAGCGCACATCCAGAAGTCATGTATTTCGAGATCCCCTTAAATGTAATAATGAAGGAAAAGGAGGGAAAGTGAAATAAAACAGTTGCCTAAGAACACAAAATTTGGTAAAGCAGGGAAAAATCCCAGGTTTTCTGATTATACATCGTGCAGTTGATATATATATATATATATATATATATATATATATATAACAAAGCAAACACAAGGAGATGATGGACGGAGCGCTGAAACTTTTTCAGACACTCACCCCCAGTCACAGATCTGGGTTGAATCCATCATCGTTCTTTAGCTCGCTTCGCCACCCCAGTTCAGACACAGCTATATGCAAATCAGTCTTGACCCTGTGCCTCATGGGGACAGTCCGGCCCGAACTGCCAAGCCATGTCTTCCCTGGACCAGAAACAAGCATCCTGGGACCGGTTTCGGGCTAACAGCCCTCATCAGCCAGGCTAGCTTGAATCCAGTGGCAAAGTGAGCAACTGGACCTAAAAGTAAATTTTAGCAAATGCTATATCATGGTGTGTGGCCCGAAGCAAACTAAAACAAAAACATTTATCATAAAGGGCAAGACCATTGATAAGGTGTCCAATTTTACTTATTTGGGGAATGTTTTTAACAACAAATTAAACTGGGACCACCTTGTAACAGCTAGGGTACAGCATACTAGCCGCGTAGTAGAGGGCCTATTCCGCTTGTAAGCTGGGCCATAAGC
Organism: Calotriton arnoldi; assembly: GCA_963921515.1. NCBI lineage: Eukaryota > Metazoa > Chordata > Amphibia > Caudata > Salamandridae > Calotriton > Calotriton arnoldi. The sequence goes on along the minus strand of CAWUFW010003154.1, from coordinate 1,513,996 downwards.
CGGTAGCGGAATTAATTACATTATATAAATCAAAATGCCTGTCTGTCGCAACCTATGGGGCAGGAGTGTGGGGTCACCATAAAAGTACCCAATTACAAACCCTAGAAAATAAGTTCATAAAAAGATTGCTGATGATCCCAAAAAGTGCTCCTACAGCCTTTTGCCACTCTGAGGTAGGGCTGGATTTGATAGAGGACCGAATTAACACCGCCCCATTAGTCCTCTGGGCCAAAATTTGGCTGTCTGAGGACTTAAAGTTTTCAAGGGAAATTATCGAGGATTGCATGACCCTCGATAATGCGCTGACTATTCCATGGCTTCGATTTGTTAAAGAAAAATTTCATGAAATAGGTCTGGGGCACTACTATGATAATCCTGCAAGTATTCACAAAAACATTAAATTTGTCATAAAAGAAGCATATTTTGCAGCTTTGCCCAATCGTCGCCGGCAACAAGGATTACAAGATCATTTTGATTGGTCCCCTTTACAACAAGAATTTTACCTGTCTTTTACCACGAATGTACAGTCTCGATTTCTTATGACCAGGTTTCGACTTTGCACGTTGCACTTTCTTGTGGCCTTCCCTAAGCAGGCTGGATGGTGTGACAATCTCACTCCCTGCCTCTGCAATAATTTAGCCCAACAAAGCACCTTGCACTTTATGCTGTTTTGCACACTCTACAAGGAGCCGAGGGCAAGGTTCCTCATTCCAATCCTAAGAGAAATTCGCCCTTGTACTTATCAAGAGGGTTTTAATTTCTTACGTTCTTTATCTACTGTTATTTGTACTGCTGTTTTAAATTTTATCAAAATTGCACTTTCTATAAGAAAACGATATGAATTGTAAATCAAAATGGTGCTTCTCAATTTTAAGCAGTTTTTATGAAATAATGTTTTTTAAGTGTTGAGCTTTAAAGTTAAGAGCTATATTATTGTATAAATTGGACACGTCAATTTTAAGTATTATTTTGGTATGTTAAACTTTTATGGTCCATCTGAACCGAATAAAGTTATTTTTTGAACTTGAACTATATATATATATATATATATATATATATATATATATATATATATATATATATATATATATATATATATATACATACACATATATATATTCCCCTATACCCACTATATCATCAACACTCTCACTGTGAGAAAGTGACACAACCTTTAATAAAGACAAAGTAGAAGGTGTAAGCCGAAACGCGTAGGTCATTTTTGCTTGTATGCACCCCTGCACTTTGCTGGTTATGGCCCCGTGATGAATGGAGGCTGATTTAACGAGTTACCTCATTACGAAGGATTTGTCTGTGCTGTTCTTCTGCTCGCCCTCGAGACGCGTGGAGAATTGGAGGGCGGTTTGCATGAAGGTTGAAAGGAGATATATATATATATATATATATCTTCCCCTATATCATCAACACTCACTGTGAGAAAGTGACACAACCTTTAATAAAGACAACGTAACTGAAAATTATCCATTAGGTCAAAAAATGAGTGCAAATTTGTTTTTCCTTCTTCCCAATAAAAACATACAAGACAAAAAAAGGCTCAGAAAAAAACCCATCCAACAAGGAGAAGGAGCGGCACTTAAAGACCAACATAAGGGTGGCATCACGGGAGGACAGTTTGAGTGTTGCTTCTAAACTTTGTCAAGCAAAGTTATTCAACGCACAGTATTCTGAAAATAATCAACTATGACTCTGTGCTGTAGTATTTTTCGTAAAATGAGTGCACTAATGAGAAATATGAAATAGGACAAAAACGTTATTTTGATGATACTTTGTTCCTTGTGCGCCATCTGGTGGCAATACAAGTGCAAAAAAATCATAACATCAACCTGCAATTGTGTCACGTTCGCTTTACTAAAAACATATAATTTCTTCGCCTTATCCATGGTAAACGCATAATTAATAATTTGCATATTAAAATCAAACCTAATAAAGAAATACTATATTTAACAGTGTTACATTGGCCCACCTCAGAGCAGTACCTATTAAGCAACATGGACAGATTGTGCCTCACATGACCATCTTGCACGGCTCCAATTTCATCAGCAGCTATTGATATATACCACATTATGCTAGGGTAAAATCATGCATGGCAACAGGGTGCCCAAAATATGCCAACTAAGGGATACCTTATCCCAGGGCTAGCATAATGCCTAGAACACACACAAGAGTGTGCAAGGGCCACAACAGAGGCCATGGTGCCGAAAAACGCCAATGCAAGCTACCTGATGCCTGGGTCACCATAATGTTCAAGAAACCCACGTTATCCAAGGGAGGATCATCTGATGGAAGGGGCACCAGCCATCAGATACAATGGGGTGTCCCCTAGATAAACACCCACTCACCCATATACACACACAGGCTCACCCAGGCGCACACTCATACACAAAGACAAGCTCACTCAGCGCACGCACACATACATACACACGGGCTCGCCAAGGGGCGTTATTACATACACATGCGCACACATTCTGCCTCCCTTAATCATTGTCCACTGGAATAGATCCACCTGGTCCAGAAGTCCACTTCAATGAGTGTCAACTCATCTTCCTCTACTACCTATAGTCAGTGAAGATCTGGGATGAAGCAATTGCCACTATGATTTGGTGGCTGCTGAATGGACAGCGCATGTCGGTTTCACTTTCTCTCGGTTTGTTTTTCTCCTCTGTGGTGCAGGACCAAATACTGATTGATTCTTTTTGACGAGTGTCCTTCCGCTGCTCCTGCTGGGATTGAGATAATTTTCTTCTTCCCCTTGTCCATGTTGTTTGTTCCACCGTCCCTTCTGCATCAGTATGTGTACCACCAACACACCCACCCTACCACCACCACCCCCTAACAACCATCACTCTACCCCAACCACCATCACCCTAACCACCACCTCCATACTACCACTACCGCCCTAACCACCACCCTACCCTAAACATCACCACCTGATCCTAACAACCACTACCCCCACCATCCTACCATTACCCTAACTATCCACTTCACCATCATCACCACCCTAACCACTACCTCCTACCCACAACCACCATTCTAACCACCACCCTCTCCACCCTTACCCTCATCACCCCAACCACCAACACCACCTTTATCACCATCACATCACCACTACCATCCTAACCACCACCACTCTTTCACTCAACATGGATCTCAATTATGAAGAAGCTCTTCATTTTTAACAACTATTTTCAACTCATTACTTTTTACTGTTTTCATTGAAAGTTGAGGTCTACGTTTGCTCTTCTTTACTCCCGAGTATCTTATTCTCACCTGAAACTATGCATCTATGTATCTAATAAAGCTAAGTCATAACAAAGGCTAAGAAACATTTACACCTCGTCTATGGCTGTCTGTTGACCTGTCAGCGAGTGCTAGCTGGGCAGTTTCACATTTGCATAAATTTCATATTTGATTGCTTTGTACATTTTAATTGCTGTGCAGTGGGTAAAGAAAATATAGTGTTCATCACATTACATGGCACACTTTAAATAAAGCAACTTACAAACACAATCAATATTGCTTCAAAACCGATTGTGTGGGCTTTCAATTCTCTTCTTGTTTTGGTCCCTCCCCTAGAGCATGGCCTCTTTACATGTGTCTTTCCGCTGCTTACTTTTCAGACACACTTTTTTTGTTTGGGTTAACCACTCCATAAGAGTGCATGTGTTTTCCAGCTGTCTTCCTCGTGTACTCCTCTTCACCCCTCCACCAAACTTCAGGTTGCCCTTGACTGTGTGCTTCTCCTCCACGCCCCTCAGTGTTGTGCTTGCCCTTGTGTGATTCTTCCTCAGCATTGCTTTCTTGTCCGTGTTGTGCTTCTTCCCCATTCCACACTGCGCTCTCTCACCCATGTGCTTCTGTTCTGCTGTGCTCCACATTACTCTCCCCATGTTGTATACTCCTCCCACCGTCCTCTATGTTGCTTCCGACCCCACTCTCCTTGTTGCACACTCTCACCCACTTAAAAAAAAAAACGATTTGGCGCTACACTTTTTTTTTTCCTTCAAAATTTACCAATCCAACTTGGATTAGTAAATAAGAAAAGGAAAGCCACCGTGCATTTTGTAGGTATGTACATGTGTGGTGCAAGTGTATATAAAAATGACACTGTGGTTGGACACAGAATCCACCAGAAAGAAGGTTACCGAAAGCAAGTAGGAAATTCTCCTGATGGATACTTCTAACCACAGACTCCTCACCTTAGAATCGATTCCAAAGCAGTCCCTCCCCCAGAAGGAGGGTCTGTGAAGTAGACTCAGACTAAAATGTCTTACTGGACTGAGTAGGTGAAATGTTCTTCCCACTGGATTTGGCTATCAAGGCAGTAGTGCTCCATAAAAGTAAATACCAACCGCCAAGTCGCAGCCTGACAGATGTCAAGGACAAGCACTTTGTGTGCCAATGGATGGAAATCTGCCTTAGTCCTGGTGGAACTGGCTCTCAGACATTCTAGAGGCTGCTTCTTGGCAATGGATAACAGATCTTAATGCAGAGGACTATCCACTTTAACAGGGTCCTCTTTGGCACAGCCTTCCCCTTTTTCGCCACTGAGAACCCCTCAAAACTCTGAACGCCCACATGGTGTTCCTTGGAACAATCAACAGAAAACATTAAAGCCCTTTTGGGTTCCAGTCAATGAAGCCTCTCCTCCTCTTTCGGGGGCAAGGAGGGGAAAAGAAAGTAGGCAGGTTGATAGGCTGCCCAATGTGGAAAGGAGTCACAACTTAAGGCAAGAAACCACCCATGTTCTCAAAACCAATTTGCTGGGAGAAAAGGTGGTATAGGCTAATTGCGCTGACAGTGCCTGAAGCTCCTGCATGCAAAAAGCTGAAGTAATCGCAATGAGGAAGATAGTCTTCAAGTCAAGAGATATAGCAAGCAACTATGCCTCGGCTCCAAATGTGTGCTCATGTGAAAAGTTAAGACCAAATTAAGGTCCCACTGCAGCATCACAAACCTATTGGGAGGAAACGTGCATCAAACCATTTATAAAGCTCATCACTTCACAACAGGGGATTCAAACATGGATGTTGGTCTGGTAAAAGTAAAAAGGCCTAAAGTGCAGACAAATAACCTTTAATCATGCCCACTGCAAAGTCTTGGGGGCCCAAAGACAAGATGAACAGAAGAACATCAGACTGCTTGGCTTTTACATGGCCACAAAGGTGTCCCAGCGTCAGGCATAAATGGACTTAATGGAAGGGCATCTAAACGGCTAACATAACATCCACGACTGCAAGCAGCAGAGCCTCATGAAGAGGAAGCTCAATCGAAGCACAGATGCTCATGTTCAGAAATTCCGAGTACCGCACTATCCTGGCCCAATCTGGAGCCACCAAGATGACCTGGAACTGGTCGTTCCTGACCTTTTCAGAACTTGGGTAAGGAGAAGCAGGGGCAGGAGGCATACCAAAGTCCTGTGTTCCATTCGATTTGTAATGCAGCTCTTCAGGAGTGTTCTTGCGAAATTTACACTGCGCAAAACATTTGACACTGCGCATTCTGAGCAGAGGCAAAAAGATCTAGCCAGGGTACTCCCCGCAGTCAGAAGATGCCCTGTCCCACCTCGGGAAGTAGACCCCATTCGTGATCTCCAGATGCCGCCTGCTTAGCTTGTCCGCTCTGACATTCGAGGATCCTGCCAGGTAGTTTGATATCAGGGAAATACCCGATACTCCAATCAACCCCAGAGGAGCAGAACCTCCTGGCACAAGGCCAGGACTCCACTCTATCCTGGTTGTTGCAATACCACATGGCAGTGGTATTGCCGTGAGAACCTACATTAGCCTCCCTTGATGGCAGGGCAGCCTTCACAGCTAGACGTATGGATCATAACTCCAACTTATTGTTAAGGAGCCAGACACCAGAGTCCTCTGATCTCCACCTCCCCCAGATGGCTTCCCCAACCCAGTATTGACACATCCGTCACCATCTGCACTGGGTGGGGAAGAGAGAGGGGCCTGTCACTGAACAATTGCGTTTGAACAAACACAAGTAAACATGAGCGATCTCTTCCATAATTGGGATGGCATACAATAGATTTCCTCTGTGTTGGGCCCCCTCGAACTTCAGGTTCCACTGCAGAGCCTGCTTGTGCCACCTGGTGTAGTCAACCAGGAATATGCAGGATGCTAGGAGGCCAAGAAGCCCAAAGCTGTTCTCACCGAAATCCAGCACTGAGGCTGAAACAATGGGATCACAGCCTAAATGTCCTTGACTTGCTAAGGTGGAGGAAAGGCCGAGAACTGCACTGTATCTAGGAGGGCTCCAATGAATCACAGCCTCTGCGAAGGAGTCACGTGCGACTTTGGTTCGATGATTGTAAACCCAAACGATATAGAGAGGTTCGCTGTTGCCTGGAAATGACCTATGATTGACTGTGGTGAGCCCACCTTCAACAATTAGTTGTCGAGATAGGGGAAAATTGGTACCTTAACCTCTGAAGGTGTGCCGCGACCATCGCCTTCACTTTCGTGATCACTGAAAGGTGCTGGTGAGGCCGAAGTGGGACTGCAGGATGGGTATATGGAAATATGTGTCCTGCACATCTAAGGACACCATCCATTCTCCTAAGTCCAGAGCAGCCAAGATCTGGGCCAGTGTGAGCATTCTGGGTTTGTCCTTCCTCAGGAAGGTATTCAGAGTTCGAAGGCCACAGATAGGCCAGAAATATACTCAAAAGCAATAGGTTCTCTATACAATATACTACTACCTTTCCACTTTAAATTTGTCTAAAGAGGTAGTAGGAAGACCAGCCAAGATCTGAGTTCGTGTCAGCATTTTGTTTTTGTCCTTCCACACGAAGGTATTCAGATGTCGAAGGCCCAATATAGGCTGGAAGCCACAGGTCTCCATTATTTTTCGGCACAAGGAAATAGCGAGAGTAACAACACTCTTCTTTTTCCAAGTTCAGACTCCTCTTGTAGCAACCTTTGAGAGCAACCCTCAGCACCTCCAGAATGAAGAGGCGCTCCTTTGAGAGTCCTTCAGAGTCAGGGTGGAAATCTGGTGAAAGTCATGCTGAACAATTTGTAGGACCTATCTGTCAGATGTGATGAATTGTAACCCTGGGAGAAGATACTGAATTCTTCAACCCATGGGATGGGTGTGCACCATTAAGGGCACACTAAAGTAGCTTAGTGGCTGTTGCCGCCGGGGAAGGGGACTGGGAATACTAATGCACTTTCTGGTCTACTCGTTGGCTGCCAGACCGACGTCCTCAGCTTCAAAAGTACTGAGGTGACTGCTGCAATGGTTGGGGTGAATGCTGCTGTTTGCATACCAGCCCCATGGAGCAGCCTCTATATTTTCTGAACTGATGTGGGAACTGCTTGGCAGGGGCCGAAAGACCCAGGGAGGGTGCTGTGGCTCTACTGTTTTTAAAGCGTTACAGAGCAGAATTGGCTTTTCCACCAAAAAGACACTAGCCTTCAAAGGGCATATTCATCAAGGAGGCTTGTACATCTCCTGAAAATCCCCTGGAAAGCAACCACGTGTGGCAGCAGGGCTGACCGTCGTTCCCAGGCAATCAGCAGTATCAAAGGCAGCATAAATAATTTATTTGGTGGCATCTTGACCATCATGACACCAGAGAGGCCCTAAGGTCTCAAGAACTTCTAGCAAGATTTCACTTTACATATTCCAGAGAGCATGCATATAGTGATCTGAAAAACAGACTACACTGACAGACCTCAATACCAGGCTGGCCAAGGAGAACACTTGTTTTCCAAACACCTCAATCTTTGTGGCTCCAAATGTACAGAAGTCATGGGGGATGAATAGAGTTCTTCCTGCTGGTTAAAGCGTTAACCACTAGGCTCTCTAATGTAATATGTTTAGTGAAAAAATCAGGGTCTCCAAGATCTGGTTAGCGACACCTGGTAACCTGCCTATTAACAGATGGGCAAAAACATTGCTTTGACAAAGTGCCCATTAAGGTGTCAGTGATGGCTTCATAGAAGGAAAGCAAGGGCTCAAATGTGGCTCGCCCAGGTTGCAAAATTTCCGTAAGGACATTAGTCTTGGTCTCAACTGAAGGTAGCTGAAATTCCATGACCTCAGTTGCCCATTGCCCCACTATTGCAAATGATCCACTCTCTTCCATTAGTATACCAAATGGCAAGTCCGATCCTATATCAGGGGAAGTATCTAGCCCACAGGACTCTTGTAAGTCCATGTAAAAATAGTAATTGTCATAATGAGAAATCATCATCATCTCCCACTGTTGGTAGACCTTGTTCAGAGTATGAGCCAAATAGACACAGAGCTTCTCCTGATGCGTCCCCTTTTTTTCGAAGCAATGGTATAGATTCAGGCTGTGTGATGATCGGTTGCGCTTTAATAATTTCGTAGCACAACATTGGTCACGATCGGGCTGTCGATTCGGGGTCAGACATCGAAATTAACACTGGATCCTTTTCCAGCACTGGTGGTGTTGGTACCAGCGTCGATGAGGAATGGCCCAGTGTAGATCTTGGTGCAGGAGTAGATGTATGTACTGGAGTAGGTTTGGGACCTGGAACAGGTTGTAAGGGGTCAGGCGGCGCAGGGGTTGAACCCGGCAGCTGGAGGCCCCTGTGATTCCTTGGGGCCGAAAGACTTGCCAGAAAAAGCCAGATTTGCATCAAAAATCTGTAGCATGGCCTCTTTGTTGGCCTAGATCTGTCGTGACATCGCCGAATGCCCTGGTAACTCAGGCACACTATAGATCAGTAGGGGAATCAGCTCCATGATCCCGAGGAAGTCTGACTGGCATTGCACCTTCTCCTTGGATACAGCGACAAAATGGGGTTGAGTTCTGCTTCACTTTTTTGTGCTCGTGTTTGGACTTACAGGAGGACTTAGACGGTGAAGTGGACAAATCACAGGATCAGAACTGGGAGTGGGACCAAGTCCGCACCTGTGACCTGGAGCAATAGCGGGACTTTCACAAGGGCCACGATTTCTTCTTATGTTCCATGCTGTACAACTTCACTTCTCAAGCCCGGATCGACTTCGGGTGCATTAGGGTGCACTTATCACATAACTGAGTCGTGTTCCCAGCTCAAACTCCAGAGACACACCTTGTGTGGATCCCTGACCGACATCTGTTTCCTACAGTCATGGAATAGTTTGAAACTTGCAGTTTTAGTATGGGACATAATTTCCAAGCACACTGGATTTAATTTTAGAAATCGCTAGAAGGATGACAAATTTGGGAGCAGAGCTCCAGATCCATGTCGGTAAGTGCAGAAAGAATGGAATTGGCAACAGTGCGCAGAGGTGGCGCTTATATGTGCCTCCAGTTAGTCACCTCTGGGGCAACATGGAGCCAGCGCGGATTAGTTACAAACAGAAGCATTGAGAGAAAAAGCTTCCAGACGTAGCCTGGCACTGCTTAACTTATATTTATTGGTTTCAATTCATCATGAACATCCTGAAACCCTGATAATTTCTGAGACTGCTGCTATTAACATGGATCAACTTTGTGGACACTGTGTATTGTTTGGTGAAAGCACAAGTTCATACCAATCTCTACAGATCCCTGTTGAATACAGGCTTTTTGTTATCTATTCCACTTTTTTCTTGGGAATCTCCTTCCTCCTTATCAGACTATATAAAAGCATTAGATTCTACACCTAAAACATACTCCAATGCGAAATGTTCTGTACATAATATACTTCATCTTTTCCACTCTAAATCTTTCTTGAGAGGTAGTAGTAAGTACTGGCGATGAGGAGAGAGGACTAATACTTGATCCGTTATCGAATACTCACTCCCGCTAAACGACTTTATTTTGGCCTCGTGGTACATTCACACTGAGCACTAATATCCGGAGTTAGAATAGACCATTCTTCTTCCTTAATGTATAGCTTTTCAGTATAGCTTTTAAATTAGTTATTTACAAAGTATTTTACTAAGTGTCCACAAGGGAATTTACCTCTTTGCTCGAACAACATATCAATGACGTGAACGCACACATTCTCATTACTCATAAGTGTGGGTGCTCCCTTGTTTTCTGGATCACAGGGGTAGCTCCTACTTTCACTGAAAATCAGATATGCAGAAACAACTTGCAACAGGTTTATAATTACAATGTTTTTGGTACTTAAAATACTTGAAGAGCGTGCTAAGTTGAACTTGGGAAACGTATGCACAGTGAAAGTTTAGATGCATATAGTCTAAAATGCAAAGGTCGTGCTCTTTTCTTCACACAGTTGCTACTCTCGAAACCCAGAGTAATATGCATGCCGGAGTAAATGAACTGAGCTCAGCTTGAATCTATCAATCACATGAGACGTTGCAACTGCTTTTAGCAGTTAAGGGGCTTCATTATGTAAAGGGGGCACTGTGCTTCTTTGCTCTGCGGCACACCTTTAACCAGGTGTGATGGGCACAAATGGGGAAAGGATGCCATATTACAGATATTAATGAAAGGCGATTGCATCTGAAAAGCAGCCACTCTGCCTTTCAAAATGCATGCAGTAGCTGGCCTGATTTATGGAGGGGGACAGAGATCTCCATACAGGCCGGTGCGATGGGTGACCGCACTTACCTAAAGGAGATGTCGGGGAGGCGGGTCCAGAGAGGACACTGACTGTCCACCACCTCTTGGAGGTGCACAGTTAGTGCGTCTTCTGACAGCCTTTTCGATTCTGTGCCCACGTCCCTAACATTGTACAGGTACATAGTCAAACAGTTTCTCTAATTTGTGTAGGGCTACACCCCCATGCAAATGAGGTAATACCCCTCTTGCAAGGGCACTACATATGTTCCAGTGCAATCTGTATTACAGAATAGCCACACAAGCATCGACAGTCACTTCTGTAATACTAAAATATGGGTCGCAGAAAACTAGTGCACACACCCATTGCACCCTCGCAGGCACTACCCCAGATGGTCAAAGAAATTAGGCCAAACAATACCTAGCCTTAAGATTTCCTATCTCGGCTCTCACCAAAAAGTTGTCACCTTTACTTGAATGATGCTTAGTAAGGTTTCAGGCATTAAACCGGCAACAGAAAATAATATATGGGGTGGTTTTTAAATCACTACTGAGGACTTGTTATGACAAGCAGCGCTGTGTAGAAAGATAAGTTTACCTCTCCCAAGTTCTCGCTCAATGGTTCCTGGAATAACCCTCAAGATTTAATTTTTCTCTGCCTCAGTTTATAAAAATATAAAAACAAAATTGCAGCACTTGGACATTTCAAACCTTTTTGTTATTTTGTTCTTGGTGTTTTAACACTAGGGTGTGCGGTGATCAGCTGCAGGCCAGGAATTACGCAGGTTGCTACCTCAACCCCTGCAGATAGTCTGCTTAAAATACTTTATTGAGACATTCAAGTCCATTAAAGTGCAAAATGGAAGATACGAAGCAGTGTACAAGCAAGAACGTTTTTTAATATAAAATTTGCGCAAACAAACAAGAACAAGTTGTGCAGATTAATCAAGGTGTGTAAAGTATAAGATAGAGTGAGCTTGTAAAATAATTATTATTAAGATTCAGCAAGCTGAAGCCATAGAGTTTTAGCATTTAGATTGCGACAAAATCTAGTAACAGGCTATACCTGTATATATAATTGCATATATATATATATATATATATATATATGTGCACCAGAGATTTTGTCTGACTCATCAAATTTGTATGTCCTAAAAATTGTCTGATTTTGTTTGCAATATTTATTTAGGTGGCAATTTACAAAGATTCAGAGCTTCATGAGTAAGAACTAATGGCCCAGCAGTGCCATTGATCGATACATCTACATGGTTGACATACAAGTATACTCGAAGGTGCAAGCTAAAGTGCTAAGGAAATTTGAAAAAGCGAAATGCAATAAATATTTGAACACCAATTGATCACTAAAACTACTGTGCAAATTACAACTTAAACTGAATAACAAAAATTGGGACGATAGGTAGTGGTTCTTGTGGATCCAAATCATTATCACGTGTCGACCCGGATTAAAATACTGTGATTGCCTAGCAGCCTCCCTTTTATCCCTGGTCATTATTCAAGCTTTTACTACAATGAGCGAGGAGGTGACCTGACAGTGTTTATTCAGCTCTTCAGAATCCCCAAGGGGCAATCGCAATTAACACTACTCAGGAGACCAAAATGTATGAGGCCAAACAACGGAGAGTTCCTTTTCGCTGGCAAACAATTTATGTTGCTATTTTAAGTGCAAAGGCTGAACAGTTGGAATCCCTCTGTGATAACCATGTGGAGTGTTCAGTCCACTATTCGCTGCTTACCTCCGTTTCTTTTGTGTCCGGGCAGTTTACAATGAAGCAGCCACATTCGAGGTGCCTAAAACCAAGGATGAAGTCCTGAGTTTTTTGTCCACTATGTCCAGGAAATTTATGAGGCAAGCAAATGCTTGAGGATCTGCTTTGTTCAAAAGAAATGTAACAGCCGCCAATACTGACCGTGTTTCTTGTTTGATTAATAGGAGGCGTAACAATCTTCTGTGCTCGTCTAATAAGGAGGGGTAAATGCAAACCAAGTGAACTAGTGATTCCTGGAACAGGCTGCATAAGCGACACATATGGATGTCGGGTAGGCGTATCTAGAGGGGTAAAAGATCCAGAGAGGAGTAACAACCCAGACGAAGTTGGCAAAACTTCAATTTATAATACACTGAAAATGTTCAGGTGATATATTTTTGTACCCCTCTGTTAGTGTATCTCTCAATGACCAAAACCGTGTGCTTTCTTTTCATAAAGGAGCGTTGGTCGGTTATAAAGGATTCCATATGGACATCTTCATTTAGGGCTGGTTTGAACTGCTGATGAGGCAAATTTAAATTCCACAAGGCTGCTGCACCTTTCAACTTCAAGGCATCCTTAAGAGCTTTTGACCAAACAAAGGCCTGAGAATATTAGCGAGTGAAATTTCTAGCCAAATATGGTTTTTCAAGGATCCTTTTTTGGCGGCCCTTGCTGAGCGTTTGTACTTCAGGAAACTGGGTCTCTGCATGAGTAGTTGGTCGCTCCGCTTAAATTCCATCCTGTTCTGGGAATGTGAGGAGTTAGGCTGGAGCTTGAAGAGTGACCTTAAAACGGTGTGCTGGGTATTGTTCAAAAAGACGCCAAGCTTACCTGGAAATGTTTCATGACATAGGCCAGAGTCAGTATCAGTTTGGCATTAATTATTTTCAGCAGTGGTTCAAGGGTGGGCTGATTTATACTTTTAAATATGGTTCGAAAAGCAAATAGTAGTGAGGTAGATTTTGGTTTTAATGAGTTAAGGAGCATTATGTGACATCCCTTATCGTCCATCCAGCATCACAAGTATTTATATTTATTTGAAACAGTCAGACGATGTTTGTTTAAAAACCAGGCACCGTTTTTAGGTCGAGCCTAGCGCAGCGCACATGCGCTGCTCTAGGAAAACGACCTCTTGGAATCACTCTGGACTTTTCACACGCTCGTGCGTTTTTTTTTTTTAGCATTTTTTCTATTCGGCTTTGCGTGCGTCTTTATAAAAAGACAGCACGCAATTGGGCAAAGGCGGGTGCATGTCCCACCTTTCCCAGGGAATGTATCCGCCCACGGCCTACGGCTTGAGGTTACGAGCAGAGGCGCCATCTGTTCGGGGTCATGTCGCCATCTGTTTTTAATTAGCATGTTCGCCGCGCTGCCGTGCTCACTCGCCCCCACTTCTCTCTCGCGTCATTCTTTGCTTTTCGGGAAATGTTTACTCCCAGAGCGTTTTGCTCTCGGGAGCCAGCAGCAGCGGCGCGCAGGCTGCCATCTGTTTTGGGTCAGGTTTAATTTCCAGAACTTGCCGCTTTCATTAGAAGGCGCGTCCCCTCCACCCCACCTCCACAAGAGTGCGCTTTCATTTTCTCTAAAACACAAAGGAACAGAAACAAAATCAATTACGGTGACATCTTACTTTTCAGTGGAATCGTCAGCACCGTCTAATGAGCGGGCCTTGGCCAGAGCCTCACGGGAAATTACAAATAAGCTTATTATGTCCATCCACACTACTTTCAAATGACTCCAGACTGCAGTGTCCGGTTGAACGTGAAAACCTTGCATTTCAGCCGCTGCTTCTCTAGAAACACCAGCAGCACGAAAATACCGACAATAAGCCAGACTCAGTTAGCCTGCCCGGTCCGCTCTGGTCCAAGCCGATTCTGTTGGCTCAGTGGGCTGGCGCTTCCACCCTATTAATCTTATGTTTGACCTCACAACCGCAGGTTCGAACCCCAGCGCGTCTGCTCAGCCTTTCATCCTACTAGAGGCCGACGAACTAATTAACATTCATTTGGTTGGCAATAAACATCTGTTACTCGGCACCAAGATGCAGCATACTCCAGCCCCGCCTTCACTTGCACACTGGGATAACTCACTTTCGCCTCCTTTCAATTCGGCTCCTGATTTTCTCTACTGTGCTCGCTTTCTGATTTGGTACTGGCATTATATAATGCAATCTTAACTTATCTTTTCGCTCCCCCACCTCAGAAATCTGCAAGCACTTCTCCCTTCATTCCTTTTTATTTTTTGCATTATGTAGCGCGAATGAAGGTATCAAAGCACTTTACATAAGTACTAGTTCCATTACAGAAATCTGCCCGGTGGGTGATAATGTGCTGCATGGCTAAACACTTATAAGGTCCCAAAGGCGAGACCTATTGGCTGTGCCAATGCTTGTTTTTCTTTTTCCTGCCAAATATCACATTTCTTTTTTCATAGTTCATTGTCATTCTATTTATGTTACAGTGGTTATATAAGACAGTGATCAGATTGTGTAGCCCCATCTGCGTTTGAGAGAACGACATTGTCTCCGTAAATGAGAGAAGAGATATGTTGATTTGCCAGTTTTGGCACATGGCAGTTTACGGAGTTCAACGCTGGTACCAAATCACACATCAGCAAGTTAAAAAGAGCCGGGGCTAATAAGCCTTGATTTACGCCTTGTGCCGTATTAATCTTATCTGAGACTGCTTTATTATTACCCAGTTTCGCTCTGACCCATGAATCTGAGTAAAGCAGCTAGATGCCGCGTAGTAGTGCCTCTTGGATTTGCCAGGCATTAAGCTTAGACAAAAGGCGTTGACGGTTAACGTGGTCAAATTCCTTGCTATAGTAAATGAAACAGAAGTATAATGACTCATTCTTGCTTATCTGGTTTGCAACAAGTATCCTTATGGTCACAAGATTGTCAATGGTACCTGAAATGGGTCTGAAGCCAGTTTGATTGAAAGATACCAGATTTTTCGAGCTTGCCCATGTTTCTAAGTCCTCCAGTAACAGTAATGCGAAATATTTAGCCTCAACATCGAGGAGGGCTATGAGACGATAGCTATCTGGTAGTGCCAATGGTCCCTTTTTATAAATGGAACATAAAATCGAGCCTTGCCACGATGAAGGGATGGAATTGGAAGTCATACTTATTTTAAACAAATTTACTAGGAAACTGGACCAAAACCCAGGATCTTGTTTGTAAACTGATGCTGGAATTCCGTTTGGCCCAGGTGCTCTGTCAGCTCTACTTTTCTGAATCAGGTTTGCTAGTCTTGTGGCCGTGAAAGTTGTCACGTATTGTCTCAGTCCCTCTTCTGAGGCCTCGGAGGTTCCTTGCGAAAGATTTTGCCTGCTGGGACTGGGATCTCGATTAGGGTGTTCAGTTGGTGCACTATACAAGGAGCCAATATGAGCAATCAAGTTTTCAGAGGTGACATTATTCCTGTTTATGTTGACTGGTTCTAGCCCACTACTAAGACTGTTAATTATGATCCAAAAGTCCTTGGGGTTTTTGTTCTCGCAAGAGAGAAAATGTTCCCTTTGGAGCCCTATCTCATACTTTTGTTTTGCATGCCAAATTTGTTTTTTATCCTGATGGCGTAGGATGGTGATTTCTGCGAGTGCGAAGGGGCATGACCAAGATTTATATGATCTTAACTTCTTGCTCAGCAATCTTTTCTGGCATCGGAGTATTTTTGTGAACCATGAGTGAGAGAAGGTGGATCTGGGAAAGCTTGTTGTTCGTTTGGCTTGCTGGCTGTTGACCAGAGTCAAGTGTAGGTTTTGCATAAAGCGTTACCAGTCATTAATTGAAGAATAAGCCTTATCAGGTAGTTTTGCTTTCCAGGAGGAGTATTTTATGGCCACTTCCGAGCTCCACTTAACCAGTTTCCAATTATGGTGGGAGCCGTTAGAACTTAAGGTGGTATGGACTTGGATACAATTTGTTACAGTTAAACTCTAAGGCAGATGATCACTTTCGCCATGGAGGCTGATGGATTATGAGGGGACTGTATTAAACAGTGCAACTGAACAAAACGTATAATCTAAGGCAGCAGATCTTTTCGATGAAAAATGGGTAGGATGAGAAGGTTGGTCTTCCAAGAAACAGCCGTTCAAAGCTCTAAGAGAGACCCTCTAAAACGGCAAACATGGTGAGCCAGTAGCAACAGCTCTTTGTGGCACCATTACTTGTGATGGAATCAGCCATCTGGAGTCAGCTGTTTTTTCTGGGATGCTGCAATAAGGATTATGGAGTAAATTTAAATTGAAGTCCCCTGTCATCATCATAATAACTTTATTCTGAATCTTTTTATCGATCCATAAAAGTGAATCAAATACGAAGAGAAAATATCATATATAATATTAAAAACTTCTATCAATAGATCCAAAAGGTACATAAAATAGAGAATACATCTGATATAAAATTAAAACTCATTCAATTAGTAGTTAGAACTTCATTAATAAAAATCATCTTGTTTCCTTAAATTTTAAAAATTATTATCAGCCCAAAATCATCTTTCAATCAGCTTCATAGACTAGGTTATCTAAAAATGCAAGCGATTTCCTTCTTTTTATAGCCAGGCTTATATATCCAGCAACAGCTCGGCATACTAATTCATTATTGAGGGTATAAATAAAATTCATGGCATCCTTATAAAAGAAAAGTTTCTTTGCCATAAAGATTGGCCGTACAAATATTCTCCTTATATCTCGATAAAACTTGCAGAACAGCATAAAGTGCATCGTGGACTGGGTAGTTTTCCCTGTCAAGAGCAGATAGGGGTTAGTGTGGCTATGCCTAATGTCCATAATTAACTTCTCCAGCTCTTCACCTTCTGATTTTTCCCAGCGGAGCAGATATTCATCAAATACTTGCTCACATCGAGCTCCCCGTCAGAACAAGGTGAAGTCAGAAGTAAGACAGGCAAGGGACAGACAGCAGGTGCACGCACAGATGAAGGAAGGGCAGAAGCAAGACTGGCCACTTCTACAGCAACGAGGAGGAGGGTGCAATGCATTGACAGTGAAGCTTAAAAGATGACTAGTTTCAGACATAATTGATGGCATTACAACCATGCACTATTAATTCCTAGTAGTGGTGATAGCTGTCCTCTGTGTCACTTACAAAGGCTGCACTTCCTGGCAGGAAAAAAGCTTTTTCACTTAATGTCCATCGGTAAAGAGCTGCGCCATGAGCTAGATTCTGCACAAGCTCCCACAGTGCTGTCCTTATATGCTTCAGACGTGTGCTCAATGCATTTGAGTACTGCTACTACTATAAAGGTTCTGCTATCACATGCCAAAGGGGCCAACACTGCATGGCAGCGATATAGACATCATACGCCAAAGGGTTCATCCCTCACAGGGCAAGAATGCTGAAATGATAAGGCAGGAAAACAGCCATGATCTCAAAGGTGCTATCCTCAAATGCCAGAGGTGCATCACAATGTGCGTTTCTGCCAGCAGTAATATAAGGGTGCCCCTTACAGCCTTCAGCTGCCAGGGAATGTCAACTTATTGGGTTCAGTTCTGATGTCCCGAAGACGGCAAGGGTGTGTTGTTATGCTCCAGTGGGAATCCCACTGCCATAGAGAAAAGGAATTTTTTTCCGCTCAATGCAATGCACAAAGTGAGGCCAGAGGAACCTTACACATGCTCCCCGCTGCAGCCAAAGGCCTGAGAAGAGAGGGCTTCGAGACTCCCCATTTCTATCATGGTGGTGGTGGTGTGATGAGCCAGCCTATGGCTTTAAAGTTCTCAGCCTGATGACCCTCCTTAACCAATATGAGGCTGTTGATGGATAAGCAGAGGGACAAGTTGTGAAAACTCGTTCATATAGCATACAGAATCCTTAAAAAGCTATTGCTTGTTTTTTATACACTATAGCTGGTGAATGGAGGAGGGACTCGCAAAGGAAGCTGAAGAGAGTATACGAGAAGTCATACCCTCTAGCAAACCACAAATGGCAGTCTGCTCCTTGCTGACAGGCTCAATTGCTATTCTCCTCGTATTCATATCAAGCTTCCAGATAGATGAAAAAAAGTATACATTGAATACTTTCGAATTTACACTGTTTATTCACACTTTCGAGTTTAACTGACCTATCTTCCTTCTGCCTTCTATACTATTCCCACCTTATCATAATTGGAATCAACTGTGTTAAAATTATTTTTATGTCTTCTAATATCTCCATCACAGTGCAATTAATGGGATGAGCAAGAAGATCCCAGGTTTACTTCCTCATAGTTACAGCCAAACTGAACCCTTATCCTAAGAAGGAAACAACCATATGTCCTTTACTTCCATACTTGGAATTCCTGGACATTTTGTGCCTTTCTTAATCCTACAAGCTCATTAATGTTTGCACAGGCAATTGTCTGCTGAAGCAAGTAATCAGCTAGATATGAGGGAGAGTTGAAGTGCTTCCACAGCGTGAGTTGCTGGTTTATAGTCATTGGTGTTATTTCAAAGTGGGTTAGCCGTCTAAGTCATAAGAGGTACGAGATCAAGCTTCTTCAACATGTTCTAAAGATGTTGGGTCTTCGTTGCATGGGCGATCGGTGCGGAAGCCTGTCTCACGGTCTTACCCACAGCACAAGCACAGTCTTGATGCCCAGGACAAGGCAGGGTGGCGCACATCAACTTTATGGGCAACATTTAGAAGAGGGACTATACCTTTAACGTTTTTAGATTGTGATTTTCATTCTCAGAAGAAAAGGAGTAAATTATCCTGTTCTTAAGTAATTTCGGTCACTAGGAGCCGATAGGTCCAGAAGCTGTTTCGCTTAGCTGCTAAGCCACGCCTTCACCTAACATGTTTATTCTATACCGAAATGTTTAAAGTTCCTTGTATACAAAAATGTGAAAGAATCGTTTACAAAATGTTTGGCAAAAACTTACACTTTTGGGGACAAGGTTGAAACACGGAGGGCAAAACATACACCCAACCCATTTTGCAACTTTTCATTTATGAAACGGTGTCACATTGTAAAAAGTATGACAACGATTGATAACCGTACATGTCTAGGAGTTTTTGTGTCCGTAATCTTAAAGTTATGACCTGCCCACGCCACTCCCCATGTAAAGTTAACTTAGTTCTTGCCTCACCTTTCGCTTCTTTGAGTTTCTGGCGTTCTGCTTCACGCTCCACTTTGGTCTGCTTGCTTCGAACTCCCAAGGCACTGATCACCATTCTTCTTGCCATAGCTGCCGAGGTCTCTGGACGCTCTTTTGTTGGCTGTAGAAAATCTATCAAGAGCAAAGGAGAGGATAGAATGTAAGTAAAAGATTATTTATTAGGCTTTGTAAGAGAATGATTTCGGAAAGGAGGATTCCTGATCGCCGTCCACCAAGTGGCAGAAGAAACTAAAGTTCTAGGGGATTCGCACAACAGTTTCAGAAAAATGCAACTGACATTACTCGCCTTATTCTGTTCACAAAATAAGCACACAAATATGAGCAATATGAAACCAATGAACGAGTGATGGCTGACGGACTGCACGGGGGCTGCAGTGGTGGCTGGTCTACACTCCAAGATGTCAGCCACGTCACTAGTTCACACCACACTGCCAGTCCACCACACCCGTTTAGCATGTGCATTTCATGGCCCTGAGGGCCTGGCTCCAAGCAGTGGTTAGTCTTACACACGGCAAAACAAGAACATGCAAGAGTCAAAATTCTGGGTTTGGCTGGCAGGGGTTAGGATTTCTAAGTGAAATGCATGTGGTTTTCTTAACCTGGTTGTAGGTCACACCGACATGATCATTAATCGGGCGAACGTACAAATGAAGTAAAAAGTATCGGATTGGAAGGGAAGCCAATGAATTCTTGGTTTGGTGGCACTAAGTAACATTTTCCGCTTCTCCGAATATCTTCAAGTCGGAGTTTCTATTTCATAAAAGGCCAGTTTAATGGCAAATACACAAGTGTATAGCAGCACATTTAATTTATCTTACAATAAAACACGAAGAAACACACCTCCCTCCATAACACACATTATGCCAATAATATTTTAAAACAAGTCCATCCTTCATCTCACTTATACATCCATCGTATGCATCACATATAAAGTGCATTCAACATTTTTAAAACTCCTTTCGTGCTGAATCATCGGTTCGGTAATACATCGCTGGTACATCAATTTGGCCAACCTCTACAGATTGAGGAAGCAAGTGAAAAACACTAAGTGGCCTTTCTCAAGATGTGAAATTAATCCCCTCAGATAGTCAGGAACAAGATAGCAAGTTAAGTACTGAATAGCATGCGTTATGCCCAACTCCGAACATTATTTTGGCACAACTGGCATCAGTAACAATAGAGAACGTGCTGCTCCTGCACCCTGCAATAGGAGCTGGCTGTAGGAAACTCATTAAAAAACTATGTACCTTACGTTGTAGGGTTCCTACTTCCCACATCAAACGGCGTATGCTAGATTGTCAGTGAAATTATCCTATCAATTAACAGCCGAGCAAAACGTTTGTACATGTACACATGGAAAATTGCCGTTCTTGAATGCCAGACACCAACTCAAACCACAAACGTCTAAAGAGATGTTATAGGATTCGTCCTGCCATATGGGGATACATATCCTGAAAGTGTTTTTGAAAATTAATGACAACATCAAATATTTGGCTTGATTGCATGGAAAATATCCAATCTTACTCAAGGAAGCTTCCATTGCTTCAAATGTTACAGGTTTTGCAAACGGTGTATTGCAAGAGATGGAAAAGCGCTTCTCCGCTAATCTTTGCATAACCGATAAGAGGATGGGTTTACCGAAGAAGGTCTGTATCAATTTATGCACCATAAGAAATGCCTTGCAACATTGGATGAATTCAAAGACTATCTTGCAACAATAGTGGCCAAATGATATATTCGGGAAGCCAAGCAAGAAATGTGTGGCTTGTCTGTGGCATGCTCCACGTTTCCTAAGAACCTTTTTTTAACATTCATAGCAAGATATAAATTCTGTATTTTCTGATCCCTACAGGTGTATGGATGCCTCAGTAGATCCAGATTTTTTCTGTCTGGACTTCCAAAGAAGGCATGTTATAACGAAGCAGAAAAATAAAAATCAGCAAACGTAGAAGATAACAGGGTTACGACTTAAACAGTTCAAACACGCTGAGAATTTCCTAGCCCGGTATGTTACAAATAGCACCACACAGCTGTTCACGAGATCAGAGTTAAAGCAATAAAAAATTAGCTCATCCCTCCCCTAATGTAGAACTGATGAAACTAAGCACTGCTCAATAGTAACCAATCCGTTTCTGTGGTCCAGGCAGGGAATGACGGGTTCTATTCCATTGGCTTCAACTGAGGAGTCATCCATCCCCAGCAAAAAATGCCTTTCAGTCCAGCGCACCACAGAACACTACATACCTTTAAATAATTAAGATAAGTTGCCAGTTAATACACTATTACGTGCCAAAGACACACACACTCACAAATGAATGCACACATCAAAGCATACATACGTGTCAATTCCTGTGATGTCATGTGCCGTAATGTCGCGCGCCGTGATGTCGCGCGCCCTGATGTCGCGCGCCCTGATGTCGCGGGCCCTGATGTCACTTGCATACTGCCTAACTAGGTTAGTCCCCCCACTTCTTTTTTTAGAACTTGTGCCCTGCATTCCCTGTAACCTTCCTGAGGATATAATAGGACATCCCAAACCTAAACCAATAACACTGCATCTTGTCGGGCGAAGCAAAGTCTAGGAAAGTGCAGATACTAAGTAACCATTGTGGTGAGGTAAAAGTAGTGCATCAAGGTAAAGACTAACTCCTAAAAAATAGACCATAAAAAATGGACCCCAGGAATGCAGAGAGGGCTGAGGCAAAAACCTGCAGAGCCAGAAAAAAGGTTGAGTGGCACCCGGGTGCATCTTAGATAAAACCGTGAGCTGCCACGGAGTCAACTCCCATTTTAGAGCCTCTCCTGCTACTGTCCTTCACATGGACTCAAAACAGATGAACCAGAATGTACCAAAAATAGGGCAATAGGCAACAGTTCAGTGTTCTGCAGGCGTTAGTTCGCCCCTACGAGCAGGACACAAAGAAAGCAGAGCAAAAACTTTGAAAGAAGAACGGTTTAGATTTTGAACAAATGACGGACTAAGAACTCAAAGTGAGGATTAATAATTATACAAAATAGACATTCCGCCAAGAACCTATTTTGGATATGTTGCTAAATGCCTAATGGATATACATCACAAAAAAAGATCTAACTAGTCTCTTATGTTAGCTGCAACTGCTGACGTACATTTTAGGTGCAGTCCTTGGGTACTCACTCCAAAGGATTACATAAATTTTCTCTTGTCCGTCCTTACAAATTAACCCCCATCAAAAGGCATCAAAGGTTTAAATTCCAGAGAAATACGTTTCAGGAACCGATGTTCAAGAACCAATTGATTTACATTTCTTGAACTGCTAAGAGCCACAACTGTATTGCTATATGACCAAGGTGGCTAAAACTCATCAAGGCCGGGGGCATAAAAATAGTACGTCAAAATGTCATTAGTTATTCTTCTAAAAATAAATGCAAACCTATTTCTAAACTTACCGGCACATGATCTGGCTTTGGTCTTGACAGATCTGGTTGCTTGCGACAGTGGACGGATCTTGACCATGGGATGAATGCTGGACAGAGCATCACGAGCTGGAGGGCGAAAGTGTAACAATCTTTCTAAATTACAATTTATATGAACTTTCCATAATAATAAATCCACAAGAAAACCATTTCTTCTATTCTTATCCCACAGGTTACGTTATACATATTTAAGTGTACTTAATAAAATAATCTTCCCAGTTTGAAAAAGCTAATAAACTGACATAATTAAATTACTGGCAGCAAGTTTGTGGAATAATGATCAGAAAATTATGAAAAGGCGTCAAAGTGATTGCATGTCACTGTTTAAGCAATTTTTTTCATAAGTATTTATATTAATTTGATTTCCATAGCATTACAATAACACACACACACACACACACACACACACACAACCACACACACTCCCCCCCTCACCTTTCACCCTCCCGCCCATCTGATTCCTTCCTCCTCTCAACTCTGAGTCGACCCACAGAGTAGGACTCCGCCTAACAAGAAAACAGTTTTGATCATACAAGCAATCTAGAATCCTTACTTTACGGACATATATGCGTAGGAGGAACTGCCACCATATTGATACCTGATACTACCCAATTTTAACATATGTTTTGCTCTTTACTCCTCATAGAAAACTGATCATAATTATTGACTTCAAATTCAAGCGGTCTAAAAAATCCCCATTTTCAACCTTATAATTTTGGCAGGTAATGGATGTCTGGAAAAACCACATATATTCTTGTGCTTTTAATATAGCACACACTGCAAAACTCAAATGATTCAGGATTTTAAGAAATAGACATGTCAGATGGCCTGATAGCACAGGGCTCGCGGTTACAACGAACCCACAATCCATGAAGCAGCTACAACATTTACAGGATATTTATCACAATGGCTTCCCCTGTCTGACATAATGAACTTAGCAGTTTCTTAGTGGAGGGTAGTTGCAATTCCAGATGTTTGGCTGCCCTCCCAACCCACACTACAAATGAGGCACTTTCTTCCAGTGGTGCCCATATAGCGAGTCAAGCACTGTCTCAGGGGAGGTATAAAGCCATTGACATTTTGCAAATCAAAGTATAAGGAAGCATCATTGTAAAGAGAAGGGGAAGAGGCCATCCTCCACATCATCATCAGTGTCCTAGGGTGCACCCTGCTCTGGCGCAGAATCACAGTCAAAAAGACAATGGAGCCTCTGTAGATAGCTGGAATATGGTAGAGGCACAGAATTAGAGTCAGGATGCATGACAATGGGTTGCGCCTTTGTAAAATCATAGCACGACATTGGTCGTGCTCGAGCCAACATCAGTTCAGGATCTGAAATTTCCGTCTGCACTAGATCATCCTCTGGCATCAGTGGTGACAGCACCAGTATCTGGGTGGCAGGACCAGAGTGGGAGTCTATAACGGTGTCAGTAGGGGCCCGGTAATGTGTTCTAAGGGGACAGACAGCACCAGGAAGAGACCGGGTTGTGGCAACCTGACTGTAGGCCACAGTGGTTCAGTGGGGCCCAAAGGCCACTAGAAGGAGCCAGAATCGCACTGAAAATTTGCAGAATAGCCTCATTGAAGGCCTCGATCTGCTGCGGGGTCAACAATGGACCAGGAAACTAGGGGTGCTTTGGGACCAACTAAGTAATCAGTTTTGTGGCAAGTGATCTCAATGGAGTGCGACCTAGATCTTGACAATCTCACACCTTCTCTTTGGTGGGAGAGTGGCAGAATAAGGTCAAGTCATGCTTGGCTTTCTTCAGTTTGTGCTTAGTCTTCTACTCTCCAAGTTGAAAGCAGTGAAATCACAGGAGAGGCCCCACGACCGAGAATGGGCACCCAACTTGGAGCGGGAGGAGGATTTACATTAAGGCAGAGACTTCTTTTGCATTTGGCAACATACAGCTTCGCCTCCCAGTCGCTAATCGTCTTCGGGTGCATTAGAACACACCTGTCACATGTACTTGAAGTCGGTTGTTTTCAGTGGTGACGTTGTTCCCATGCACACTGTGAAAACAGTTTTAGGAGTCATCGAAAGACCCATGAAGTAGGGAGCTGAGCTCTAGATCTGCGTACGAAAGCGCAGAAAGAAAGAAATGATGTCTGTGCATAGGGGTGTCTATATGTGGCTCCACTCACTCACCTCCAGGATAGTATGAAACGAGTGCAGAGCTGCACAATGCCATCTAGTGGCGCCCAGCAGCACTGTTACAAAACACTCCCGATCCAGTCTGGGGCATATTCGAAGGTGAGGAATGTGCGTTGCGAAGCATCCACCAGAAACACAATCTCACTTTGGTGCAGAAGGATAAATAATGCTCAAATTTCACCGTTCACAATAATGAAACTGGTAGAAACTGTGTTCAATTAAATATGATTGGTCTTTAAACCCTTACTTGGTGTCTCAGAGATTACAAATGGTACTCTGTACAACTTCATCACTAATACTGTGGGGGGGTGCGGGGGGAGGCTGGAGGAACACAACCGTGTGAACCAAAGGGGGATTGAGTCTTGATGTGAAAAAATGCTGGTGCTGAAAGACCCTAGAGAGCTCTGAGGTTGAACGAGTTATACAGAAGAAAGTCCAGCTCCACCACCGTATGTGCCAGCAGTAAGAGTGATGGGGTCATGCACTACTGGGAGTGGTGCATCTCCACCGCAGCAACAAACTCCCAAACTAATGCTGATGTGGGGTTTCTTGAAAGTCTATTTTAGCGAGTTCTAGAGTCTCCCCTTTTCGCGTGCCTTCATGCCTTTGGCGTGAATACAGTGCCTTAACAAGAGGGGAACAAGCCATGCACTATTTCGTGTGGTTAAGCTCCTGGACCATTGACATGTTGGTTCTCCCTTTCTCAGCTGCCATCCGCACAGTACAGGGTGGGCTTGACCACGGAAGTGGAGGATGATTTAGAATAATAACCTGACTGGTCATCCAACAGAGGCTTCTCAGGGATGGAGCTGGGTTTGACTCCCTAGTGTTAGTCTCTGGAGCCAGTAGAGACTTAGGGGCACATGCATCAACGAAAATACCGATCGCAAACGGGCAGATTCGCAGAATCTGCCCCTTTCCGACCGGTATTTTTGCATTTGGGATGCATCAACCCAAATGCAAAATCGCAATTTAAGTAATCGCAAAACTTGCGATTACTTAAATTGCGAATGCATTTAGGGAATCGCAAATTGCGATTCCCTAAATGCAATGCATGAAGCAATTTCAAATTGCGAATTCGCAATTAGGGATCGCAAATTACCATCAATTTGAACTTGATGGGAATTTGCAAAAACTTTAGTGCATTTTTCAAAGTTTCAGATTACACACACACACATGCCCTTTGGGCATGTATGTGCGCAACATGTGGTAACATGGCAATTTCAGGGGTGCAACAGGGTGTCCTTTTGGCACCCTTGAAATTGGTACTCGCAAATTGCGCATGCAATTCCCATTCATTCCTATGGGCCTCTAGGCCCATAGGAATTAATGAGTAGCTATTCCTTAATTGCGATTCGCAATTTGCGAGTCGCAATTAAGGAATATGTAGGAATCGCAATTTGTTTTGCAATTCCTACATGCATAGGGATTTGAGAGTCCTAAATAGCGATTTCTTAAAATCCGCTATTTAGGATTCGCAAATCCTGACTTTGATGCATGTGGCCTTTTATACCTTGAGCATCAACTCCTGAAAAAGTGGTAGACTAGGTCTCCTGGTGCATTGGCCGTTTTGGACATACAGGCTCAGCAAAAAAGGGTTTGAATTGTGAAGGGCCCTTGACACACCTTCATTGAACCAGTACAACTGGAACCAGCTGGCAGTGGAGTAAAGACATTCCTTTGACATGCATTTTTACCTTCTCCGACTTACTCAACCCACTTAAATGTGGCCAGCAATGTTGATCTCTATGTGGAAGGGTCTCTGTCGAGGTGTCTCTCTATCAGGCTGGCTACTCTGGACCTGTTAGCCGGACACTTGTATTAACCAGTGCTTAATTTGAGCCGGTAGATGCCGGTAGGGGCCACTGGCTCATTTTTGGGGACTGCCAATTATTTTTCCTCCTCACACAATTCTCCAGGAGCTAGAGAGGGAAAAACACACAAACTGGAAAGAAGGGGAAGAGAAAGACTGATAAATCGTCACCAAGTGAGAAAGCAGGGATGTAAACGAACCTGCAAAGGTGGGATAAAGGGGCAAGGAGAATCTCGTAGCATTAAAGGGGCCTGAAGTGGATTCAGCCAGGACTACGTAGCTTGTATTCGGCACGCCGACATTTAATAGCGCTGCCCGCGAGCTTCTCAGCAGCCCTTTGGGCACCAGCACTTAGTATTTTACAAATTAAGCACTGGTATTCCCCTTCCGACTTCTTCATGATAAAATGGTCAAATCTTGTGTAGGAATAGTGCAGCATTACTCTACAGGGAATACAGCTTGTTCCAGAGGAAGTTTGTCCGCATGGTAGCATACAGAGTGCAGACGTGCCCTGGATGACTGTTCCCCAAGCTAGAGACACAGAGGCTGTGGAGGTCACCTGCTGCAAATGGTCAATGAACCAACAGGGAAGAGCTTAATCTAGAACGCAGCAGCATAAGCTACCCTAACCGAATAAAGAAGAGCTGGAGGGGACAAGCATCTAAAAGAACAAAAACATTTTAAAGATTAAGAAATCGCTGGAGACACAGGCCTGCGTTAGGCAGCTGCTAAACGGAAAAACA
Organism: Calotriton arnoldi; assembly: GCA_963921515.1. Taxonomy (NCBI): domain Eukaryota; kingdom Metazoa; phylum Chordata; class Amphibia; order Caudata; family Salamandridae; genus Calotriton; species Calotriton arnoldi. Next base: position 1,486,437 of record CAWUFW010003154.1, on the reverse strand, counting down.
GTAGTACCCAATCCATAGGTTTAGTTGAAACAAAGGGAACCACTGAGGGCACACATATGTGCAGGAAAGAGTGGGAAACACATATGATGGCACGTGTGCCCTCTACAGATGTGGAAAGCTTTGAATTAATACCTACACAAGCAGCTTCTGGTTCCTCACCTAGCTGACAGTGTACCTACAAAACTAAGCACGAGAAAGAGCTTAGTGAATGGTTTGTGTAGGGCATTAATCGCAGGTACTATGTTTAGTACTTTAAAACCCTGCCTAAGATAATATGTGCAGCAATGATTTAGACAAAATACGCTGTTAAAATCTGGAAGCATGCCCTTAGAGTATGAAAATATGTGGAGTTTTCCACAAGGTACGTTCGGACTGCCCGCAAGCTAACTGAATACAAAGGAGGGCGGCTTCTTTAGAGTGGTTTTATTTTCTAATAAGTGACTTACATAAAACTGCAGTATACCACCTTTATCATCCTTCTTTGACAAAGGATATAGGCCTATTTGAATCAAATATGACGTTTCTGCATTCTAAAAATCAATGATATTAAAGGCCTGAAATTAATGGAGAAATAGTGCCATCTTGTGGGGCACTGTGGGGAGCTCCAGTTTACCAGATTCATTTTTAGGCCTAGTCTACAGACAACTTTAGCTGTTGACAGGAGCTATTACCATCAAACACCACTAAACACAACACAACACACACACGTACGTACGTACGTACGTACGTACGTGGAAAGGGGCTTTAGGACAACCCCCTCTCAGTCAGCAACTACCTTGGCTCAGCTGGCTTTAGGCACTGGCTGAGAGGGCCGTCTATCAGCATTTTGCAGCTGTGAACATAAAAAAAAAAAAATAGTGCCTCTCCTCATTCTGCTTCACACATTCTCTTCACTTTCCTGTTACTGCATCTCCATTCATCCTTCCGTCGTCGAAGTCTGCATTGCTGCATTTACCATTGCCTCCAATCTCCATCCCCTTTCATTCTGCGCACTGCACTATCCAGATGACAGCAGGGCTATCCCTCTGGTTGAACAGATCACATTGGCTCAGACACTTGAGCTAGCACGTGGGATGAGACAGCAGACTTGTGCATAAGGTTATTGTAATCTTACAGGCTCAGGCAGAAATACTGGCGACAACGTCAGAGACAGCTTTGTCAATCGAGGTGAGAAAATGCCTCCACATTAATCTTGAAATAATAACTGTAGCAGCGAGTGCTTTTGGCAACACGGAAACAGCATCTACAATAGGTATCCACTTAGCTATCTTCATCCAGGCCTCAAAGAGGACAAACAAAATATAATCACCCACTTAAGAAAAGCCTTTACAAAACATAAATTAAATCTACTGCCTTTTCTATTGCTATTTTATAAAAAGTTAGCATTTTTGTTCGCACTTTCTTCTATAATATTTACTTCCCTGAAATATCCACCATGTAACAAAAAACAACTTTCTGGTGGATAGTCTATCTATCCGCAAATTACTCACCTTTATATATTTCCTCACATGCCAGCCAGACTGGAGCCAGAAAAGTTCATAGCAGTGCCCTACGCGCCGCTAGGTGGTGCAGCGAAGTTCTGTATTGACTACGTTCCGTCCTGAAAAATGACAGAGGGAAGCCGCACATCTATGTCAGTTTCTTTCTTTAATCTTTCTGTGCCCTCGGACGCAGAGCACGAACAACTGGGGGTAGTAGTGTGCAGGTCTCTAATTTGTATTCTTTTTAGATGCTAAACAGGAGCCCCTCCAAACAATAGGGAGCTGGGAGGGTGGGGAGATATCTGTGGTTGGACAGAGAACACACCAGAAATACAGTTACCAAAGTTAAACTGGGGCCACGCCGGGAAGCAGGGGGTGGAAACCTCCAGAACCTTCTCCTACTTCCAAGTGGGCACCAGGTATAAATAATGGACTCTTAGTCCCAACTCTTCAGTACACCTTCGGACCTGTGGTAGTCTCAGAAGGACTGTTATGCAGCTCTGCAAGAAGGACTGCTACTGTGTTGCCCTGCTGCCTGAGTGAAAGGACTGGACCTGCATCTTGATCCCAGGACCACCAGAGTGACTTCAAGGGCTATTTAGCTGGCCTCTTGATCAGAGCCTCAGGGACAGAAAAGGCTTCAACCACCTTGAACCCAGCACCTGGATTCTGCGAGTGCTACCCCCACCCCGCCACAAGTGGTGCCACCCCAGTCCTGGACCCTTGGAAGGGAGCCTAAAGGGGCTCTGACAGTCCAGACGTGGTCCTGGGAGCAGAACAGATGCAGCACGATGCAACTCCTTGCAGCCGCCGTGGAATGGCGGCAGCACAACGCATTCCCGATGCTAGACCTCACAACACAGCTCACAGTCTCCTCGACACAGGCCTTCGCATGGCAAGTCTCTCGTCGACGGCATCCTCAAAGACGATGCAGAACTTTGTATCACCGTCACGCAGCTGCTTCGGGACCGCCGGTGCGCAACACATCCTCGACTCGGGCTCTCAGAATGCTCCCCAACCCAGATTTAAGGTGATATTTTTAGCTGGCCTAACTTGGTCCCTTTATCTAGCCCACGCTCCATTGCGGTCAGCCTGAACTTGTGACTTTGTCCCGTGCCGGCGCAACCACATAACCACAGTTAGTGCTTTGTGCTTGAATTTTTGTTGTTTTGGGCTCAAATAATGAATTAAATTTAACTCTATTTTTCGAAATTGGCGTGGGATTTTTCTTGTGTTGTGTTTTCACTTTACTACTGTTTGAAGTGCTGCATAAATCATTTACACATTGCCTTTAAGTTAAGCCCGACTGCTTTTGTGCCAAGCGAACAGATGGTTAAGCATAGGTTAATTTTTTAACCAGTAACCCAATTTCCAACAAGGACAAACATGGGCGCAAAATGCCTTTTCCATCGGATCTGAATGTAGTGCTTTGTGAACCTGTGCACTGACGCCCACATCATGGCTTGACAGATGTCAAGACCAGGCACTCTGCAAGTCAACGCAGTGGTAGCAGTCTTGACCCTAGGGGAATAAGCTCAGTCCTTTCAGAGGTTGCTTTCTGGACAATGCATAGAAGATCTTAATGCAAAGGACTATCCACCTTTTTCAGAGCTTTTTTCTGCACCACCTTGATGAAGCCAGCTGAGCTCATCTGCCCTGGAGTTTAAAGATTTTAGCAGGTGGTTCACAACCAGGGAAATGCCTCGATGTTCCAGCCAAATCCAGAGGCCTAGAGCCTCCTGGCACAGTCTCCAGGACCCCACTCAGCCCTGCTTGTTGCATTACCACATGGCGGTTGTATTGTCCGTAACTGCACCAGCCTTCCCCTAACTGATGACAGGAAGGCTTTCAGCACAAGGTGAATAGCCTGCAGCTCCAACAGACTGCTCTGGAGTTAGACTTCCACCAAAGAGTAGGGCCCTCTGATTTCCCTGTTTTCCACATGACCTCCACAACCTAATAGTGATGTAACCATCACCACCTTCAGCTCAGGTTGGGGAAGGGAGAAGAGTCTGCCGCTGGTCAGGTGGAAGTTGAGCAGCCACCACTGCAGATCTTGTGCAGTCTCCTCCAAAACCTGTATGAAATCCAACAGGTTTCCTTGGAGCTGGCCCTATAGAGATTTCAGATCTCACTGCAGAGCCCGGATATCTTACCTGGCGTAGTGGGTAAACAGGATGCATGAGGCCAACAGACCAATGAGCCTTAGAGCTTGTCTAACCGAGACCCAGGACCAAGACTGAAATATCCAGATCATACCCCGAATGTACCGGACTCATTGCGGGCGAGGAAAGGCACTGAACTGCACTCTGACCAGAATGGCTCCTATAAAGATGAGCCTCTGTAACAGTCAGGTGTGACTTCGGACTGTTGATCGAGAAGCCCAACTATGTCAAGAGACCCGCTGTCATCTAGAGGTGGCATATGACTGACTGCATCGAGCCAGACTTTAACAGCCAGTTGTCGAGGTAGGGGAAAACTGGTATTCTCAACCTCTGAAGATGTGCAATGGCCACAGCTTAAACTTTTGTGAACACCCTAGGGGTGCAGGTAAGGCCAAAGGGGAGCGCGGAAAACTGAAAATGCTCCTGACCACCCTTGAACAGCAATTGACGCCTGTGGGCCTGCAAGACGGGTACATGAAAGTAAGTGTCCTGGAGGTCCAAGTCAATCATCCAGTCCCCCTGATCAAGAACAGACAGAACTTGGGCCAGAGTGAGCATTTTTAATTTGTCCTTTTGCAGGAAGGCATTCAAAGAGTGACGATTTAAAATAGGACAAAGGCCTCCATCCTTCTTCAGCACGAGGAAACGGAGGGAGCAACAACCTGTCCTTACTTCCAAAGCAAGCACCCTCTAGATGGACCCTTTGACCAATAGAGCCTGTACCTCTTTCAGCAAAATGGATAGGTGCTCCTCTGAAAACCACTCTGATGCGGGAGGAAGATGATCTGAGTTGGAAAGGAATGGTAAGGCATAGTCCTACTGAACGACGTGGAGGACCAATCTCTCGGATGTAATAGACTGCCACCCTGGGAGAAAATGTTGGATCCTTCCTCCAACATGGTGGTTGTGCACCGCTAAGAGTAATCTAAAGCGGCTTGGAGGCTGATGCCACAGAAGTGGGGAACTGAGTGGAATGGTGTTGCTGGTGACCTGCAGGATGTTTGCCTGGCTCTGTCCCCAGCCACAAAAGGACTGGGGTGACGGGGGTGTGGTGACGGGCCTGGCTTGCCTGTATGCTAGATCTCTGGAGTAGCCTCAAAAGGACTGGAACTTCTTAAGAACTGTTGGGCAGGGATTGAAAGCCCCAAGGAACGTACTGTGGCTCTGCACCGTTTAAAGTGTTCAAGTGCAAAATCAATCTTTTTGCCAAAGAGATGGAACCCATTAAAAGGTATACCCATTAGAGATGCCTGCGTGTCCCCAGAAAAGCCAGTGGATGGCATCCACACAGGGCAGTGGTGCATCACACTAGTGCCTAGCGCATGCCCTGATGGGTCTCTACACGCTGCGGGATGAGTTCATTTTGAGAAGAGAGTCATCACAGATTCGTCTGTAGATTCTACAGAGCTGCAATTATCTACACTCCTTACAGTGAACCTTTGATTTTCACTAAAGAATGGTAACTCCTTATAAAGAATGTGCCAATCTGGAGGAATCATTGATCTTTCCATCTCTAATAAGTGAGCTTTGGATACATGCCAGGTAACGTGATTTTGGAATTATCTACCCTTTGCTGGAAGATAACTATGGGATACTGTCAGATCCCAGGCTGTGAATTTTCTACAGCTTAGCTGCCCTTATTTTTTATGTACAACTTCAGTATTGTGCTGCTAAGCACTTTTGCACTTTATCTCACTACTTCACTTTGTCTGCTTTATATTAGTGTTGTGACAGCCTTACATGAAGAAAACACGGTATAACATTTGGATATATGATTATGAATATATTTAATAAGTAAAGTCTTTGTTTTGTGTTGTTTATTTCATTCTTTATTGATTTGCACTATGGAGTGTTAAACATGGCTCAAGTATAGGACCACACTCTACCTATGTTGTGGACATCGTCTACTCAATTTTCCAGACCATAGATTGGTCTTTATACATTGGTGATGTAGTCTAGATACCATTTTGATTACACAAAGCAATCGAGATAACCAACAGGACTCATTGTAGCTTATAACATTATACACCCAGGTTCTGAGGGACACAGGATAACCCCCATTATTTTTGACAGTGCATGCCCTAAGCAGTCAATATTATCCAGGATGGCCCTAATGACATTTTGCTACATCCTGGCAATGGTTTGAGCAATAGGGGCTCAAAATTCGTCCAGGACCCCTAGCAAGATCTCACTGGGCGTTGCGCATAACCGCCTAATAGGCAGACTGGACTGACTGCTAAGATGGCAGAAAGAACATTCGCTTCCCGAACGCCTGAATTAATTTTGACTCTATCTGGTAGAGTGGTGGGGAACAAATTAAGATTCTGGTGGTAGCTTGGATCACCAAACATTCAGGAGTCAGATGCTGAGTAAGAAAGTCCAAGTCATCTGGGGCCAGTCTGTGGCACCTTGTCACTTACCTGTTCACTGGTGGGCAAGAACACGACTTCACCCAAGTTCCCATAAGGGCTTCATTACATGGAAGTAAAGGCTCAAATGAGGCTGCCCAAGGTGCAAAGCTCATTAAGGACATGTGTCTTGACTTCAACTGAAGGCAGCTGTAGGTCCTGGACCTCAGTTGTATGTCTGAGCACTACAGAAAATGAAGCCCTTTCCTCTGTTGGGGGTCCAAAAGGTGAAACCAATCCTGTTTCTGGAGGTATGGAGGAATTCCAGCGTTTTGGCCCACTGGTAGTCCATAAAAATATAATCATATTCATAGTGTCGGGGTACATCATCACCACCTTCACCTCTGTCATTATCCGATTGATCACAGCTCGAGCCAAAAGATGACGCCTCTGAGGAAGGCCTCATGAAAGAGAAAATGTTTTGACCAGAATCAGACCGTATGGGAACTGGCTAAGCTGGAGTGGAGTCAAAGCGTGCTCTTGGTCGCGGTCTAAGTGGTTTCAGCTCAAAGACGGATATGGGAGTCGGCAGGGGTTCGACCACTGGCACAGCTGTGATCGGTCTAGGTGGAGAAGGTACCAACGCAGATCTTGGAGCCGGAATGGAAGTTGGCACCAGACTCAGTGGAGAGTCCAAGGTAGGTTCTACGGGCACAGGCAGTGCAGAGGACAGATTCGCCTGAAGGCCCCTGCGGATCATTGGGGCCCAAAGGCGTGTCAAAAGGAGTCAGAAGAGGCCAAAAATACACATCATGGCCTCTCTAAAGTTCTGGACCTGCTGTGGTGTCGGCACTGGTCTCGGGAAGTCAGGGAGCACCGGGACCAGTTGTGGAATCTGCTCTGCGATCAGGGATTGGGAGGGAGCTCGATAGGCACCTTGACGCCCTCCCGACTTCTCTTTGGGCAGAGTGGAAGGATGGGGTCAAGGCTGCTTTGATTTCTTTTGCTTCTTCTTAGACTTGAACTTCGACTGCAAAGAGGACCTGTTGCGGGAGCGGCTTCGAGAGTGGGAATGGGACTGAGCCCTAGACTTGGAGAACAAGGCCTGTGACTTCTCTCGATGTTCAGTGATGTAAAACGTTGCTTTACGGCCCTGGATCGCCTCTGGATTCATGAAGACACAATTTTTGCATGACTTGGATTTGTGCCCAAACCAAAACTTATGAGGCACACCTTGTGCAGGCTCGTCAATAGCATCTGTTTCTGACAGTCACACCATGGTTTGAACCATGTAGTCTTTGGTGAGGACATTGTTCCCTTACACTGCACAGTGGAAGAGATTTTAGAAGGAATTTGTTAACCGATGAAAAGGGAGCACAGCTCTGGAGTGTGGAAAGAACTGCAGAAAAAACGAAACTAATGTCGAGGTGTAGTCATGGTGCCTATATGTGGCTCAGCTCTATCACTTCCGGGGTGGAATAAAGCCAATGCAAAGTAACATGGCAGCCCCTAGCAGTGCGCTGTAGCAGTGCCATGAAAATTTCCGTACCCAGTCTGGCACCTGTGGAATATTCTGAAGGTGAAGAACCTTCAATTAGAAGTATCCATCAGAACATTGTGTCCAACACAATTTTTGGCTTCTCAACTGAGATTTTAACTGATCATTGCACGAATTCAAGCTTTACAATAAATGCGGCTCTAATTTGACTCACTTGATCTCAGGTTCCTTAAAGTCAGGTACTCTAAAGATAGAGTCTTGTACTCTAGATATTAAACTGGTAAAAAAAAGCAGCCAGACCAAGGAGGCATTCCCCAAAATATCCCCCGATAAGAGCCTTTAGAATCTCCAAGACCCTGCAGCAGGATGGACGGATTTGCTGTACCTCTTCGTACCTGGTCCACATGCCATCATATATGTATGGCTTCAGTTTGGGAATGCAATAAAATTCAAAAAGAGTGATATTCCCTGGTTCCTCTTTCACTCCCCTTGAATACAGTCTGTCATACAGTGAAGGAAAATAGGCCCCTAAATCTACAGCAGTGTGCAACTAAAATCTCAAGGTTCACTTGGGTGGTTACAGCTACACATCTACACAAATGTTTCAGGCACTCCGGTCTTCTATTGGAGGCAAGAAAGACAAAACAGCCTCGACAATGGAGTATGGTTGCTCAGCTGAACCACTTCAGGGTGTCAGATTCATTGCAACACGGATTCTGGCATAATGTGCAGAGACACCTGTTCCTTGCATTTAGCAATCAAGAAAGTTTTCAAGATCCAGCACTGCCACAGAATAAGTGGCTTCCAACGAGAGTATTCCTAGTAAAAAGGTGTGATTATATTGATGACATTTTAGGCTTAAAGTGCTCCAATGATAACATGTCCCTGTAGGAAAATGCGTACAATATTACTGCAAGTGTGCTCATCTAAATCCTGACAAAGTAGCATTTGGGCAACTATAAGCACTTTCCTGCAATTTCAAAATGGCAGTGGTCCTAACCTTTGACTAGAAAAACTCCTCTTTCTCTGTTGGGTTGGGTATGTCCAGTACATTATTTTGTGAGCGTGCAACCCTGTCCTAAATTACCCACAAAGTGAGGTTCTGGTATTTTTTTTTTACCTGTTTTGGCATTGATGCGCATGACAATTGTGCATGTGTCATCTAGTTAAGGTTAAGGTTTGTAACCAGGTTTGTGCACCATGCATACCTTCCATAGACAGCGTGACTACAGTCAGATTGCCGGACTGTCCTAAGGTAACAGTGGTGATAGTGTCTAATTTTATGCACTGGGAGCAGCCTACTTCCTGTTACACGAAGAGGATGAGAGGCCTATTGGCCTCTCCTGTGTAAATAGCATGTTCAGTCTTCGGCAACTGGGTCATTCGCAGTATCCTGTGTGTGTGCAGATATTGCATATGTGTGTGGCACAGTGAGTTCAAGCAGGATGCATCAGGAACATGGATTGCATGTATGACTGTTGGAACAGTGGAACCCATTTTGAGATTTCCACAGTAGAGATGATCTACATAATGGAGGGGTGAGAGAACTGTGGGCAGAGGTCTCTTTACAAGTGCAGGGATAGCAATTAGCTGTGTCTTGCTCTTTGTTCCTTTCAGGTGTTACACCCACCATGTTGGTAGGTGGTATGGTAGGATTCGATACAGTGGGCCTTTTAAAACTGCAGGAATAGCCATGTCCTGTTATTTTGTTCTCAAAGAGATGTTCCTACCCAAGGTTGTCAAGAGTAATGTGTGACATCCTGCCACTGTTTTAAGTCACTCTGAGCAGGAGATTCCCCTCTTTCTGTTGACTTGAGAAGATGCAGAACCCTATCTAGAGATCTGGAGAAAAAAGTATAAAAAGGAGCCTAAAACTCTAAGTCAGTGCTCTAGGGCTTCTTACAGAGCGGTGCAATGTGACACCCTGCTGCATGTTGGGGAACTTAGAGAGGCCCAGAGCAGGTGTCTGTGGCAGCCAATACCCCAAACAGATGAAGGGATATCACTTGAGAAGCCTGCAACGTTCTGCTGGATGAGCTGAAATCTACCTTGGATGAGAAGCCAGCTTTGCTACTGAGTGAGGGGCATTTGAGGTGAGTCTACAGAAGAAGAAAACTATTTAGAGAGAGCAGAGCAGGAGCTACTCATTAGAGGACCTGGAGCTGAGAGGCTGCATCCTGATCCAGAGGGCCTCTCACTGCTCCCTGAGGCGCCGTGCGTCACTTTGAAACATACCGGAAATGGCGTTTTTACAAGCACTGTGCTAAACCTGAGCCCGCCCTTATAAGTGCAACTTGTGAACACTGACATCACCTCCTCTCATGGTGACGGTGACCCCTGGGGATCCTAGAGAAGGGTGTCCAGGAACATCTGTAGTCCCACACTGGATTCCCACCTCAACAGTATTGAGAACTCTTAGGGTGGACTCTCCGTTTGTTCGTGTGGAGTGTTTGTTTGGGCTTGTGACCAATGTGAGAAGAGCCGCAACCGCTTTGCAATCCAAGGGGGTATCTGGTATAGACAAACCTAGTGGCGATAGAACTGCAACCAGTCGGCTGCAACAGCATCTGCAATCCATGGTCTAAATACACCAGCACAGTAATCTTGAGGTAACATTCCCGTTGGTGATCACTGACACACTGGGCATACCTGGGCACTTCCTATTTTGCCATCACAGTACTGCAGGCACAACAGTGGGCACAAGACACATACAGACTGAGGACAGCTTCAACATTCTAGACACAAGCCATATTAATCAATCACTGCAGTGCCTCTCTATTTTCTTGAAGCTGATTATGGTATTCATGTACCGCTATCCCTGCACTTGTGCAGTACTGTTACATATAGATTGGAGTACATTTTCTTACTAAGATACTGCACTGGCTGGACTAACGATTTATTAAGAGCCATATTGTTTGCTTTTAAATTCGGAGTCAATAACCCAACACTCAGCTCCCTGAGTAAGCACAGAGCTTCTCAATAAGTTGTGTTTCTTAATTAAATTTTGATTGTATTACTCAAGGCAACTCCTTTTACTAGGGGTTAAGGCAGCCATATTTTAGGAGGCACAATTTAACTTGATTCAACAAAAATCCAGAGCAACGTCTAATAACAGGGTAGCTTTTTTCCCCCTTTTTTGATGCCTTTGACCCGTGGCAAAGCAAGAGAATGAAGATGCAAAAAATCATAACTTTATGGGAAGGAGAAAAGTGAACGAGCAGACCCAATCATATTCTGCAAATCTGTAGTGATCTATAGCAGGTAAACCTGAAAGGGGAAGAAGATTTATCACACATGCACTCAGGCCTTCAGATGAAAAATATACTGTATGTTACGCAGAAGTGCTCTGGTTCCCTCCTGTACTGGGAGTACTGCACTATGAATCTGGCAGAAGGGGCTCTCAGATATATTATACTTATATGCAGCTGAACAACATGCAAGCACAAAAACTTGAAGCTAGGGCATACAAAATGGGATAATAATAAGCTAACTTAGAAGAAAACACATCTTTAATTATCTGAATTTGGGAAAACAAATCGGAAAAAACAAAATTATTAGTACCTGCTACAGGGCTGGAGAAAATTCCAAGAGCATGCGTGTCATCAACCCATTTAATGTCAAATCCTCTCTTCCTGCAATAAAATAAATACAGCTGTTTTCAATTGCAAATGAATTTCTGAGTATAGACAACGCTGTTGAAGAAACACTGAGCCACTGCATTTTGTTTAGTAGACAAAATTAAATTAAATCACCAACAGTGTTGACATTATTTACAAATGCAATTGTAACATGGTCTATCTATATCTAGACCCTGTCATCAACACATTTAAATACATCATCATAATAAGGTTTTATTTAACATATCAGCAAGTACTTGTCATTGTAATTAAAACATATGTAGGAGAATTTAACTGGTTCAATGATTTGCAGGGGAGCACAATTACCAAGACAAAATGCCACCAGTAAAAATAGGTAGTCATTTCCAAATTTTACACTCGGAGTGGCTGTAGCCCATTAAAAGGAGCCTTAAATGGGAAAGCACTTGTACATTCAATGGTCCTTGAAAGGTGGCCCGCTTACATCTGAAAGTCTTCTGGCTCCTCTTGGTTAAGTGGAATGCGGTATCCCGGCTGGGGGTGACCTCTATATGGCATTTGTAGCCTAACTGCTAGGACGGTTGACCTCGGATGTGGGGAACCGGGTTCGCATCTCGGCAACGACGCTCAACATCCTGTGATTCTGGGCAAATCACTTAATCTCCCTGTGCCTAACAAAAATGAATGTGTCCTTATGTAACACAACTGGTGCTCATGTAAAGCGCTCGGATACCCGATACCTTCGGGTCAAGTTTGCGCTATAAAAAACTCAGAAAAAAGAAATTGTAGATTTGTGTGCTGCATTCGACCTGATCCCCAGAGGGAAATTGTGGGAGGTGCTCCTGGGGATGGGGACTCCGCCTGACCTTTTAAATCTGATTAGACTACTGCACAAGGGGAACTTCACCAAAGTGAGGTGCATAGAAAAAGGAGAGTTATCAGAAGCATTTTCAGTCAACCACGGTGTCAGGCAGGGCTGAATACTTGCACCCACCCATTTCCTCCTTTATGTTAATAATTGCATTGCGCACTTGACCAACTGTGTTAATGATTCCCCTTCTCTGGCAGGAGAAAAAATACCGGCCCTCCTCTTCTGCGGATGACACGCTGCTGTTGTCCAAAACCAGGAGGGGTCTGCAAAGGCTGATTGACAGCTTCATTGAGTTCTGCAGCAATTTTAGTCTTGAAATAAACACTTCCAAGACCAAATATACGAAGTATACTAAGAAGGGCAAGCCTAGTGGGGTCATTAAGGTGGGGGTGGAGTTACTCGAAAGAGTCCAGGAGTTTGAGTACTTGGGTATCAGGTTAGACAAGTCTGTATCCTGGGACCCACAGATCCAAAACAGTACTCTAACTGTAAAGCAGCGGGCAGGAGCTACACTCAAGTTGGCCAAAAAGGTCCCATGGTCCCCTGTACGTCCAGCAGTGGCAATTTATAAGGCCCAAGCAAGAGGACGGCTCTCTTGGGGAGGAATTGCGGGGGTTCTCTAACATCAGTCCCCTGAATGTAGCAAAGAATAATTTTATTAGAAGTCTGGTTAGCATAGAGAAGGGCACACCTCTTATTCCGCTTTGTATGGATCTGGGGATCGCCGAGGTCACCTCACTGGTGGCGTTGAGACCACTATCGTATTGGATCAGAATCTGGGGCACTGTTGAATTTTTCCTCTCAAGAGAGGGTGTGCAGGATGTTATTGTGGCCAATGGTGGGGGGAACATCAAATGATTAAGGTTGCTCAATAAGGGTTGGAATGAGTTGGGCCTGGGCAAATTCTGGAGTGAGTCACAATTGATCAAGAGAGGGGATGTGGCCCTATTTGAAAAGAGGATGGAAGATAAGGCTCTAGACTCAAGGACCACTCATCCGCAGCCTCACAAGGGACTCTAACAAGTGCGTTTTTCTTATTAAAATCAGTGTGCAAGGCCGAGGAATTTTTGGAGTTTATTAGTCATGTTCGGGATCGCTCTCTGTATCAACGATTTAGGTACAGTTAGCTCCCTGTAGCAGTTTTTACTACTGGTTGGAGAAAGATGAACCATGGCTCTGAATATTGTTTGATTGTAAAAATGTACGCAAAAACGAGGAGCATCTCTTGTTTTTTTGCCCACTTTATGGAAAGATCCACATGGCTTGTCCCAATGTTTAAGCTATTGAGCCTACCCACCAGAGGAGAAGCATATGGGATATGCAAAAGTGAAACCTCCTCGATTGTGGCCGTTTCAAAATTTCTCCATACAGCGTGCTCAATTGGAGGCAAAATGCTAGACGAATCTAGGATCGAACGTATTCAGCTGATGTGAATTGCCCGAGACGATGGCTGTTGCTTGCAAGTTTTATATTGTTGTGCAATTGATTGTAAATATTTTTTGGGATCATGCGTTTTTGCATTTTTTAAACCTTTTTTTTAACTCGAACTAATTTTATTGTATGCTATTAGATTTTAAATTGTACTTTTTATTGTTTGCTTGTATTGTAATTTTTTTTGTGTGTTTAGATGATGAAACTAATGTTTCGAACTATCAAATAAATTTAGAAATATTTAGTCATCTCCACATCTTTACACTCCGAGTGGCTGTGGCCCATTAAAAGCAGCCTTGAATAGGATAGCACGTCTACCTTCAATGGTCCTTGAAAGGTGGCCCGCTTACATCTGAAATCTTTGAATAAGAAATATCATCTGAGTAGACCCGGGAAAGAACTGAACACACAATATTACTACAATTGTTCATAAAACTGGTGGCAGGTAGGTATAGTGGGTGTTTACTTTATTTAGATCCAGAGGAAAGTAATTCACAAATGAAGAGAGTTGCATCGAGAATGCCTGACCTCTGGTCGAACTGTTTCTGGATTTTACAATAACGCATTAATCCAAATGTCCAACATTTGGAGTTCTTCGAGGATGGTACGTGTTTAATTTCAGCCAGATACATCACATAGATTGTAGAAAAGACACCTTTTTTGTGGTCTCTGGATTTTTAGGTCTCGCCTGAGCCAGCGCATGCGCTGCTCTGGCGAGAGTTTTAGTAAGCGGGTTTTGGAAGTGCAAACAGTGGCTTTTGCTGGCGACTAGCCTGCGTTCACGCGAGCGTGCACGCGCGATCAGGCGCCATATGGCTTCCCTCGCCATCTGGACGCTCGCGTGAACGCAAGCTGGTCGCCAGCAAAAGCCACTGTTTGCACTTCCAAAACCCGCGATTACTTTCACGGCCGCGCGGCCGTGTCAGTTTCACGGCCGCGCGGCCAATGCTTGTTTTCAGTGTGAGCGCGAGCGTTGGCCTACAGCTCCCTAGCTCATAGAGCTGAACACCCCAGCCTCTCTCTGATATTTGCTTCTAGGCGCTCGCTTCTCCCTGTCCTTACGGACAGCCAGCTCATTACTGCCCCAAATCTCGACCCCCTCCTCCCCCGTAGGGTGCCCTGTTATTTTTCTCCAAAATAATGTTTTCTAGTTCGGTCTCTTTCTTTGGCAGTACAGCACTGGGGAGCCACCTGGAGCTTGTTGCTTTCTGACTTATTTTTTGTGCTTCTGCTGGGGGAGAATGTTAACTGAGTTCAGTAGAGGGGACTGGGGCGAAGTGCGAGGCAGACATCATTAGCTCCCTGTTCCTCACCCCTGCTACTGGCAGCTCGCACGGAGGTCTCCACCCCCTTAATGAACCTCTGGCTCCGCGCTTCCGCCAGGGGAATAAAGACTTCACACTTTACCTCTCGCACTTCCCCCTCAGCGTGCGCAGTTTATCGACACCCACACAAGCGAGCCCCTCCGGAGGCCACTTCCCACCGCCCCAAAATGAAAGCAGCGCCTTCAACAACCACTATCTAATTGCCAACATGACTCATTTTCAGAATCAGCTTTCACTTCAAAGCTAACGGGCTTTATTACCAGAGTTCACCATAAACCAGCCCCTGCGCCTGGGCTTTGCCTTTTCACGCAATTTCCTCAGCAGCTTTGCCATAAAGAAAGCATTTTTGTACCTCTACATTTCCTCTCATCTAACAGCCTTCAGTGTACAGCCCGTTCATGGGATGTTGTTTTACTCGACAGGACTGTGGTGAGGGCGCCTGGTTTTGTGTCCCCCCTCCCTCCGCCGTGGGATAGCCCACTGAGCAGAGGATCGAATTTCAGGCAGATATCACGGTCAGAGTGACTGACTGACAACTGTGACTGACGTTTCTGATGCTGCCGTTTACTGCATTGTGTCTCGCAAGATAACCTGAATACAGCACGGATTCCCACGCGCCTCGCTCACACACACATGGATGATAACTTTATTAGACTACCGCATACATATCTTGGTTTCTGGAAAAAGGATGCGGGCTTCCCGCTGAGGAAAGTTTCCTTACAATGACTGTTAATGCGCAGTTTACCTGTTTAAACTAAAATTTGTACCAGTTAAATCTCCACTTACGTTTTTGTAATATCAGCAAAACACTGAATTACATTGTTTAGAACAGAGAGGAAGCTTGCATTGTTGGCTAAAAAAACATAACTTCTTTTTGCCATAATGCATCACGGTTTCAACAAGTTGCTCTTATATAAAATAAAGTTTGCGTTATGAAGACATGAACAAAAAGAAGGATCGGATTGTCTAGCCATATGAGGGTGAGCTTTTCATATCTTATTTTTCAGTAATCAGTGAGCACCTCCACAAACTAAGTCATCATAGATCTATTCCAAAACCAAGTGTCAATTATGACTTTAGGTCTTTACTGTTTAACTTTAGCAACAAAGAAAAAAACCCAAACATTGCTGAAGCCAATAAGTCTTGTCTTTGGGACCTATCTGCTTTGCCAATGTCTTTTGGCGATGCTTACAGGATCTTTAAGTTGCAGTGCAGAAGGGCCAAAAGAAAAACAAGCATTGGCATAGCCAATAGGTCTCGCCTTTGGGACCTTATAAGTGTTTGGTTATCCAGCACAACATCCTTGGTGCAACAACATCAACTGTTGCATGGCTAAACACTTATAATCTCCCAAAGGCGAGACCTATTGGCTATGCCAATGCTTGTTTAAAATTATGATTATTTTGCTTTTAAAGAGCTTACATAGAGGCATTTGGAGCAACTGCTAAACGCCTCTCGAACACGGCGGAGCTCCTGCTGCGACCCCGAGATGGCGCAGACCTGATCTAATTGTGGCCTGGCTCTAGTCTTACGCTGGATTTTCACCCCCAGGCTTCATTCCTGAGGAGGGCCCAACCAATTCTTGGAGCTTCAATATACTCTCTGGATTACTCAAAACCAGCTGCGGTCCTGCTCTGTTCAGTTTCCACTTTCTGGATATTGCCAGACCTGTCCCTGGATTCCTTCTCGGAACCTTTAAAAGCTCTCTACCAGCATCCGCACACGCCTCCAGTGATGCGTTTGCCCCAGATCGGACGAGATGTTACCCAGATGCTAACACGCGCAATCCTTGACTGATACACTCTGGCCGCAAGGATTACTTGCTACCTCCACTTCAGCACTGACCAAATCTCTGTATCCTGGTCCTGATGACGACCTGAATTTCTTACAGGTTGAAATGCCGTCGACCATTCAGCGCATCCTTGGGCGGTTTCTTGGTTTCTTAAAACGGTTAATTTTTTATACCAATATACTGTACTGTAACCATTCCTCAAATTATTTTCTGCGCCGATTTTTCGCTGTTACTTCACTTTATTTCACGTGTCACCTGCGCCGTACACCTTCTACACGAGCACGTATATGCACACAAATGTTTGGGTTACACCTGCATACAATGTCATTTAGTGCTGATATAACTATTATTGCACAAATACAGATCATTCTATATCTTTCTCTTAATTATTGTGATCTCCCTTTCTTTCTTTGCGCTACAATTGATTTGTTTTCTTTATGAATTTGTCTACTAAATGATTACCGGTTGAGACATCATATCTGCTTTGTGGGCTTACATCCCGCCCATATGTTTCCCATTTGCTGCCATCATTGTTGCTTCATTTTTCGCCTCCCCATTTGTCAAGGGCATGCATACGTTCACCACCTCCCCTCGCCCCCCCCCTCCGAGAGCCGCAACCAACTACTTTTAAACGTACGCAGCAGCCATTTTCATGTACTGTTTCGGGACTACTTTTTATTTTTTTTAAAAGTGTGACCGGTCCCACCACACGTTGGGAGCACTGGAGTTTTAATTAGTGACGAGAGCCATTTTTTTTTTTTAAATCCTGTTTGCTGCATGGCTCCGCCCACAGGGGATGCAACCACCTCTTCCTCCTCCTGTGCTGGCTGGGACCTGCAGCCTCAAGCACTGCCCTCTCTCATCGTCCCAGAACTGCGCCTCTGCAGGTCTGCTGCCAGCAAGGCCGCTGCAGTTGCTCAGCTTGCTACATCTCATCCTGGTTCTCTTACCTAATGCGCGAGCTGGACATGCAGATATGGAGACAAACAAGAGGCAAGTCCATGAAACGGTCACTTATGCTATCAGCGCTTTTCAAGAGCACTCCTGTTTTTACTTGCACCGTTCTTTTTTCTTTCCAATGCGCGAGCTAGACATGCAGATAAACAACAGGCATGTCCGTGAAATGTTCGCTTATGCTATGTGCACATTATTTCAGAAGCCGTTTAGAATGAGTATTAAAAAGCAGACGCAGGCAGAATGTGTAAATAGGGCTAGCTGTGTCAAAATGTTAAAATAAATGTAATATACACTGTAAGAAATCACTTCGATTACAAAAAATATAAATCAGTACATATGCATCATATATTGCGCGTCTCATTTCAAATTAAATATTATAAATTGATGCTATTTGTGACAAAATGTGAGGGGGCGTGGCTTGCAGCCCAAGATGGTGGTCGCGTAGGCGACGAGCTCCGGGCCCGGGGCACCTAATCCGTTAAGAATATCCGTCATATGCCCTTTGTACTCGACTGACTGCGGCATCGTGGCCCCACATAAGCTGGTGGGGCTGTGGAAAAGTCTACTGCCGGGGGCCGTGGCGGACTGAGACGCATATACTGGCCCGCGGGGATTTCGGTGGCGTGATGGGCCTGTGAGATGGGAGTGGCTTCGGACGCCGGGAGCTATCCTGAGGGCGGTCCGCGACGGCACTATCTGGCGATGGCATGCAGCTACACCTGAGACCCTGGATCTGGACCTGTGCGTGCGGTCGCGGACCCGAGGAGTCCCGGGTTGTCCCTCCGGAGTCTGCGACGACTGCTGGGTGCGTGTTTGCTCCTGTGAAGCTGCGGAGCAAGCAGCGGCTCCCCCCTCCCCTTGTTGCAACGGGGTTGGAGAGTTCAGGAGTGACTGTTGGGGGCATCTCTCGCTCTCCTTTTTCCCCCTTCCCTCCTCCTGACTGAGTCCAGAAGTTTTCCGCGGCTGCCTCCCGGGGGTAATTCCTGGCCCTGCACTGACTCGTGGTTCCAAGCTAGCGGTTTCATTGTTGGCCTCTCTGAGCTTGCCATAGTGCTACTGGTCTCCTGCGCTGCTGTGCTGTGGGGTTTGGGCACGGATGGACTCCCCCACATCCTTTCATTTGTTACAGAACTGAGTTCCAATTGGGCGCGGATGCGACCTGCAAGCCCGTGTTACGTCGCCCTACCTGGACCCCGGGCCGCAATGCGGTAAGTGGCTACCGACTGAGTGTCTGCTGGCCTGTCTTGAGGGAGGCCTACAGGGTCTGTGGTGTCCGGTGCTCCGGCCTGTGTGAGAGCCGATTGCGTGACAGGACTGTGCCTGAGTGGTCGAAGCTGGAATACTGACCGTGCTTGCGGTGGCTCCGCGGTGTGGGATCGCTGACACGGTGTGGATCCTCGAGTGTCCTCCCATAATCTAACGTGCCTGGCTGGGGACGGTGCTTACGGAGGACGGACCCCTGGGGCGGGCAGTGTCGCACTGGGGCAGCTGCTGCGAGGCTGGTGATCCTGGGGCACATTGCGCCCCTACCTGGAGAGTCCCATACCTAGTCTAGCCATCAGTAGCTATGGGCAGAGTGAAGAGCAGAACAACGTCAAGATCTGGCAGGGCTGGATCCCGTTTCCCCCCCTCGGAGACCTCAACTGGGCACTCTGGGCAGACAGACTATGGGGCAGCGTCGGCTCCCCCAGTTGATAAACTAGACATGATCCTGCACGAAATCCGTGATTCTAGATCTGCACTTGAAAATCAATTGGGCACGATTTCGGTGGATCTTAATCTACTCAAAGATGACCATAGAAAACTAGCGGATAAAGTCAAGACCGCAGAGCAAGCCCTGGATGCAGTGGTGCCCCAACTGAAAGACCATAATGAGCAGTTGAAACACTTGCGCCATCAAGTCGAATCCTTACAGGCCAGAGCGGATGATGCAGAGGGTCGGGCTCGGCGTAACAACCTTCGTATCGTGGGTCTCCCGGAGGGCACTGAGGGGCCTAATCCAACGCTTTACGTGGAGGAGTGGCTGAAAACAAGTGTAGCTCCTGCAGGCCTATCCGCGCACTTTACTGTCGAAAGAGCCCATCGAGTTCCCGCCCGTCGCCCTATTCCTGGTGCTAATCCCCGTCCGATCTTGAATTATAGGGATCGTGATTATGTCCTACAGGCTGCGAGGGAGAATGGTCCACTACAGATCGACAATGCCAGATTCTCTATATTTTGCAGACTATATGCTGGCGGTCCAGCGTAAATGCTTATCGTTTATGGAGGTCAAGGCTCGGGTCCGTGCAGCGGGCCTCACGTTTGCATTGCTTTTTCCAGCGAAACTGAAGGTAATTCACAATCAGCACTCGTTCTTTTTCGACACGCCGGATGGTGCTTGGGACTGGCTGGACAGGAACTTCCCAGACACAATGTACTCTAAACGCCCAGAGACTTCGCAGCCGAAATCACAGCGGGACCCTCGGAGGCGGCGACAGGGTCTTAAGACACAGAGCACGGGGTCCAGCACTCCACCCGCCAGCTGATCATGGAGGGTAGACAGGAGGCCCTCCGGTCCGCCACGGCCTTTCACTCTATCCGCCCACCTATCAGCACCAGTCCCTCCGTGGAGGTGAACGCTGATTCGGACTCAGGAGGAAGTGTGGCACTGTTCCCGTCAGCAACCACGCAATTAAGTAATGATCCCTTGGGTTGACACCATGATGTACCCGATGGTAGAATACCCCTGTGTCGTTTAGATTTTATATGTATATTTTAAAATTCAGTACATAAACAATGTTAATTTGTCCCATGCCAATACATGATTTTTTCTATGCTTGGTGTATAGCATCGAAGAGGTATGTAAATAATGCTCCAATGATTCCCGTGGCCCAGGTAGTCCTGGGCAAATCCACTTATGGTACATGTTCTGTACGTGAACTAAGTTCGCAGCATACCCCACAAGTGTAAGCAATTGTTTACAATATACCATGTTCAGTTTTGTTGCACCGTTTGGTCGAGCGAAGTTGGATCGTTGGACCCAGTATTGGGATAATGATATTTTGTTTAGATTGTTGCTGCACTGTCCACTTGGAATCTGGGGGGGTGGGGGGGGTGGCCTGGGGGGGTTGGGGTGGGACGGCATTTGATAATGTGTCCTTTTTAAACAATAGTGATGTCGGTGGTTAAACCTTACACTGTTATTTCCTGGGACGTTTGGGGGATGGGGGCGATTCACAAACATAGAATAGCGGCACAGTTACATCGTCGTAAAGCCCAAATAGTCTGCCTTCAAGAGACACACTTAATACCATCGGAAACTAGTAAATTGCAGAGACGCTGGAGAGGCCAGTTTTATTCCACGGCATACTCTGCCTTCTCGCGGGTGGCCGTGATTTGGGTGTGGGCTGGGGTCCCCTTTTCCCTTACCGACAGTAGAATTGATGAGCAAGGCAGATATGTGCTTCTGCGTGGGGACCTGGATGGCACACAAGTGGTATTGGGATCCATCTATGCTCCAATATAGACCAGGAGGCTTTCTTGTCCAGACTTTCGCAGGCACTCTCAGACTGGGCGGCTTACCCATGGGTGTTGGGGGGAGATTTTAATGCAGTATTCGATGTGCATTTGGACCAGTCCCATCCTCCGTTGCCAACCACTACTGCTGACACTCAGGCTGCCACTCTGACACGTTGGGCACAGGGGTGGGGACTCCTTGATGTTTGGAGAGCACAACATGTTAATATGCAAGAATACTCCTTTTATTCCCACCCGCACAAATTACACACATCACTTTCTTTGTTCGCCAGACTTATACCCAGCGATTAACCAGCGTACTTATCTGGGTAAACCATATCTGACCATAATCCCATAGAGCTGACGTTGAGTTGGGGCCGAGTTCCCATGCCTATTCCAACATGGCGACTGCAGCCCTTATATTTGGAGGATCAGGTGTTTTGTGCTACATTAGCGACAGCTATTGCCACATACTTTACTGAAAATGAAGGTACTGCCACGACTAGATCGCTGGAATGGGAGGCCTTTAAGGTGACTATGCGGGGTATCTCCATGGGGTCCCTGGTGGGGGTTAGGCGTGAAGTGTCAAGAGACATAACGGACTTGGAAAATAATTTACAGTCCCTGGAGTTGGCAGCCCGGACAGGCACACAGGGGGTGGACGACCTACAAGAGGCCAGGATAAAATATGCTGAGCTTTTAGAGCGACTGAGAATGATTGACTCGGGCGCTTATATGCTACGTACACACGCGGAGGCCGATAGGGCCAGCACGTTGTTGGCGCGACTGATTAAACCACAAACATCTCCCACACCAATCCTGGCGGTCCACGATCTCCACCGCACCCTGGTCACTTCCCAAGTTGATATTAATAGGACGTTTCAGGAATTTTACACTAGTCTATATATGGCTCCCTCCCTCGACACTACGGACGCGACCGCTCTCTTTCTTGGAGCTATAGACCTCCCTACTATTACCGATTCACAGGCTGAGGAGTTGGCTGCCCCACTCACTTTAGCGGAGATCCGTAGTGCTATCAATGCATTGGCCCGTAATAAGACCCCGGGGTCCGATGGGCTCCTCATTGAATTCTATTCCACTTACGCAGCAGCACTAGTCCCGAAATTACTGAAATTTATACTACTTCACTTACAGAGGGCACTCTACCACCAACGACCAGGGAAGCAGTGGTGACCTCCTTATTGAAACCCGATATGGCCCCAACTGACCTTACGTCTTATAGGCCCTTGTCAATTCTTAATACTGAATATAAAATACTCAGCAAACTCTTAGCGTCTAGATTGCTTCCCCTCCTCCCCAAACTGATACATCCAGATCAATGTGGGTTCATACCCAAACGCAGTACATCCCTCAATATCCGCTGTCTCCATGCACTAATGCACGCAGCCTCCACACTAGCTCCACAGGCAGGTTGTTTATCGTTGGATGTGCGCCAAGCGTTCGATACCCTAAGTTGGTCATATATGCCGGCTGTATTAGCCAAGTTTGGACTACCCCCGGAGTACTGCCAATGGGTGATATTGCTTTATACAAATCCTACGGCTCGTGAAAAAACGGGCGCCACCATCTCTCCAGCATATCGGATATTTCGTGGGACGCGTCAGGGGTGTCCCTTGTCACCCCTCCTGTTTGTACTAGCATTAGACCCTCTAGCACAACAATTACGTCACATTATGGCCCCATATGGTATCCGGATAGGCGAGACACTTCACGCAGTTTCACTTTATGTGGATGACATGTTATTATACTTTAGAGATTCAAGTGTGGACATGCAACCCATAGCCACTTTATTCACAGAGTTCGGTGAAGTATCTGGCTTGTGTCTAAACGCCTCAAAGTCCATAGCATACTCCTTTTATGACAGTTTTAACAGGCCCAGTCTGCATTTTGGTACATTACAGTTCAGATTGGAACCCACTACCTTCAAGTACCTGGGTATATACATTTACAGGACTAGCACTGACAACATAGATGGGAACCTGATTAGGACCATAAACTCTCTCCGTTCTCAGGTGGCTTTCTGGACTACTTTGCCGTTGACAACGGCAGGCCGGCTGGCAGTGTCAAAAATGGTTATGCTGCCCAGACTCCTATATCATTTTGTGAATCTCCCGGTGGCGCTCCCGGCTTGGATCTTTAAAACACTAGACACATTATTAGCGTCTTTGCTTTGGGGGACGGGCCGGCACAAACTTGCTCTGGCTAAAATGCAGTTGCCGAGTTCGGCGGGAGGTATGGGGGCCCCTGATTTTAAGGCATATTGCATTGTCGGGCAGCTACAATGGTTGGCGTACTGGTTGGCTGGCCTTAATCTATTTGAAATAGGTTACTCCCCTGAGCGCCTGCAGCTAGGGACGCTGCAGGCTTTGTTATGCCCCGGAGCCACAGGAGCGAGGGATTCACCCTTCCTCCTACAAATAGCATTACATTATTGGAAGTTGGCGATAAAATATGCCAAAATACCTACTCCTTATGCCCCGAATATTCCACTCTGTGGCCTGCCTACCAGGCGCGGAGTGTTGTCAAATGCTAGACTGCAGAGCTGGACTCAGGCGGGTACGGTGACTCTGGGGGACTTATTCCTGGAGGGCAACTTGATGCCCCATGCCGACTTTGTACGTAATAATGCGGTCCCGGACACCTTATTCTTAACACATGCGGCTATTGTACACTTCGTCCGGAGGCATTGGTTAGTGGACCAAAAAGAACCCCCTACCTTTCAATTACTACGGTCTATTCATCTCATGGGGCATGGGAGCCATTTGGTTAGGTGGCTATACCGCGGTTTGCGGGAGCATCTGTGTACTCCCCTGCAGGGCCTTCGTCTCAAGTGGGAAACAACGCTGGCCAGGGAATTGAATGATAGAGAATGGGCAATGGCACTAGAACACCCTAGTCGGGTTTCCCGTAATTTTCGATTAAAAACGATATAGCTGATGATATTACATAGGGCATATCTCACACTGTTGGCGCTACACAAAATGTACCCTACTGCCTCTGCGGATTGTCCGAGATGTTCTCAGTCGGATGCTGATTTTATTCATATGATGTGGGCTTGCCCCTCCTTGAGGGTGTTTTGGTCTACGGTCACCCAGGGTCTTACCCGGCTTACCGCTAGCTCTCCATGGGCCACCATAGAAGCCTGTCTTTTGGGTCTCCTTCCCGTTCCGAAGAAGGCAACCCTGCTACGCCGATTTGCGGGGCTGGCCTTGATGCTCGCTAAACGACTAGTCACGCAGCGTTGGAAATCCCGCACAGCCCCACGCGAGGGTAGATGGAGGTATGAAGTACTTAAATGGGCTACGGCAGAACGGGAGGCGCTGCAGCGTGAGGAATATAGAGGATTGAGGAAGAAGCCGATCTCCTTAGACTGGGCTCAACTGTTAGAACAATTTAGATTAGAAGACATTGAGGAGGCCGTAGATAGTCAGGGTACGCCAGACGGCCCTACCTGACATGCTTGATTCATAATTCTGGTACGAATTACAATTATGTGCCTGTTCCTTCTCCCCATTCACTTTCCCCCCTCCCCCACCCCCCAGCATCCTTTCTTATTTCTGTATTCCCCTCCCCTCCCCTCTTCCCCACCTCCCCCCACCCCCACCCTCTGCCGGGACTATTGCCCTGGCTGGTGATACTGTAGGATAGGACAGAAACGTTCTCAGCGGCAAAGTTTAAGGGAAGTTTTTGAGTGGGGTATATCTTGGGTGGGAGTTCAGTGGGAGGGACGTCACGTTTTATTAGTAATGTTTTTGATGTCATTGGCTGCTTTGTAGGTATGCGCAGAAGGTAAAACTGGATGTAGACGTATGTAACACTGCACGTTGATGCTGTATAGAATTTGGATATAGGTTTTAAAAAAGAAAAAGAAAAACTCCATACGTATTGTGATACTTGGTTGCAATAACTACTGTCTAATAAAGTATGTGTTGTGACAAAATGCGAAATCATAAGCGCAGTAAGGGAAAAACTGCACTTCAGGGCAAAACTACACTTCAGAAATCGCTACACTGTATCCAGAAACTTACCCTGGGAATTGTAACTCTCTTTTCTATGTTTGAGGCGCGAAATTCCATTAGCAAACACTTATCAGAGTTGCCTTAAACAGAAACTCGACGGTGTCGCAAAAGCTCCACACAGTAGTGGTGCTAGTAATGACAAGCTCGAGATCTGTGCTGTATCCTCGATGTTTCAAAATGATTCCAGATGTAACTCATTGATTTGTGTCCATAATTAAATGTCAACAAAGGTTAATGTAATGCTTTTTTCTTCATTTTAGAGCCTGCGAAGGAGTAAACATTACGTGAAAACCTTTGCAAATGTTTAAGGGTTCCGTGAAAATAGTATCCTAAATTGATCCTTATTCACGCAGATGGCTCCCAGACACTAACTGGGCTTTCATTGCTTCTTACAGGCCATCCCAATGCTAAAAGACATGGCCATTGACAAAGCCACTAGCTCTGGCATTGCCAAGACCTATTTGCCTTACCAATACATGTTTAGTCATCTGAGATAGTGGATACACAGGTAAATAACGAATCACACAAAAGCTGCAAAGGACAATGTCCCAGACAATCCCTTTAGATTGTGTGACACATTCGGAAACACAGTGAAGAGACAGTTTTACAAGCTATGTTTGGAGAGTCACAGCACAGCCTTAAAAGATGGCAAAGATCTCTGTGCTGATGTTGATGCTTAACAAACATATTTGGGAGACTTGTGGCTAAACAGAGCTATTGGTTGCCATCTTCCCTCTCACTGTGTGCTGTATCACTAGTGATATCAAAAAACAAAATTCCTTCTATGAGCAGATCATGCAAGATAGAAAGTATGTTGCTACAGCCATCCTTTTTGAGCATCAAGGAAAGGCTCCGGCTATGGGAAGCATACTTTTGAATTCTTAGAAATGGGGTGTGATTGTGCATCAATCCACTGGAGAACAAATATGGAATTTATGGCATCATATGCAAGTTTTTATGTGTAAAATGGCTCCAGGAAGGCTAAGATAAGCTAAGAATTATTGTAAAAGGAGTATTGGGGTCACGTAATGTGTCTTTTTACATGGTTGATACATTCTCATACTTAATTCCTGGAAAGCAACAGGACACTTGTGGCAAATTGTTTTAGTAACGCTAAAGATCGTGTGCCCAAAATAACATTTTTAGAATATGCAATCTTTTCAAAAGACTGTTTTTGAGTCAGTACTTTGTAGCTACGTTCAGCTGTTGTAGAATTAGATTATAAAGTTTTTAAAGGATGTATTCGAGTGCAAAGAATAAAACGGGAAGCTGCTGTGTGCACAGCATTTGATGGCACTGATAAATTCTACCCTGCCAGCCGCAGGGTGACATTGTAGTATGAACCAATAAAAAACAAAAGGAGACGAATTAGAAAGATAGGTGAAAACATTCCAAACAGATCTGTATTACTATTTCAGAATGCCCCTGAAGCAGGGCAAACACTTAATTGTCACTGGTAAAGGCTATAAAATACTTCGGAATTGAACAGAAAAGTTAGTGGCACGAAAAAGCAAAACACAAGGAAAAAAACCACTAAGGAACAATGAAGAGGGCCTTGGGGACGTCTGCAGAGAAGAAGAAAACTGCTGAAAGAGGTTTTAGAATGTACTTGGTACCCATTACAGTTCAGGAAAACATATGCTACTGAGATTTATGTGATCATCACTGCAGATCACGTTGGTGCTGAGGACATTCTGTCTTACAGTTTGGCAGAGGTCGCTGACTAGATTCATGGCAGCTGGCTGACAACGAGCTCGGACAAGGCTGAATTACTGACAGCAGGCAATGGAAAATGCCAGGTACAACTTCGCAGCAACACTAACTCAAACACTCGCGGGAGTCTGGTCCTTGACTGGGAAACCACTAAATGCATTCAAGAGTCCTCTACGACCAGGGCGAGCAAATGGCGAAGCGCAGATTTATTTACAGTTTTGTTCCCCTTGCCTACATCTGATTTAGTTAGCAAAGGCATTTTAAGAGCCCTGTATTTCAGCCTAAGATGATAATGGTATTGCCCGACAATTTCAGGCCATTGAAAAATAGTCTGCCTAGCAAATAAAAACAGGATCCTTGCTATTATTAGCCTCACGCTTCACAACCTGCGGCCATATGGACAACAACAGCCTTTTCAAAAGGCAATCCATTTTGTTATGCATATTCTGGTATGGCGAATGTAGCGTGCACCTCTCCAGTCATTGGGCTAGTTTGGTGCATTGAAACCTCAACACTAAAGAATTCCTAGGTTTATCCATCCCTGGAAATTAATAAACCTGGACAGTCAGTCAGGAGTCACTCCTACTTAGACATAGCAAACACAATGTAAGGAAGGCAATGGAAGACAGCAAAGAAGAGGCAGAATTTTAATACAGCAAGCACAGGGATCAGTTATCCACAAACAGGCGAATGAAAGCTCTTGAAGGTTACCTTTGGGTAGCTCGGCAGAGCTTAAAAGGTGACATGCAAGTGGCATAGAGAAAATACATGAAATATTATAAATACTGTCCAGATAAAATGTTTTCCAAAATAATATGAAATGATTATCGACTAAACTACAGAAGACATAAACAAATGCGATAAAAATAAGGTCAACTACCTAGAATGGAATAAGGACAGGGCCCTGTAACAACAAGCATTTGCAATGCAATAGGTCTCGCATTTACGCGACTTTAAGCTATTGGCATTGTAAATGACAATGCCTTTTATTTATGTTTTAAAAACCAAAACATAAATAAAAGGCATTGTCATTTACAATGCCAACAGCTCAAATGCGCGTAAATGCGAGACCTATTGCATTGCAAATGCTTGTTTCTCTTCCTAGTAATCTCCCTGAGGGCGGGTGTCAGTGGTGGTGGATGTCAGTAGGGTAGCATTAGTTAGTGGAAAGTGAGGTGGTTAACGTCGGGAATGGGAAGGCGGGGCATGACTCATAAGCATCTCCCGGCCTTTGCTGAGCTCGAACGCCCAGCTCCTGAGGCGCTAATGTTTTCAGAAATCAAATTTGACGGTCGTCTTAAATATCTCTATTTAGTTCAGAGTGCCGCAAGACCATACAGGTGGTATCAGCGCGCTATAAATTCTAGTGACACCTCTAGTTAAGCATCGAAAAGGTTAGAAAAGCGCTACACAAATGCAGGGCCGGACTGGGAACAGCAACCAGCCCTGGCAGGTTGCTTTTCTACCGGCCCTGGGAACGGGAGGGGAGGGGGGTGTTAGCCGCTAAGCACTGCTCCCGCTTTTCTTACAGAGGGCCGATTTTGCAGCACTGCTGCAAAACCCGCAATGCCCGGTGCCCGCTACTGCCAGTCCGGCCCTGCACAAATGTCAATACCAGATTCATTTCAATAGTCTTGAAACAAACCGACACTATTCAAATGCAGAGAAAATAATGTAGGCACGCAGAAGAAAAGCTCCCTCTTGTGTTTAAACATGGAATATTACACAGCTAATTGCACACAAAAAAAAACATGCTGCATTACATTCTGCACTACATTCTGCACTCTCTAAGTCTAAGGCAATGGCACATTTTGCAAAACCGTCTGCGTTCTGCACTGGCCACATATAGTTCTCTGGAAATAACACAAGGTTGCACATGCGCAAACAAGGGGCCCCTGGCGCCAACAGAGCGTTGCTTCCCTGTTAACCCTTTTGAACGCTGATGCTCGATATTGTATAAACATTAGGACCTTCGCAATGACCAAGCAGCTTTGTACAACCCAGTTTACATGTTCGAGTCCCCATTCCAACATGATAAAATCATGTGAACTTCAGCAGATCAGCCCAAAAGCACCACTTGGTACATAGCAAGGAGCCGGACACGCGATATGAACTCGAGTGGCCGGCAGAAAAAACATCTTGACGGACCAATTGTGCATACTGGAATAAACAGATGTGTCGTCAGTCACTCACAATGTTGCATGCTCAGTTATCTAGTCTCGACTCCCAATTTGGTTTTGTGTGGATAGCTTGAAGCTTTCTTGAGAATTAAGCGAGATTAACTGGACTAACGAGCATCGCCCGTTAGACCTATTAGCTTGGCCAATCTTTTATAGCCACGTTGTACAGCATCGTGGGTGCTGTGCGTTACGTCTATAAAAAAACCAAGCATTTGCAATGCAATAGGACTCGCATTTACGCGAGACCTATTGCATTGCATCACGGACAACGGGAGGGGGGGGAGCACGGACAACGGGAGTGCGGATGGGGGAAGGGGGAGAGAAGGCACGGACAAAGTAGTGCTCACAGTCTAAATAACACGTACTGTCGTACGGTGTAACACTCGAACTAAAGGGGCCAGTAACCATGGGAGGGTACAAATGACGACATGGCCATAATAAGGAGGGACTAACAAGCCTCATAATCAATCAGAAGGCAGCATTTACGAAAGACAATGACACGAGCCAATTAAAAACATGGGCGGAGAGTTGGCGGAGCTTCCACTCGATACTCCATTACTGCATGCCTCGCAGAGCGAGCAGCGCATGCGCGCTGCCGCTATATCTCGACCTAAAAAGAGTATTATAGAGAATGACGAAATTGCATGATAACAGAGAAAAGGATAAATTTACCTTTGTGGTGACTATTAGTCCGTTGGCTCGTTCCCACTTTTAACCTGTGGGTATCACTGCCCCCTACTGGCAGGAACAGAAGCTGTTTCCATAACTGTTAGTACCGAGCTCGAAAGGCTGGAATCACACACACATGCCAGCATCATACGCAGTATGCCCGCATCCTTTTGCCTTATGTGAGCGCTCTCTTCAGTTCCTCTTTAAAAAGGAGCTAATTGAGCTATACTGTGGAGTGCGTTAATAATGAGAAAGACCCTACAGAGTGGGAGTGTCAACTATCATATTCTTATGTAATGAATCTTTCTCAATCTCAAACAATGGGCAGGAAGATTTCACAATAACAGAGACGGTAGCAGGCAGTTTAGGCATAGGCAAACAGGTTGTGGAGGACTTTCTTGCTCAGTTTTGTATCAGTCGAGGAAGAAACTTTGGGTGTATAGTAGTAGATTAGATTAGATTAGATTAAAATACTTGTAGAGCGCATGGCTGCCTCGGCAATGAGGCGTCCCAGCGCTGAGCAAGACAGAGACAGGCAGAGAAGAGATTAGGGTTGAGGAAAAAGCCATGTCTTCACATGCCGTCTGAAGGTCTGATGATCAGAGATGTTACGAATATAGAGAGGAAGAGAGTTCCAGAGAGCAGAATGCATGCGAGGGCAAGGTTAGCCGATCGCAATGCTCGAGGAGGATGATAGAGAGTACACAGGTCGCTCAGAGTGTCCGGACCGATGCCGGTCAAAATCTTGTGCACAGTGCAGAGCGCCTTGAAATGCACACGATGTGCAAAGGGAAGCCAATGCAGGCGGAGAAGGAGGTTAGAGACATGGCTGTGCTTAGGAAGAGCGAAAATGGCGCGTGCTGCAGCGTTCTGAACCCGCTGCAGTCGAGTCAGCACCGACTTATTGGAGCCAAGCAAAAGCACATTGCAGTAGTCCAAACGGGCCAACACAGAGGCCTGAATAATCAGCTGCCGCGTTTGGGCATCAAAAAGACCAAGTATTGGTCTAAGGCAGCGTAGAATCCCAAAGCATTTCCCTGCAACAGATTTGGAATGCATCTCAAAGGTGAGGTCTTTATCAACCATAAAGCCGAGATTTTTCACTACGGACTTGGGGGCCGGAGGGATTCCAAGGGCCAAAGGCCACCATTCGTTAGTCCAGAGGTGGGATGCTTTGCCTAGCAGAAGGATCTCGGATTTCGCGGAGTTCAGCTGCAGAAAGTTCGCTGACATCCACTCTGCAACAGCCAGTAAGTCTTCCTAAATTTTATTCTGTCCTGGCTGGGGTTGTCAGACATGGTGATCACCAACTGGGTGTCGTCAGCATACGACACCAAGGAGATTCCCCTTGCTTTGGCCATCCGGGCCAGTGGACTCATATATATATTGAAGAGCGTAGGGCTCAGTGCCGAGCCCTGAGGAACCCCACAGCGCAGAGGATGAACCTGAGAAGTAAAGGGGGGCAATCACTTGAAAGGTCCGATCAGCCAGAAAGGAGGAGAACCACAACAGGGCATTGTTACTGATCCCTATCTCCTCCAGACGGTGGAGCAAGATTTCATGGGAAACCGTATCGAATGCCGCACTCAGGTCCAGCAGGACCAGAGCAGAGGTCCTGCCGGCATCCGAGGCGGATCTAAGTTGTTCTACCACCGTCAACAGTGCAGATTCGGTACTGTGACGTGGTCGGAACCCATTCTGGGATCTATCAAGAATGTGATTAGCTTCCAGAAAGTGAATTAACGTCGAATTCACGTGAGCTTCCAAGATTTTGGATAAAAATGGGAGCAGTGATATTGGACGATAATTTTCTGGCTTGGAAGTATCCAATGACGGTTTTTTCAGCAGGGGGACCACTTTAGCGTGTTTCCAAGATTTTGGGACTGCCGCCAAGGTAAGGGATAAGTTGAGCAAGTCCAAGCACTCCGGTAGGAGACCCTGTTGAACTTTCCTAAAGGCGTCTGGTCTTAAGGGGTCATCTGGGGACCCTGATTTAATTTTGATCGCTAAATCCTCCAGGTCTTTAAGGAGAATGGTAGGAAATGATGTGAGAGAAGCGGTCTCCGAACCCGTGTAAGCGTTCTTCCAGCTAGCGCCTAGAGTACCAGTGTGGGCAAAGTTATGATAGATGCCTTCCACTTTCTCCAAGAAGAAGTTCGCCAACTCCTCACATTGTTGGCTAGGTGATATAATGCTACCTGAAGCTGAGGGAGGGGAGACCAAATCCTTCAGAAGAGAAAAAATGGTTTTGCTACGATTGGTACTCATGGAGATCAAGCTGGAAAAGTGTAGTAGCACAATGTGTGTAGAGTAGCCTAGCTGACTGACCTTTACTTCTGACAGCTATATGCTGCAAGAATGCCACTGATGAAGCCTTAGCTCTGGTGGAGTGTGTCGTGACACAGGATGGAGGTTGGGCTTAATAAAAAGTGCAGTAATAGACGATGCATGATGTTGTCCATCTGGCAATGACGTCCTTAGCAGCCAGCCAGCTGGCATTATTGCGCAAAAGCTCCCAAAAAGTTGATAAGATTGACTTTCTAGTAAGCAGTCCAACATGGCGGGCGTTAGTTGATTGGCTCCGGCCCAGCCGTGTTAATCCTTCACAATCCTGAGGATTTAGAGCCGAGAATGGCTTTAGATGCCCCTGTCTGCCTTCAGCACACATTTATCCTGCAGGGGTTTCCGAAGTCAGAGGTTGGAACGGAGGGCCTCCGACCACTTGCTGTTGCTAGCAGTTGTTCGGACTGATTAGGCATGGACCTTCTGCTAGGGTGCTGCACTCAGCTTGGCGATCCCTTGTGGTGGTGGCCGCAAGAGGTCCACAAGGGGCAGGAGGTGCAGCCGACAAGCGCCCAGAGAGACACGCTGCAGCCCCTGCATCAGGCCCACGGGGTGGGGCAGGAATGGCCCACATAAAATGGGAGGCCACGGGACAAATCGAGTGGTGTGTCAGGCCAATCTCCCTCCCATCTCCCCGTGGGATGCAGGGGAGGAGAGACTGCAAGGCAACAACACCGTTGCGGCGCAGCACCACACGTGGCGGTGGAGACAAGGGGGACCCTGTGCTACAGACTACAGGGCCACTGGGAGTGCCAGTGGCACTGTTGGGCACTTCCTCCTAGGACTAAAATCCTGGACAATTATCCCTGGAGGGGTAAATGTTTACTGGACCCCCACTTCTCTCATCCTCCTGTCACCCTCGAGCTTTCATACACTAAAATCCTCAAATCGGTAATTCCAGATGTTCCCCGTAGAGGATGTCGGGTGAGTATATAGGTGACAACTAAATTCCCTGATGCGGCACATATGGAGCAAAGAACGCTTGGGTGGCAGAGTAAAGTGGTGCTACCTTTGTCAGAACTGACCTGCCTCCAGCAGCATAGCCTGTTATGCCTGCATTAATCCGCGGAAGTCTAGGCCAGTGCTACTCTCCCGGGAGATGGGCCAAGGCCTCAAGCTCGGGGAACCAAGGCAAGATTGGTAAATTGCCAAAACCACCCCCACCGCGGCCTGATCACCCAAACCTCATGCAAGCTGATCTACAGGGGGTCGATGCATGACAGGCCCCTCCAGAAATGATTCTCAAAGCCATCCAAACCAAAAAGCTTTAGATGAGGAAATTGGCGAGGTGCGAGTTGAACTGCCCTTGCTACGCCAGGATGTGCAAAATATGTTGCACAAAGGAGGCAGAATCCTGTATTTCTACTGCAGAGGATGAGATTCGTACAATTTCAAAAACCTTTAAAAAGATTCAGGAAATATCGGCACAACTGGAACGGAGAGTGGAAGACACAAAGTCAATCCCACCGTAACAACTTGAGACTGGTGGGAATCACTAAAATGAAATAAGGTCCTAAGCTCTCACTATTTCCGCTTGACTGCTTTAAGTCGTGGCTACCTGAGAAGGCACTGTCCTCCTGCTTCTTCTTGGAGAGAGCTCATAGGTCACTGGTACCCAGGCCCACCCTCTCATGCTCCCCTGGCGGACCCACCTAGACCCTTGACAGTCAGAATCCTGCACTACGCTTCCCATGACCAGATTCTTCGAGTGGCACGGGATCGAGAGGAGATGTAGTGAGACTCATCTCACATATTCCTTGACTATATGATAAAGGTGCATCAGCAACACAAATCCTTCCAAGAGGGGAAACGAAAACTAAGAGCAATGCAATTACAATACATGCTGCTGTACCCAGCTAAACTTATGGTATTGCACCAGAGTAAATCATTCTTCTTTGATTTCCCGGAAAAAGGCCTGGAAGTGGCTGGAGGAACGCTCAGATCTCTAAGGCCACCATAAAACGAGAGGAAATACAATACTGACTCAATGTCCAAGATCAGCCCTTCTCCTCCTAAAGACAGAAGGCCTTCAAGTAAGAGTGGTCATAGGAGAGGCAGAATAAAACATCAGACGTTGCAGAAAGATGTCCAAATCACCTTAGATCCAGTGAGGATGAGTTCCCAAGAGACGCAGCAAGATGGCGAATGCCTACTAATGCTGCTCCCGAATGATCTGGGCAGAGCTGAAGGAGCACAGAGTAAGCGGTAGCTGGCTGGGAGTGCCCGAGGCAGCCCAGTCTGAGCACAGGGGCAGACAGATTGCTCGCTGCTGACGAGATGTTGGTCGTGGGGTCGGAGACACTATCCTGCGCAGTGCGTAGGGGGAAGGGAGAAACTACCAGGACTTGCCCTGTGGGGCAGTGAGCCAGCGACTACACAGCGCTGGTGGAGAGAGGCGCTCACAGCACCCAAAAGTCCTGGGAGGCCTGGCCGCTACGGTGATTGTAGCTGAGGGGCCCAGCAGCGCTTCCCCGTGAGAAGGGGTGAGTCGGAAGGGGCCTGGTAAAGATTCCACTCACCCGTGCTGTGGGACAGTGAGCTACTTGGTCAGGGGGGCCCCGGGGATAACAGAAGCCCGGGTAGCGGGCCTGAAGTGAAGAAGGAGGCCTGTCCCCTGCTTACATGCCAATACTATCTCCTATCACCCACACACACTGGAGGCCGCGGGAAGGACTTATCACGAGGAGAGGCCCATAGCGGGAGAGACAACAGAGCTCATGCCTGACCACATGTGGCCAGACTTCACGTGCACACTACTACATCCTCCCGGGCTGGGAGCGCAGACTGGGGTCCTCTCCTTGAGATCCAGGCTGTCTCTAGGCACTAGGGGCCAGCCGCTATCTTCCACATATGAGAATTGGACAAGCTGCAAGACTGCTCGTGCCTCCCCAGAGCAAACTTATGTTAGCACATTAGACTGGTGGTACAGCAAGTTTAGGATTGTGGAGTTGTGTTAGCAGCCTGGAATGCAGACTACCCTCGGGTGCTGATCACTGGAGCCGACGCCTGCGTTTAGGGCCTGGACACATCACAAGATTGCTCATGCCTCCCCAGAAAAGATTAATTTGTGCCCATTAACCTGGGGAAATAGCGGGTCTCATATTACAAAGCCATACCAGCATACAATGCCCTCCCACCAATGGGTACGCACTGGGCCGAGACAAAGCACCGTAAATCGAACAGATGGGGCGCCGTGGTACTAACCGGGCCCCTCATTTCGGCACCGCCCCCAACTGCGCCATCCGCTGTTGGCACAGAGATGTCCTGTGACCCCATGGTGCCCACAACACCACCGCAAACTAAACCAGAACCAATGACAAGAAAACTAGACAAGATCCTCACAGCTGTTGCGGAGACCAGGCTAGACCTTGGTGACAGAGTGGATGTAGTGGCAGTGAATCTGGGCCTCTGGCACAAAGACCAATGCCAGCTCTCGGATAGAGTCAAACAGGCAGAATCGGCCATACAATTCCTCAGCCCCAGACTAAAGACCTTGATGAGCGAGTCATAGAAGTCACTAATAAAGTTTGCTTCCTGGAGAGCAAAGCTGAGCAAGCTGAATGAGATCACGCAGCAATAACCTACACATTATAGGCTTCCCAAAAGGCACGGAGGGCAAGGATCTCACTACTTTTTCATGAGAACTGGTTATCCACCCAAGTAGCACCCACAAGTCACGGTCGAACACGCCCACAGAGTACTCACCCGGCACTTCTCCAAGAACGGTGGAGGCCAAATTAGCGAGCTACAGGGATAAAGATACAATTGTGCAGGCTGCCAGGCAAATGTGCCGCGTTACTTACAAGGCTGGGCAATTTCGTATGAAATAAAAGAACATCAGAACACCCAACGACTTATTATTGGACAAACGTTTAAGAATAATCGATCTCACTGTGTTAACTGTATTACATAAAAGTGATTAAGATATGAGTTGTATAATCAGACACTAATGTCAATGACACCAGCGTGTGCATAGGACAAGTGTTACATTTGAAAGGTGGACCGTATAGACGGTCCAGTGGGAGGGTTCTGGGTGTGTATTTCCTCACCTCTTGCACCGCATAAAGAGTGAACAAATAATTACGCATACTCAGGAGGCGCCAATACCACACTCACGCAAAACCACCCCACCTTTGTGTTTACTTACAAGAACGCACAGACATTCCTCTTTCCAGACTACACCATCACAGTCCAACGTAAAAGGGCCTCCTTTATGGGGGAGAAATGGAAACTGCGAGACACCGGCCTCAAATACTCCCTAGTATTTCCATCAAAACTCAAAGTAATCGCAAACCAAAGGACATACTTCATCAAGGAGCCCACCGACATCTGGGATTGGGTAAAGTGGCAGCAACATGACTTGTCAGAGCCTGAATCTGCCACCCCACACAAACACCCAAAAGCCTCTCGAACTGGACGAGGCTCATGTCGTAGACTCATTACAGCCAAATCTGCCTCTGGCGCCCGAGGCCAGCACAGGTGCACTGCGAGAGGGTCTTTGCCTTCGAATACCAGGGAAAGACTCTCTGATCGCAACCCTCTCCTGCTGTGGCTCACTAGCTCCCACCTGGAGGCTACAGCCCACAGCGCTTGAAGACCAAGCATTCTGCGAAAGGACACATGAAACTACATACTGAAAATAGCAACACGGCCACCCCGCACTTAATGGAGTGGGAGGTCCTGAAAATGGTGGTGAAAGGACACTGCATTCACACAACCAAAGGTGCACTCCGCAGTGAGTTAGAACAAGTAGAAACCTCTCTGTGCAGCTTGGAGGTGGCCGCAATGAGGGATGACGCTGCAAGCGATGGGCTGGTGGAGGCGAGGGACCACCATGCCTGACTACTTGAGTCACTGCGCTGTATCGACTACAAGGCGTACCAAACCAAGATGCATGCAGAGGGAGACAAGCCGGGCCGCTCACTGATGTGGATGCTTCAGCGCGAATCCGCCACTACGCCAGTAACAGCTATCCACACTTCCCCCTTATCCAGTGTAGGCTATCAGGATGAAATACCCAGAGCAATCTGCACACACTACCAAACTCTGTACAACTTCATGTCTGTCTTGCGGCAACCCAGAATTGCGGAATTTCTTCCAACTGTTACCCTGCAAGCAGTGACAGCGAAGCAGATGAATACCCTAGATGGCCCAATCCCAAGACAGGAAATCAGAGGCAATATACACGGCTCTCCCACGTGCAAGACCCCAGGGTTTGATGGCCTACCTATTAAGTTTTATAAAACATATGAGGACTTACTAGTCCCAAAGCTGGCTGAACTATATACCTCCGCTCTCACCTTAGGGACTCTTGCTGACCTCCATTCAGAAGGCACTGTTGGTCCCCCCCCCCCCCAAAACCAGGAAAGGATCCTTTTGAAGTCACCTCTTATAGACCTCTATCTTTCAAGGCTGATGGAATGTATGCTCCAACTAGTCCACACTGACCAAAATTGATTCATACGGGGCAGATCCACAACTCTCCATTTCCGCAGGCTGCATAGACTGCTCGAGGAAGCCCCGCCTCCTCAATGGCCCTATTCTGCCTGCCTGGTCTTAGAAACTGAGAAGGCATTCGACACATTAGACTGGGAATACATGCTCACGGTCATGAAAACAACGGGCCTTGGTAATAAGATGCTGCTAGTAATAAAACTCCTCTATATGGCACCAATTGCAAGAGCAAAAATAGATCAAATGATGTCTGACTCGTTCTAGATTAGCCTCGGCACACGCCAAGGGTGCCCCCTCTCACCACTAGTTTTTGTGCAGGTGATTGAGCCACTTGCAAAGTCTTAATCAATACGGAAGAACCTGGGTTATACTAATTATCGGAGAAGCACATATACATAAGAGACATACTGAGCAGCATACCAGAATAGAAGACTAGGACAAATCTTGGGCGCTTTTAAGACAGGCTCACGCTTGAGGGACACATGGCCCAAGACTTGCCTGTTTCTGATTCACCCTGAATGCCTAGTGCACAAAAAATAGTTAACACCCACAAAATTACATGGGAACCCCTCACTTTTTAATACCTGGACAACAACATTTATCACACCGCTCGCGACCTGATAGACGGCAACCTCATGAGGGCAATCGCCTCTCTGTGGTCTCAAATTGCCTTCTGG
Organism: Calotriton arnoldi; assembly: GCA_963921515.1. NCBI lineage: Eukaryota > Metazoa > Chordata > Amphibia > Caudata > Salamandridae > Calotriton > Calotriton arnoldi. Next base: position 1,448,402 of record CAWUFW010003154.1, on the reverse strand, counting down.
CGGTTTCTCCCCATCACGATGCAAGGCCAAGTTGCACTCTCTAAACTGGTAATGCTGCCGAGACTACTATATCACTTCGTCAATCTACCAATTCCTATTCCTTGCAGCACATTCTACCTACTCAACAAAATGCTGGGGATCTCATCTGGAATAAGGAGAGGCACAGAGTTGCTGGGCACTGCAGCGGTGTTGCTAGATAGTAGTGTTCAAATACCGGGGCCCCTAGACCCCCGTGGTAAGTTACAATTTGGCTAGGTCCACTCTGGCCTATTAATGCAACTGCATAATAGGTAGCCAGAAGCTTCCCAACCACTGACAACAAAAATAACCATTGAAGGTCGGTATATTGCTTTGAAGCGGGTGTCTTTGGTTAGACGACGAACTAACGAAACTCCCCTTTGGTCGGCAATTGGATTCCCGGCGCAAACAAGTTGGTGGGTTTCCAATTGTGGGATAATATTGGTATATGAAATGAAAATGAAATTAAAATTTATAACGTGCACTAATACCCAAACTGGGAGCTGTTTGGACTTCGAACCATATGAAATTGTACACTGACTTGAGTACGATTTGCATAGGTCTATTTTTTTTCAATTTCTACAATTGAGACATGCCATAAATAAATATAAACACAGGTTGAATCCCATTCCCGAATTTTTATAAATTAGAAGCAAAATTGTCCTAGGTAAAAGTAGAGGATGGGGGCATATCCAGTATGTATCAGGCCTTGATGGTGCATACACTGACCGTTTACTAGTGCTCAGATCTAAGAGGATTGAAGATCTTGGAGAATTCGAGGAGGTCAATTGGCATGATGCAAGGGTCTACTATTCCCCAGAGACATTCCAGCGTATGAGGAACACTATCTCCTGATTATATGCATTGTGATGGGTCAATAAGGCATTCCCAATCATATGTATAATAGTACCTGTCATCCAAGTGTATTGATCTCAGATCTGTAAACTTCGGCAAGAGGTAATCAGTATCCCAGTAGACCCAAGATTTACATAGGGAAAACAATAAAACCGATGTTTCAAAAAAAAGTTGATATGATGAATAAGGATCCATGGCTTGGTTTAGACAGAATTGGACGTACATCTGTCATCCCGATTTCGCAAAGTCCACTCAGATGAGGAGGCACATGAGGTATAGAAAGAAAGTCAGGAGAATAGTCATTCAGTTTAGATTGAATTCTGACAATACATTTGCTACATAAGAAGATTGAGCCAAGAGAACTACCCTATAAACTGTGAAAGCTTTTGAGACGCAAAGGGCTTTCTGCTAACTTATGCGGCCACTGATATTATGCCCACCAAAATGCTACGTTTCCAGAGGAGTAGCTCAATGACACAGGAGTTCTAAAGGGTTTTGCGTATCAACATGGTCATAACTGAGTCCAAAGGACCTAACAAAGGGAATACATGCAGTCAGATGTCTCTTGAGAGTTTCAGTAGCCATCGATAGATTCTCACTTGGCCTGTTTCCCTACAAGCTAATGGCTGTGAGGTTGTTCCATTGCACTCCTATTTAAGTGAGGTGACACGAAAAGAACATTGAGCCCCTGGGCAGGTTTCTGTTCTTTACTAGAGCCTAGTGACTGGAACTTAGCAGTCTGTCCTTATACTGGGTTCAAGTGGAGGACTTCCTGCCAGCTGTCAAGATCTTTGGGGTCTCTGATAAAAGGCTAGCTTGTTCAGGAGCCTAAAGCTCAAGATGAATGATGAAAGGAAGGGATATGACATGCCTCCTTCCTCCATGGACAGAAGGTACAATCTCTTGTAGGAAGATGATGCAACAGTTTTGGTAAGCAAGCTTGTCGAGGCAATGTCGGAGTGACCACAATGACATGGCTCTGGGAAGACCAGTGGTCTCAGAGGAGCTAGGAATACAACAACATCCCAATACAGTAATCTTAGCAAGCCAGTAGGAAATGAGGCTCTCTGGCAATTCAAGAGACAAAGTAACAGAAACTGGTGTTCAGGTGAGTTGTAAAAGTGTCTATAGGTGGATGTCCTCAGGTCTCCAAGTTGGGCAGGGGGGTTGAGAACTTACTAGATATTTTTCTATTTGTGTGTCAAGTGTTGATGCTTGTTCAGACTATCCACTATGTTATTACAACATAGGAGACTAGAATGAACATGACATGTTCAGTGTCCATAGCAAGAATCTGGACGGATTGGGTGCCCCCTAGTTTTATATCATAGATGGCGGCAGTGGTGCCATCTGTTTGGATTATCACTATTCTGTGTCTCACCACAGTAGAAATGTTTCCAAATATGTCGCAATCAACCCCAACAGATCAGCCACCCTCCGCAACAGAAGTGTGGTTGACAACAACCTAGTGCCAGTACCCCTGTCCGCCCCTTCTCACGACACCCTCTCCGACCACCCTCTGTCTGGCCTCCTAATCAACTGCCGCTCAGCAGTTAAGCACGCCGCCATCGCAGATATCATACTGAGCCAAAACTTTGACTTAGCAATCCTGACCGAATCGTGGCTCAACGAATCCTCATCTCCATGCCTGGACCTCCTAGTCCCTCCCAACTACAACATTGTAAGGCTGGACAGACAATCTAGCAAAAAAGGGGGAGGCATCGCCTGCATTTATCACTCTAACCTCCTCGTCACGGAACTCCTGGCAGATACCACAGACTCCTGTGAATACCTCGCAATTTCCATATGCAGCAACACCACCCAACTGTGCAATCTGCACATCTTTTACCACCCCCCAGGCACGAATGACGCCTTCACCGACCACCTCATGGAAATCATCACTGCCAAGGTTTCCTCCAACTCTAAAGACATTTTCCTTGATGACTTTAACCTGCATTGGAATGACCCCAAAGATCCTCATGTCAATGCCATCAAAGACTTCCTGGCCGACCAAGCCCTAACCCAAGCCTGCTCACTCCCCACACACTCGAAAGGCGCCACCCTAGACTGGATCATCGCTAAGGAATCAACAGTCAAGCTTATCGCTACAGACCCTTGTGACTGGTCGGACCACTACGCTATCACTTTCTTATTACCTGGCACCCACAAGACTAGGGCACCGCAACAGGCGATCCCTAAACGCTGGGTTAGAGACACCAAGAGCCTTGATCCCAGGGAACTGGCAGCCCGTTGCAAATTTGCGCCACCCCCCCATATCACAACGGTCAGTGACCTCAATGATCATTACTCTGCGACTATAACTAACATTCTTGATGACCTTGCCCCGCTAAAACTAAAAAGAACCCAAATCAAAGACAGAAACCCCTGGTTCAATGGGTCCCTCAACAGCGAGAGAAAGTCCCTCCGGCAGTCAGAAAGAATCTGGAGACAGCACCCCTCAGCCGCGCATTTAAAGCTTCTCCGTCAGGCCAGAAATGCCTACAACAGGAACATCCTCAACTCAAAAAAAAAAATGTTTGGCAGCCTACTCAGCAAACCCCAAATCTGAAGCCTGTAATCTCTACTGATGACGGTTAAAGAACCAGAAGCACAAGTTACTAACTTGTGTAACGATATATCTGTAAGAGACAGTAGTTAGTGACAGATTCCTTACCTTAGAATATCCCCAGGCGTCAGGCTGGATCCGGAAAGTTTTTGCGTAGCAGTACCCTTGCGCGTCGGTAGGCGGCGTCGTGCGGCTCCGCGTCCGTGTCGTGATCGCCGGGATGACGTCGCGGGCAGTACTTAGACGCCGCCCCTGCGCGCTGACGTCAGTTCTGTACATGACTTTCCGCGCCAGGAACGCAGAGCCATGCAAGAAGCTGACATAGGTGTCTGAAAAATACTAGGGCCCTGAAAGGGATGTCCTTAACCCTAGAAATCAGTTCGCAGAACGGGGAGGATGGGTGGGGCGGTAAGGAATCTGTCACTAACTACTGTCTCTTACAGATATATCGTTACACAAGTTAGTAACTTGTGCATCTGAAAGAGACACGTTAGTGACAGATTCCTTACCTTAGAATAGATACCCCAGCAATACCAACCCCGGTGGTGGGTCTGCGAACAAAGATCAGACAAGGAAGTCCTGGAGGACAGAACGGCCAAAGAAGCCGTCCCTCCGGACCTGACTGTCAAGGCAGTAATGCTTTGTAAACGTGTGCAGCGAGGCCCACGTAGCTGCCTGACAGATAACCGGCAGCGGAACACCGCGGCCCAAGGCCGTGGTAGCAGCCGTTGCCCTGGTGGAATGGGCACGCAGCCCAACAGGAGGCTCCTTCTTAGCCAAAGAATAGCAGGTCTTGATGCACAAGGTAACCCAGCGGGAGATGGTTCGTTTGTGCACCGCCCGACCTTTTTGGCGCCCACGTAGCCAACAAAGAGCTGGTCATCCACCCGGAAGTGTTTTGTGCGGTCGATATAGAAGGAGAGCGCACGTTTTGGGTCCAGACGGTGGAACCTCTCTTCCTCTCTGGAAGGATGCGGAGGCGGAAAGAAGGTAGGCAAAGTGATGGTCTGCCCAATGTGGAAGGCAGTAACCACCTTTGGCAAGAAGGACGGACGCGTCCGAAGAACAACCTTGTCTGGATGAACAGACAGAAAGGGAGGTTTGCAAGATAGAGCCTGGAGCTCACTCACCCGCCGAGCGGAGGTGATGGCCACCAGAAAGGCTGTCTTCAGAGTCAGAAGACGAAGAGGACAGTTATGTAGAGAGCTCAAAGGGAGCGCACATTAAAAGGTAAGAACCAAGTTCAAGTCCCACTGAGGCATTACAAACGGAACAGGAGGGAAGAGGTGTGTAATGCCTTTTAAGAACCTGTTAACAACCGGGGACTTGAAAAGGGAGGGCTGATCAGGAGCCTGAGGAAGGCCGAGATAGCACAAAGATAACCCTTGATGGTACCCAGGGCAGAACCCTGTTGGGCCAGAGAAAGAAGGAACAGAAGGACCTCAGAAAGAGGGGCAGAAAGGGGATTCACAGCCTTTGCTGTGCACCATGCCACAAATTTGTTCCACCTGCAGGCGTATACCACCTTAGTGGAGGGACGCCTGGCTGCCAGAATCACATCACAAACTTCGGGAGGCAAGTCGAAAGGAATCAACTGCCGCCGCTCAATCTCCACGCAAGCAGGTGTAGACTGGACAGGTTCGGGTGGAGGACCGTCCCCTGCTGCTGCGACAGAAGATCCTCCCGAAGAGGCAGACGGATCGGGGGATCCACGCTCATACTGAGTAGCTCGGGATACCAAACTCTTCGAGCCCAGTCCGGAGCCACAAGAATGACTTGGGCCCGGTCGTGCCGAATCTTCTTCAACACTCTGGGTAGAAGTGGTATAGGCGGAAAGGCGTACAATAGACCGCAACTCCACTCGTGACGAAAGCGTCGCCGAGCGAGTGCCGCCTTGGAAATTCCAACGCGCAGAACTGATGACATTGCGCGTTCTCTTCGGTGGCGAATAGATCTAACCAAGGCTCTCCCCACTGTAGAAAGAGTCCTTGCGCCACCTCCGAGTGAAGACGCCATTCGTGATCCATCATGCACCTGCGGCTGAGGTTCGTCCGCCCTGGCGTTCAGGGAACCTGCCAGGTGTTGAACCATCAGGAACATGCCCTGATGTTCCAGCCATGTCCAGAGGCGCAGAGCCTCCTGACAGAGGGTCCACGACCCCACCCCGCCCTGTTTGTTGCAGTACCACATGGCGGTGGTGTTGTCTGTGAACACCTGCACTACCTTCCCTTTGACAGAGGGAAGGAATGCCTTGAGTGCAAGTCGGATCGCCCGGAGCTCCAGAAGGTTGATATGGAGCCGGGACTCCGCCGGAGACCAGAGGCCTCTGATCTCCGCCTCTCCCATGTGACCGCCCCATCCCAGAAGGGACGCGTCCGTCACAACTGTGTGCTCTGGCTGGGGAAGGGAGAGGGATCTGCCCATGACCCATTGCCGGTTCGAGAGCCACCACTGCAACTGTTTTGCAGTCCCCTCCGAGATCTGGACGTGATCGGACAGGTTGCCCTGGTGCTGCGCCCACTGGAACTTCAGGTCCCACTGCAGAGCCCGCATATGCCATCTGGCATGATTGACCAGCAGGATGCAGGAGGCCATGAGGCCCAGCAGCCTCAGGGTCATCCGTACCGAAACCCAGGATAAAGGCTGAAAGATCGGAATCATAGCCTGAATATCCCGGACTCGCCGTTCGGGAGGATAGGCCCGAAACTGCGTCGTGTCCAGAACTGCTCCGATGAAAAGGAGCTGTGGAGAAGGAATCAGATGTGACTTCGGCACATTGATGGAGAACCCAGCGAGTGCAGGAGTTCGGCCGTAGTCTGGAGGTGGGAGACGACTGCCTGGGGCGAGCCCGCCTTCAGCAGCCAGTCGTCGAGGTAGGGAAGACTGAAACCCCCGCCCGGCGCAGATGAGCTGCGACCACCGCCATCACTTTCGTGAACACCCGAGGGGCACTGGTAAGGCCAAAGGGAGCACGGTGAACTGTAAATGCTCGAGGCCTACCGTGAACCGAAGGTAACGCCGGTGGGCCGGCAGGACGGGGATGTGGAAATAGGCGTCCTGCAAGTCCAACGCTACCAACCAGTCTCCAGGGTCTAGGGCAGTAAAGACCTGAGCTAGGGTGAGCATCTTGAACTTCTCCTTCCGGAGGAAGCGATTGACGTTCCGGAGGTCCAAGATAGGACGCATGTCCTCCTTGTCCTTTTGGGCACCAGAAAGTAGTGGGAGTAGCAACCACGCCCTACTTCTGGGGTCGGAACATGCTCGATGGCCCTCTTGGCCAAGAGGGCCGTGACTTCCTTCTGTAGAAGCACCAAGTGATCCCCTGACATGCGGTGGATTTGAGGTGGCATGGCTGGGGGGGTGGTCACGAAGGGGAGGGAGTAGCCCCTTCGGACAATGTCCAAGACCCACCTGTCCGAGGTGATGGGACGCCAGTGGTGAAGGTGATGGCGGACCCTGCCCCCTACTGGCGTGCTGTGCACCTGAAAGGAGGGACTAGGAGGGCTTGGAGGCCGCGGACGGGTTGGAGGTGGTGGCCTGACCCGCACGCTGGTTGCCCGAACCGCCATGGCGGTATCCACGTCCTCGGCCACGCGAAGACGCCTGCTGCGCGGGCCGGTGGCTGGGCTGCTGACGTGACTGGGCGCCCCTTCCGTGGCCACGATAGGGGCGAAAAGAAGAAGGTAGCGGAGGGCGTGTAGCAGAAAGGCCCAGGGACTTGGCAGTAGCCCGTGAGTCCTTAAAGCGCTCCAACGCATGGTCTGCTTTGGAACCAAAAAGACCGACTCCATCAAAGGGCATGTCCTTGAGAGTATTCTGGACATCCCCTGAAAAACCAGTGGTTCTCAGCCAGGCGTGGCGACGCAGCGCCACCGTCGTTGCAATAGATCTGCCCAGCGAGTCGGCGGTATCAAGGCCACATCGTATGGTGTATTTGGCCGCATCTCTTCCTTCCGCAATGGCGTGGGAAAGCAGTGTCTGGACCTCCTCAGAACACTGGGGCAAAACAGTCGCCACCGAATCCCACAAGGAGTGGGTATATCGGCCCAAAAGACAAGCGGTGTTGATGGACCACAAGCCAGCACTGGAGGAAGAAAAACCCTTCTTCCCAAATTGATCCAGGCGTTTGGATTCCCTATCCGGAGGGCTGGTAGGGAAGGCGGTTTGGGAAGCGGAGGCTTGGACAACCAAGCTCTCAGGAGTGGGGTGGACAGAGAGAAACAAGGGGTCGCCCGGAGCTGGGCGATGGCGTCGGGACACGTTCCTATCCACAGGAGCCCCTGTGTTGGGCTTGGACCAGGCGCCCAAAGAACGTCAGTAAGTGCATCGTTAAACGGCAGCACAGTCTCCAAGGAGGAGGCCGCCGGCTGAAGCACTTCTGTCAAGAGATTAGTCTTGACCGTCACCGTAGGGAGTCGGAGATGCAAGGCTCCAGCTGCCCTACGCAACACCGTTGCAAAATTGGCTCCCTCCTCCGTAGCCACGGGAGGAGACAGCATGCCAGTGTCAGGGGAAGTATCTAGACCACTGGCATCCCCTAGTTCCTCTGCCCAGTCCTCATCATACTGACACTGCTGTGCCAGAGGGTCCACAGACCCCTCCCAGTCCTCCTGGTCCTCCTCCGCGTTCAAAATAAGGAGGAGGAGGGACATTTGGGACCCAAGGTCCCATCGGCGCCGGATCCGGCGTCGAGCGACGTCGGTCCGACTCCATGTCCGGAGCCGGAGAGTACATGGGGACGACGCCGCCCGGAGCCCCGGGCGGCGTCAGCAACGGCACCGGAGACATCGGCGCCGGCGGAGGCGTGGTCAGGTCGACCGGCGTCGATGGGGGTTGCGGTACCACCGGAACCGGGATCGAGGCCGGGGCCGAAGCCGGAATCGAGGCTGGAGGCACGAGCGACGCCCGGGACCGGAGTCGGCGGCGGCCGCCGGGGCAACACCATCAGGAGCCCGCGGGGCCCGATGGCGCACCGGAGGGACCTTGAGGCCCGAAGAGGCGGGCCATGGCCGACAGGAATTCCTGTATTTGGGCCGGATCCGCCCCGAACCCGGGAAGGACGGGTATTGCGGGGGCGACTCCACAGGCATGTCCGGGGCCGCGGGGCGGGGACGGTGCCGGGAGGAGCCTCAGCCGAGTCGCGAGACCGGCGAGGCGAAGTCCTAGAGCGATGATGCTTTTTGGACTTCTTGTGCTTAGACTTACCGGACGACGGAGACTTCGATCCCGACGACCGGTGAGGACTCCGCGACCTGACCCCTCGACCTCTCACGCGACCGGGGCTTGGAATGGCGCGGAGCCGACTGCCGGGCCTCGAGGAGCTTTCGAGACCGCTCTCGCAAAGCTTTCGGGTTGAGGGCCCGGCAGTCGGAACACGACTTCGTGTCGGGGCCTCGGCCGAGGCAGAAGAGACACTCCAGATGCGGGTCTGTGATGGACATCATCCGAGCACAGGCGTCGCAACGTTTAAAGCCGGGCATCCCTACGACACCATGGAGTCGATTCGAAGAAACAGTGAAAAAATTCACCAAAAAAGTTAGTCAAAAAATGACTAGGGCACTGCTCTTCCCGGATCTGCGCTTGCTGGCGCGGAAAAAGAAGAACTGGCGTCAGCGCGCAGGGGCGGCGTCTAAGTACTGCCCGCGACGTCATCCCGGCGATCACGACGCCGACGACGGACGCGGAGCCGCACGACGCCGCCTACCGACGCGCAAGGGTACTGCTACGCAAAAACTTTCCGGATCCAGCCTGACGCCTGGGGATATTCTAAGGTAAGGAATCTGTCACTAATGTGTCTCTTTCAGATACACGTGTCTAGAGATCAGCACTATCTGCGCCAACTCTGGCGAAACACTCTGAATACTATAGCAAAGCAAGCAACATGAGACTGCATTTACCAGAATGCCAGGGGCGAACCTTGCTGGGGGGTGAAGCGGTGTGCTCCCACCCATGTTCCTGTTCAAAAAAATAATTCTTCAGGTCTGAGCTGGGGAACGCCAAGAACAGACCCCGCAAGCTCTTCGAACTGGTCAAACGCCAAGCCAACAAACTGGCCAAAACATCGAAAGAAACCCCCAAGTCACTAATATCATCTGAGGAATTCTCCTCCTTTTTCTCTGACAAAATCACAGCCTTAGGCAATGAGCCCAGATCCTCCAACTACTCTCAACCCCTTCCAGATCTGCCTCCTCCCTCCGAGCCGCCTCCAAGCGCACTGGACCGACTTCAAAATCTATGACGAACACGCCATCGTGAAAATCCTATCCACCTTAAACCCAAACAACCACTTTAATGACCCACTCCCCTCCAACTGCCTAGCTGCCACCACCCAAATTCAAATTCAAATTCAAAATTTTATTTGATTTAGTTCTCCACTCCAACTGCCTAGCTGCTACCACCCAATCCATCATCCCTAGATGGACTGCAATAATTAACGCCTCCCTGCTTCAAGGATCGATACCCGACTCTCTGAAAGCCGGCCAAGTCCTACCCATCTTAGAAAAAACGGCGCTTGACCCTGCCTCCCCTGACAATTTTAGACCTATTTCTAATATCCCACTCTTAGCCAAAGTTCTGGAGAAGTGTGTGCAACAGCAGCTGAGCCAACACATCACCAACTTCCACCTTCTAGATGACTTCCAATCCGGTTTCAGGCCTGGGCACAGCAAGGAAACCACCATTCTCCACATCGTGGATGATGCCCTTCAAGCCCTTGACCAAGGCAAAACCTGTCTCCTAATCCTCCTAGATCTATCCTCGTCCTTCGACACGGTCAACCATGAAAAACTACTCGAACGCCTCAAACTCAGGATGGGATTGGATGGCTCTGTTCTGGATTGGTTTAGGTCCTTCCTCCATAACCGATCTCAGAGATTCCTAAATAACGGTAACCTGTCCGCTCCTTCTCCGGTCACGGTTGGAGTCCCCCAAGGATCAACCCTGTCCCCTACCCTCTTCAACCTTTAGCTCGAACCGCTTGCCGAAATATTGCAAACTGCAAATGTCTCCTACCATATGTACGCTGACGACACCCAGATCTACATCAAAATCTCCTCCCTCGAGGAGATTCTTTCCCTGAATGAAGCCTTGAAACCGACTGTCCAATGGCTCTCCTCCAATCAACTCAAACTCAACGCAAAGAAGACAGAATTTCTTCAAATTTCCCCACCCAATATAAACTCCGAGACTCAGGTTTGGATTAAGGCCATCACAGCCTTAAACTGCCCTCCAACCATCGTGGACTCGGCCAAATCGCTTGGAATAACCCTGGACTGCAACTTGAGCATGCGGGACCACATCAATTCGATGGCCAAATCAGCCAGATTCCACCTGAGCTACCTAAGAAAACTGAAACCATTCCTTGCTACTCCCGACCTAAAAATGGCAGTCCAGTCTCTAGTCATCTCTAGACTTGAATATGGCTGCTCTACCCTCTCGGGTCTACCCAAGATCTCCCTGGCACCTCTAAAAGCCTGCCTCAACGCGGCCGCCAGACTATTAACTGGCTCAAGGAAATTCGACCATATTTCTCCTCACCTGAACGCTCTGAATTGGCTTCCTCTACAGGCCAGAATCCAACTCAAGTTGGCATGTATCACGCACAAGGCATTATACTCAAACTCCCTGCATATCTTGCTCAGAAACTCCGTGCTATCCGGAGGAACCAGAAACACCCGATCCTCCAGAGACCTCTTGCTCCAACCTGCACGTTTTCGGAAAAGAAAACTTACAATCGGGCCTTTTCTGGGGCCGCATCGAGAATATGGAACTCACTCCCGCCCGCCATTAGAAGAATCCCTTCTCTGGCTCGCTTCAAAAAGGATGCCAAAACCTTCCTAATGGGCAAATTCCTCGCCTAAACTTTGCCTCCTACTCATCCAGAGACCTTGTCCTACTTCCGTCTAATGCATCCCCCTGGAGTACCCGGACACTATCCACCCCGAACTTCCGGGCATCCCTCCATGGACCCAGGGACCTACATTTTCTCGTAAAATGCAAATGTAAATTTAATTGTTTGTCCTTTATCCCTTGTGTACCCAGCCCCCCCCTCAAGTATGTTGGATATTATTGCTGATTCCTGTAAAGCGCTCTGATACCCTAACGGGTCAAGTTCGCGTTCTATAAAAACTTCAAACAAACAAACAAATAACATAAGAATATTGTCTTTAGATCGAACAGCATGCATCTGATTTGTTCCACTAGGCATTGCTGGAGTGTTCCTTGCAAACAGACCCACACCCCTACTTTCAACAACTGCTAGTGACTGCAAGCTGCAGGAAGGGTAGGGAGAGGGCCATCCACCAAGGGGTTAGGAGCATGCACCCATCATTCCAGGGTCGAGACTAAGAATGGAAGGAACAGATTGGTCTTAGTGTTCTGCTAGATGAAACTGCATGGAATCAGTTTGCATGTGATACTAGTCCAATTTAGGATGTCTCTAGTGCTAGAAGCACCGGAACCAGTAAGCTATCACAGTCTCATTGGTCATTAAGAGATTTGCGGTTTGAAAGAATGTAGCCACTTTTTGTGGAGGAGGAAGGCCGGTGTCATTCATTAGTCCAGAATCATCTTTATTAACTGAATCCTCTAGAAAGGATCAAAGGAAGGTTTTGGCTGCATCACTCAGAAACCAAGCCTGATCAGGTCCTCTGTGTAAGTGCTATAACTCCCTTTGCATCCTCCTTGGACACAGATGTACATATACCAATATACCTGTCCCCCTTCTGCTGATGCTGAAAACTTGTCCCTGCAGTCAGAATCTCGGCAAAGACCAGTGGAGGAGAGGAGAGCAAACATGAGAGGACAGGAAGAAAGAGAAAATGAAGGAGTGGCATGGAGGGGAGGATGAGAAAAGGAGAAAAGAATGAGGGGACATGTCTGGGAAGGTGAAGAAGAGAGAGTGGACAAAGGGGAAGAGGATGAGGAAAGGGAAAATGCAGTATAACAATGTTGAAGAGGAGGAGGAAAGGAAAGCAATAGAGGGTGGCAAACAAGAAAAGATTTGGAAAATTAGCAATAGTGGGAGCAGGGATGGGAGGGGTGAGGAAGGGAAGGAGGTAAGGTTGTGGAGAATGGCCAGGAATGGAGAGAGGAGGGGGTGGAGAGGAGGAGGAGAGGGGGGGATAGGAGATGAGAGTGCAGGGTGTGGGCAAGTAGGAAAGGGAGGAACAGGTTCACTGGGTCACATGGTGCCTGAAGAGATGGTTCTTTAGGAGACGGCTAAAGGCCTGAAGGGTGGGTTTAGTTCTGATTTCCCCATGAAGGGAGTTCCAAAGGAGAGAGAGACCCAGAGTAAGACTGAAGCTAGGCATGAGAGTTTCAGTAATTGACAATTGCCAGAAGAAGGTTGGTTTTACTCCTGAGGTCTCTGATGCTGCCAGATAGCTTGAGGAGATTAGACAGGCAAGGAGAACAGTTAAGAATGGATTGCTTTGTATGCTTGACATACCAATTTACCTTTGATTCTATCCACAGTAGCTCAACTAGGATTGGGGTGATGTGAACAGATTTCCTTGATGAAGAGTCTGGTGGTGGCATGCAAGACATATTTGAGAAGCATAAGGGCAAGTTGGAAGGCACCCATAAGAACAGTGTTGCTGAAGTCCAGACGTGACAGAATTATTATGTGAGTTGCAATTTTTAGAAGAGTAGGCAACCAAAGCCTAAAGGTGAAATCTAGCCATTTTGGCGATTTTGTTTAAGTGGGGTATCATAGATAAGGAAGTGTCCAGGATAATCCCAAGACAGTGGAGGAAACAGGGGGTAAGAACACTGCAATGTTTAGTGGCTTTAGCAGGTCAGGATTTAAGGACTTTTTGTGTTTAGGAGAGATCAGAATGAATCAGTCTTTCTAAGATTGAGACATAAGAAATGATCCTTCACAGAGACCTGAATGTTCAGAAAGGGCCATTTGAAGAATAAGGATGTCAAGAAGTTTAGTTATTCTGAAACAGATGTGGGTGTCACCATTGCGTTGGTGAATAGAGACACATGTTCCATCACAAAATACAAAGAGGCAATCCACATATAAATTAAGAGTTGAAGTCAGAATGGAGCGTTGCAGGACCCCACATGATAATAGGGGCCAGCTCAGAAACGTTGTCTTCCACCTTTGCAATTTGACAGTGGCTAGAAGGAAATGAGGTGAACAGTGTCTTTAAATACAAAACAGCGTTTGAGGTGGAAAAGCATGCGTTTATGATTATTTGGCCCTTTCTGACCAGCTCCTTCATGAAAAAGACACTCAACTACCTATATTAGTTCTTTGGATGCTGACTGAAGCAGAGGCAGCTTGGATGGAGTGGATACAGCACATGAGAGCATAGCTATTCTTCACTAGTAAGATGACTACTGCATCAGTGATTTGGTTCGCTTTGCAGAAATGGATGAAAAACCCTCCCCCCCCCCAGGAGTGGACTTGGCCTCCTGAAATTGTGCCAGCGAGTGTCTGATCAGTTTTCAGGAAGTCACTGTAACTTCCAAGCCTTGGCTGAAGGTGGGGAGTTGGTTCTTTTTCCATCTGAAGTGACTCCTCTTCGACTTTCTTGGGGGAAGAGGAGGCTGCAGCTACGTTTTATAAGCAAAAAGATTAATGAGTCTTGAAAAAAAGGTGACCTTCACCAGCTGGTATAGTGGAGGAGACTTCTTCAGAACCGCTTGGATATCACTCTGCAATTTGGACATGACTGTACCCACCTGGAAGACCTCAGAGCACAGCCATCATGGGATGAAACAAGTTCTTGCCATTGAAGGGGAGGTCAGTAACCTTTACCTGTGCCTTCAGCTTCATGTCCGAGGACTTGAGTGGGAAGTGCCAGCGCCCAGACAAACTGGAGCTCATGATCATAGTGACAGTATCAATGAGGCCCTTGACTGTCTGTAATTTCTGTTAAGTAGCTTCCATGAACTGGTGGAGTATGAATTTGTACTCTTCCTGAACACAGATCAGGAGCAATGAGGTGTATCCTTTGAACGAGTGACAGGGACCTGAAGTGCCTAAGGTGACACATGGTGCTATACCAAACTCCCAAACTCCCAAATAAATAAAGAAACTGACCTCACAATGGTGTGGCCATTCACTTTTTCTCTGGGAGAACCTGTCGAATGGGTGCATTTTCTTGTCACATATATTTAGACATTTCACCTTCTTTTCCATGCAAGGGAACATCACTTTTTCTCTGAGACAAAAAACAACCACCACCACCACAGTTGGAGACAGGGGATTTCAAGACACATAGACTGAACTTTCCTTGGGAGTCTGGTACTCCGAGATGGCAGACTCAAAGAAAGATTCCCTTTTAATCTCTGGAGCCTCTTTGAGAACCTATGACTCTATGGCCAAACCAAGTATGGCTCTGATGGGGGATCTATTGTAGCCACCTTTGCTTAGATGCTTTCATTCACTAAGAGCCTTAATGGATAGGGCATCTGTTGTGATGGGAATGTCTCTTGCATGGTATCAAGTTGTGTTTCCCTGCCCTAACTGTCCAACTGCGTGCATCTGGCATCCTGGTTTTGGATATAGCCCATGCATTCCTGGAAGTATGCACCAAAGGTGCACTCATTGACAGAGGACTACTATACCTCTGTGTATGTAGCCTATGCCATACATGCAGAGTGTGAGTGAATGAGTTTGAGTTCTAAGTGTGAGAGTGTGTGTGTCTGTTTGTAAAAGCCAGAGTAAGTGAGGCCTGTGGGATCCAATTTGTGTGGGCCTAGCCTTTACAAAAGATGGGGGGGTGAGGTGATTCTCCCAGACTTTGGAAGTGTATTACTGAAATTCCTGAAGCTGAAGGTAGGAAACCTAGATATTGAAGTGAGGGGAGTGGAGGCCCATCTCCTTTAGAAATTAATTTAGGCATTTTGCTAGCAAGGAGCTGATTAGCTTTCTGGAATATTGCTATTTGGTAGATGGCAAGAAAGATGGGAGAAACAGCAGACTCTGTTGTGCAGAGGTGAAGAAGCCTTTAGTTGAGGCCTTTCCTTTATTCTATTCCCGATTACTCCTTTTGTTGGCTGATGAGAGCCAGGGGCATAACCCTCACATCTATTTGTGCTTCTGTTGCGGACGCTCCAGGCTGGAGACTACCCTGCTGTGAGAAGCATCACTTTACATAAAGGCTGTGTCTGGAGAGCAGCATGGAAATGACACTTGAAAGAACAACCACATCAAACTGGTTCCATAGTTGCTGATGGTGGATACACATCTTTTGCTTGAGTTTGGTGTAAATAATGGTACCTAATTATCCCATTTGTTGTTCCAGTACAAAGTCCTCTGTAGCTCCGAAAGGGAATGTTACACAGAGTTCTCAGAAGAATGCTTTGCAACCAAAGGTGGTGTCAACCTAACAGCCAGCTTCCCTGAAGTGAAGTGCCATCACCTCCGTGTGGATCTCTTGCTGGAAGAACTGAGTACCTGGTATGAAGTGCTTGGAAGCCTGACTGATGAGGGAAGGATCCTGCTAACCCGCAGAAGGAGTATCTCTTCAACAGGAGAGAGGTGCATTGTGTTCCAGGTACGCCCAGAACAAAGAGACTAAGGAGAACGATTTGAGGACTCCGGTGTCGGTGGGCCTGCGTTCTCTCTGTGCTGGTTTCTCGCCTCCACAATTAACCACAATTATCAGGATCCCAATAGCTGAAGCCCCATTGGGTTGTGATTGCGTGTCAAAGTGTTCGCCCTGTGCGTGGCTTTAAGTGCTCAGAGTCATCAGACTGTGCATGGCTGCAAGTGCTCAGAGTCACCGGCCTGTGTGTGGCTGCAAGTGCTCAGAGTCACTGGCCTGTGCGTGGCTGCAAGTGCTCAGAGCCATCGGCCTGTGCGTGGCTGCAAGTGCTCAGAGTCATCGGCCTGTGCGTGGCTGCAAGTGCTCAGAGTCATCGGCCTGTGCGTGGCTGCAAGTGCTCAGAGTCATCGGCCTGTGCGTGGCTGCAAGTGCTCAAATTTGATTGTCCTGTGGGTAGCCACAACTGCCCAGAGTGATAGGCATGTGAGTGGCCGTGATAAGTGGCGACAACTGCGTGTCCGTGCATGGCTACATCAGCTGACATTGTGACCTGATAGAAGAGGCTGCATCTGAGGCCTTCGCCAAGGATCAGTGGTTTGATTGAGAACATGGCAATAAAGGATTGCCACCTCTGCTTCTGGCAGGCCCACTGCATGAGTGCAGACCAGTGAACGAAGGAGTACTCATGTATGACGCTTCTGGTTAGTATGCAACTTCTCTGGTGAGAGGGTGCAAAAGCACGGAAGAGCCAGTAGCTGAACCAATCCTATGGAGACTGATCTTGAGTGTGTGGCAAGACCGAGAAGTAATTACGGAGCACACTGATTTCAGGAGAGATATAGCTGCATCAGATGCATATTCTCACAACTTCCTCATACACCATAGATTTGGGGTGGGGGAGGGCACTTAGACCAAGGGCAAACAGAGCTTGGATCAAGGGAGAATATTTGGGGGCACAGAGCCACATCACTGCCAGACAGTACCAAGAACACTACACTGCATCTTATTATATTGTGTAATATTACATCCTAATGGTTTAGCATGCATTAAGGTATTTCTTCCTTGAAAAGATAAGATCTGGGTTGGACATTCATTTATTGTGCTGGTGTGTGATTGAAAGCTTAGAGTTCGAGCATCCTCCACAATTACTTCCTGAGAAGCCTTTGACCGCTCACCAGTGTGATAATTGATAGTCAAGTACAAAAGGGGTTGCACTTGGCCCAGTAAACAAAACCATTGTAGGAAGGGCCTGGGACTTCAGAGGCAAATTACCTCAACCCCCATAGTTGAGGCCAAGTAACCCATGCTTGCCCTGTGGTCTCCAAATAGGGTCTAACAGTGTCCCCAGCCTTGGCCTGGACAGTATGGCTATACCTTATCGTACAAGGGCAACTGTTATTCCCATGGGAACCTGGGTATCCACTACTTAGTGTGATCGGGGACGCTGTTCCCTTGGCGGCAGATTTCCTACCTAGAATCCTGCGCCAGTGGATGAGTTATAATTTCTCTCCCTTGTTGGTACTACCAGGGATTTGCCCTGAGTAAGTACCTTATCCTTCTATATAATCTTTTGGTTTCAACACCGGGTGAGTTTCACCTCACCCCGTATGCATTTCTTGACAGCTATACTATTTTGCTGTCACTAGATGATGTCCCCTTATTGTCCTGTCGAGACACTATATCTAGTTACAAGGGTCAAAACGTCGTGACATTACATGTACAAACAAACCCAATTAGTCTAATTATGAAACCGGCTGAGGCACATAAAGCATAAGGACTGAAAATTAAATTTGTGTTCAACATCAACTTCAATTTGTGTTCAACAACGCAAACTAACCCTCATCTCACGGAATATTGCAGGGCTAAGCAGCATCTTTAAGGAAAAGGCCACACAAGACTACCTCGCAAAGGGGGACATTTTGTGCTTTCAGGAGACCTGGGCTAAGCCAACCACCCCAATTGGCGGCTTCTATGAACACCACATACCAGCGACCAAAAAGACCATCAGGAGGTCTATCCATTTTTCTAAATCATGCTTGCAAATTAAAAACTACAGCCATAAATGTAGAAACACCCGACCTCCAAGTCATTACAATTGAGGGGCTGAGAAAGTGACCATTACCTGCTACTAATTAATTGCTACATTAGTCCAACAAAATGTCAAACGCAACTGGCCATGAAATCCTTTATCAGCATCCTGGAAGACAAACTCATCAGATTTGAGCATCATAATGTGATAATTGCTGGAGATTTTAATACAAGAGGTCTGAATAATGTCCCAGCTGCACCCAGCAATGGGAAGAATGCGGGCCGCTGATCTCCCTCCTTAAAAACTTTAAGCTACAATCCACTCATGGAATTTTAAAAAAACAGCCGCCCCTCATGGATCCCCAAGCCGACCTTTAGGAATATATCCACCATAGATTACATTTTAATCAATGAATGGCAGGCACATAAGTTGTGCGACTTTGTAGTGGATGACAGAGAGGAAAGTGACCACAGGCCACTTCGTGCCACATTTAGTCTGGCCCTGGAACCAGCGGAATCTCAGGAAATAATTGGCGCACCCTTGGGTGAGGAACGATATATAACCCTTAAAAGATTCAAATGGACCGCCAACCTTAGTAACAGACTGTTGGAGTATGTAGCCGCAAGGGAGGAGGTATTTCAGATACGGCAGACAATGAACATCTTAAGTCTTTGGGAAATGCTGACTGCGGATTTACAGAAGAGCCTGGGAAATGCCCACCAAGTAAGAAGAAGCTCTAATTCAAAACAACCTTCGCCGGAACTAAGAGCACCGAAGTGCCTGAAACAATGTAAACGTGCTCTTAGAAAGGCAATTAAGACAAAAAAAAAAGGAGTCCATTCGTCACAGATGACCCCCATCTCGGCCCTGCGAACCACATATACGAAGAAAGTGTGGGAGTTGAAAAGACAGCAGACGGAAAAGAACTGGCTTAAATTGTTCTCACTAGTTAAAGACAAAGATAACATCAAGTTATGGAGATACATCAATAGCCTGAGCTCCCAAAGCCCGCCCAAAGAAAATAGCGTCACTGGCAACGTGTGGGAACAGTATGTGAAGGGTCTGTACACGAGTGAAACATACAAGGTGGGCCCTCCCATCTCAGAGTGGTCTCTGGCCACAGCCGAAGTCATCAAACCCCAAAGCACTCAGGAAGAAACCACAGTGCCCAGTCAGTTTGACGGTTACACAGAGGAGGAGACCGCCAGGTACATCAGGGCAATAAGAACCGATGGGGCCCCAGGACCAAATGGTATTCCTGCTCAAGATTTTAAGTCCGCTCTAGCTTTCTTTGCACCCATTCTTACTCCGCTATATAATCACTCATATGTCACAGCAATATTCCCACAATCCTGGAAAGGCTCAATCCTGTTCCCAATACACAAAAAGGGAGACCACTTGAACCCTGCCAACTATAGGCTAATAGCCCTGCTCAACATCGAAGCAAAGGTCTATGCCCGCCTACTACTAAGGGACCTATAGGACTGGGTGGAGAAGAACGTTATCCTCCCTCCCTATCAAACTGGCTTAGGGCAAACAGCTCCACTATGGACAACATCTTAGCGCTGTCTTACCTATCGAAGCAAGCGGTAACGAGTAACAGGCTGTCCTTGTTTTACTGCTTTATACACTACTCCACGGCCTTCGACAGAGTCAATCGAGGACAACTATGGGCAAAACTCGAATCCTGGGGGATCCCAGCAACCCTCTTAAAAGCGATAAAAGCCCTTTACAAGGGGACATGGGTCCGGGTTAAACTAAGTCCAACAACTGCAACCCCGAGAATTGAAACTAACACCGGGCTAAAGCAGGGCTGTGTTCTGGCTCCACTATTATTCAACCTGTACACTGCAGACCTGGGGCAAGCTCTGAAAGACGCCAGCCTAGTACCTCTGAGATTCGGCAAGATGACCCTCGCAACCCTTCAGTATGAGGACGACACAGTGATCATGGATCACACCAGGGTGGGTCTCCAAAGAGCATTAAAAAGTCTAGCAGTGTATAACCAGGAAAACAGCCTGCAAATTAACGAGAACAAGACAAAGATAATAATCTTTGGCAAATATTCACATAAAAAGCAAGTATCCTGGTCTCTGGGCGATCACCGAATTAGGACAGCTACATCCTACAACTATTTGGGGGTATGGGTAACAAAGTAGGGCTACAGCAGCTAAACACAAAGGAGCTAACGCTGAGAATCAACAGAATAATTCTGTCACTTAGACGTTTAAGCTATCGCCTAGCAAGTCCATCCATAGAGCCCATGTTGACAGTAATTAGGGCAAAACTAATTCCAGCAATTACCTATGGTCACTTAGCCTTCCCAGGCGCTCTAGAGAAATCCATCATCGCAGCCCAGATAAAAGCTTATAAGATCATGCTACAGGCGCCCAGACAAGCAAGGAACACCAGGTTAAGACAGGAAATAGGACGAAACTGATTGGACTTGGCACTACAGGGGGACCTAATAAAATACTATATTAGAGTACTTAAAGCCCCCAAAACTACTCTCAAACACTTTCTAAAAACGATTTTCAGGGCAGCGGGATCCCCACGGCACTCTAAGCTGGACCAAGCAATAGATTGTCTGAAAATAGAGGCAGAGAGCATGCCCCTTCATGAAATTCCATACACTGCCTGGGCTAAAGCGGTGAAGAGCCACGTCCAGGCCATCTCGTTTGAACTGCATCGTTCCTCACTCCAGCACAACTCCCTTACACTGGCACTTGACAATTCATATATTCCTGGGAAAGCTCAACCTTACATGCGAGACCCACTCTCAGCTCAAGCGAGAAGGAAAATCCTGTTTTTGAGCGCCAACATGGGCGCAAAAAGACAACACTGTCTCCTGCCGGCTATGCAATTATCACAGGGAATCCAGGTTACATCTTCTATGCTGCTGCCCCAAGCTGGCCAACGATCGCCATCGTTTGCTACGCCCGGTCCCAAGGGATAAGGGCCTCAGAACTTGCAGGGAGGCTTTGGAATGGTGCTTCTCAGAAACTACTACCTGCTTACTTGCTAGAGCCGGCAAGTTTATTCATCAAATTAGAACTGCACTTGACTCCCAGCAACAGGCAGCAGATTCCAGGGTCGCAATTATTCAGTAATTAAACCAGCCGGCGCCCTAGCTCTGACGGATGTCATTCAATCCAGGGGCTCTCATGCACGGACAATCAGATTATAAAGAGAGAGTGGGGCCCAGTAGGGGGCACACCAAGAACTCTTATCAATGACAACCTATATATGGAGGCAATGACACTGATGGATTTTTATAAAACTATTGATCCTAACAGGACTAAGCAAAAATTGGCGTGAAAAGGAGTTGATCCCACATTTTAATTAATTTTTAATTTGCAGTCTTAAAAGGACACAAAGCAGTAAACAGAGCCCATGCAGGCATGGTGCATTTTTACTTTGAATGCTGGGAAGCACCATGGGGGAGGGCGGAAGGGAGGAGGGGTGTTGCTTATGTGTTTTATACTGTAAAGATTTTAAGTAATCGTACGGTTAATAAAGAATTCAATTCAATTCAGACTGAAAATTCATGGTTGTTTGGTATCTGGAACACACATCTGTTTTTGTTGCCATTTTGATCTAACTTAATTATTGTTTCTTGGTAGTTCTGTTCACATGGGACACAATGCACTGTATGGGTCGGCTTGATTTATGACATTTGTCTATTTACTATTACAAAATGTATGAATTCGATTGATGTTTCTTTTTAAGATGTTTACATTAATTGTTCTCATTAACTGTTGCTGATTATCCATAAAGTTGACTAGTGATACCAATGAGAACCATAGCATGGCAGCTACTGGTTAGATGCATTCCCTCGTGGTCTCTGATGCCCTCTCCAGATCAATGTTTGTATCAATGTTCAGCTCCCGAAATGAGCCCTCTTGTCAGGAGGGAAGTTGAGAGATGCTTCTATGATTGAGGCATCCATTTCTGATTGCCAGATGGAAAGGCATACACAGAGGTTGGTGGACCAGGAGATGCATTGGGACTGGTGGTGAGAAATGGAACAGATTGATGGAGGCACTCAGATGGTCCTTTGGTTTTGGGAGCTGCACCAGAGTCTTTGGGTGTTGCACCAGAGATTGATGAAGCTGAACGAGAATATACAGGAACTGCACCTCAACTTACGGCTTGCAGGCCATGGTCCTCACTAGCATTCAAATTTGTTTACAAAACACTCTGAAAGGAGTCTGATATGTCTTTGAAGTACAGAATAGAAGAAAACCCACAGTCAAAATCCAGGGAGCTGCAAAGAATTTAGTAATTACTGATCCAGCGTCTTCTACCTTGAAGAGTCGGATGATCCAAAATATATATTTCAGACACGAGCTGTAGGAAACAATGCCAA
This sequence comes from Calotriton arnoldi, assembly GCA_963921515.1. Taxonomy (NCBI): domain Eukaryota; kingdom Metazoa; phylum Chordata; class Amphibia; order Caudata; family Salamandridae; genus Calotriton; species Calotriton arnoldi. The sequence continues at coordinate 1,426,059 of CAWUFW010003154.1, read as the reverse complement.
CTTTTGCTTCTGCAGGATTTCAACAGCCGGAGAAGGCTGCAGTGGGCACATGCTCAGTGTGGTGTGCCTCCGGGGTCAGGATGACCTCTCAACGAGACTGTAGTTGGTGAGTGTGCAGAGAGGCTAGCGCAGTAAGGGCGTTGGCTATTAGTGCTTCTTTGCGTTTCATTGGGAACTACTCTGTGCCTGACCACAGGGTGAAGGGTTGCCTCCTGTGCTATTCTTTCACAGAGAATTTCAACTGAGGATGTGCAAGTTTGCATCTTAAATGCCACATGCACCACGTTGAGTTGCCTGTCAATGGAAAACACTGCGGTAGGAAATTGTCTCTGCTCAGGAAGGACAATGGAACCACAGATTACCATCTTCTCCGTTGCTGTAATCACAATGTCCGCCTTGTGGATAACAGAGCAAAGCAAGAAGTATGAGAACCAAGAGATCAGGGCAACCATAAAAATATTTAACTAATGGTGGAAGCTTCGAACCTTTTACTGCTAATTATCTTACTCTCACCCCAATCTGCATTACTTTTCTGCACTTAACAGGCAGTAGCAAAGACGGCAAACAACCCAGTTGTACTTCTCACAGATTCAGTGCCAGCTTCACTTACAGGTTAGAAGTAATGGAAGAATGTGCTATAAGCTAGATGGAAAGGGCAGTGTGAATTGTTTGCTGCCAGCTTCCAGGCTTGTTATGTGTTACTTCTACAGCAGAGAAAATTGGGGGTGAAAGACCATGGAGGTCATTAAGATGCTTAAAAAACAAATACTCACTGGTAGGTTGAAAAAGCTAGGAGCAAGTCCTCAGTCTTGAATTCTGGAGGGAAATCATAGATTTCAATAACATGGGAAAGATCTGAATCATCCAGGTCCAATTCTGTGGGCTGGTGACTGTAATAATTATATCGAGGCTCCTGGAAGCTTTCCTCATTTTCTTTATTGCCTGCTAACTAGAAAAGAATAAAGAAGTCAGATAAACTCTTCTATTTCAATTTTATTTTTAATTTACAAATTCAAAATGGTACTTCTTGCCATTTTAAACTCTCTTATGTAGAAACAGTTGCAATGGCAGCACACTTGTTCCATTGCAAATTTCTTTCACCAATACCCTTGGGGATCTAGAATGAACTGCCATTCCTTGCCTGTCATATCCCAGATAAAATTCAACAGTGCCAACGTGTTACAACAGGAGTTGGTGCATCAACACATGCATTCATTCCAATGCAGGGAAATAAAGTTACAAGATGAAACACCTGGGCTGTCTGGCAGCCTGGACAAAACAACTACCTGTTATCTTAACTTCACTGCAACCAGTCGTCAAAGGTTGCTGTTTGCTCAGATTCAAAATACTTCTTTAACGCTGTTAGTCACACCAAACTTATGCACTTTCACAACCTATCGTGAGTTTGATTACTGAACTTCGGTTGAGTGTACAATGCAACTCTTCTTAAAGGAGTGAACAGGGAGCCAATGATGATGGTCAAACACCTGCCGATGAACGGAGTGGCAGTACGTCAGCTGATCTGCATAGTCTGTCAGGTAGATACATGGGTGATCACAGCACTAGCAACTGTAATCATCTACGTAACAGCTGTGTCCACCACATACAAACCTCTCCTGGCCCATTAATTCGAGGAAGGATCAGAGAAGTGGGTCAAGTTGTAGCCAATCTGCCATTTACTGAGGCTCAATGAAAGAGGCATTAAAGTCTAAGTCAAAATATTATCGTGGTGAAGGGGGTCTCAACATTCTGCATTTTGGGCTTCTTAATGTAGTTTCCCTACAAAGCTTGCTAAGGCATGCCTTGGTGGGAGAGCAAGAAGCATGCAGATTCCTTGAACTCTGAACATAAACATTTATGTTAGTGAGACAGCCTATGAAATCTAACAGTCAGAATCTGTGCACCATCCCCGACAGGGAACTGTCCACCTCCATCAAAAGAATGCTTTCTTAGAAATATTCTATCAAACACTATTAACTTCCGGAGTTTTTCCAATCTACACAAATCATTCATAAAGAGAGGTAGCTACATCCACTTAAAGCAAGGAAATTTCCCCCTTGGCTTACAACTAAGCATTAAACTTTGGTTGCCCTGTTACACACTTCATTTATCACTAGGCAAAGAGTTTACAATCTCCTGTAATTCTGTATCCATTATGTTGTTATGGGCTGTGTTGCTGGAAAAACTGAAGAAGGGTGCAGACATGTACACAAGTTGATGAGGACAGGCTATTATCAGTCTAGGAGTGTCTGCTGTTGTCTCTTTTCATATGTGTTGCCTGTGTGCTTTTTGAAACTCTAACGGTGGGTCAAATATGGATTGTAGTAGGGTAGGCAGCCACGCTGACAGAAAACGTTTGATGTCAGGCCCCTCTGCTTTCTCAGGATTCCCCAAAATGCAGATATCCCTGCAAATATGATCCGCCAGTCTACGGTGCATATTCCAAAGCTCAGATCTCTTGTCTGAAGCCTTGTCCAGCCTTGACTCCAGGTCTGCAATTCTGCCCTCTGTACTTGCCAGCTGTGATTGGAAGGAGTTGATGTCTGTGCGTAGGCTTTTCAGTTCACTGGTGTTGTCAGTGATCGCTTGTTTAATGGAGACTATGGATACTTTAATAGTCGCCAGTTATGTAAGGTAGATGCCTCCATGTTCTTGCAGGATTGCATTCTGTGTGCCGCTTGCTCTGCTACAGCTTCCGAGAAAAGAAGTTGACTCAGTATCTTATTGCCCCATTTAGTCACACCCCACTGTCGTATTTGCAAGGTCACAGGATCATAACACCCACATTTTTGTTGCGGGATTGCATTTTGCGTGCTCATTTCTTTGTTGCAACTTCTAAGGAAGGAAGTTGTCTTAGTGCTTTGTTATCCTGTTTGGACTTGACGCGTTATCGTATTTCTGAAGTCCTCTAGGGTCTAAACACCATAATTTCATTGCAAGATTACACTAGTGCAAGTCTGTGACTTATGTAATAGTCCATTACCGTAGCTCCCTGTCTAATGGTGCTATGACAAATAATTAGAAGTGAGTGCGTCACTTCCAGCATAGACTTACCTGGAATATTCTGTGGTGGATGGCTACAGAGTTACCAAGTGCGTGTTGCCGCCCAGTTGGTCCTTGCTAGGATCTGCCATGCTGGTATTCTGGTAGGGTGTCCTTGTGTAAGGAAGGACAGGCGGCTTCCCGGTATATAGAGATCATCAGCAGCACCAACACTCTTTGCGTCTACAGCTGTTATCTCCTTTTCACTGGTGCTGTTTTGAAAGAAACTGAGAGTGCTCAGCTGATTTATCCCTAGCCAAAGAAGCTGGCCGTAGATCTGGTCTCGATAGCAGGCATGCATGCAGGCTGGGTTTTTGGCGTCAGTTGACACCTGGCTGCTCGGAGTTCTAATTATTTGGGGGCTCTATTTAAGGCAAGAGTAATGCCTCATTTGCCTTACTTTCAGGCCAGAATCAGCATAGCCTGCTGAGAAACCAGCCATGCTTTCCAGGGCTTGGCCTCCTCCCTCCAGCTTATAAGCTCCTAAACGTCCACCTACTAAAAACCATCTGGAAAGACATGCTTGAATTGAATAAATGGGCTGCTTTCAAAATACGGAACTCCAATAGGACCACATGCAACTAATAAAGGTGATGTTCTCCAAGTCAACTTGACAACCAGAATGTATACATCTGGTATCAGGAAAAACAACTCATTTCAATCTAAAGTATTTGCCCTCATCAACAACCGAATTAGAGGGGCAGTCTGATTGGGGCGCTTCCTACATTGCACACAATTTTTAGGTAGCTTCATTGACACAACGCACATTTAAACCTTCCCCTGCTTGTTGTCTTCTGGCCTAAGTCTGAAAACAAAAGTGGTAAAGGCTTTTGGAAGTTACTATAACAGTCAAGCCACACAAGGACAATGCTTCTAGAAAGGCTCATCAAGCTTGCAGGATCATACAGTTTTAGATTATTCTGTGAATCTGTTGATGGAGAATGGGCTACAAGTCCTTACATCTTCTTCCTATTTTTTTTGTATACATATAATCTGGGCCTAAACTAGACTTACCAAGTAGAGCTTTTACACTCTTCACTCTTGTAGAGATGAAACTCAACAAAAAGTATACTAGTTCACCTTTTTTGGATTGCAAATAAAGCAAAAGCCAATAGGTTGACGTTTTGGTCTCAAAAGGAATATCTTTTGCAATTTAGGCACAGAATATACATGCAATCTACTGCAGGTGTTGTAGCACTTTTCTTAACTTGGTCTCCAGAGTGCAACTGTAATATATGGCGAGAATCAATGGCACAGTTCTGAACTAGTTCACGTATTTCGTACTTACAGTACCCACGTTCAATCATCGTTCATATCAGAGATATCAACTTTGGAGTCTCTCATGGCTCAACACTCTTGCCATTTCCTTCAATTGATAAATGTTCCTGCTGTTCTCTATCCTGCCACTTCAACGTCTATTTTTAAATGTATGCAGTTACAACTCGAAGCCACAGAGTGAAAAGGCATCAGGGCCTCAACCACGGCTCACTGATTGCCTGATACATGTGCAAGCATACATACAGCAGAGTCAGTGTGGACTCACTGAGGCTAAAACGGAGATCATATTAATAGGTGGAATGTGTGCGCATGGCGCATGCTGCAAATTATGCTGTATGTTAGGTGCATTGCTAAACATTAGTGGCAAATTTAAATGGTTTTGTGTGTTTGAGCCAGAACAATTACTCAGTTTATATCTGTGTTTTTTTCAGTGAATTCCATTTTTTGGGGGTATTATGCACTTAACTTCCAAACACCACTCTGCATAGGCTTTGGATGTGTGTTGGGAACCAGGCCGGACTTGCGGCCCTGTCATAAGCCCAAGCACGGGAATCCCACCTCCTTTCCACAGGGCCTGTGATCGTGCACAGCACATATGGGTGCAGTGCCAGCAGCAAGCTGGGCCCTGAGTCCAAACCGTCACAGACACCCAAGCGAGATGGCTAGCACCAGAACTTAACCTGCAGTGGGCAAACTGCACAGCGGAGGTTGAGGGCCCCATTTCCTGCGATTCAAGCAAAGCAAGAGACTCATTGTGTTTGGCTCTGAGGGACTTCTTTTTTCTAAATAATGCCCTAAACTTGCGAGTCGGGAACAAAATGGAAATCGATCCAGCACCTAAAACGGCTGCTCGCAAGTCGGCCGTTTTTTCTCTACAGTATTTAGCATTTTCCACATATCTGCGTACCCTTGACCACTGCTCTGGGGCTGGTAACATTTAGGGCTGCCCCTACCGCCACACCCCCAATGGTTGCTAAGTATTATTTTTTATACAAATGAAACTCGCATGTCAGAACCAACTCGCAAGTTTTCTAAATGGTCAAAAAAATGTCAACCTAATCAAACTGTGTAAAAAATTCAAAATGTGATTATCAATGTCAAAACGGCAGATTTACAATAGTGTTAACCATTTACACCTGCTTGGTAACTTTTTAAAACCCATAGATCTTAAAAACTACTGAATGGATTTCCACTAAACCAAAGGAAGTGTGCTTTCTTAGTAAAGTACTACTTTCTTGCAAAATCTGGTTTAAAGCCGCTGGAGACAAGAGCAACATTTCCTATAGGAGATAAAATAGTAAAAACACAAGTTTTTTTTATCAGTAGGCGACCTTCACAAAACTTGACACGTACTCACACATATATATAATACATATGTACACACACATACATTAGTGGCAGTGTTGATACAGTGTCTCATCCACGTTTACTAGTTCCTACGTTTCTTCGTTCCAATAGTTTTTTGCTCTTAATTTTAGACAAATATAAGTGTAGATGGCATCCTTCTAGATGGAATAAGTCGCCCATGCCTAACCTTCCCTTGGGCAAGTTAAGTTAGTGTCTACTGGAGTTTGAAAGATAAAAGGCCTGTTTTGATGATTCTATATCATGAGGTGATATCCAGAAAAACTTGCTGCGTCTTCTCTTCAAATTGTATTTTATTGATTGATCTCTCCATGCACGCTTACCTCCAGTCTATGAGTCCCTGGCCCCTTAGCCTCCTTCAAATCCTAGATGTTAACCTACTTCATCAACAGACATGTTCAATGATTTATTCAATATATTTTACAGTAATCAAATACCAAATCTGTGAACCTTCATGTATGAGAACTTAGATTATTGTATTCACTTTTTCTCAGTAAATGGACGTTTAGAATCAAAAGGATTGGGGACATATCCAAAGGAAGCAGTTCCTGTAAACTGCAAAGTTGTAGTGAAGCATGTTTGTCCTTAACTGTACAACCACCAAACCACGAATACATAAAAGCCATGCTGCAGAAAGGGCTGGGACAAGCATTCCCTCCTTAAAACATTCTGATGACTCATCACACCAAGAAGGCTCCAGAGAAAACCTGATCTCATGGCGTCTTGTTTTTTTATAGTGCAATGTGCTGGTATGCACACGAGGCATCTTCAGCTAGTTCTGGTTCTTTCTCAGTGAAATCAGATTTCAGATCAAGCTTAGAACAGGGTCACAAACCCCGAGCAGACCGATCACATAGTGCCAATAAAAAAGGTAGCTCTTGCTCCGTCTTCTGAGCTTTTGTTTGCAATGGCTATCTCAGAGTCTAGGTGGAGAAGTCAGTAGGTTCGCCATTTAATCAGTTACCTTTGGACTGCATGTTCGAGACGCATACATATCAACGATCTCAAATCAAGGTCTACCCTCCCGATTTTTAAATGGTTAGTTGACTTCCTGTAGTGCAAGACTGTATGGAGCAGAACAAACAGCACAATATGAAAGTTAAATATCCACGAGATGGAGAATATATATTGGCTAAGTGATTTACCCTGAACTAGTGGAGGAAAAACATGCAGATGGGCTTAACAGGCAGCCTTTCTATCGCTACAAAGGTGGGAAAAAGTATTAGGATAAGGGATTTTAAACCAGAGGTCTGTTGTGCATGGACATGTTTTTTTTGCAATCTTTTTTTATTGGCATTTTGTGCAACCAAGAGTTGGGGCGAAAACGTCCTCTGCATGGTAATGGACGTGCACCCCTGCCCTGAGTGATCAGCTGTACTGGATCTCTAATACTGATTTTTGTTGTTCTACGCAAACACGGATCATGCGTCTGCACCATGACATAGGTCTGTATCATGGACTGCAGTCTTGTTGGGCTGGGAGGGGTTCCCAAAGCGCTACCCTCCTAGTGGTGGAAGGCTACTGCCTTCAAGAGTTAAGCAGCAAGAGCGCGGTGGTAGCAGCATACTGTGTAGTGATTAGTAGGAATGAAACAGTCCTTTTTAACCTGGGTTACTGGAGTGAGGCCTACAGGCTCACTCATTTTTAAGGTTCCACTTCTGGGTGCGGAACTCACAGTTAGTCTACATTGGTTTGTGCTGCACAGAGCAGGAGGGGTGTATTTGGGCTGGGTGCATATGCGCCTGGGAGGGGTACAATACAGGGATAATGTAGTACTGAGCAGTAAGTGCATATGCTGGGTGTATGTGTGCCTATGAGTGGTACCATATATGGAGGATGTAGTGCTGTGCAGTGCGTGCATGGCAAATGCATGTGCTGGATGTATGTGTACCTATGAGTGGTACAGTACATTAAGAATACAATGTTGTGCAGTGCATGCTAAATGTATATGCTGGATGTATATGTGCCTATGGGTGGTACAGTACACGAAGAATAAAGTGCTATGCAGTGTGTGTAGGTTGTACACATGCACTGGTTGTATGTGTGCCTGTGGATGGTACAATACATCACTGGGAGAACCAGGCCTGCATGGTGAAATATGGAGAAGAGGTAGAGAAATCCACCCAGACAGATCTGTGTATTGCTGTATTCCTTTTAATTGTGTACGACACACATTGGAGAGATCAGAGCCAGGCTTCCCATGTACACTTCAGATCTGTGACTGGGGGTGAGTGTCTGAAAAGTTTCAGCGCTCCGTCCATCGTCTCCTTGTGTTTGCTTTGTTTGCCCTAAGTTGGCAGGGTATGCCCAGTCGTGGGTCCCTTGCTCACTTTGCCACTGGATTCAAGCTAGCCTGGCTGATGAAGGGTGTTACTCAGAAACTGGTCCCAGGATGCTTGTTTCCGGTTCAGGGAAGACCTGGCTTTGCAGTTCGGGCTGGACTGTTCCCATGAGACACAGGGTCAAGACTGATTTGCATATAGCTGCGCCTGAACTGAGGTGGCGAAGTGAGCTAAAGAATGATGATGGATTCAACCCAGATCTGTGACTGGGGGTGAGTGTCTGAAAAGTTTCAGCGCTCCGTCCATCGTCTCCTTGTGTTTGCTTTGTTCGCCCTAAGTTGGCAGGGTATGCCCAGACGTGGGTCCCTTGCTCACTTTGCCACTGGATTCTAGCTAGCCTGGCTGATGAAGGGTGTTACCCAGAAACCGGTCCCAGGATGCTTGTTTCCGGTTCAGGGAAGACCTGGCTTTGCAGTTCGGGCTGGACTGTTCCCATGAGGCACAGGGTCAAGACTGATTTGCATATAGCTGGGTCTGAACTGAGGTGGCGAAGTGAGCTAAAGAATGATGGATTCAACCCAGATCTGTGACTGGGGGTGAGTGTCTGAAACGTTTCAGCACTCCGTCCATCGTCTCCTTGTGTTTGCTCACTTCAAAAGTTGCTCTTTGATTCTGTGAGAGGTCATAAGGAAGGGGTCTGGGCACATTTCAGGAAGGAGATGGGGGCTGATAATAGAATCATAAAGAGTAGGGCTGGGGCCATGGGCTAAACTTTTGATACACGTATCACTGCGGCTGACATCCAGGTGTGAACTCTGGTCACTCCCATGGGCTGTCAGCTTTGGAGTCACTCCTGCTGTGAAAGACTGCATCAAGAGAAAGAAGATGGCAGAGGAGTGAGCATTTCAAAAGTAGCTGACTCCCCCCAAATAAAATTCAAAGACTCAGACTCTAAATTACTTTTGGTGTCCGTAAATGGACTATAAGAGGAGGAGCTTGAGACCCAAAAAACTGTCATCTGCCAAGCAGCCAGACGGGTTGTCTGAGGAGGAGAGCTCTCCAAGACTTCTGCCTGTGACCAGGACTGTGGGCAAAGGCCTGGTAGTCTTTTGCTGAGTGCGGGGACATCACTCACGAATTCCAAGGCAACCTTCCCTGGAGCCTGGAGCACCAGCGACTGCCTGCTTGCCAAGACCAGTGTGAGGAAGAGGAGAGCACTGGAGTGAGCGAGGTTCAGTGGCAGTTGGGACTCCTGTCGAGTAGACTCCCTCTGCGAGGTGTAAAGAGATGGCTGCTGCACCGAGTGGGTATTTGCCTGTATGCGGAACGTAGTCAGCGACCCCTCTATGCCAGAGGAGAGCCGCCGTGAATTGAGCCGCATGCATTGCTGCGCTGATCGGGCAGGAGCCCATGCATAGTGGGAAAGTGGCAACCCCATGTGTCAGGAGGGGCAGCCGTAAGAAGACTGTCATGCAGTCAGGGCCACAGCCCATGTACAGTAGTAGACTACAACCTGGTATGCCAGGAGGGGCTGCCAAGGACTTCACTGTGCCAATCGGGCAAGAGCCCGTGTACTGTGAGGATACTGTGACCACGTATGCCAGAGGGGATCAGCTGGACCAGCAAGTCATGTGACCTGGTTGGAGTCGTCACTGAGAGGATTGAGGAGGCTGTGAACCCTACACCCCTGCCTGGGATGAAGGAATCGCACCAGGAGCTACGCAACACCTCCACCCCACTCATTACGGGAGGAACCAGACACTACAGCTGTTCCGATACTGCGTGATGCGGGCAAGACTGATTTTGGGCCATGGGAACTTGCTGCTAATTAGCGCTGCAGTGCTGGAACATTGTTAACTTTAAGAATACGGTCATAGTGGATTCTTGGAGACTCAGATTACTAGTGGGCCATACCCTGGATGGTGCCAATAGTGAATGGAGAGTAACCACTACTGCTTAAAGCGAAGAGGAAGTGGGACAGGGAACCACCATGGAAACAGTACAGCCCTAACCTCAGAGGGATTGTGTAGTTTGTGGATGTCATATTTTTCTTTTGTGTGGGAAGCTGTAGAAAATAAAACACTTTTCTTTTGTCATAAAAGTGAGTATTTGGCTGGACAATGATTTATTGCTGCTGCGCTCCTTTTGAGTTGTGAGCCTCTGTTCACTTCCTTGTATCCCTCCCCTCCCCACACCGCCCCCCCTCCCCCCCCCCCAAGGGAGCCTTGGACTGCTTGGACCACGCTAACCTTCAGAGTCAAGAGCAGAAGGAGTACTTGGCCCAGTTGCTCAGAATTCATAATAATATTCATATTATAATTGATAATAATATAATATAATAAGGAGCGTCCTGGGACATCAGGAGTAAAAGGCCTCAACCTCCACAGTTGGGCCTGCTTGCCAGGAGCTTTGACACCAAATACACAAAAAAGTGTGAAACAGCAAGTACATTGACCACAAATGGCAGATTCGTAGACATGTTTCAAAACAAACAGAAGAAACATCCTGTATAAATTCTTAAGAAGAGAATACACCAGAAACACCAGATTGAGCAGTTAAGGTGTGTCTCCATCTATAGAGGAGAGGAGTGCATTAACCTCAAGCTGAAACCATGAGACCAGACTGAGGGTGCGGTTCCTCGTATTGTGGTAGAAACAAAACACTGAAGAAACCAAAAAGGAGTTGGAGATTGGAGTTAAGAGAGGGGCGCTGTAAACCTATTGCTTGTAAGTGTAAGTGATAAGTGGAGCATGTGGGGGGGACATCGAGCTAAAGGGCAATCTAAAGATGCCAGAGGGCAAAGGGGATAACTGCTCTCGAGAAGGGGGTGGTGTGGTCACAGGGAAGGAGGAGAGGTGGTCAGGATGAAGAGTCCCTTCATCTGGTGCATCAGTCAGCATGGAGATCAATTTGTCCTAGTCAGTAGAGATCGGTCGACAGCAGAGGCCCTTAGCCTCATCCCTATGAAGGGTATCATTCTCAGCCACCGCCCATAGTTGCTGTGACTGGCACGATGATGTGCTGAGGGGGATGGGTTGATCATCTACTGCAGGGTGATCATTTTTCTTTTACGACCACCAACGCCAAATTAAGAAAACGGGAAGCAGCTTAGAATGTATTTGATCGCTTATAAATGGCAAGTGCAGACCCCTCCCAGGTGTCTATTCCAGAAAGTTTGTTGATCGCCCTGAGTCGACTCACCACCTCAATCCAATTGTCCGCAAACAGGGGCAATCTGAGAGCAAGTATTTAAAATCAATTGTCGTGACTTAGCACAGGAGTCTGAGGCTCCGGGGAATATCCTAGCTATTCATGCAGGAGAGAGGTAAGCTCTATGTAGCATATACAATTGTAAGGGTTTCAGCCTGGCGTTGTGGGAAAATTTCTGCATGGACTCTAGGGCCCTAGTCCACTTTGTCATGCAGGGCAATACCAAACTTGGCCACCCAAATATCATGTGTCACTTGTAAGGAAACTGTATGTGAGTAATCATGGCTTTGTTGATCCAAGTAATACGTTTACGGCCGTTGCCCAAGTTGTGCAGGGAGTTCATCAACCTATGTATGGTTGGTTCCGTGCCTGCTATTGACCAGGTCTTCCTAAAGGCCATGCCGTATTAGACCCTAAGTGAAGAACTGACCCTCATGGAGACTGAGCTTTTCATCAAGTTACGGGTATAACAGAATCTGGCCACTCCAAAATAGGTTGCACAGATTTGGGACACCAGCTTGATGCCACAAGTGTAACTAAGAACCCTCTAGATACCCCACTGATTTAAGGGTAGGCCCAGGAGAGGTATCGTTGGAGCGCAAGGGATAAAGGTTCTGGTGATAAATAAACCTCTAGCCAGGAAACGAAAGCACAAACACATCCACAATGCCAATGGATGGTCCAATATCACATTCTTCAGCGAGGGACTGCTAAACCAGTAGGCTAGCCACTGGAGCTGGGCTGCCAGATTATAATATTCAAAATTCGGGGACCCAAGCTCTCCTTGCTCAACTGGGAGGCACAACTTAGACAGGGCCAGGCAACGATGGGACTTGTACCAGAGTAATTCCTCAAGGAGTTTGTCCAAATCTCAGAACAATTTCCAAGGAAGGAACACTGGGGAGGTTAGCAAAGTGGTATAAGAGGCTGGGCCGCATTACCATTCTGGTCACCGCAATGCGTCCACTACAGACAATAGAAGTGGCTGCCAAAAAGGAACCTGAGCTCTGAAGGGACGTAACTGCCAAAGTCCAGTTTCCATCTAATAGGTCCAAGGCATGATGGAAGATAAGGATACCTAGGTACCAAAAAGAGACAACCACCAATCGAACTGGTCCCTCTCGGAGACCTGTGAGGGGTGGCCCGTGGGACTCAGCAAGAAAAGACAGAGGAGAGAGGGCAACCCTGCCTACTACCCATAAGCACTGAAACAAGAGTGGATGTCTGTTCCAGAATCATAGGATCCGTATAAAGTATTCGGAGCAGCTGTATGGTGCAGGCCCAAAGTGACCCAAGACTAGAAAGAGTTTGCCCCAATTCAGCATATCGAATGCTTTTTCCAAGTCTAAAAAATGGGGGGTGGCCCTGGGCCATTTGGACTTCACCCCCTCCATAATTCTACACAGTCGTTGGATGCTTAGGGTAGTGTTACTACCCAGAACAAATTTGTTTTGGTCAGCATGTATCAGTTGTGGAAGCACCTGCTGTAAACGGGTGGCCAGAATTTTACTGAGGATCTTGTAAAGTATATTCATAATAGCTACAAGATGATAAGAAGCATGGTCGGTTGAATTACACCCTGGCTTTATCATTGAGGTCAAAGTAGCCTCCTGAAAGGTGGTTGCGAGACAACCAATCTCCAGTGCCACATTGTACATCCCAACTAACTTGGGTGCTAGAGAGCTTGCAAACGTTTATAAAACTAGGCCAGGAGACCATATGTGCCTGGTGTCTTACCCGTGGCCAGTTCAATAATTGGCCCTTTAATATCTTCAACTGTAATGTGGTGTTGATATCCCTATTATCAATTGGAGATAGTCGAGGAAAGGGGATTGCTTCGAGGAGATAAGTCATCACGAATGGGACAGTAACTGGTGTTGAGTCATAAAGAGCTCAGAAGTAATTAAAAGCATCTATAGGATAGCCTGTTGAGAGTATTGCAGGATCCCATCTGCAATCTAGAGTGCCGCCTCTGGGGTTTGTTTTGATTCACTATTAAGTAGACAAGCTAGTAGGCAGCCAGATTTGTCCCCCTCTGAGTGTATGTGGGCAAAGTAGGCTAAATAACCTAGGCAGCGCAAGCGCTCCACAAGAATCGCCTCCTCTTTAAGCAGTTGAATCATGGAGTCCAGAAATGTCAGATTGTCAGTCACACATCTCTCCATGGCTACGTATGCCCTTTGTGCATGGACTTGCTTGCAAGACAGGAAAACAAAGATTTTAAAATATGCATCATTAAGAAAGGGAAAGGGTTTGCTAGAAAATGTAAAAATGTTCCACTAGATTCTTTGGCCCAAGAAATCCAACTTTCCATTCAGCCCTCTCATTTTAAAAATCGAAAAACTAAGTTTAAAAAAGAGAAAAGAAAAAACAAATCCTCCACCTCATCAGCCCAAGGATATTTTTTCTAATGGACTGAGGAGCCAGGGAGAAGGTCACTAGTGGACACAACCATCCAGACACTGGTCTACCTAGCAGGAAGCCCTCCATAATGCTGAGCGCTGTCACCCTTACGTGGTATGCCTCTGGTGAGATCAGATGCAGGCAACACTGACAAGGAGAGGGCACTTGTCTAAAATGTTCCTAACGAGGCTGAGACTGACATGAGTTTCCAAAATAAGTCAAAAACTCAGAAAATTACCGGTTCAGGTGGGTAATGGTGATCTAACAGATTTTGAATACAGGATCAATCCAGCATACCAAAGTGGTGCTGTTGACTGTGCTATTAACTCTGTTCTTTTCCAAAACGAACTACATTGATTGGTTTACAATAAAGGACATACCTTTTTCAGAAGTTGAGGATCCAAACAGTCTCCAAAGTCATTAAATAAAGAATCCCAGCTGTCGTCTGCATCAGCTTCGAGTGCAAAGCTTTGATTAGAGCATGGTGCAGCAGGCTCTATGCATCCATCCAAGTAGGTGGCATTACATGGTTTTAAGATGTCTTCTTTGGTTTCTAGATTTAATTCGCCACAACTGTTTGCTGAATCCGATGTGCTGCAAGCATCCTCTGTACACACAATTGTGTTATCCATTATCCCTTTCACATGTTCATCGCAGTTCTCTGTTACATCATCTACACCTAGTGCACCAGAGACTGTGATAGCATTCTGTCCCTGAATTTTTTTGGCAACTGTCTCTTGCACACCCTCTAACTCACTATCTGTGGTTTTACTAGCACTATTTGGCACAGAGTCCAAGACAATACTCCCAGTGTCTGAGACCTCGACAAAGAATTCACCAACTTGTAGAGGCAAGCATTCAGTAGACTTGCTCTGATGGCTTGACATACTTTCAAAGGCACTGCCCATAGTTTTTGTCTCATTTCCATTGCCCTCATAGGTCCGATCTACAAAATTGACATTCAACTGACTAAGAGCCTGCTCCATACTCCCAGGTACACTGACAGTTAGTGCCATCATACCAGGTGAGACCAAGAAAGGCTGCTCAAATGAGATGTTGCTTATGCCTTCTGCTTGTTGAGACACACTGTCTGCAATCTCTTCTGTATGCTTCTGTGTTGGATTTATTAAAGTGTCTAGTCCATTAGAAGATAAAAGTCCTCCTTGCTCATTAACAGTCATCTCTTTAGTCACAATTGCCTGTGCACAACTTGTTGAATTATCCCCGATCTCATCTGTACATTCCCTCTCCTCCCATCTAGTCATTTGCTTTTGCACAAGTTTGGTACATGCGTCCTCCCTTACACACATTAGGCAACTATTGTCATTGATAGTTAAATGGTTCATCAAACTAACAGGGGTTCTATCTACATGCTCAGAAAACCCATCAAGCTTACTATCAACCTCCGTGAAATTGTCTACTCTTTCGGTTATTTGTCTGGAGAGTTGGCTTGAAGTTACCCCTTCCTGCGGTGGAACGCTAACTGAGATGCTGCTATAAAGTCCTAGCCCCTCAATGACTCCAACATTTGCTTCATCCACAAAACTATCTACTTCTGCAGTCATCAAATAATGATGCTGAGAGATACAATCAGAATCACTACGATAAGAACTGACTGCATTGACTGGTAGATCGGAGATAGCAGCCATGCGTGCAGCTGTATTTAGAGTGCTAGTCACGTCACACACAGGTTGATTCAAGGATTGGCCTACTTTTGGCTTCGATCTGGTTGACTCTTGGGGAGCAGTATCGAGGTGTTCTCTGGCGGAGTGTGGATCTGGCAGCAAATTCTGATATCCATGCATTGGTTTGTTGTTCACTTTTTCAGGAAGCTCCTCATTTGGTTCTGACTCGATGCTTACATGAATGGTGGTCAGAATGCCTTGTGTGGATATACTGCCATCACGAGCAGGGGGGCACATATCGGCAAGACTGCAGTCATTAGATGATGCCCCTTCCTGCTCCTCTGATGTATGAAGTTGCTGGTCAACGCCTAGCGGTAATGGTTCTGCAGTGTCTCTGCATGCTTGTCGATTGCTCATCTGGCTCCTTTTATTATACTGCTCACTTTTCCGTTTGGTGGTTTTGGCTTCCAGCTTTTTCCCCTCCTTTACTCTTCCTCCGTGAGCTGCCAGATGTGTTGTCTGCTTTCTGCAATTTGAAGCGTCTGGTTTGCTTATGGCGTCACTCCTTTGGGAAGTGTTCTGTTTGTCTCTCTGGTCTTTCGTCTCATCTGCAGAATGTTCACTGGTGAGGTGACAATCTTCCGATCTTTGGGAAGCAGCTTCTCGTCGAGCTTTTGGCACATACAGAGCCATATCAGGACGCCTTGCTCGTAATCTGTATTTCTCCACATCTTGCTGCATTATTAGCGTTGTTATCTGGACAATATTACAGAGAGAAACAAAAACAGGCACATATCAGTGTTCGGCATTACTGAAATGTAATACAAATGAGGAATGTCCTCTAGCAAGTCAGGCGAGGGCGAAAAACGAAGAAAGGATAAGAAAATGTGGCACCACATAATATATAAATAATCGGCCAAGACTAAAACACTGAAACTTTCCCCGTTTTCCTGGCACCCACCTGTAAAAAAAGCTGAACTCGGACTTTTCTGATTGATTGCAATACCAGGACATTAAACCCACTGTAGTCCGATGATTTATACGACGGCCTTGTGGAGAAACAAAATCAAGGCCTACAATTGGTGATGTATTGGTTCCGACTTAATAAGGGTCATCGGCCCACAGAGAGGAAAGTCATGTCTGCGGCTGCAATGCGCAAGCGTCGGTGCGACAGAAAACACCAGTCAGATTTATTTTCAAACCAACTACTGGAGTATAACTAACGTGCACAAAGGTGCTGAGCAGGGTGCACCGGAAGAGAGGTGTTTGAAGGAGACCCTTGCCAGCATCGTAAATGATCAATTGAATTTAGCACACAGGGCGGGTTAAAAAAGTAGAGAAGAGCAGACGGAATAAAGCCAGCTTCTGCTGCCAATAACAACACTACCTACACGTGGCCCCTGGAAGAGCCACTAACTGAGCTGTGACTGGAAATATTCTGCACAGAAAACCAGGGCTGGTGCCCGATGCTGAGTGGGCTGCTATTAACCTTTGGAGATGCAAGACATTTCACACAAAGCAAGTAGCTAATGTTACATTTAACAGGGGCTGCATGGGGAGCGGGAGTCTCAGGCCGTTGACAGCACATAATTCCAGGGCACATGGGCTAAATGCTAGGGGTAGCAAAAAGGACATAACTACCCTTTGACCCAATTACATCACAGGAAACAACATCCCATGATCTAGCACGCTGAATTGTCCCAGATAGTGATGTCATGTGATCTTAATCCTGATGATATCACAGTAACTGACATTACTGAAGTTAAGAGCCTTTTAAGCGCACATTAATTACACAACAGTTACTAACATAGATAAATGTCCATTGTGTAAATCACCTACATTTTAAATAGGGTGCAGACATGATAGACCATTACACATTTCTCTTTTTAGAGCGTGAAAAACGATGCGTTGGTTGGAAGAGAATATATGCCACAAAAACATAAAACAGTTGTAAGTCAAATTATTTATACCACAAACTGTCACGATTTAATCGTTTCTCTAATATATATACCCCAAACATAAAATGCACAAGACAGAAAAACAAGCATTGGCATAGCCAATAGGTCTCGCTTTTGGGACATTATAAGTGTTTAGCCATGCAACAGTTGATGTTGCACCAAGGATATTGTGCTGCAGAATTAAATACTTATAAGGTCCCAAAGGCGAGACCTATTGGCTATGCCAATGCTTGTTTTATATGCTGGTGAAACCTTATTGCGCACTGGGGTGAAGCTGCATTAATTGGTATACATTGGAAATAGTGTGAGACCACTCAAACAATACATCCAGTAACATCACAGAGTGATTAAAAATGGTAACTTCGAGCTATCTGCTGGCAACACATTTTCAAGAAGTACATCCAAAAGGATGCACATTTTGGTTTCATATAGTTGAACATATTCACATTCACAGCAGAATGTTGTTCACCGTTTGTAAACCATTTGTAATGAGCCCAGTGCGGCGGAGCTGGTGGGGTTGGGGTCCCAGGTCTTTGGCAACCTTCCCACGGCGCACCCCGGAGAGGCCATAGAGAAGATGAGAGCACCCTGTGTAACGCATGATCATTCAAGCTGCTTGGGGGACCTACACCACTCATCCTCGCTTGTTGCAGCGCACATTGCTACCTCCACTTCGGCTTGGTCACCCTGGGCCCATTGCTGCTACATGTGGGCCTACTGGCATCCATTTCTCTGGCTCGCTCAACACCCTGGGTTAAGGAAGAGTCGCCCCTTCTCCACAAGCACAGTCCTCGTTGTGAATGCCCGGAGTTCGCCTTCCAGTGAAGAGCCCACTCATGGCTGCAGCCAAGCACAAGTGTGGCCAAACGGTGAGGGAGATGTTCACTCGCTCCACCCCGACCTCAGATGCCACCTCCCAGTCCCGGTCTTCCTCGCAACAGGACGACAACGCTTCCAGAGAAACGGACCAGGCTCCTGTGATGCACGCCTTCTAGGCCTCTCTATTTGACTCTTTAAAAACAGAAATCCAAGACCTAAAAAGACCTCTCCCAAGAGTTGCGGGATCTACAGCATGACCTCAACTCAATGGTGAGGGCTTGGAGGGCTCGAACATTCCAGAGTACACCCAGGCATTGCTCTGCTCCATATTGGAGTAGGAGGACAACATCGCTCTCCAGCTGAACAGAGTAAACAAGGCCGGCCAGCCAGGAGGCCCCAACGCTAGGCCCTCAAATATCCTAGCCTGTGTACATGATTTTCAAATCAAAGAAGACATCCTCCAGAAAGCGAGGACAAAGCAACCAATCCAGTTCTGGGGCTACACTATCGGCCTCTTCCAAAATATCTCCCTTATCACCCTCCAACAGCGAAGGGACTTCAAATATAGATAAATGTCCATGGTATATACCACCTACATTTTAAATTGGGTGCGGACATGAAGCTCTCTAAAGACACTTCTTATGGCTGGGGGCACCCCTTTAGCCTGGTCTTTAGGTGGGAGGGATGTCTTCATCAAATCAAGACCCTTTCTAAGGCCCCCTGAGTACTCGCCATCCCGGAGGACCCTTCTCCCCACTCAAGTCCCAGCCCTCCTCAAACGTCGCTGACCAGACCGCCGCCGAAGGAAGATGATGGTTAAGAGCTCGGAGTCTCCGCAACCTGATCCAGAGGAGCGGGCTCATGAACATCAGGCGGTGCTGGCTAGCTTCTGAACGCCAATCCATGCTCCACATTTTGATCTCCATTGATAATGGACTTTATTAGATGGTTGTTTTTGTTTGCACTGTTTTTGAGGGAAGTTTTTTTATTAGTGATTCCTCCTTCGATCTTCCAGGTTTATTGGTGGTGCCTCGGGGCTCTAGTAGATGGACAGCCTCACCCTACATCATATCTCAGCTACAATGCTCCCACCCTAATCAGGGATGCCCCACTAAGCCTTACCTCTTCAACTAATCCTTCTGGATCTTAAGGTGACGAGCCTCAATGTTCGAGGTCTCAATAACCCCACTAAACGAGCGGCCGTTTTGTCCCTCCTGGAGCAATCAAGCAGTGACATTTGTCTACTACAAGAGACCCACTTGCTTTCCAAAGATGTCCCTAGAATGCAATCCCGCTGTTTCCCACATCAGTTGTGGTCCTCTAGCCCCTCGAAATGGGGCAGAGTTGTGATACTTCTATTCAACAGATTTAAAGGGAAGGTCCTTTCGAAAATATCCGAAGTAAAAGAGCGGCTTCTGGCCTTTGGACTTAGGGTAGGTACTTTTCACTTCACCTTGGCCAACATTTATGTACCTAATGAACAACAAGAAACCTTCATTACAGGTGTCCTGGCTCCTGTGTTCCGCTAATCTGATGCCACCATACTGATTGGTGGTGACATGAACTTAGTCATGGATACCAACATGGACCGGTCTGACCAATGCTCTATTCAGGCGGGGACTTTTTCAGCCTAAGGCCTTCGATGGTTGACTGACTGTGGGCTACGTTCGCACCCCAACACACAGGGCTACACTTTCTACTTTGCAGCACACAAAACATATGCTCCTATTGATCAGTTCCTTGCCCCCCCAGCTTTACAGGGCCTTGTTACTGCCATCTTCATTGCCCCCGGTACCTTTCTGACCATGCCCCCAATCCCTGGTAATGCATATAGCTACCGACCAAACCTGGTCGGCTCGCTGACGACTCAGGGACACTCTTCTTCAATCATCGTCTACGGTGGGTTCAATCCAGAAAGTGATCACGGACTACCTTCACAACAATGATGTAGGGGACATTTCTCTAGCCTCTCTCTCTGGGAGGCTTTGAAACTGATAGTGCGGGGGAAGCTTATAGCTACATCAGCGGCAGATAATAACGGCCGGAAAAAGGAACGACAGAGTCTGGAGCACTCGGTTTCTGAACTCGAAGCTATACACAAACGAACTGGGGCTTCCAGGGTCTGGACAGAATTGGAGAGGGCACCCCTAACTCCTTAAACATCTAGACCTCGACAGAGCGGAGTACGCAATGGCACGCTTAAAACCCAAATTCTACCTAGGGAGCAACTGTTGCGGACGTATGCTGGCACACCGCCTTCAGGCTAAAATTCACTCCGACTCAGTAAAAAGATGTCCATAAAGAGGAATTTAAGCTAATAGCTTGTAAGCTAAGCTTGAAAACCTAATTGTCATCTTGGCCTCCAGCTGCAGTCGGCTGAGCGTCTTGGAGTCCAGATGGTTAGGGTCTACCTGGGAAGAACATTCAGCACCGCTAAGAAAGGAGCAAGGCCAATTATAAGCAGGTTTCCTATACAGAGGGAAGCAATAGCGCTTTTAAGTGAGCACTAACAGCATATGAGGTCTCTGGTGTCTGGGCTCCTCATATGTCTGATGTCATGTGACAAATGCGCTCGGATGAACCCGAAGGTCACTCAGGACCACAAGGCCAAACTCTACATCATCTAGCACTGCAAGAAAGGTAGGAAGGTCCACCCTTGCTCGAAGTCAAGGATTCAGATGCGTTCTTGTTTCTGAGAGAGGTCGTTGCCTCATTCCAAGACTTCAGGTAAGTTGAAAAAGAAGAATAAGACATCGAAACATGGCTGTCTCTCTTCCCGGCACTGTCATCAGGAGAAGTGGCGTGGATATCAGGGTACCTCCAAGGTCTTGTTCCACCACTTTGAAACCAATACCAGCAGAAGTCCTGATTCAACTTGAGTTTCCAGGGCCATTGGCGATGCTGCAACAAATTCAAACTGTTTATTAATCAGAAACAAAACAATTCTAATTCACAAATCCTAGATGAAAACTCTTTACTTACCACAAGAAATTTGTTTTCGAGGATATAGGTTTATCCATGGTCCAACTACACCAAAGCAATCTTTAAGATGCCTGCCACCACTGATGGAGAATGCCATTCTTTATATTCAGTTATAACTTGCGTAATGTTGAACTCAGATGTCCATGTGTACAATTGAAGATCCCTTCAGTGTCATATTCAGCCTCAACATCCCAAGTTACAAGGTTTCAAACATACAGCACTTTGCAGGGCATGGCAACAAGGTCAGATGATCCTAAACTGATTTAGTGCCTAGTGCTAGCTAAGTAAAGTGGAATATCAGTCAAACAACCTCATCTGAAACACCACACAGGCTCTTTCAAGATATCAGTAACAACAATGGCTAACTACGTTGAAAGAGCTGGAATCACATAGAACCACCTACCAGGCACATTCCTTATCCAAAAAGCAGAACGTGGACACCAGGAAGGATGCCATTTCAATGCTAATACAGGGATAAAACCAAATTATGAAAGACAGAGGCCTTTTGATCTGTAAGAAAATAATACACAACTGACACGCTTCACAAATGAATTGCACGGTCACAGATGGCACCAAATGCTTAAAGCATATGCATGTCTACTATGTGGCGCATGGCTGCTGCTTACCAATTTGTATGCTGCTGCATGAAGGAGAAGCACAGCAAAATACCTTCATCCACAAATTTAAAAAGGGAGTGGACAGAAGAAGTCTAGGCAAATTTGGATTAACCCCGAAAAAAACCACATCTAGTATGAAGGTCTGGTGGGTTCACAAAGTGCTAAGATACAAGTCAGAATTATTGCCATCAAACAGGTGTACTATCACTAGCATCCATTTTGCAAGCAGATGTTTTTCCCAGAAAAACATGTTTTCTGTAAGGAAAAGTCCTGTATTGCTCTACAGAGCCTCAGTGATAATAAAACCCACTGCTTCTAGCACCTGCACACTACATCACATGTAAATTCATCATGCGCTTTAATCGTTCTTTTTCAATACTCACATACCTTTCCATTAGAATATTGTGTTACATGAGCATGCGCTTGCACAAGCAACAATATCGTTTCTGTGAATCACGAACAGTGTATTCTGCACCTGCACAACTTAGTGATTGTGCGCCACGAGACATTAAATGCAATCTTCAGAAATTAGTGCCAACAGTTTTAATAACCTACTGTACAAAGCTTTATATATACAAAGTTGGATTTTTAAAACAGTTAGAGAGAAAAAAAAATCACTAAATGTCCATGTTTTAGTGTGCAGACACCGCACTGCAAACCTAAATTGTTCACAGCGAGGCAGACTCACAATGAAACATGTAGTCACGCGCATTTTGGAATGTACAAACAATGCTTCAAAAGTTATGGAAAAAGAGGCTCCCTCCGAGTCCCTCGAGGCTTGCCAAGATGGCCGCGTAGAAGCGGCTGCAGGACCTCCCCAGGACTAATAAGTAAATTAAGCATTATCAGCCAGTAATCCTGCACAACGGTATGCTCGGAAGCAATGAAACAGCACCGACTCACCTGTGAACCCAGTAAGGGGTATTTTCGTTCCCCTGTGTGGAGTCCCGGGGGAGAGACGAGCCACGAGGCCTGATAGCCGCGGACGGCCGGGAAATAACGAAGGCCGTGGACGATCGATAACACGAGGGAGAGGTGGACGATCGGCGCTCGCCCGAAGAAGACGGTTAGCGGAGCTGATTCACTCCGCGACGCTGTGGACCAAGCGCTGAACCAGAGTGCCGCCGATCGGCGCTGCAAGAAAGAAGAGCAGGGACCAGGATCCTGAGATGCCGGGAGGAAGGTGTTCGCCTGGCGCTCTGATTGAGGGGTGCTGGAGGGCCCAGAAAACAGCAGGCGGTAACCAGAAAGGCCCCCCGGTGAGTTGGAATACCGGGGGAGGGGGGGGGGGGCAAAAACGGCAGCGCAACTGGAAAAAGTAGAGGCCTGATGGGCCTGATTATTCCAGGCAAATCCTTAGTGCGCCACAAAAGGGAGAGGCGGGGACCGAGATCCTGAGGCGACGGGCCGGAGTTGTCCGCCCGGCGCAGTGCCTGCGGGAGGTTGAAGAGCACAGAAATCGGCTAGTGATAAGCAGAACCCCCCCCCCACTCCCCGTGAGTCAGAGTATCGGGAGGGGGGAAGGGGGTTGGAAGATGACGCGCACTTGCCGGCAGAAGAGGCCTTGTGGGCCTGGAAAACAAAAAACACAAAACGTACGGGGAGGCCCCGGCATGCAGCGAAGGCCGAAAAACCCGCCCTCCCCTAGTAGAGTGGCCACGACATAAGAATAAAGCCTGGGAGGCTGATCGGAGAGATCCACGCTAGAGGAGCAGCTGGGAAGGATAAGGCCAGGCCCTGAGATCGAGGGCAGCCTCCTCTGGAACACTGCAAACCCGAGCCCACGTTGCAATGAAATCGGGTGTGGAACTGGAGGTCAGTGAGAGCCCCTGGGCAGTGCTAACCGAGTGCTAACTTGATGAGCCGGAGACTCATCAAGGGGAAGTGTGGATAGTCCCATGACCGGACGCCGTACCTGAGCAGCATTGAAAAAGGAGGCAGCATTAGTATTCCCAAGAAGTACAGGAGGAGTGAGGGTGCGAGCCCTAGTGGGGCCATCATTAATTGTTTTATATTGTAAGCATTGGAGTGCGGGGATGGCTGCAGCGCCAGAACTGCCCACATTCCAAAAACGTCATGACGGAGTTCATGGAACAGAGGTGAGGCCTCGCAGTAACAGAGCTTCGCATTGCACACAAGTGCCAGCACACAGAGGTCTCCAACCTAGGATATTGTTCGAAATTGCACCCCCCCGGACTTCTAATGAAGACCTGTCGTTCTGCCCTGGCATATCCTAACACTACGCGGTACACAATTTACAGGGAGTGTCCCTAAATCCGCCGATACCTACAGAATAGTGGACAGCTTACTTTGAAACTCCCATCATGGTAAAGGATAAAGGAGCTAAAGCGCAGACGAACAAAATAAGTAACTACGCATTGCCACTCCCACAGGGATCTGACTCCCGAGAGGAAAGTATGGGAGGAGGTGATCAGGGAGCACCACAAAAAGAAATGGAATCACCTTCGCTGGCAGATACTGCAGGCGATCGAGCCTACCCGGGCGGATATGGTCCATAGAATAGACACGGTAGCCATTGGCGTCAATCTCCTCTAATGCGACCTGAGGAAGGTGGCCGACAGAGTCACTAATGCAGAAGAAAATGTGGAGACACTACAGACGGAAGTGCAGAACCTCAGCGATACGGTTATTGCACTTCAGAAACAAGTAGTTCATCTGGATGAAAGAGCGGAGGATTCCGAGGGAGGTCCAGGAGGAATAATTTGCGCATATCAATATACCCTGACTACACTCAGCCTGTGCAGGAGCAGAGAAAAACCTTTATTAACGTCAAAAGGCGCCTCCGGGAACTCAACATGAAATACAGCTTACTGTTTCCCGCAAAGCTGAGAGTGGAGAAAGCTGGTCTCACATTGATTTTCCATTCAGCAGCTGAAGCCAGTGACTTGTTGGACTCCAGCGGAATACCAGGGGCCTGTTTGGTCCCATCCACAGGATCATCCAAGACTTCGACAATGGGGGACAACAATCAGGAGCGACGAAAGGGCCCAAGGCAGAAATCGCAAACACGACGAGGTAATCCCGGCAGAGTAAGAGTACGTCCCGATGGAACACTACACGCATCAGACACTGAAACCATACAGGAATCAGAGACAGCGACCCAAGATTCCGGACACAACCCGGAGCGACTGGATGAACCGGTTGAGTGAGCACAAGGGACTCCCTGAATGCACCAGGGAAATTAACAGAGTTTGAGAAAAACTGTAAAGGTGGGAGAGACAAAAAAAGAGAAACTTGGACATTGCATACATATAAGTTGAAAAGAAACATGTGATTGTTACAATTAAGTTGCCCCAGGGTGGCTAGCCCCCCCCCCCCCCCAACAGGGGTCAATTCCCGCAGAGAGAGATGTAGGGTTCACCCCGCACCCTCCTCGGTGAATAGACCGCTAACACAGCACCCAACAGACTAGGGTAAACTGACTTTTAAAGAACAGAAACTGCCTTTGGCCTAATTAGGCACGAGTAGTTAAGAGTTGTAGTTGGGGAGGTGGGTGGTGTAGGGCCTACTTGTGGGCTGACATCCCGTACCATTTGGGGGGGGGTGAGACTTTCAGGAATGGAGGGGGGTAGTTGGGAGTTTTGTTGTTAAATCTAACGGGGGAAATGTGCAGCCAGTAATGGGAAAGTGTTTAGTGTCTGAATCCAAGTTGTTATTTAAGAAGGAGAAGAGTGAGGAGACCAGTGCAGGAATGCACGAGATAGAGTAGTTAGAAAGAAATGCCAGGAAATATGGGAGTACAAGAACTGAAAATTATAACATGGAATGTATGGGGTGTGGCAAATTTTCAGAAGCGAAGGAGAGTGCTAGAATACTTGAAACGCTACAGAGTGGCGATTGCATGTTTACAAGAAACGTGTATCTGGGGGGAGGCGATACCATGCATTCGAAGATGCTGGAGAGGCCAGATATATGCCACCTCCTATTCAGGGTTCGCCAGAGGGACATTGATATGGGTGGCCCCCGGACTGCTGTTCCAATGCATTAAACATGTGACGGATCCGGAGAGACGGTACGTAATACTATATGGGAAGTGGGAAGGGCAGGAGATATGTTTTCTTCATGTTTATGCTCCCAACTCGGACTGCCCTGACTTTTTTACAAAAATGATGGACATAGCTGCCCCTTTCCTGGGAGCGGAGGTATTATTAATGGGAGATTTTAACTGCCCTCTAGATGTGCGCCTAGACAGAGACCCGCCCAAGAAGAACACCAAACCCAGAATGCTCAGAGTACTGCAGAATATACTGGCAGGCCTGCAGCTCTGAGATGAGCGGCGGGAGAGAAACACCTTAAAGAGGGTGTTCTCCTGTCACACCCCTGCTACAAATACTTACAGTCGACTAGACTACTGTTGTATTTCCACAGGCTTAATACCCGTGGTAGATGGGATTACATATCTGCCTAGATATCTATCGGATCACTCTCCGCTCCTGATGGATCTTAAAGCAGTGAGAAGGCCACCAGCAATACCGCTATGGCGCCTACGTGCAGAAGCATTACAAGACCCCCCTTATGTTGCTACCCTCCAAGATGCCCTCACACATTATTTTGCCGAAAATTGGGGACCCGCGTCCACTAGAGCAATAGAGTGGAAAGCCATGAAGGTTGTTATCGAGGTGAAGCCATTAAAACAACACACAGAGTTCGTCTACAACTAGAACAGGATATTAAGGCCCAAGAGTGGAAACTAGGTGAACTGGAAGAGGTCCTACATGAGAATCCGCAGGCGATGGGGGAGTGGGGGAAGACACGAGAAGAACTTATGGCATCCTGGAGCAGATTGGAAAAGCACAAATATATACTATATCGACAACGCCTTCACAGAGAGGGAGATAGGTCTGGGGCTCGCCTAGCTAGACTGATAAGATCCGAATCCGCGCCATCCCCTACAATAAAATTACAGAAATGGAGAGCTGGTAGGTACCCAGCGAGCAATTGCAGACACATTGGCACATCATTTGGCTACTGCCTGCCGATCTGAGTCAGATATACCACCAGAACACACACAGGAATACCTTAATTATATTGAGTTACCACGGATAGACCCAGAGGAAGCAGACGCCCTTACGGCCCCCATAACTAGGGAAGAACTATTAAATGCTATTAGTCACCTTAAAACAGCCGAGTTTTATCAATAGTTTGCATCGCTTATGGTTGACAAGTTATTAGAGGTCTATACTGAAGCACATGAGAAATGATCCCTACCGAAATCAATGCAAGAGGCGCTGGTATCCATGATCTTAAAACCAGACAAGGACCCCTTACAACCAGGCTCCTACAGACCAATCACCCTCTTGAATCTGGATGTCAAGATTCTTAGTCGGATTCTTGCAACTAGGTTGCTCCCCTCCATGCCCCACTCAATCCACCCTGATCAGGCAGGTTTTAAAACTAGGAGAAACACCACGCATAACTTACAAAGACTAGCTCACATATGGCATGCTCCGATAGTACAAGATGAGGACTGCGCCTTGGCCTTGTTAGATATTGAGCTGGCCTTCGATTCAGTAGAGTGGAATTATATTTGGGCAGCCCTTCAAAAGATGGGGATGCAACAAGAGTTCCTCCGTTGGGTTCAATTATTATATAGTAACCCGTTAGCTCGGGTGCGACTTAGAGGGATGGTATCTGACCAGTTTAATTTGTCAAGGGGAACGCGGCAGCGATGCCCCTTATCGCCACTGGCGGCAACACTTAAGAAGAATATAGAGGACCACGGAATCCCTCTGGGAGACACTGCATATTGTTTCCATGTATGCTGATGATGTGTTAGTATATTTAAGGCGCCCAAGTCGGGCAGTACCAGTCCTTTTACAGGAACTAAGGAAATTCGGTGAGTTCTCAGGACTCCGCATTAACCAGGGTAAATCGTTATTAGTCCCCATAGGAAAAATGTTGCAGGACGAAATTACGGTACAACCTGAAGTGGGGCTACAGTGGAAACAAGAATGTATGAGATACCTGGGTATTCAATTATGGCATACCCCTCATCGTTTGTGGAACATAACATAGGAAGGATAATCTCTGGAATACGAGCTTCGGTGGGTTTCTGGAAATCCCTACCTCGCTCCATAATGGATAAGGTGGCGATTATAAAAATGATAATCCTACCTCGCTGTCTTTACACTCTGCAACACTCTTTCCATGAAATCCCCAAATCCTACTTCACAACCTTAGATAGTTTACTGGTGGATTTGTTGTGGGGGAACAGAAGGAAACAAGTTAAATTGGAGACCCTACAAAGGAAGTGGGTGGATGGGGGGTGGAGCTACCCCGGATATGCCTATATTACATAGCGGCCCAACTACAATACGCAGTCCATTGACTGAAAGAGGGCAGTAACTGGGAGAAGTCCCTATTGGCAGGCACTTACGACGGTAGCACTTTGCCCGAGTTGCTTATGATGGGGTCCACAATCCCAAACTATTTTCCTTACTTGATTAGATATGTGGCAAACATCTGGGAGGATACAGTTAAGGGGGTGATCTGAAGAGCATCTTACTCCCCCGACATGCCACTATGGGTCATAAGACCTTTTAAAAAAATTGCAGAGTCTATGTCCATTCCGAGATGGAAGGACGGGGATGCCTTACAATGGGAGACCTGTATATTAATAGTAACTTTATAACCCGAGAGGAAGCGGTGACTACCTTCGAGCTGGGATCAGGCCAATTTCTACAATATAATAAGATAATGGCAGCAGCTAGAGAGCTCTGGACGTCCTTTCTGTATGAACCCCCATGCACAGCAGTCCTTACAACCATGCTATCAATGGCAGGCAGGCGACGCCTGATCTCTCATATTTACAGAGCCCTTAGAGATGATAGCCCGATTAGTGCTCTCCCGGTTCAGGCAAGATGGGAGGAGGAATTGGAGGAACCCATACTAGAAAGAGACTGGGCGAAGGTGCACGAAGGAGTTCGAGAGGTGAGCTCCAACACCCGTTTTAAATTAATTCAGTATAATATAGTGCACCAAGTATATCTGACCCCATATAGGCTGAGTAAAATTTACCCAGACAGATCAGACGCTTGCCCTAGATGTAGAGAAACACCAGCACGCTTCGTACACATGATATGGGAATGTAGGGAGGAATGTGTCTTCTGGGAGGGAGTGCTGAAAATCATACAGGTAGCAGCTGGATGGTCTATCCCCAGGACGATCCGATCTGCTCTCTTGCATCTACTACCTACCCTAGTGGTTCCCAAACTTTTTCGACCTGCGGCTCCCATGACATAATTGGCCATTGGCCGCGGCTCCACATCTTGTCAATTTTTTTTCGGGTGGGGTGATGGCACTGCAATGTACGGTGATTAAGAAGGAGATGTAATAAATAAGAAAATGTTATGTCACATGACTACTTATGGTATGGAGGCTTACTAGTGTTGTGGGCAAACACATACCATTGACGTGAATTGTAAGGTAAACTAATGTGTAATCAGGGGAAGAAAAGATAAGTGAAATGAAAAAAATCGGCCCGGTGGCTTCTGCAGTGCTGACCTCAGGGTAAGTTTTGTGGGCTAACTGCGTGACATCAGCGGAGACTAGCAGCTTTCTTCAGTAAACCTTTCAGGGCGCGAGTCAAGGTCAGAAGACCAACTCACTCTTTCCTTTACTGCTGAGGTCTCTGCGCTGCTCAAGGCTTTGTCACTACAAGTACTCTTTAGGTTTTTTTTTTTTTTAAAGCAAGATGGCAGTCTATTTTCGTTTAGAAAGCACAGTTCTGTCCAACCAAGGGAATGTGGTGTCCAGATTTGCAAATTTATTTATTTTAACCTGTGGCTTCTGTTTCATTACCGGCAGCAGGGAATCTATACCAATGCTAGTGGGTAAAACCTGACATTTCTTTTTGGGGCATTACACGATATTCCTGAATATGTTGTCAATACAGGTTTTAAAAGCATAGTAGTGCCACCTGATGCCAAGGAGTACCCCTTTCCCTCTCACGCCACATATTTTTCGCTCATTTTGTTTAAACACTGAAAGCACTAAAATGGTAAACCCACTGTGACTACTACCACGATCAATAGCCCATGATCAAGAAAACAGCCTTTTCTATTTAACCATGTGCAAAGAGTGCACTTTGTTATTGTCATGGAAAGGCTCATTCTTGGAAGGTAGATATTTTGCTGTGAATCTGTACCTGTCCTATGTAAGAATTCAGTCCTGTTTAACAATTGAAGTAATTTTGGCAGGACATGTCCTGTTTAGATCAAACATTCCCAAAGTGTGAACAGTGAAATCACCAGCGCTGTGTGTTCACCTCCGAATAGACTCGTGCAGATTTGTGTGTCAGACATAGGAATAGACTGGTATAGCAGCATGAACAAAATAGAACCATAATATCAATATTCATTGTACTTCATTCTGCTCCTTGCTAAGCAAGCCATCTAATTATAGTGTATCCTTTACTAAGCATTTCAGATCCTATGTAGTGTACTGCATAAGGCGGAAGTTTTTTTTACTGAATATCAGAATCCAATAATTGAAACATTGCTAATGTCATCAATTTTGATTCTTATTCACTGGTGGCTCTTCCTGCGAATGCCACAAAACATCTTGCCTGCTCCATCACAGCTGGTGAAATTCATACGTTCTCCTACCTATCGTGTCCTCGTTCACGATGCCTTGCAAACCTCCTGACTGACCTATAATAAACTTCATTACCATGAGCTGCAGTAGTTTGGTGCTGCATATTAGAACTGTGTGTGGTTAGATAAGAGGCATCATATTTCAAAATAATAATTGCTACTTTGAGGGGGGCGCTAGAGGGCGCCAAGCAAGATGGCCGCACTTGCGTGAGGCTCTTGCAGCTCGGGCACATTCCTTCATCATCCTGCTCACTCGCCGCCCCAAACCACCCAAAATGCAGCCAATCTGACAGCGAAGCCCGTCCACCACTCACCGGGGTAGCACACGCTGCCGGGAGAGGCTGACCGACCCCACACTGCGTCTCTTCGGACACTGGGCCGTGGGGCCTAAGATGGCGACTGCCTGCGATGTCGGGTCCCGCTGGGGTCGTTGCTGAGCCGGAGACCCTGCTGGTGGTGAGGCTGTCCCCCCGTGGCCATCTCTTCCCCCCTGAGCCGCCGTGGGCCGCCCGCGCCACTGAGGGTGACTGTGCCTGGGCTGCCGCCTGGGGGGGCTGACGGCCCCGAATCTCTTCCCGGCGCGCACCCCTGCTGACGGGGACACCTGCTCTGGGGAGCGAAGAACGCCGCGAGCCACAGAAGCGAACTGCCCGGTGAGTGCGCCTGCCGCGGGGGCCTCGTCCTGCTGCATATAGCACCTGCCCTCCACGCGCCAGTGCCGCTCGCCTTGATGGTCTCCCGCCCTCAGCCTCTACTGGGACTGTGCACCGCAACCGCCCGAGGCAACTTTGCTGCACCACCAATCACCGGCCACCCTCGCGCCATTACGCTGTAATCCTGCTGAGCTAGCTGGACTCCTACACCCGAGCGACCGGCCCGCATACGCCTCCCATGCGGTGGCGGACTAATCCAGTCCCCCTGCCACCCCTACAGCCACACGGGCCCCGCACCTACAGCATCTCCACTCCTGCCCACGTGACGGCCTGTTGGACCCCTGCAGGGCCTGCCGCATTCGCCACCAGAGCTCTACCTACTTGAGGCACCACCTCACGCTACCCCCTTGCCTGCTCGGCCTGTTGGGACGGCCTGCTTGCTGCCTGCCTCCGCCACTGCCCTCCGCATCCTGAGGCTGTCTCCTCTCTGCCTCTGACCTGCACGCTCCCGCTCCACCAGCTACTACCACACATTGACTGGCCGCCGGGGGCCCTTGCCCCCCCTTGGGACCACGGATTGGGTCATCTCCCGCCTGGGGCCACACTCGCTGCGGTCCGCGGGGAGCGCTCCGCTGACCGGTTGCTCAGAAGTCCCGCCACCACCCACGAGGCCCACCACCACGCCCTTCGTAGTGGGTGCTCCTCCAGACACTCCGAGCCCATGTCGCGGACACCCACTGTCTGCCTCTCCTTGACTCGCAGCTGCCGCCATGGGGAAGGCTGACGGAAAGCAATCGAAACTCCCTTTTGAGGCCCGCAAATCCGCCAGAACGCAAGCTGACACGGAGGACGACCAGGCGGCGGCCCCTGCTCCTGACCCACCCACCTCCACGGAGGACTTGAAGGAACTCCTCCTGGGGATCCAATCCAGCTTGGCCTCCATAGAGACAAAAATGGACACCATGAACGCCCGTTTGGACAATCTCACGCACAAAGCCGAGCGCCACGAGGAACGCATCAAGGAGACGGAGCGCCGGATCTCTGATTTGGAGGACTCTTCCACCAAGACCACGGACAAAACGCTCGACATGGACAAAATCCTGCAGGTAATAGCGGCAAAGAACGAGGACCTGTAATCTCGCTCGAGGCGTAACAACCTGCGAATCCTAGGGGTGCCGGAGTCAACAGTCACGGGCAAGATGGAGGACTACGTGGAGCGCATGCTTATCGCGCTCTTTGGCAGGGAGGCCTTCTCGGCGGGCCTCATCATTGAGAGAGCACACCGCTCTCTGGCCACCCGCCCTGCACCCGGCACCCCTCCTCGCCCCATCATTGCGAGAGTACTCAACTACAGAGACCGTGACGCTGCTTTGCGGCTTGCCCGGGAGCGGGGAAAGCTGCTCTTCGACGGACTAGAGGTGTCGCTTTACCCCGACTTCACTGTGGCCGTCCAGGAGGCGCGCAGAAAATTCCTCCCAGCGAAGAAAAAGCTTCAACAAGCGGGCATTCCCTATGCTCTGCTTTATCCCGCGCGCCTCAAAGTCACGCACCAGGGGAAGCTCCACTTCTTCACGAATCCCCAACATGTCTCTGACTTTCTAAAATCCTTGCCTAAGCGGCCCACAAACTGAGCATCTCCATCTTCTCATCCTGCCGATGCTGGTGGCGCCTCAGATATAGATTGAAGGCCATGTTACCCTCCAAGCCCTTCCTCTTCATTGTTTCTTCTCTGCACAATGCCTTCATGGAGACTGCAAACACCATGGGCCCCATCAACCTACCGCTGGAAATGTGGCGCCTCATGACACGAGCTGCCCCACACACTATGAACGTCCCTCTGGGGCTGTTGCCACAGCGGCTCCCGAACTTAGCCTACTGCTGCAGTCCACTTGATAAGACGAGACTCTCTCCTGCTCCCCGAGCGCCCTCGCTGTCGCGAGGTGTCCCTGGTTCGCCCTTTAGCCTCTACCCTTTAGGAGACCCCTACATTGTTCCGATTTAGTATCATCTTTGTATACTGTTTACCCTCCCCTGTTGGGAGATGGACACACAGGATTTGGGGGAAGGGGGGAAATGTGCCACAGCAGGTTTGGGCTGCTGATGTGGGTGGGGGAGGGGGCGGGTGTTCTGTTCACTGCCACTTACAGATGACCCGACTAACACCAACGCTGCACATACAGCTGATCCACCTAACAAGACTACGACTCTCTCCTCAATATCTCTGACTTGCATCCATGGAGAACCGTCCTGACCCCCCTAAGTATAACCTCCTAACTTGGAACGTGAGAGGACTGGGCGACCCACGCAAGCACCGACATATCCTTGCTTACTTAGACCGACACAACATACACTGCGCGGCGTTCCAAGAGACACATCTGGGCCCTTCTGCTCCTACCTCCTTTGCATCCCGCTGGGCCACATATCGTTGTTTTTCCTCATACTCCACCTACGCACGTGGCACCGCCATTCTCATTAAAATCACGCTTGCCTACACCCCTATGGGGGCCTACAACGACCCGCAAGGTCGCTACAGCATCTCATGGGGCAGACTGGCCGCTCAATCCATAACATTTATCTCTTGCTATGGCCCGAACACTGACGACCCGGAGTTCTTCCGCGTCCTATGGGGCAAGATCCTGGACACCGGCTCGATGCACTTAATGTGGGGCAGAGATTTTAATGTTGCCCTGGACCCGGCACGGGATCGCTCACACCCACAACCCCATCACTATTCCAATGCACACTATGCCCTCAATAACATCATCTCAGACCACGACCTCGTTGACGCCTGGAGAAGTCTCCATCCACACGATAGGGAAGGCTCCTGCTACTCCTCCGCCCATTCCTCCTGGTCACGTATTGATAGTTGGCTTATCTCTAAGGGACTGACCCCGTGGCTGTCCCGGGCCCTCCACCTCCTGCGCACCTACTCCGACCACTCGCCGGTACTCCTCGCGCTCACTCCCCCTCATGTAGGTGCGCCATACTTGTGCTGGCGATTTCCCACGCTCGCACTTTTGGACCCGGTGTTCAAGTCCGAACTTGAGCAAGAAATAGCCGATTTTTTCCCCCGCAATGAACACTCAGTCACACAATTTTCCACGGTATGGGAGGCTTTTAAAGTCACTGTGCGCTGAATTTGCATCGCCAAAAGTGGGGGCATCCTGAGAGACATTCGTACCACACTTCGCAAACTGGAAACGGACCTTAAACATGTCGAAACACAGATGAAAACCTCTCCCACTCCAGAGCTGCAGTCTCGTCTGAGGGACTTACAGACTATCAGGAAACGGCCGATAGGGAGTGCAAGTTTAGAGGGAAATACCACGTTGCCCGCCACTATGTGGAGGGAGAGAGACCAGGCAAAGCGCTCACAGCCCTTGTTCGGCCACCTAGACACTCCAACACCATCCTCGAAATTTCTGACGAGGATGGTCACTTGCACAGGAACACCTCCGATATAGTTGCCACTTTAAAACGCTTCTACAGCGCCTTGTACGCCTCACATAGGACACAACCCGTTGACTTCTCCTCATTTTTCCAAGACACTGCGATTGGCTGGCTCGGGGACGGTCAGCGAGAATATCTTCTTGCACATCATGAGGACAAAGAGATTACTGCCGCTATCATGCAGCTGCAGTCTGGGCGGGCCCCAGGCCCCGATGGTCTCACGGCCGAATTTTACAAAACATACCGGGCCCTACTCATCCCTGCTTTGCGGCAGTTATATGAAGAGGCTCGCGAGTCGGGAATTCTCCCCCGGACCATGCGTGAGGCGCTTAGAATATCCCTCCTGAAGCCCGGGAAGCCTGCGTCGCTATGCGAGTCCTACAGGCCCCTCTCCCTCATTAATGTCGACGCTAAAATTCTGGTAAAACTGATAGCAAACCGTATCAGTCCTCTTATGACTGCCCTGGTCCTCCCTGACCAGTAGGGGTTTGTCCCCAGCAGGGGAACTTCTCACAACCTCCGCACCCTGTTCGCTGTCTTACACAATATTGACCCCGATACAAATGCGGTGGCTGTCTTCCTTGACGCCACCAAGGCATTTGACTCCCTGGAATGGGATTACCTGGCCTTCGTGCTCAACCGCATGGGATTTCCTGCCCCGTTTCTGGCGTGGATCCACCTTCTATACACAGGCCTACGGGCCAGAGTGGTGGTTAACGGCACCAGATCCTCCTCTTTCTCGATAGCCAGAGGCACTAGGCAGGGGTGTCCCTTGTCCCCCCTCCTATTCGCCCTGGCCACAAAAATCCGCCAACATTACAGAGACCATGCCCTAATTTACTCTAGAGGCAAATATTGATTTCTTTATATGCCGTCGACATTACCTTATACCTCCACAACCCGGAAGACAGTCTCAACCCTATCTTATGGCTCATTATCCTTTTCGGACACCTCTCTGGGGTTAACAAACTGGGGGAAATCCCAGATTTTTCCTCTCACTGACTCCACCACACGTTTCACGCCTGACTAACCCCTTGCATGGGGCGACGACACAATTACCTATCTAGGAATCGTAATAACCCGCAACCGAAATGATTTGATGGCAGCTAATTATGGGCGCGCACTAAACCTCCTTACCGATAAAATCACCAGGTGGATTGCTATGCCGCTGTCACTTGCTGGGAGAACCTCGCTAATAAAAATGATAATCCTGCCTAAATTGCTTTACTTATTCACTAATATCCCATACGCCCCCAGCAGACACTTTTTCAAAGCTTTAAAAACCCAACTCATCCGGCTCACCTGGGGTGGGAAGCAACCTAGACTGCATTGGAACATCCTCAAACTCCCTATCCGGACTTGGGGGGAGCTATATGTTAATGGTAAATTTCGAACCAGCGACAAGTTTTTTGGCGACTCCCCACCCCCTTGGAACGCTTTTTCTATATCCGTTTGCGACAAGACATTAGGGCTTTAACCCAGTGCTTCCCACAGGAGCCCCCCACCGTGACCCCTCTACACGCTCTCCTTAAGCAGGACACCCCCTCCCACGTTGTTTCAATGCTGTACCGCACCACCCAGGCCGACTGCGCACAGGACCCCCCATTGTCCAGGGTGCGCTGGGAGGAGGAGCTTGGCTCCCCCCTCTCGGATGACCAATGGTCCTATTGCTGTCAACAGACCGGAAAAATATCTGCTAGCAGTAGGCTGCGCATCATTCACTATAAATATTTACATCGCCTATATTATACACCTGATCGACTGATGCGTCTCCACCTGCGAGACACCGACTGCTGCGACCGCTGCGGGAGGGAGGGGGCGGACGTCCGCCACCTGGCTTGGGACTGCCCCCCCATCAGACGCTACTGGCTGGAGGTGCTTGCGGCACTGGACCAGATGACCGGTCTCCATGTTCCCGACGATCCCCTAGTCGCACTCCTCGGTTATACCGGGGCCCTGGCTGTGCCAATGCGAAGATATGCCTCTTTGGCACTCTTGCTAGCTAAGCGACGAGTCGCCTTGTTGTAGGGATTCTGCACATACACAGAGCTATGCACAGGATAATAGGACCTCAGAGTATAGTGGTGAGCCAACCATACACCTTAGTACCTACAATCCCAACCCGACTAGCAGTAGCGTCTCATTAGCAGCGCAGCTACCAATGATTAGACAACCCAGAACACGGTCTCTCTCTCTCAGGACTCGCGGGAGCAAGGACACCCTTTCATAACTCACTCATACCTGTCCACAACGTGCGTAATAAGAGTCACTGTATAGTTTAAAATGTTTATTTCAACTATCGTGCTCTAAGATACAGTACACGTGCTAGTACTATCAGCATAATGAATAATGATAACATAGTAAACATTGTTACAATTCCATATAGTACAAACGGGGATGGCATTTTATAAAGACAGTGGATATAGGGCTAAATGACCTGTCCACCCTCCCCGTGCTAATAACTAGTTTATTATAAAAACAGAAAACCTCTGGGCATTGTCAGGCAGACCCTCATACCTCAATATCTAGATGCAAGTTTACATCATCAGACAAGCACAGCTCTTCTCTCTGGAAAGGTTTTTCTCCAAGTGCCCCCAACATTGAAATCACAATATTAAAAGCACACAAATTTCTCCAGTGCAGCTGCAATCAGTGTTATGTCTAAGTGCGAGGGGCTGACCAGATCAACAAGAACAAGGGACATTGTTTTTCGACCTTGTACATGATGTGCAGACGCAACCCAAAGGGAACAGGAGGAAAGGTGAAAGGCAAGCAATTCTAAAATAGCAGAGGCTGGAAAACAAAGGCACAATGTAACGTGCGCAAAGGGGCATCATGGCAGCCAGGCCTAAGCTAACGTAGCAATGCAGTCCATGTGTCCACAAACCGCACGACACCCTCGCCTGGTCAGTCCATTGGCGAAGACATAGGACGAAGACAGAGTTCAAATAGATGGAGCAGAACTGCAAAGTCTGTTTCGGAATAGTCCCCAATGAAGGACAAAAACAGGGATTAAAAAAGCAAAAGCACAGAACAGAAAAATCCAGTGGGGTAGGACGCTGAACGTGGAGACCCCTTAATCAAAAAGTGTGTAAGTGCAGAAAAACGCCACACCTTCCAAGAGGACATCGTTGGAATCGACAGAAAAAAGAGACGCCATCCAGTTCAATAAATCAAAACTGCATTCATGTTCCTCGCAAGAGGTAGTAGCGAACAGCATTGCGGGACAACTTTTGTGATACTCAATATAACTTTGTTGTAGGAGATTCTGAGCAGCCGCCCAGATATCCCATTGTGCCAAAATTCCAAGTGCAGCCACACGCGCCATGTAGCCAGGACCGGAACAGTCCCGTTCATGGGCCTCTAAGGGACCCACCAACTGGACAAAATCCGGGCGAGACAGAGACGTATTGGAGAGGCAATAATCCAAGGACCACGAGAAAGGACTTCGGATGCAAGACATCACAGGTTGCACGCAAGTGAAATACGCAAAGCGAAAAGAAAGTCTGTAGGATACACCAAGTGTCGCCAATGGCAGGACGCCGAAGCCGGCGAGGAGACGTTCACGGAGCACCAGAAGGCGTCTGTGGTCGAGGTGGGCTCCATGATGTGCAGCCATTGCGTAGTAAACAGACCAAAAGCAATATACCAGCCGCCAAAGCGAGGATCAACGGAAAGCCGCCAAAGACGCTGGAAAAAATGGAATGAATAAAAGCCGGTATTACACCAAAAATAGCTTGAAAGGAGGTAACAAGGCCAGAACCCACACATTTAAAAAAGTGCACAAGACCTTCGGTGCTGGAAGCATTAAAAACACGGTGAATCAATTCACCGAAATGTTGTGGGAGGTTGGTGTTCAACAGGGCCTGTATTTCACTGTGAGTACTCGCCACCTGGAGAACGAATGTCTCCCGGGCGGACGTGAGCATAACCTCCTGATTCAATAATAGTGCCTTTATTCTGCTCAATTTATTGAAATCCGCCTTCAAAGTCGGAATGGAAGGCCAAATGGAACTATCTACGATGCCATGCGGGGGAGGAAAAAGCACATTTTTGCAGCAGACAACTCTGTGGGAAACTGTTACAATATAGGGTATACCGGCAAGCATGCCACAACAGTCCTGATTATTTAGAAGGAGATAGCTACCATTTGCAAGCACAGTGAAAGTAGGAGAGATAGAAGGAGCAGGAATGCCCTTTAGAACACAAGCAAGATTCAGAGCTGAAACATTGCAAGATTCGTAGCTGAAACATTACAAGCTCCGTGCAATTTAATGTGTTTGCAAACAAGGGAATGGCCCACAGTGGAATCGCATGACTCCCCCGTGAGAAAAACTTCCGTCCCGTCCCTAAGACATTTATACATGAAAGGCAGGGACCAAAGTTCATGCAGGAAAGCACTTCCTAAAGGCTGAAAACGACCTACAGGATAATGTTTCATGCAGGAGCTGAACTCAAATAAAGAAAAAGGCAAAGCTATAACCCCGTGTACTAGCCACACAGCAGAATCTAATTCCGCAATAGAGAATGGTAAGGGCTCTATTCTTTCGATATGTAATAGAGTGTATGCTGCATCTTTCATGGACATGAACCGCTGTTTTTCAGTCAAATTAAAAGGTAAGAATAAGGCAGAGGTGTTCAATAAGTGCCAAGGAACTTTACCCATTTTAAGTGTTTGCAAAGTCCAA
Organism: Calotriton arnoldi; assembly: GCA_963921515.1. Classification (NCBI taxonomy): domain Eukaryota; kingdom Metazoa; phylum Chordata; class Amphibia; order Caudata; family Salamandridae; genus Calotriton; species Calotriton arnoldi. The sequence continues at coordinate 1,387,072 of CAWUFW010003154.1, read as the reverse complement.
GCAAACTGCATTACTGAACGCAATTGATTTTGACCATGATATAACACAGAAACATCATCTTGTACAATATCAACAACAGATGAAACTATATTCTCTAATGTGTAAATGCGGGAAGACAGGGTATTAATACTATTGTCAACAACAGCAAGCACTTTTTCTAGATTTGCTTGATCTATTTCCCGAAGACGGGAAGCAGCTTCAATCTGTGAAAGCTTCCAGAGTTCATTATAAGTTTCATAAATGAATCTCTTTGGTCGAGGACCACGAGGCCCCAGAACAAAGTCGGACAGATCAATGTTGCCTGATAAGAGGGATAAATGTTGTTTAACAGAATCTAAGGAAGAGTGCTGCAACCACTGTTTACATAATTTACCAACAGAATATGTTGTAACAGTACGAGAGTCAGAAAACCTGGGGTCCGGCCTATCCTGTTTATAACCAGGATCTGTGTCATGAAAACGCAGTTGGCAGGCATTGGATGCTATGGGCCAAGCCAACCAGGGGGACCGAACAACCGTAGACATGTTGAATGAATTGTTCTGGAACAAAGCTTGCAAAGATACAATGGAAATATTGAAAAGCAAACTCTCGTTGGGAGTGGAAAACAATACAGGAATGGAAGGTGCATTTAATTGTTTGGAAGTAGCCAAACCCCAACACGTTGTTTGATAGAAGGTTTGATTTAAAAATAGAATCTGGGCTGGGATGAGGCAAGCACGGTGCAAGGCTTCTGTGCCCTGTACCTGCCATGCTTTGGAGCCCCAGATAGATTTTAAGTCAATGGTATCCCGCCAATGTTCATACCCACCCACAGCTAAGGCATTTAAAAAGGAACCCGAATACAGCAATTTGGTATGGGTCAACATGATTTTCTGAGTAGATGAAGTGTTTAATTTAAAATAATAGGACCCAGGGTTCGATCTATCAAAGTCTGTAAAATAAGTAAACTTATTTCTAAGAGTCTGGGAGCTACCTGGTAAAGGGGTCGGACAATGTTCCCATTGTGTGTAATTAAAAGGACCCCGAAGGGCACTTGGTTTATGGAGAAAGTGGTTGCCCCAATGCTGGTAACAATATAAGTCGGCATAACTTGCAGAATTTAAATACAAATCCTCAGCATTAAAAGCAGCATAATATTTCAAATCAGAAAATAACGATTCAACAGCATGTACATCCCAATCGTCAGAATGAATATTACTTTTTACGACATCACCCATTGAAACACGGAGGACATTTGGTACATTAATAATCTCGGTTGGTCCATGAATTTGGAAATTTACTGCATCCCATACGATGCCATCAGCAACTGGAAACGATGAAATGTTCACAAATGTGTGGTCACGCTTCATGATGTGAGAGGAAGAATGTGGAGCCAAAGTTCCAGCGACACTGTTCACAGCAGAGCGTTCAGGTAAATAGTGACCATTAATGAGTAGAAAAAAGACTGTGACAAAGCCAATGGACATGAACAGAAAAATCAGGAATAGCACCAACCAGTTGTATGTCCATGGGGGAATTAAAAAATTGTCTCTGAACCAGAATACAAAAATACTGAATCTGGACGGGATAAGTGCTGAGGTGGAATCTGAGTCAAAAGAATAACGTGTTGGGCTCAATGGTGTTGTTGGCAGATGAGCCACGGACTCGGTGGCGGGATAGGTATACTCGGTCTCCTCGTTGCAGGGGGAATCCGGGTAGTCGAGCAGGTGATCAGGCAAATCTACCATCTCAATGGCAACATCAGTGACCGTTCGGGCTGGAAGACCACAAACATTTGTCCTTGAAATGACTGGACAAGAGACCGCTGGTGTTACACTATTCAGGATCGGCCAGATGTTGTAACTTGACATTTTCCACTGAGATGTATCTGTTTTCCTTGCGACCAGGAAGCGGTGGTAAGATGACTGTACGAGTACCCTTCAAGCCAAGGACTGGAACCGGTGCACGATAAGAGGGGCCAAATTCTTTTTTGTTCTCCACCTTTTCTCGGACCAGGTCTCCAACTTTCGGAAGCCAGCCGGCAACCGAAATCTGCAACGCAGCGTCTGTGGCTGAAGGTATATGGTTGATTGCTAGTTTGTCTCGGGCATCTTGTAAGTCCTGTAACATAGTAGAATGATTATCTACGTCAAAGATTGCGGATTGTGCCGCCATGTCTAGACCATCAAGGTCAGGCACAAACATTCTTATGCCAAAGAGCATTTCGTATGGGGTCCGCCCACCCAGAGGTCTTCTAGGGAGATTATTAAGTGCACGTTGTACGGTATACAAGTGTGCCAGCCAGTTCCTGCCAGTACCTAAGACTCTAGCTGTCAAGGATTGCTTTAAGTCACGGTTCATTCGTTCAACAATTGAATTGCCCTCAGGCCGATACGGAGACGAAAATTTCACCTGCACCCCCAGTGAACCCATTGCGTCCTTGTAAGCCTTAGAGGCGAACGCTGGACCTTGGTCAGAATGGAAGGTGCCACTGTTGTATTCCTCTTAGGGTGTCCATAACGGGCTTTCCAATATCATGTCCTTATATAGGCACAATTCGCCCTGCCCTTATATAGGCATAGAATCCCAGGCCTTATTTAGGCATTAAACCGTGCACTCCAAATACAGGCATGGTCTCTGACATCCGTCCACCCTAACGTCACAACGAGTTCATGAAGAACAGACCCTTAGGCTGCGGGAGTTTCCCTAGCCCAGGACTATTGATTTCTTCAAGGCCTCATATATTATGCATGAACCATTATTCCTTAGGGGTTCATCCATGACGTCTTTCGCTGTCCAATTCACGTCAATGCTAACATTCCTAAGGTACTCTCAGGTATAAATATACCTTCCCTAGCCCCTGTAAACTCAGAGGAGACCTCGACTTCAGAGGAGCCCGAATCCCGGCCTGACGCACTGAGAAGACGCTGTCATCCCTGCACACAGAGAGTCCCGCTTCCAGTGATCTGACTTCCCTCGCGGGGTGTTGGAGTTCGAGTCTGGCAAAGAGATTCCAACCTCTCTCATTCTTCAGGTATGGAGCTGATAAGAACCTAGAGGGACTCTTGGCATACTAGGCTTAAACATACTCTTAGTATACCATAGTAAGGAATACTTCACCTACTTCATACCTCGTCCTACACCTAGGTTAGGTTAGGTACATTGGGGTAGAACTAGCTTAGCACCGCATCGTATGAGTACTCGCATTTTTAGTCTGTGTTATTTATGTAACAGCATCTGTACTAAAAGATAATGCTATCGCAGTATTATTTATTTCTACTGCTCACCCTGTACATTATTTATCTCGCATACTGTCTTGTGATCGTAACAGCACATTATACTTACACCAGAAACAAGACTGTTCAATAAATCTTTTATTGAAAACGCCCGTCTATTATTTCTGTGTAACTCTGAGGAAAACTAAGCATGCACGATTGAGCTGAGTGAAATAGTTATCTAGTGTTTCCACGACTCTGGGACACGTTCTGATTCTAAAAGGGAAACATATTGGTCATGTTTTGCGGCTGCCAGAAACTACTCCCTTCTTGTTGTCAAGGAGTTTCTAGTGGCCTCTGAGCTAGCTGGCACAAGTAATTAAGTTTAATATACTCGATAGGGACATACTGACCTCAGTCCTATGTCAAACCTATAGGATATATTATTCCAATGCGCAGAGCCTATTAGGGAAATAGGAGCTACACTACATGGCGCCCAACGGTTTGGTAAGGCGGTAATTCAACGTTAGATACTGAGTAACTCAGCCGTGCTATTTTCTCTCAAGACCCCTACCCATATAGTCCAAAAGACGTCTGGAGTGGGCAGGGTTTAGTATCCACCAAGGCTACATAGGGAAGTACCCTATATATTAGCTGTTTGGTTTGCTCAACGTTGAAGGATACAGTGTTCCAAAATATTGTGCACCTTATCTTTGTTTCCTTGAAACTTGTTCTACATTTTTCAAACAACAAAAATGCCTGACGGTGACAATGAAACCGGAAACGGTGGAGCTGCGGCTGATCAAGCCCAAGCAGCAGTTTTTAACTAATACAGGTTTAAATGAAACCGAGGAGGGTGTTATAAACATCCCTCAAAACGTAAGAAGAGCCATAACTCTAAAACTTATAAAACATGGCCTATCGCCAAGAGGAGGTAGAGCAGTTTTCGTGATAGAGGCACATGAATCCTTTCAGACAGAGGTATTCTATTCATGGGTACTACTTCCTGAATGCAATCCAACATCACAAACATTTCACTTCTACAAAGAAGATGATCTACCAGAGGAATACATTCCTTTCGAGGATATTGAAATTCCATTAACATACCAGGAGCATCAGCTCTGGTTTAAAGGCGCCCTAAAACATCACAAAAACATCACCAGGCTCGGTCCACTAGGTAGACCAGGAGCAACATGGCCGATTTTAGCCGGCTACACACCTCATCCTGAACTGGATATAATGACAGATGAGGAATTATATACTCAAATAAAAGAGTTAATAAAAATTTACAGACAATTGGTCCAATATGTCATGCGGACTTTTACAGTCCGACCACCATTGACATATCCAAATCCAACTCCCCAACAGGGGAATACACTAAAAATTACACCACAGACTCTCAACTCAGTCATGGGTAAAATGCCCACAAAACGTGAGCAAATTCCGTTTTGGATAGCTCAAAAAATTACTCAAATCGAAGCAGTATTTCCAAATACTAGCCCGCATGAGAAACACAGAATCCTAACAATCAGTTTACCAATGGGGATCACACCACAACTGGAAGACTGCACCACTTGGGGTTCAGTCTTTGCTGCCATCTACACTAAAACACATGGCATTCCGTCAATTGCGGTAATACCTGATGTCCTCAAACAAATTCAAAATGAATACGGGGCAGAGCCTGCTCTAAATTTAGGTATGAAATTACTGAAAAATTTCGAGCAGGTCTCAACAATAATATTATCTAATATTAAAGGAGAGGCAGCAGCAGTTGCGATCCGCCAAAAATTGAGGGAATTCGATGTTACAGAACATCAAACAGAGCTACCCAGAATAATAGAACAATCCTATGCAGAATTAGGCAGAGATAGTTTGGGTGGAAGACCAGTGAAGCCGAAGCTATCTGAAAGTCCTGAGAAGGATTCAATTAAACAAACTCCTACATCTTCTAAAAAGAAGTGGGAAACAAATAAACAAAATTCAAACGAGAAGCGTTCTCAATCCCGAGGTAGGTCTCCTCAAAAGGAGCCCTCTGAAAGGAGGTATAACCTCAGGAATAGGGATAATTTGAGAAAACCTGACAGGTATCATGATACTGATACACGTTCCTCTCGTCCCTTTCAGATCTCACCACAGACTTCGGAAAGAAGAGGACGGACGGAACACAGAGAAGAACGCGTGACATCGAAAGACGACAAACACGCTCCAAAAACTAAGGCTAAACCTCAATTCTCCAAAAAGAAAGTAGCAGGTCTAAAGATCAGACATGCCGAGAATACTGAGAACACAACTCAAGAACGGAGAATGGGCTCAGACCATGCTGGACAGTGCAGCAGAAGTCACAATAGTTCGCCAGAACGTGAAGGAACTTCTGGAGATAGTGGACTTGAATGAATACATTAAAGTAGAGACTGTAGACACCAGGGTTAGTACTCCACAAAGGTTATTTGAAATAACACTCCGGATGGAGGGAGACAAACCTAGACAGGTGAAAGCACTTTTTTGGGAAAGACTATCAAAGGGCTATGACATACTTCTAGCAGAAAAAGACTGGCCACCACAATTTGTCAGGGAGTGCCCACATGGCGAGGACATTATTATGCCTGCCTTCTCCAACCATATTCCAATTAACTTAAAATATACATATGCCAGGAAATGGGCAGTAGCCCAGGCCCCAGCATTATATAAAAATCATGTAGGATGGGATGAGGACTCACCTCACCATAAAATACATCTGAAACATGAACCAACTGCACAAAGGCAGTACCCTATAAAGCAAGAAGCTAAAAAACAGGTCAGGGAGATCTTAGATCAACTTGAATATCAAGGGGTGATTGAAACATGCACCTCCTCAATGAACAATCCTTTGTTTCCTGTCTCCAAACCAGACAATACATATCGTCTAGTTTTGGATTACAGACACCTAAACACTTGTTCTAAAACTTTTGCAGTGCAAAATGCACATAGCACAGCATTAATGAATAACATTGTGCGTAAAAAATATAAAACAACATTAGACATCTCAAATGGTTTCTTTTGTCAAAACATAGCACCTGAGAGCAGGTACTTAACAGCATTCTCCATAATGGGGACCCAGCGTCACTTTTGTCGACTCCCACAAGGGTTCAAGAATAGCCCCGGCTTATTCTCAACGAGGGTAATGGAGTTACTACAAATTTATGACAATGAGGCATTGTCCTATGTCGATGACATCTATCTGACAGACGATGACCTGGATAAACACTTGAACAGGGTGAGCACCATTATATTGGGTTTCGCCTCTGAGGGTTACAAATTCAACTTTAAGAAGTCTAGAATTGCCCATCTCAATGTCCTATTTTTAGGATATGAGCTTTCAAGTGAAGGCAAGAGCTTGGCAGCTAACTTTTTAGAAAAGTGTGCGCTGCTCCAACCTCCAAAAACGCAAAAAATTTACAATCCATCCTGGGTTTCTTAAATTTTGGAAGAACATACATTCTAAACTACGCAGAAAGGGTTAAACCTCTCTACGCATTAATCAAACCTGATTTTTCATTCAGAAACTGGACACAAGAACACACAGAAATCTTGCGTTCACTACAAGCTAACATGTTAGCAACAAATCACTTACAAACACGCGTAAGTGAACGCAATTTGGTGATCCGAATAATTTCGGGTCAATGCGGATTCACCTACTTAACTTTCAATGAGGGTGAGAAAATCCCAATAGCGTATAAATCACACTTGTACACACAAGCGGAAATGCGCTTCAGTTCAACTGAAAAAATTCTAACAGCAGTTCAAACCGCTGTAGCAAAAGAAAGAGCCTTAGCCCAAGGGAAACGCATTATTGTCGTAACCCCAGTACCTGCTTTAGAAGCGGTTACAAAAGCAAGCATTCCAAATGCTAAAGCATTGCATCCAAGATGGATACAATGGGTTAATTCTCTTGCTGCAACAGATGTTGAATATGTTTTTGATCCAGATTTAAAAACACAAGCATTCCTGCAGTATGAACATGAATGTCCCCTGCCTACTGAAATTCTGCCTCTCGATCAGTACGAATTTATAATTTACACTGACGGATCCGCACAACCTGCAATCGGGAGTAAGCAAGCTTACAGTGCAGCGTGTGCTATCGTTAAAGGTCGCATGCGAGATGGCATCTTCAGACCTATGGTCACAAAAACGCAGTCTCTAGGAGATTGTACAGCTCAGCGAGCTGAACTACAAGCATTCAAACTGGCACTTGAAACTACAGATCGCGAATTCCCCACACTAATCGTGTGCGATTCTTTTTACTGTGTGCAGTCGTATAATGAATATATACAAAACTGGCTTGAAAATGGTTTCAAAGATGCGAAAGGTGGCACAATAAAGCATAAAATGCTTTGGGAACAAGTAGTTCAGTTGAAAAACGAACTACCAAAGGCTCACGTGATCCACACACTGAGTCATCAACGTGATGGCGTTCACGTTGCAGGGAAATCATTGGCTGACGAAGCCGCAAAGGGGGCTGTGCAAACGGCTTCCGTAGCTGCGATCACTCGTTCAAAAACAAAAATAGACGGTGAGATAATGTTGGCTGTCAAGGCTTCAAGCAAAGGCAGCAGTGCAGCGTTACCAAAAAAGTTTCCACTCAAGTACTCTTATGTATTTGATGCGAACAACGTTCCTTTTGCTCGAATCCCTGGAGTGGGGGATAGGGTAATTCCAAACTTGGAACGTAGAGCAGCCTTGATTTATGAAACACATTTGGGGAAAGGTCTGTCACATCAAGGGATTTCTAAAACAATTTTGACGTTAAAAGAGATGTACTGGTGGCCTGGAATGAATACAGAAATTCATATATTTATCAACAATTGCTTAGACTGTAAATTACAGCGGGATAGCCACCAGACACCATGCCGCGAATGCGGCAACCCAGTGCAGACACCATTGTTAGACAGCATTAGACTATCTATGCACCTGCGTCCTACTGGACAAAGGTATTCCCACAAATACTGAATCTAGGTTCCTATGGTTATGGCCTCAGCGCTCAGCTGACGCTCGAACTGTTATAAAAGATTTGCGAGTCTTTATCGGCATATACGCAATAGGCACGTTACATTCTGACCAGGGTCCTGCGTTTAGCTCTCGGGCTTACAAAGACGCCATGGCCAGTCTGGGCGTTGCATTGCGGTACTCCTCTCCATTCCATCCTGAGAGAATATCGGTTGTGGAAAGGAAAAACCGGGACATAAAGCAGTCTATAACAGCTAGAGTATTAGGCTCGGGTGACGGGTGGGTCAAACACCTTAGTGGAGTTCAACGTGCACTAAACAACCTGCCAAGAAGTTCTCTAGGGGGGTCACTCCATATGAGGTCCTATTTGGGACAAGAATGTGGGTACCAGACTTAGAAACCGTAGGCACAGTGGTGGAAAATAAACCCTTTGATATCAAAGATCGTTTGGCTGTTTTACAGGACTTAAACAAATTAAGAACGAAACAAAGCAACGTGTTCCTACAGCCAACCACCACTGGGGATCAACCGGCTGTCCCAGCAAGGCCTGTCTGGATTCCAAAAGTTGGGGATCTAGTCAGAGAAAAAATTGCGGACAAGAAGGAATTTGGACCTTCTTACAGACAACCAGTACCTGTCCTAGCAGTTCAAGGAACAAGAACAGTACTACTGCCGCCCCTTGCTGGAAGAAAGGAGAAAAGATTTGTGTCCATCGACCTCATCAAACCACAGTATGTGGCCAATACTAAATAGTAGGCCTCGTGGACTCCGACCTAGTAGCAAACGCACTCCTCTCGCTACTATCCAAGAGGTTCATACTGAAAGACTGATAACCATCGAGAATTCAGCAGAAACAGATGAAGGACTAAGCAACAATGCTATGGAAATCATCCCTCTTGAAGAACAAGTAACAGTTCGTCCAAATACACCTGTCTACACCAATGTGGCACGTGATGAACTGGTTCCAGTGATTTCTACAAATCCTGATGCAATTCCAACAATTGATAGAACTGCTTCTGGCTATTTCATTAACTTTGATACGTTCTCAGAAGATCCAAGTGAACCTGAAACGACGCCAGCATCATTCAAATTCAAGCAGCAAATACAAGACTTTCTTCTCTCTCTGAAAAAGACTTATTTGGTTTCTCCATGGATTAAACTCTGGATTATATCTGGACTTTTTGTTTTCCTGCTCTGGCTAGCTTTGGTTACAACTGTGAGCGTGCTTATTAGTGGCAGATACATCCATGCGAACACTGAAAACAAAGACGTAAATGTACTTTTGAAACCTCATAAATCTTCTCATCGTGAAGCAAGAGACTTGTCATCAGTGAACATCACAGCTGTTCCTATACACGATGGTATAGTGTGGGACAAAACAGATTTTGATATATTCGGTCCGACGGAAGAATTGAACATTCCACATTTGTTTAAAATTTCACTAAGTGATCTAATCACGTCCAGTACCTATTCTGATGATTGGGACTTTGAGACTGTGACTGACATTATGTTTGACCTAGAAAAATCTGCTGCATTTTCTAAAAATGAATATTTAGAGGGTTCATCAGACTATAAACAACTGTATTGTTATAACCACTATGGTCATCATTATTTGCATAAAACTGCATATCCAAGAAATGTGTTTATGTTTAACCATTGGGAACATTGTCCTACACCACCTAAAGGTAGTTCAAGAACATTTGCCAGTAAGTTTCCATATTTTTCAGGTTACAATACATCTGATCCAGAAATGTTTTACTATAAAAATGTAAACAAGACAGGTATGAAAATTATGTTAACGAATACAAAACAGATTTATTCTGCATTATTTAATGCCCAACTGTCTAGACAGGGTTTCGACTTTTGGAAAGACACAATAGACACAAAAACGTTGTGGGGTACTAAAGAATGGCAAGTACAGGGGTTAGAAGCTTTATTTAGAGCCTGCATCATCCCTTAACAAATAATGTTTTTGAATGAAACTATCCAACAAACATCTTGTCTTGGATTAGCCAAGATCAAAGAGATGAACACACCTTCTGTACCAACTCCTGCAAAAAATAACGAAACACAGGCAGTGGTGACAGTTGACAATATACTACAACTCAATAGATCTAATCCTGATTGGAAAAAATGGTTGATCTGGCCCACAGACGCGAATAACTGTCAGGAAAGATTCCTGAATAAAACTCAGGGTTTTACCATTCATAGGCCAGACCCAAGATACGTCCAAAGACAACATCCGGGGTAGTAACAACATACAGTGTAGGGAAATTATGCCTCGATTGGCTGCATACATCTACACTACAGGATGTGAAACAACACTTATCCTTACTTGCAAAAGACGCAGATCTTAGGGATTTCTTGCTTGGACCAAGACAACCGCGTCAAAAACGTTTCATATATGCCTGCATCTATGCTGCATACAATGAAGCATGGAAGGTGTCACAGATAGAGGCCGCAGAACGAATACGTGAACTTGATCGTATTAATTTAGAGAAATCACTCTCTGTGGTCGACAATGGGTTAACAACTTTGTCCTCCAGAATTTATTCACTGGACGGCATTGTATCCTCTGCTATCGACATACTAGAACAAGATTTGGCGATGTTACAACAAGGCCAATCTCAATTACGTTCTATTATGTTATTAAGCTGGACGCTGCAATCATTGCGAGCGGGCTATGTGCCTTGGCGTTTCATCAACACAACGGCTCTGTTTTCAGAATACAATCTAACTGATAAACAGATCGAAATGGCACAAAGAGGAGCAAAGTATACAGTGCTGAGCATTGAAAAACTGGAAAAGCTACCATTCACAGTGGCAGAAAAACCAGCTACAGAATGGCTTATTCATGGCAAAATCACACTACCTGTGTGTACTTTTCAGTTTCAGTATTGCCTCAGACAAATGCAAGCAGGCAAATATGAAAGGTTGGGTAAGGAATACATTAAGACATCTTGGGCTTTACCGTATACATATAGATGTTGGAGCGGGGATCGTGAAGTGTTTTTAAGCGGTAAAAACTGTAAACGTGCACTAAGCGGTTCACTTGTATGTCAGGACATTTCCTTGCACGGGGCTTGTAATGGTTCTGTGGAAAATTTGTCTTGCCATCAGCAGGGTACACCAGCTGCTGTGATTAATCCAACGTTCGGACAACTTTCTAATGGGAGTTACCTCATGTTGAATGATCAGAGTTGCTGTGACATGCTGCCAGGCATCCCATATCTAGTAACGGTCAACTCCAGGGTCACTTGCTGTATGCAAGTATTGTTTGGCCCAATTGACACAGTCAGGGAGTCGCCTCTATGGCCTTCGCTGAACGTCTCTTTTATAAGATTTGATACTTTAAGCAGAATGAAAGCCATGCTTTTACAACAAACAGTGCCTTTGACCTCGGCCAAAGAAACCTATGATCTGCAAATTGCAAGGACTTCGGCTGAGATACAGACTTTAATACGTACAAACTGCCCTATACATTTCGTGGAAATGATAGGACGAATTTTCAACATGTCTGATACAACAGGAATTGTACATGTATTTAAGGGCATCTGCTCGGGTCTGTTAGCACCTTTCCAGGCAATACTCTGAATCATCCCGAACTTTGCACATTCGGTGTTTGGTGGCATACCATTAATTCTAGCACTTGTTGCCGGAATTCTATTTCTCTTCCTGCTATTGCGCTATGGCCAGCCAATTCGCCGACATCACTCCGAGCGACATGGAGAAAGCTCTCCTTGAACGAAAGTGCCGTGAGCAAATAGTACAGCTTTTGGGCATAAATCGTCTACGGGACCTTAATACCACATGGTTCCTGTCATTCAGACCAATCTGGCAAGATTGCATCTTACCTGTTCTACGATGCCTGTTATGCGGTGTAGAATGCGTGTTGGACACCTGTCTAACATTTCTATCGGATGCGCCAACGGACGTCGATACTCTGCTGGACCAGATAACGGCCCATGCTATGTGTTGTCCCCAGCGGCTTCCTATCCTGATGACAGCATTCATTGAGATCTCACAGACGCTTCCGGCTGCTGCTGAGGTACGAGAAAGAACTACAGGCACACAGGTAACAACGGACGCGAACATTGCGACAATTGAAAGCAATGCTTCACATCTCTGTGTGATTAACCTGCTTCACGAGGTGTTCCAACTCACACCAACTACAGTGGATGATGTTTTGTCTATAGAAATAGATGATCTAATGTTTACACCAGACCCGTAAACTGACTCTGATTCAGCATACAGTATTCCAGAAATACAGCAACAATTTGGCCTTCATTTTTCAAAAACTTGGAACTCTACCAAAATTGAACTTTTTCCCATTTTTCGAACGAAAATGGTACTTCAATCTGCTTAAGGTAGAACTAGCCTTATAGTACAGACTTGGCGGTCCTTCCACAGACATTTAGTCATCTTATGTGTCTAAAGCCAGTTCATTTAATTTTCCTGACATGAAATGACTGATTTTTGAACAAACTTATCGATCATTTTCTGTCACATGTAAATATTACTGCTTATTTCATTCCAATTACATTTATTTTCGAACTTTATGCCTGAAATGATAAGCAATGCTTCGAATGTACAGTACCTTTTTGCATTCTAATATGTTTTTTTTAAATTCCTTTTTAAATGGTTTTATGAAATATTTTAGAAATACGCGGTACTCCATTTTTATGTTTAGCATTTTAAATGCTTAGCATTTATGTATTATCGTACACATAAAAAAGTAAAGTGGGTGTTGTATACCTCATAGGGTGTCCATAACGGGCTTTCCAATATCATGTCCTTATATAGGCACAATTCGCCCTGCCCTTATATAGGCATAGAATCCCAGGCCTTATTTAGGCATTAAATCGTGCACTCCAAATACAGGCATTGTCTCTGACATCCGTCCACCCTAACGTCACAACGAGTTCATGAAGAACAGACCCTTAGGCTGCGGGAGTTTCCCTAGCCCAGGACTATTGATTTCTTCAAGGCCTCATATATTATGCATGAACCATTATTCCTCAGGGGTTCATCCATGACGTCTTTCGCTGTCCAATTCACGTCAATGCTAACATTCCTAAGGTACTCTCAGGTATAAATATACCTTCCCTAGCCCCTGTAAATCAGAGGAGACCTCGACTTCAGAGGAGCCCGAATCCCGGCCTGACGCACTGAGAAGACGCTGTCATCCCTGCACGCAGAGAGTCCCGCTTCCAGTGATCTGACTTCCCTCGCGGGGTGTTGGAGTTCGAGTCTGGCAAAGAGATTCCAACCTCTCTCATTCTTCAGGTATGGAGCTGATAAGAACCTAGAGGGACTCTTGGCATACTAGGCATACTAGGCTTAAACATACTCTTAGTATACCATAGTAAGGAATACTTCACCTACTTCATACCTCGTCCTACACCTAGGTTAGGTTAGGTACATTGGGGTAGAACTAGCTTAGCACCGCATCGTATGAGTACTCGCATTTTTAGTCTGTGTTATTTATGTAACAGCATCTGTACTAAAAGATAATGCTATCGCAGTATTATTTATTTCTACTGCTCACCCTGTACATTATTTATCTCGCATACTGTCTTGTGATCGTAACAGCACATTATACTTACACCAGAAACAAGACTGTTCAATAAATCTTTTATTGAAAATGCCCGTCTATTATTTCTGTGCAACTCTGAGGAAAACTAAGCATGCACGATTGAGCCGAGTGAAATAGTTATCTAGTGTTTCCACGACTCTGGGACACGTTCCGATTCTAAAAGGGAAACATATTGGTCATGTTTTGCGGCTGCCAGAAACTACTCCCTTCTTGTTGTCAAGGAGTTTCTAGTGGCCTCTGAGCTAGCTGGCACAAGTAATTAAGTTTAATATACTCGATAGGGACATACTGACCTCAGTCCTATGTCAAAACTATAGGATATATTATTCCAATGCGCAGAGCCTATTAGGGAAATATTAGCTACACTACACCACAGGCGAAAATTCCCGCAAAGACACGCAAATCCCTGATGACAGTTCGAGCGTCAGCACTCCGTTGTGGCCAGACCCAGATGAAACGTGTGCACGAGTCTACTGCAACTAAGATATATTTATATGCAGTGTCAGACGAAAATGGACCGCAGTGATCCAGGTAAACACACCCAAAAGGTCTGTTTGAAATGCAGAGCGGTGTTTGCGGTGGTCATGTAACCGTAGAAGGCTTAATTTGTTGACAAACGTCACAAGAAAGCACATAAGTACGGGTTTGTTTATATAAACCACGCCACCAGTAACGCTGCTGCAAGATGGAAACCGTCGCAGACACGCCAGCATGAGCCGAAGCCATGCCTTCGTGTGCGGCAGTTATCAAGGAAAGTCTGCGGTCCGCGTTGGGAATCAAGGAAAGTCTGCGGTCCGCGTTGGGAATCAGCCGGTCACAAACGTCTGGAATTCTTACGTAAGGAACCTGTTCGGGACCTAATTGATAAGAGTATTTGAAAGGGAAACCCCGTGGGTAATTAGCACCTTCTTTTGTCGCAGCAATAGCTGCCAAAACATCTTTATCGATTTTAGTCATGGATCTTGTAACTGCTGCTACTGTGCACGTGGCTACTGCTGATTTGGCAGCTTCATCTGCCAAACCGTTACCGACAGCGTGTGCGCCCACACGCTGGTGTCCAAGGGTGTGAATCACCTGTGTGAGAGGCAGACGTTGTTTCAGATCTGCAACTCGAACCCAAAGCATTTTATGCTTAATTGTACTGCCTTTAGCATCTCTATAGTCGTTTTACGACCAAAAGAAGAGGTTGTCATTGAAAGACTGAACACAGTAGTAGGAATCGCATACAATAAGAGTTGTCACGTCTGGATTAGCGAACTCAAGGGCTAGCACCAAAGCGCGCAGCTCGGCCAATTGTGCAGTACTGTCTCCTAGTGCCTGAGTATGCACTACAGTCTGTTTGAACTCACCGTTCACTATAGTACCTGCGACAATAGCACATGCTGCTGAATAAGCATGCTTGGAACCCGTGGCCGGTTGTGCCGAACCATCGGTATAGATAATACATTCGTACTCCTCAAGCGGTAGCAAAGACAGAGGAGGAGGATGAACAAATTCATACTGTAAAAACTCCTGTGTCTGAAGTGAAGAATCAAAGATAAACGTGACATCCGGGAATGTCAGAGATGTAGCCCATTGTATCCAACGGGGGTGCAAAGCTTTAGAGTTCGGTACACTTGCCTTCGTCACTGCCTCAAGGGCAGGATATGGTGTTACCACCAAAATGCGTTTTCCCTGTGCCAGTGCGCGTTCCTTTAGAATCGCCATTTGCACCGCATTCAGAACCTTCTCCACAGAGGAAAAGCGCATTTCTGCGGAAGTGTATAGATGTGACTTGTATGCAATAGGTACTGTGTCACCTTCGTTAAAGGTTAAGTACGTGAAACCCACTGTCCCTGGTATTATTCTAATCACCAGGTTGGTGTGGTTGTCACGCGTCAACAAGAATTTAGATTCAAGCAGATCAGACTGCAAAGACTGCAGTATAGAGGAATGCTCGGGAAGCCAGCATGACTTCGAAAAGTTAGGTTGTATCAAGGCATAAAGAGGCTTGATACGCTGGGCATATTCGGGAATATAAGTACGCCCGAAGTTCAGAAAACCCAGTAAAGACTGAAGTTTCTTCAGTGTGGTTGGAGGGCACAAAAGTGCGCATTTCTCCAAGAAATGAGGGGCTAAGCCCTTACCTTCATTGTTGAGCTTAGAGCCCAAAAACAAAACTGTTAATTCAGCAATGTGAGATTTGGCAAAGTTAAACTTGTAACCTAAGACCGCAAACTCGAGAATAATGCGGTCCACTCTGGTAAAATGCAGGTATAACTCGTCGTCTGTCAGGTAAATATCATCGACGTACGTACATGCATCTGGGTCTATGCCGTCTAACAAAGAGACAACACGGGCTGCGAATACACCTGGACATAGGGAGTCGCCGGAATTTGAATTGTTTACCACAGGAGGTAAAAGCGCTCCATTGGCTACACTCCGTGGCTAAGTTGTGCGTGTAAAATCCATTGGATAGGTCAAGTGTCGTTTTATATTTTTTACGAACAAGACTGTCTACAAGCGCAGAACTGTGGGTATTTTGCACCGCAAAGGTCCGACAATGAGAGTTCAAATGCCGGTAATCCAATACTAGGCGGTACGATCCATCGGGTTTAGAAACCGCGAAAAGGGGATTATTCATGGGTGATACGCATGTTTCTATTACTCCTTGATATTCTGTGTCAGAAATTCGGAAACGGGACCTTTAGCTTCCCGCTTGATGGGATATTGGGGTTGTGGCTGTGGCAGTGACCGCAATGGTATTTCATGGGAGGGTGAATCCTCATCCCAACCCACGTGATTACGGTATAACGCCGGAGCAAAGGCTACAGCCCATTCAGCTGCAAGTGCCGCCGCTTTGTCCTTGGGGACATGGCGAGAAAAGCTTGGAAGGATTACCTCCTCCCCTTTACGAGCAGCAAGTACGAATGGGGGCGGCCAATCCGCCTCCGCTAACAAAATGTCATATGAAGAGGTTAGATTTTCCCAAAAAATCCCTTTAATTACACGCTGTATGTCACCCTCAATTTGAATGACAATATTATATAGTCTGTCAGGGGGTGCCACTCTGGTGTCTGCTGTCTCGACATTAATGAATATATCAGTTGCTGTCTCCTCCACATGAGGACGTAGTGCCTCTCGCACTATGGTAACTTCTGCGGCACTGTTTAGGAGCGTCACTGCCCACGTCCAATTCAGGAGTCTCGTTCTCACCGTCTGTGGCATACCTCGCTGTTACAGCGGCAACTTTTTTCTTCTGAAACTGTGGGCGAGAACGTTGAAATTCTTCTGGTGTCCCTCTGACTTGTTGTCGAGGTTGGTCTCATCCTGGCGGGGCCTCACGACCCCGACCTCTATCCGGGCGATCTCCTCCACCAGTCTGTGACGACGTTGGTGCCTGCGAAGAACGAGGAGAACACGGGTCAGGGACCTGAAATCTCTCTGGAGATTTTATTCTCGCTCTATCGCGCAAATCATATGTGCGCTCAGAAGATACTGAAACTGGGGAAGCGCCTCGCGACCCCTGCTTCTTCTGTTGCTTACCCTGTTTTTTCAACCTCCAGCTCTTTTTAGTAAAGAACGGTTTCTCATCTTTCTCAGATTGAGTTTTTGGTTGTGGTTGCGATGGAGTTTGTGTTTTAGCAAAAGGCTTAACTCCCAGGCTATTGCGGCCTATAGTTTTATAAGCTTGTGCAATAATTTTCGGTAATTCGCGTGGCTTGTCCAGTTCTGGGATCAAAGCCAAAGCATTAGCTACTTGAAAGTTAACTGCATCACCCTTGACATTAGCAAGGATTAGTTCAGCCACTACGTCGAACACTCCCACCAGTCTCATCCCTAATTCCACAGCCGCCTCAGGGCCATGCTCATCCTGCACTCGTTTTATTACAGAGGGGAGAACCGTCATGGAAGGGGTGCCGAAACTCTTCGCATATACTGCTGCGAATACCTTACCCCAGTTGTTGCAATCTGCCAACTCGGGAACTAGGTCTTTTGGTAAACTAATTGTTAATATCCTGTGTTTCTCCACAGGAGAAGTATTCGGAAAAACAGCCTCCAGCTGGTCAAATTTCTCTGCAAGCCAATAAGGTAAATCGTCCTTATTTTGTGGGCGCTTGCCCATCACCGAATTAACCATGACGGGATTTATGGTTATGCCGCCAGGCCCAGCTGGATGTGCCGCAACTCCAGGCGGGGCTGCCTGGACGATGCCTGTAACATACTGTACTAAGGCTCTATGCACTCGTATCAAAGACTAATGCAAATCACGCAGTTCAGCGACTGCTAGCGTCATATAACGCGGATGTGGGGTATACCCGGCCAAAACAGGCCAAGTGGCCCCTTCAATTGATAAGGGGCCTAAACAAACCGTTGTAACCGGTTGGGGAGGCGCCATCAAACCAAACACGGTGTTGCCATGCCGTGAGCGGTACTTCAAGATTCCGATAAGGTCTATAATGATTAGGAGGAGCGGTGGCTGTATATTCATGGAACGTATTGTCAGTCCCATCCACCGCCTCAAAGGTGATCCAAGAGTAAAATACCTCAAAGTGGTAAGCAGGATCCGCTTGTACCACAAAGATCAGATCGACACCCGCGTCAGGCACTCCATACACTGCCAAATGAGCTCTGAGCGCTGCGCAGCTATGTGCCGCAATTTGGGTAGCCATTTACGGCCGAAAATAGTTGACAACCTAGCAGTAAGAGGAAGCACAATAGAGGGTTGTATTAAAACACCTTTTAACTACTTCAAGCTTGAAAGAACCTATAAAAACATCAATATAGGAGGTATCGCCCTCACACACGCCTCCGGAAGCGTCTGCAAAGGGTGTTGTGGACAAGCACAAGTACTACTCAAGCGTCTCGCAGATAAGCAGCCCACTTCGTTGGTGGCACCATGTTGTAGGGATTCTGCACATACACAGAGCTATGCACAGGATAATAGGACCTCAGAGTATAGTGGTGAGCCAACCATACTCCTTAGTACCTACAATCCCAACCCGACTAGCAGTAGCGTCTCATTAGCAGCGCAGCTACCAATGATTAGACAACCCAGAACACGGTCTCTCTCTCTCAGGACTCGCGGGAGCAAGGACACCCTTTCATAACTCACTCATGCCTGTCCACAACGTGCGTAATAAGAGTCACTGTATAGTTTAAAATGTTTATTTCAACTATCGTGCTCTAAGATACAGTACACGTGCTAGTACTATCAGCATAATGAATAATGATAACATAGTAAACATTGTTACAATTCCATATAGTACAAACGGGGATAGCATTTTATAAAGACAGTGGATATAGGGCTAAATGACCTGTCCACCCTCCCGTGCTAATAACTAGTTTATTATAAAAACAGAAGACCTCTGGGCATTGTCAGGCAGACCCTCATACCTCAATATCTAGATGCAAGTTTACATCATCAGACAAGCACAGCTCTTCTCTCTGGAAAGGTTTTTCTCCAAGTGCCCCCAACATTGAAATCACAATATTAAAAGCACACAAATTTCTCCAGTGCAGCTGCAATCAGTGTTATGTCTAAGTGCGAGGGGCTGACCAGATCAACAAGAACAAGGGACATTGTTTTTCGACCTTGTACATGATGTGCAGACGCAACCCAAAGGGAACAGGAGGAAAGGTGAAAGGCAAGCAATTCTAAAATAGCAGAGGCTGGAAAACAAAGGCACAATGTAACGTGCGCAAAGAGGCATCATGGCAGCCAGGCCTAAGCTAACGTAGCAATACAGTCCATGTGTCCACAAACCACACGACAGCCTGTCGATGGGGCCGAGGAAGGGCGCCCAAATTTAAAGATTGGCTGAATGATCTTACATATTGTCAGGATCAATTGCACACCTATGCCGAGCTCCTGCCGCCCTCCTCCCGCCCACGCGACATATGGTCCCCCTTACAGACGTACCTTCTGGAGCGGGCCACCACTGCGGAGGCCGCCGCAGACGCACGACCGAACGACTGACAGGCCTTGTGGAAGTGCTGTAGCCCGACCCCCTTCACACCTCAATATGTCTGGACGTAAATCTCACGGTGTATGTATAAATGAAAATGTAGTCAGTCAATGTATAGTGCTAATACAATCTTTTTTATTAAATGTTCGGCTTGCACGCCTTGTCGGGATCATCGAGTGGCAATGCTTGTTTTTCTCAGTCTTGTACAATGTGTTCAAAACTCAATAAAGAAATTAATTTTTTTTTTTAAATGGCTACTTTGAACTTTCCTATTCATTTCCTCTGCAGGTAGCTCAGTGGGTAATTTGGACTGCAGCAGGAGATGTCTGCGTTCTCACTTAATTAACATGCAGCCAGTTGCACGTGACGCTCAAGACGTCACTGCATTCACCTTGCATTCGATTCAAATAAAGCACTGTATGTGTATAACAGTGGCACCGGGCTGTATAAACAAGATTCAAGTATAATAGCCACAGCCCATCATTCAATAGTTTTTCAACTACTACGAAATTACATTGAAAAATCCATGTGCTTAGATAAGCCCATTTCAATAGATATGTGGGTGTTTTCAAACATGCGTGTACCACAGCATTGCAATGCTTTGTTTTACAGTACACACAGAATGGTGAACATTTTGAAAGAATAGAGCATAAGCAGTTTGGAATCTTAACTTTGAAAATAAGGCAAGCCAACTGAGAACATGGTATTTTCAGTGGCAGTAAAGCATACAACGTACATAGCACAGTTATCCAGAACTATCAAACACACCCACAAAACTCCAGAAACACTCACAGCTGATCGTAATTTGACCCCATTGCTTCACGTGATTATGTTTACCCTATTTTCCGATTATTACAGTGGCTGACGGCTGCAATAACACTCGCTCTGCATCACTGTCCTTATTGTGCCTGGCCCCGCCTAAGCGCACACGCTTTTTGTCACACGTCACAAGCTGGTTCAACCAATCCAAACGCTGACCGGTGCGGCTTCCGTAACTCCCCCACCTGGCATTCACCATGGGTTACTCGGGCCTGCAAATGCACATTACAAAAAAGGTAAGTGCATTTCTTTATAACGGAGCCATAGTATGAAAAAGAAAGAATCGCAGGGTAAACAAATGCAAGGCAGTCGGCATCACCAATGAAAGGAAAGCATTGGGTCAGTTAAAGTTACAGTACTAGAGCAGAACCTTTCCCACGTTCCCAAGAAGTGTCCGGCGCCCCTGGTGTGTTCTGACGGCGCACCGGGGTGCCGCGGCGCACAGTTTGGGAACTACTACCCCGAAAAAGAAAAAGTTGAGTAGAAAATGTGTGGTTTCGGGGTTGGTGCGTGCAAAGAGGAGAATAGCAATCTCGTGGCTTAGCCCGGCTCCACCTCCAATCAGTAGGTGGTTGAGAGATTTGAAAGAATGGGCAACAGCGGAACTGATCTGAATGAAGCATATTAGGAAAGATGATAGACTTGAGGAGGATGCAAGAGCATGTTCCGCAATGATTGCAGATGTAAAGGATCCCTTGGGGGAAGACGTAGAGGAGGGGAGGGCTCTGCAAC
Organism: Calotriton arnoldi; assembly: GCA_963921515.1. Lineage (NCBI taxonomy): Eukaryota > Metazoa > Chordata > Amphibia > Caudata > Salamandridae > Calotriton > Calotriton arnoldi. The sequence continues at coordinate 1,365,800 of CAWUFW010003154.1, read as the reverse complement.
ACACCCCGGAACAAGAAATGGAATAGATAGATTACAAAGTGACACTCCTGATGGTTGGTATACGGATTCGTAGACATGTGGATAATCATTAGACACTGCAACAAGAGGGGTGGGTGGGAAGGGGGGGGGAACAGTTGATGAGGAAAGAACACTTATATTGGTGGAACATAATTGAAATTATCTTAAATCCTGTCAAATTGTATAATGTTGGAAGATCATATTACAAATGTACCTGATACTGTTATCATATGTAAAATGCCAATAAAAAGTGTTAAAAAAAAAAAAAAAAAAAAAAAGGAGGCTCCCTCGAGTGCCCTATGTCAATGACTGTAATACAGTAACGCCTAGGCGTTCAGTGAGGATGTAAACACAAGCCAATGATGGGCAAGGAGCAGCAGTCTGGGTTCTCAACTCTGCCAATGTGCTTTAAACTCTTTATGTGGAGTGCGCTCGGAAGAGAACAATTTAGATGTTGTATATGACAAAATGTGCCAAATAGTATTATTGTGTGGTTGTATCTTTATTGTGTGGAGATGGACACTCACCTGCCAGGAGGGAACTTGATTATGACGCCCAAACACATTGCACACTGTGCCCCAAGTTGTGACTGGTCAGCAACTCTTCATTCACAGTCTAAGGTCTGTGCGACAGGAAAAAGGTCCTGCAATGAAACAAAAAATGTCAATATATTAATTACAAAATATTGCCAGAAACAAAAATGAAGACAATCTTGCATCACGACAATTGAACTTTTTCACACCTTTCCTTTCATGCTTTCAAATTTTAGGGTGTTGCCTGGCAATTCCAACCCAGAAAAGGTATTGATCCTTGCCCTTGAGAGAAGGGTGAACTGGACAGAAGTGGGCCATTAAGGCCTCCTAAATACACTAAAAGAAAGGCTCGGAATATATGGCACAGTTCTAAAACGGTCTGAATCCCATCTTACAGACGGGTGTCAATGTGCTAAAATTGAGGAGACTCTCTCTCCAAACTAACACAGTTTCTTTAGGTGTACCGCAGAGCTTAATACTGGTACTCTTCCTTTTCAATATTTATTTGCTCGCTCCCAAGCAATTTAGGGATTCATTATCATTTCTATACAGACAATGCCCAGTTATAAATTCCATTATATCCTATGGGATTTATATTTCGGCGGACGGGATATCCATCACCTTTGTGACGGACTAACCCGTCCGCCAAGATCGAAATCAGGCCCTTAGTATCTCTGCCAAATTTCATCACACAACTATAGGGTCCTGTTTGAAAAACCTTTATAAATTACTAAAATGGTGACATCGAAAAGGACATGAACTAAAAAAATAGGTCTTCTCTGCTCACCAAATCCAGATTTCCACCTGAATGAAAATTGGATAAATACAATTAGATCTGTGGTATTTCAGTCTCAAATTGTTTTATCTGTTAAAACCTTAACTCTTGTAATATGTAGCAAATTAAACTTTGAAGCCCGCAGTGAAAATCTGGCCAACACAGTGTGCTTTCAACTCAAACTCTCCATAACTGCAAACCTTTCTTGCCATCAATCTCTTGTCCCTTCTCGTCTCGGCTACGGAAATGCTCCAGTCTGTGGGCACCCAAAGAAGGGGCTTTTAAGTTTAAAGCCTGTGCTGCATGCTAAACCGAGGTTTGTTTTAGATTTCCCTAAACATGCACAAATCACACCAGTTCTTCCCTCCTTAAAATGGTTCCTAATCAAGGCAAGATGCATTTATAAAACCATACGTTTATCTTACTAGCATTTACCCTTAAATACTGCTAAATATCTCTCACAGAAACTGACAATCTCTCAGAACTCCCTCATGCTTAGAAGGTGAACAATCTATAGCCTACAGAGCACGTTTTAACCTCTTTGGTGCACAGGACATTTTGTTCATGCCCTCTGTACTAACTCTTCAGTGGGGAGGAGGACAGAACATCAAGTCGTTCAAATCCTCTGGTGTAAGCACTAGAGGTATTTTCTTTTCAAGCCCCAGGAAGAGCTCTCCTTGCAGCCCAAGATTTTTTTTTAGGTCTTCCGTTAGCCAAGACCTTTTGATTTAAAAAATATATATATATATGTACAATACACTTATTTAAAGGGCCTTTCAGCCAGAGTTCTTCATCCATTGGTCTCTTTGAATGTCATTCACATTTTGTTTCCGCCGACTATAGCATATAGCACGGGGAAGGGGGTCAGCCCACTTCAGCCACTGGATAACTTCACGTTGAGTAATTGCATTTTGTTCTTTCACAAGCAGCACATCAGCACACAAGCACACAAGCTAGTTCCCTTCCGTGCCAATGTTTTTTGTTTCTAATGTATTACTTTGATGTTCCCTTTGTAATCCGAGTCTGATGTGACAGCAGGACACTTTATATCAATGAGCCAGATGATGGCACAGGCCAAATTCCACACTTCGAGTTCCTGTCTCTGGCCAATGCTGTTGTAAAATCCTTCTGGAATGTCCTCTATCTGATTGCTGGTATTTCACTGCATAACGGAATACATACATTTTAAATTGTTCTGTATTAAATTATCGAAAGCTTTAATATTATATATGTGAATTCATAAGCAGACAATTCTTCCGAACACGTTTATTCTGGGTTCAATTTCTTCAATGGTTCTTTAATACACTTTGCCTAGGAAGAAAACCAATGTTTGTGTTTAATTTGCAGCAATTTAAAAATATATATCTTTCCTTCTTGCATTTCTTTTTTCCTTCTTTCTCTCATTTCTTTTTTTTCTTTCATTCCTTCTTTTATTCCTTCGTTGATTGTTTTCATTAATTTTTTCATTCATTCTTTTTCCTCTTTTCTTTCTTCTTTCCTTCTTTCTTGAATTCCTTTTTCTTTATCTCCTTTTCTTTTTTATTGCGTTCCTTTTTTATCACTCATCTTCCTTTCTTGCTTTCTTTTTTCTTTCATTCCTTCTTTCTTGCTTTCTCTCTAGCCTTTCTTTCCGTCTCTCCTCATTTGCTTCAATTCCGGCTTCTTTGCTTTCATTCGTTCTTTCCTTTTTTCTTTCCTCTTTTTTCTCTCTGTCTTGCTCTCATTCCTTCTTTACTTACATTTCTTCTTTCCTGCTTTGTTTTTCTAACCTTTCTTTCCTTCCTCCCTTCTTTCTGTTCTATATCCTGTTCTTTCTTTCTTGCCTTCTTTCTTTCCATCTTTCTGGTCTTCGTTCTTTCTTTCCTTCCTTCTGTCTAGTCATCTTTCGTTCCTTCTTTTTTGCCTTCCTCTCTTTCCTTCCTTTTTTCCCCTGCTTTCTTTCCTTGTCAAAGGCAAGAGTCTAGCAGCCAATGGCACAACAATTGGCTTTTTTAGGTCTGTGTTAGTCTAGACTTTTTGATTTTACTAAAGTTTTATTTATGACTTAGTTACTTATAGGGGGTTTCAACCACACTTCATCCATTTGCCTGTGGTTGTGTCATTCACGTTTTTCACCAACCTACTTGAGCATCATTTATTTATTTATTTATTTATTTTTGTGTTTTATAGAGCGCGAACGTGACCCGTTAGGGTATCAGAGCGCTTTACAGAGTCATAGAGTTGTACAAGAGGCATGGAATCACAATAAGTTGCAACGCGTCACCCCACTTCAGTCATTGGCTGACTTCACTATGAGTTACGGCATGCTGTCCGTTCACTAGGAGCATCCATACACAAAGTAGTTTCCCTCAGTCCCAGTGAGTACAGTGGTATTGTGTGCTTTTTTGGAGACCCCAAAATGTTTTGCCTTTAGTCAATGTTCTTCTTTTTTTTGATTGACAAACGCACTGCTGCTTTCCAAACAAAGTTTTGCAAAAGCCATGACAAATCAAAACAAGAATTGCCAAAAGGCTGCAGGCGAAGCCAGACCTATTGGCTTTGCCAATGTTCGTTTTACTTTGTTGTGACATGCAGTGCATCACACACACTGTCATCGTTTGTGAAACTGAAAGCAGTCGCTGCTTTCAGTGTGATCGGTTCTTAGGAGCATAGTGAAACCCCATCAACATCAATCACAATGAGAGGGGTATCATAGGAAAGGGGAGACTCTCCTCTTTCCAATACCACCTCCCCAATAGTAGATCTCTGCTTTAGGATAGCTGAAGAAGGGCAAACGTCTCACTAGAAACCAGCAGTTTGAAAACGGATGGGAGTTGCCTGCCAGGCATGGGCAATTTCTGCCCTACCCACCCAGGCACAACAGACTTTCTGCCTCTCCTGTGGGGCTGATTAGGAGTACACCCCCAATCTTCCCCTCAGGGAGGGCAAAAAGTCCACTTGACCACAAGGGTGCCTCATTATCATCAGGGCGACTAGAATGATGCAGCGGGAGAGGGCCAAATTATGTGGCAGGGTTGATTAAGCGGTAAGAAAAGGGAAATTATGCGGAGCAATGTGGCACTTTTTTATAGTTTATTTTGTACTTTTTACACTTGTTAATACTGTCTGAGTATTGAGTGCTCCTCATTAGTTTGAGTTTAACACCCAAATATTGCAATAAGTAACAGAAAGGTGACCAGTCAACCTTTGCAAAGGGTCTTCCACTGCGCGACAACATGTGCTGCTGCTTTTTTTAGTAACTTTTGAACCTTTTGAGTAGAAATGTTTTTGTTAAAATCTGTAGATTATGCAGCAGATGATGGATTCTGTGGCAAATACTTTAAATCTATAATAATGCGAAAATCGCAGCGGCCGCACAATCGCGTAGTTCCAGTGGCCCAGATTATTTAAAAAACAATAAAATGGGGGGCCTGTCCTGCAATCGGGTTGCACCACTCAACCAAAAAGCCCCAATAGTGTTTCTGTCCACCACCTGTGGCCACATTTGGGTACTTATCCCCAATAGTGCTCTCCTGGGGAGGGGGAGGTCCGAGGGCCTACTAGGTACCAGCGCCAGATTTTTAGCTTTAAAAAACAAAATTGGGTGTGAGCAGCCTGTCCTGGCATAAGGCTGCACGCCACACAACTAAAGCCCACACACTCCTTAGCCTAAAAACTCACCAAACTACCATTAAAAAAAGTGAGAAAAGGAAGGTGGTGAGACACTGAGCTGTCTTGGCATCGATCTCCGCCCTGGAACCAGACAGTATTTCTGTCTCCAGTGGGAGTCATAATGGGTTGAATTTAGCCACTCTCTGCAAGTCCATATGTCAAAACTGCATCAAAGAAATCCTATTTTCCTCTCAGTTGCCATTGGGCAGCAACATTTTATGCCAGTGTCAGCCGGCACTGACGAAGCCATACCAACCAAGGGCATTTCTGAAACCTAGTGACCCAGGGAAATACAGGAGGGACAGGCCTACGTGGATCCCAGCAAAATCAAGTGACAGAAATCTTGGCACATCCAGCCAATGGCCATACTCTTTCCACCCTGTGTTCTTGCACCTCTCCTGATCAAAATGTTTCCCCTGATGTGTGGGTGGTCCTAACACACAACATAGGAGCACACTAAAACTGTAACCATTTGAAGACCATATTGCCTTCACGTGGCCCAAGCTGTAACTGGTTAGGGTCACACGCAACAGGCACACCAACACAAGTGGGGTACTGTTTTTAATCAGAAGAATTGTGGGAATGCTCAATAGCAGACCTATTGGGAATTCCTGCAAATTCCAGAATCTTCTCTCACAGAAACGTGGGAAACTAAAATGATTTTGCCAAAGTTTGGCTTTTGGAGGACATCCTGGATAAGAAAAAAACTGTGGGATTCATACAACCCAAACCAACCTGGACTGCTTGGGCATGTAGTTTCCAGAATTGTCTGGGGTTTGATTGAGTTTTTCCTCAGTCCAGCTAATACCGGACTCCAATACCACAGCTACCTACATCAACAGAAAGTTTGAAATTCCAAGGAATTATATAAATGTCATGGACAAATCTTGATGTTTACACTTTAATTTTTGAAGGTTTTTTTATCTAGGATTATAGGCTCACTCACGCCATGAGAAAAAGTATGGCAATGGTAGGACTTATGAAGATCCCCAAAGATTCCAGAAATTTTCTTCACAGAAATATGAGAAAATTCTGTGATTTTAGCCAAAGATGGATATTTGGAGGGTATTCTGGGTAAGGAGACATAGTGGAATCTATGCAAGACACAGCACGCTGGACACCCCTAGGAATCTAGTTTTCAGAAATATAGGGTTGGCACGTTTTCCTGGGTGCAGGACTTACGTTGGCCCAAATATCACAGCTAACCACATCCCCAGAAAGACTAACACAACAGAAAAAAACTTGTTGTCTCCACATTGCATTTTGGGTCATTCCTGTTGCAGATGATGGGCCCACCCACACAAGTAGGGTACAATTTTATTGAGGGAAGAGAGAGCACAGACTTGTAGAACATTTGCTAACTACTGAATTTTACTCCATTTTTGGCTTTCAAATATAAATATTTTGCAATATGCCCTTAATCATATATTATTATTGGTGGCACCAAATGTAGAGTTGCATGGATAACCACTGTTTCTAAACCCAGGTTCTTGGACACATTTAAAACAAGCATTGGCATAGCCAATAGGTCTCGCCTTTGGGACCTTATAAGTGTTTATTTATCCAGCACAATATCCTTGGTGCAACAGCATCAAGTGTTGCATGGCTAAACACTTATAAGGTCCCAAAGGCGAGACCTATTGGCTATGCCAATGCTTGTTACTTTTGTTGATGCCCCACGAGGAGGTCTTTCAGATAAAAATAGATCTGTAACTCTGCTGTATAAGTTATACTCTCTTACAAGTGTGGAAAGAACAAGTTTACGATCAATGACTGATTGGTGACTGACATCAAAGTGCATTCAGTTGCACCTTCATGCTGCAAATGTAACTCGTGGAGGGTTTTCATAATGTTGAAATTGCGTTACTGGCATAAAATATGCCACCAACAGATTAAAAAAACAACATCTAGCTCATCCAAGTCACAAGTTACACAAACTTAACATACTGCCTCCAACTAGTTTGTGGCCATCACAAATACAGAACAATATTTTAACCATATAACCCAGGCGTCGGGAGAAGTTCCCTACAAATCAATAGAAAAGAGAAGAAATTGCACAGGACAGATGGAATGACATTATGCTAAAAATGCTGTAATCAGCAGAAAGACAGACTAAGAAAGACCGAAATGTTGGTAGACTTAACACACGGAAGAGAGATGATTGTATTTGGTAAATTTCAAAACCTAAACAAACAGGCCATTTCTGACCTAGGAGCAGCATTTCAGTCGACACAACGTACTGCGCTCTGAAGCAGTGAGAGCCTGAAATGGGCAGTTATATCTGGCTGTATTCCACTGCTTAAACATATAAACAAAAATAATGAGCATGTATCGGGATAATATAAACTACGAAAAAGTTGTTGCCAGCTCACGTTACTGCTTGCCTGTCCATTAGGTAATGCAAGCTTCTAGCACTTAAGGAAGGCAATAACACATGTTCGTCAACAAAAGTATGCCAGGGTGGCTTATAGTGAGATGCATGCTCGCCTCTGAAACATGCAGTGGTGTGTATCTCAAGAGGTCAAAACCTGGAACGACTGACAGTGGATTAACTGAACACCATACGCTGGGTAAATGTATTGCCGGTTACTTATAGCACTTAGAAAAGGCACAAGTCATGTATGAAGCAACATACAAACAAGTTATTCTGCTTTAGGTTTACGCATGCATGCCACAGTCAAACATTTGGGGGAAACACAGCATTCAGGAAATCATTTCTTGCTGGTACATTTATAAGCACTGCACTACTTCCAAGGTAAGAAATATGGGTTAGATTCACAATGAAATTGTGAAATGTACTCCTGCTCTTTAAGCAAACTTCCAACTTTCAGAACATTGCTTATGAACTTCAGAAGTAGTCTTAGCCAGGTCTCGCTTTTGAGACCTTTTATCTTTGTTAATGTTTTTTAATTATGCTGTACAGCATCCCTGTGCTGTGCAACATGGCTAAATAAGAGGAAAACAAATCCTAGGATGCGTACGCCAGGTCATTTTGAAGGCACGCACACCATGCAGATGTGCGCCTATGAAATGATACAGCAGTTATTTTTTAGAGTTGCATAGGCAAATAAAAATAAAAATGCGCAAAAGCTTTTTTTTTTAAAGCTAGAGCAAGGGGGCAAAATGCCCCGTGAGGATGGGGCAACACAGACTGCTGCTGGGTGGGAGGAGAAGCAACACAGGGTGGGGTGAAGAACAGCAACGGGTGACAGAGGAGAGTGGGGTTGCGAGGAAGCAACACGGAGGGAGGGGGACAGAAAGGAACACAGAGGGCGGAGGCAGGGTGAAGAACAATGGGTGACAGAAGGAGGGGTGGGAGGCAATAGGGAGGGTGTGGAGAATCAACAGGCGAGAGCAACATGAATCGGGCGAGGAGAGAAGCACATGGGCGAAGACATGAGCACAACATTAAGGATTGTGGAGAGAAGCACAAAGGCGACAGTGTGCAACAAGGAGTGCAGGTGGTAAGAAGTACATGAGGGTGACAGCTGGGAAACATATACATTCTTGTGAAGTGTTTAACGAAAAAGAAAAGACAAGCGCGCGCGCCTCGCGCTAAAAGAAAAAAAAAGTGTCTGCAAAAGTGAAAGCGTTTCCCTTGCGGGAGCAAGCAGCGCCAGGAGCGATAATTGCTAACACATGGCGCCAAAGCTCGCTCCCGCAAGGGAATCGCCAAACGTGCACGTGTTGCCATTGAAAGCAATGCAACGCGTGCACGTTTTTGCCTGCAAAGCTGTGTCGATTACAAAAGGTCTTTTTCCTATGCAGCGCATGCGCGCTGCGTAGGCGAGACCTAAAAATGAATGGCTTTCCTTCATACCTATTTTTCATTCACAAGATTTTACCTTGTGAATTGATGTATGGTCAGTACACAATGAAAAATCATCAAAACCTGCAGCTCTGTTAATGGCTTTGAGAATCTCCTTTTCGGGACACTCAACAAACGCTATATACCCATGTACTAATATACTGCATTTGTAGATTAACTAACTGGGCAAAAAATAAACACGGAAGAGTTGTCATGTATTTTCTTTTCATTAATTTCAGCATTCGTTTTTTTGGCAATGCTATGAGCGATCTACACCAATTAAACCTACGCACAAAAATGTATAGCTTTCCGGGTTCACCCAGGGGTTTCACACTCTCTCTCAAACTGCAAGTAAAGTAGAAACCACAAGAACAGAAAATATTGACTACCACAATAAAACCTTTTATAAACTGTGGTTAAAAAATGGTTAACAACTACGCCTGCTGCTGAAAGCTGGCAAGAGGGTGATCGAAACACAGCAAAACTTTTATTAATGCAATGTTAAGGAAAAAAAACGCTTCTTTGTACCTCCCATTTTTTCCACTTATTCAAAAAAGCCCAAATGCTGCTACATTTTAGCTATTTTCTCAATTCCATCCAGGGGAATCCACAAATCATGGTCAGCTTTAGAATACTCAATATGCGTGAAAGAATAATGCAAGTTTCCCTTGATTATCTTATGCGGGAAATAAAGTTGTGAATGCTTAAGCATGAACTGCTCCCAATATCAAACAATCATTGGCAAAGTCAATATGTTTTGCCTATTCGAAATCTATTGGCTTTCTCAATCCTTTTTTTTTTTACATGTTGCACAGCACCAGTGTTTTTTTCCCTTTAAGCCAGGTTGCACACCCAGCCGCGCTGCTGCGCAAAATGTGAAAAAACTGTGTGTGGGGGTTTGTGGGGGGTATCAAGCAATACGAGGGTGGGGAACACATTGGACAACGGGAGGAGGGCGGGGGGTTGGGTGAAACAGTGGTGAGCGGGAGAAGGGTGGGGGTGTCAACGGCAAGCAGGAGTAGGAGCAGAGGCAAGACAAAAACAAGCATTGGGATAGCCAATAGGTCTCGCCTTTGGGACCTTGTAAGTTAAAAAAAAAAAACAGAAGTATAAGACTTCACGTTTACATTTACTTTGTATTTAGGATGCAGTAAATGTAAACGTGAAGTCTTAGACTTCAGTTTGTTTTTTTTACTTACAAGGTCCCAAAGGCGAGACCTATAAAAAAGAGCGCTTCTTTCATACACCACAACGCTTCATGGGAAGGGCTTATTCCCCAGTCTTTACTTCGTTTTTTAGGTCGAGCCTCGAGTAGCGCGCAAGCGCTGCTAGAGGCGAAGACTTTTAGTAAGTGAGTTTGAAAAGCAGTCCAAACGCTCGTGCGTCGTGGCTGGCCTTTTTGGGATGGGTACGCGCGGCAAACATGTGTTTCCAATTATCGTGCCCAGACGCGGGCACGATAATTGTAAACACATGCCGGCAAAAGGCCATGACGCACGAGCGTCTGGTCAGCTGAGCAGGCTGCCGCGCTCGCTCGCCCTCGCTCCTCTCGTCCCCGCTCCTCTCTTGTATTACTTCGAAACTAGACAACAGAAGCCTTCTAAGGCGGGAGTAAGTCGGAGACCATTATGGCTTTTCGCGTTTTGATTTTGGAAGGCAACCTCTGTTCTGACCAAGTGTACAGTGCGGATGGCCATTGCTATCCCGTCAGCGTGATGTTTTCTTACGCTTTCCGTAACGTTAGGCTATCTTTTGTACTATCACTGTAGTTAGCTGACATTCAAAGACAGTTTTGTAAACACACTGTCGAGGAGGAGCCTAAGGAGGGTCGCGCCTTCACCGTGTATTTGGCGCTCGTATTTCAAGGAGGAACTGTCCTGGTAAAATTCCGTCTGCGCAATTGTTTCTGTCGCTTGGTTGTGCGGTTTTGTCGTTTGCGTAACGAAAACAAAGTTGGTAGTACGCAGAAAAAACTTGTCGTTCAGCATTATATGCTAGTTAAAGGCTCCTTCGCATTTGTACAGTATGTCGCTTTAATTGTAGCGGAGTGGAGGCAGTCGGTTTCTATTTAATTACGTACCAACCAACATTTTACGTCAAGGCCAGTGGGAGTCAGTCTAAGTATGTCCACTATACAGCGCCTTTCTTAAACCGTGACTCCTCCCTGAAGCTGTTGACGGCTCTTATTACAGTTTTCAAATACCTACTATCACAACACGTTTTCGTTTGTAGATTTATTTTCGGGTAGCTTTCTTTGGCAGAAACTTCCTTTATGTTGTAAATTAGGAAAGCCAACTGTTTTATTTTCGGATATGCCCTTTTTGAAGCTGAAGACCCGCAGGGGGATTTTACAGCGTCGATTCCAACTTTAATGTAATATGTTAAATCTTGTTTGAAATGTCTACGCTATTTCTATTGTTTTGTGCGATGCGTGGGGTACACAAGAATAGAGTAATTGGGTCAAAAAAGGACATCTGAGTGACTGACGAGCGATGCAGCAATATGATCTGATAAGCGCCTCAAGCCTGACAGTTTGCCTAGAATACATTACAATCCGGAGCTTTACTGTTATGGACTCAAACACCCAGAATGCACCAAGCATTCAACCTGTCATGAATGGGGAAGATTAAGTCTAAAAACAATATTACCATGTTCTTGTTGTGACCTTACATAAACTTGGTTGATCGGTTCACCACATGCATCATAGTGCATACTGCATATCACGCAGGAGGCACCGAACCAATAAAAAAAAAAATGACTGCATAGAGGAGGAGCCTCACGTCTTTAAACCAAATGCTCTCCATGCAGTGACGTGCAGCCCTGCAAAGAACAACGTCCAAGACTTTAAACCCATATTAAGCGGTGGCTGAATCTAAAGCCGTCAGTTTGTTTCCAGACCATAAACATACCTGTCAACCTTAGCTTCTCTGGAGGCCAGGCAAAGCCCCTACTCACACCCGTCCCTTCGGAGTTACTTCATAGCGATGTAAAGCAATGCAGGGATGAGCCACTTTTTAACAAAGGAGCATTTGTGCCTCATGTATGCTCAGAGTTGCAAGAATGTGTCAGGGACCTTTAAAACCCCCCCCCCCAATGCAACAAGCATTTGAGGAAACAATTAAATGGTGCTTGAAACCAGACATCTTTACACACAAGAGCATAACCTAGCTTTTTCAAACACTGTAACATGTTTCCTTACTTAAGGCAGCCATTCACTTCACTTAGCTATCTTAGAGGGAGAGAGTGTAGCTTAACGGCTAGGGAAGCTGACCTTGAAACCTCGAAGGAGCAAGTCTCCTCAGGGACGCTCAAATATCCTGTGACTGCGCAAATCACTTAATCTACCCGTGCCTTAAATGAATGTGTCCGTCTGTAATGCAGCTTGTGCTGAAGCGCTCCGATACCCTCGGGTCGAGTTCGCGATATATAAAACAAGCATTGGCATAGCCAATAGGTCTCGCCTTTGGGACCTTATAAGTGTTTAGCCATACAACAGTTGATGTTGTTGCACCAAGGATATTGTGCTGCATAACTAAATACTTTTAAGGTCCCAAAAGCGAGACCTATTGGCTATGCCAATGCTTGTCAGACATAGCTAAGAGCGATCGCTATGCTTGTAAGGAAAAGGCTGTAGCTTTGCTTAAAGAGACAATTTAGGACTCTTTTAAATGGGGGTCAGCAAAGCAGGGGATTCCTTACTATTTAACCTGTTGGCATAACAAACATTTATAAAAGCACAAATTACCACGTTTAGCTTGTGGCAAAGCCAAACATTTGTTTTGCACGTAGCACATTTTCAGCACAGCCCCTGCCCCCCCTGATACACATAACATCGAGGAGGCTTCTAGCATTCCACTGTAAAAGCCATAAAACTCCCCCGTTCGGGCCGAAAACAAGAATGGTAAACTTCAAGGGGCCTTCATGTCGAGCAGTGAGACCTCATAAATCAGGGCCTTATCTCGGGAAAGCGCATTCCTTAACGGCCTTCTGAACAGGGCCTGGAAGGAGGGTTTAAGTTCTCAATAAGAGGATAAATAAATGAAAGCACTTCATTACGTTTTTCGTACTCACCTTCCCAAAGGCCAAATATAATGTAATCCTTTAAAAACACAAAAAGGTTTTCTATGCAATTCCCAAAACCATGCAATATCACATATAGCAACCACAACAAGAGAACGCACAAACAAGGGAAATATTGCAACATTTAGCAGTTGCTACGGCTATAATAATTCACTGCAAAGCAATTCGCTCAAGCAATACAGAACAGGGGTTCACAGCTATCCTGTACATATGCCTCAAAGATCGCACTACCAGAAAGCCGGTGATAACATAACACAGCGACTGGGAAAAATACTTCATGGTAAAGCATATGGCATACAATAAGGAAAGGCCACCTTAACGCACAAACAGGCAGGCGCTTGCAAGATAGCACTGAGTACTAATACGCGCACAAGTGCGTACATATTCACAGAAATGTGCATATATTGCAGGTGCAAAACACCTCATTAAGTAGGTCTCGCCTTTGTAGGCCTTTGGGACCTTATAAGTATTTTGCCATGTAGCACGCAGTTTCACTTTCTCACTTTACTCACTAATACTGCTCTCATCAACAGTAAGTAAAAATCAGTCCGGTGTTCGGAACGACTAATAAACATGGAAATTATCTGCATTGAAATTCACTGCATGCAAAGTTCTCTCATACATATTCACTATGCATACACTCAAAACCTGACTGGATTCGGTGGCTCAAAAGCTCGGCCCTATTTTCACCCATGTCTTTCCTTCACTTCAAATGCAGATCGGTTCGGATTCACTGGTTTGGTTGAATCAAACGTGGTTTTAAGCTGACAAACACAATGACTTTTTTAAATCCGAGATATTTCTCCCACAAGAGTGTTAAACTTTAACAATATTACACAGCCAGAGCTTAAGTTGTGGAGGGTCGGAGGCAGCAAGACACAGATGTATCATATGCAAATAGCACGATGGGAAGAAAAGGTGGCCGCTCACGAGCTCTGCATAGATAGTCAGACGTGAGCTTTGCATAGATAGGATTCTGCAAATGCCCCCTAAATTTCTATACCTAAAAAAAATGCGGTTTTAGAGCTTTGAGCGGCTTTGTTAGTAACATGCGCAAATCTTTATCCACTCGTGAGAAAGGGCCACACATTAAATCCCTAAAACTAGAGTTGTGTATAAAAACCACCTCTCTCTGATGTGTATTACAGCACTTGCTTTGCCTTTAAAGGTTTCGAGGTTGAGTATAGCACAACATGACACAGACATAAAATCAAAACGCGGAAACAGAGGTAGGGATTAACAATACCTGTGGAGTTGCATGTGCCGGGCTACTCTGGGAAGGGTATACAGGATGGTGCAATTCATCCTCCAGTTCAAAGGTGGCTACAGGACATCGAGAACACATCATTAATTTTACAGCCCTGCACCCTCAGACTGCTGTGCCATCTGAAGAAAAGGCCTGTCAAGGGGAGGAGGGAACTAGACCAAAGAAATGGGCCATGGGATGATCGCAGAAGAAATGGTTCATTAGAGAAGAGAGAGACAAGCGAACTTGGGGGCGGCGGGCAAGATTGAGAGAAGCATACCAGCTGACGAGAAAGAGCACCGAACCAGCAGGCAAGCGAGGGAGAAAGAGAAGCAAGCCAGTGGATGAGAGAAGCGAGCCACTGGATGATAACGAGAGAAACAAGCCAGGAGAAGAAAGAGTGAGAGAAAAAGCAATCCCGTGAGCGACAGAGAGAAGACAGTGAGTGGTAGACGTAGGTGAACCAATTAAGGCTCGAAGCTGTGATCAGTCCGAGGTCCATTGGGAGTCCCGAGCCAAGCCTAGTAGATTCCAGAATCAAAAACACTACAACTGGCAGCGGGGGAGGAAGTCTGGAGAATGACGTGATAAGGCACAGAGAGGGCGCGAACTGACACGGCCGCGCGGCCGTGAAAGGATTCAGCGGGTTTGTAGGCAAACAGTGGCTTTTGCTGGCGACCAGCTTGCGTTCACGGGAGCGTCCAGATGGCGAGGAAAGCCATATGGCGCCTGATCGCGCGTGCACACTCGCGTGAACGCAGGCTAGTCCCCAGCAAAAGCCACTGTTTGCACTTCCAAAACCCGCTTACTAAAAGTCTCGCCAGAGCAGCGCATGCGCGCTGGCTGAGGCGAGACCTAATGAGAGGGAGGAGGGCAGAGGGATGGGTGAAAAACAATGGAGAGCGGTGTGGGAAACACAACCAAAGGCGGGGGTGAAGAAGACAGACTGCAGAGACATGCACGCAATAAGAGTGCATGTCGAAAAGTAACAAAAGAGTACTGCAGGAGACTGCTGCCAAGGAAAGGACACTGGCCACAGACAGAAAATTGTACCTGGTCCATGCTCCATGGCAGGGACACAGATGAAGGCCCAGGAGGAAGCCGGAGGTGAGGAGGAGGCGCTGACTAATAGGAAGCAAAGAAACGAGTGAGGTAGGAGCCAATTAATGGTAAGTAAAGGTAAATAATGAGGGGGCTTCTAAGCCCCTTTAAGAATTTTTTTTTTTTTTTTTTTTTTTTTTTTTACAAGAGATTTTGCTTGAGCTGTGCAGGGGAAACCTAATAAAGGACTTGCAGTGCAATGTTTCTGCTCAAGGTATCTGTTTGAGACATGGTTCTGTGGGTGGCATGTCTTCATAAAGGGTTTAGTCCTGGCTGTGTGAAGTGTCAACTACCAAGGGAATGTACATTTTCTACTGCGCATTTTAGCATGTGGTTGTTTGTATTTTTTTCTTTGCTAAGCCAGTGAAGGTGGTTGGTGTTACCCCGGGCAGGCTTGGATAATCTCAAAGCACGTAGTCATGAAAGCCAACAGCCAAAAAGATATGTCAAGGTAGTAAAGGCATCATCCTTGCAACACTGCACAATAGTCAATCAAAACAAAACTGTATATATCATCTGGTTATCATTATTTACATATTTTATGAAGACGTAATGTCATGGGTCCTAAACTAAGACCTTGTAAATTATCCTTTTGACAACCGTTTTAGATACGGTCAAAACGTGCCAAGCTGGCTTTTGCCAACATTTATTTATTTTAAAGAACTTCAACTTCACAAAGTTGGCACTGTTTAAAAAGTAGCAGGTCCTTAAAAACCCAATATTTTCAAATCCAAAACAAAAATACAAGGGACACACCTGAGACGAAGTGCAGTGGATACTATGGAGGCATACAAACACGCAGATACCCATGTGCCCTATCTCTGACAGACGCACGTATCCAAAACACAGCACTATACAACAAAAACGGCAGGATGAACGATTCTGCTGGGTGGTACACGCACTTTGAGGACAATGCTTCACAGGGTCTGACTGGGACATAAAAGAGGCCCAGGCACCAAATTAAAAGTTGCCCCATTAACGAATCAGAAAGCTAAAAAGTGGCCAACATTTGCAGATGAGGGTGGTTTTAAACTTGTCAAGATATGCTGGATAGGTGTTTTGCAAGGTATGTGAGACACCATGCATTTGTGCATGCTGCAGGCAATAATTGTAATATCAGAGTGAACAGTAAACATTAGCCCACCAGATCATAAAACAGGCCCACAAACAGCCACAAACAGCCACAAAACAGCCCATACACTGATCTGTGAGACTAGCCCTTCCAGCACCGCCAGAGTGCCCTATGGGCCAGCCCGACCCTGATGCTTAAGCCTTCTAAGTTCCTGAGACCCTCAAGTATGATTACATGGAAGAGCTGCGGCGAGACAGGGAAAGCATGTCAGCATTATACCCCTTTTTCTCTCAAATCCTGGTCCCTAATAGGCTTCGGAACTGAAGCCTACGAGAAAAAAGGAGATTAAGACAGCAGAAGAAATTGGAAGTCCTTATTGTTCAACTGTGTGGTTCCAATGATAATTTACATGATAAAACGAAAAGTAAACAGAGTTCAGTTAAGCATAAGGTTCTTGAAAATGAAACGATCAAATTGATAACATCCAGCAAAACATCCCATGCACTGGGGTCAAATGGCATTCCATGTGCTATAGTAAAAATAAATTTAGAGTAGCATTCTGTCAACTCTGTTTAATAAATTACCTGAATTGGAAAAATTTTACTTTCTTGGAAAGGTTCTATATAGCAACCGATATAAACGGGGTTTAGTTACCATTTGATTGAAATACTTGACGCAGAAGGCAAAATCTTCGCAAAGCATCTTCTAAAGTTTCTGGCAAAATGGGATGCAGACAAAGTGTTATCAAAATTTCATTTATCAAAATTTCATCAATTAGGCTTTAAAACTCGAGGCTTAATACTTGACAACATCATATGGATAAAACTGTTTGGCAACTAAAGCTGTAAACATCAAAGAAAATAGATTATTCTCTTGTTATAAAGATTACTCAACTGCATCTGATAAAGTTGACAGAAACAAACTGTGGCCCAAATTTATGTCTTGGGAAATTGACAACGCCATTCTGCACTTAAAAATTAACCTCTTTGCAGAAACATAGGTCCAGATAAACCTGTGTGATGGAAAAGGCCGCACCCCCCCTATGATCAAAACAAGCAACGACTTAAAGTAAGGCTCGATTTGAGCACTGCTTCTCTTTTCTTTGCACATCGCAGATCTTCCTGAAGCATTATATTACAACATATGGGACGCTTCAAAACTTGGTCAAACACCAGCAACCTATCTAGCATATTCAAATAAGTTAGTCATATTATCTACAACTCAAAATGGCCTACATCATCAACATGTTTACAAGAGTATAATAACTGTAACATGCTCAAAATAAACTACGATAAAACTAAAATAATGTCCTTTGGGAGTTCTGCAATGCGTTATAATTGGAACCTCGAACATAAAAATATCAATGTTGTAGAAGAATACTCTTATCCGGGAGCTGAACTCTATAAAAACCTTAAGTGGACTAATCACATAAAAACAAAGGAATCAACATTATTGGGGCCATCAATCTCTTGTTCAAGTAATAAGGGGGTCGAGCTTTAGCTCCTGCTAGCACTGTCATTAACACCAAACGAATCCCTTTAATATTACATTGTGCGCAGACCCTGAGGAAATAAGTTATTGAAAAACTGGACAGGTTGTGCCTAAGCGATGTACAATGTAGCTGAACTTAAGATCATCAACATTACACTTCAGACTGAGGCTAGAAAGTCAATTTCTGTGGCTGCTTTACCTCAGATGGAAATACACTAAACAATTGATTAAAAAGAAAGTCCTTAACTCATCTGGAACAAAAAATGTCCTGACCCAACATGAATTAACAGTGATATTGGCAGAATATCGTTTGCCCCCAATTATTACTCCCATTAAGAGAAGCTGGTCCGAACAAAAGATGTTAATAAATAAGTCTGTAAAATGAATCAATTTTGGTTTGATCTTGATCAGTCGATGAAAAACAAAAATACCAACTACCTACTATCCTCCTACACTATGAAAAGAGAATCATAACTGAACTTCAATATAAACCCACAAACTAAAAATCTTTTCTTAGGTTTTGACTTCTTTATATATCCTTACTTCAATTTGATGGATCATGGAACAACATAAAGAAGAAACAATTGCCCTGTCACCTAAGTCTCTCCTATGAAGAAGTAACTGAACACATTTTGTGTATATGGTCTGAATTACTTATTGCCCAAACAATAGTTCAGACCAATCTTTCGACTCTGTGGTATCAGAACAATAACGGAAGTAACAGTATTATGCTTCGAAGACCAGACTGGAAAAATCACAGGATGTACCATGACATTTTTGACCTCAACTAAGCGTTTTTTAAGAGTCTATTAATTAAAATAATATTTTTATGATTAAATTATTGAATACATTTTTCAATACACCGTAACTCACTTTACATATGTAAGAAATACTTAAATCTAATCTTTTGACATAGTGGTATCAGAACAATAATTATAGTAATAAAATTATGCTTTGAAGGGAGAACTAGATAAATCACAAGAAGCACCATGACACTGTTTTGCCTAACTGAGCAGTCTTAGAGTTTTTTATTAGTAAGATATATTTCATCGTAATTTTCTGTGGTTTTATAGATGTTTAGTGATGGTAATTTGTAGATCTCTTTTAGCAACCTATTGTATCCTTTTTGTATATTACGATAAGTGGTTAAAAAAATAATTCAGAACTTATCATACCATGTCATAGAACGTTCCGTGATTCCCTAATGAGTTTCTGTATCATCACTAAAAAATGTTGTGAACTGCATTTCAAAGTTTCCTTCCCGGGTGGGTTTTTTTTTAAATATACTGCCCCATCCATGTGCAGCAGTCTTAGTTCAAGGCCTGGATTACGGTTATGCACCGCAGCTGTTAGTCCTCACACCCAGACAGATGTACTGGACTTTCGGTCATGCACAACAAGCTCTGGATGCAAGACCGGACTTACTGCACCCGGAACCATACCACCCCAAGCCAGCAATGCACAGCCATTGGTGGTGCACAGTGGGCTCTTAGCACACGGCAGGCTAGTTCATAACCACGTGCCGAGTGAGTGCCCACATCCAACATGAACCAGCTTCACCTGGAAGGTTGGTACAATCAGACAAAAACAAAATAGCCTCACTTTGCCACTGTAACATTAATGGTGCAAGCAAAGCACAGGTCAACAGAACAAGAATTAAGATAAATAATGCGTTCATAAGTACTCCTCTTAGGCCAGTCCATCCAAAAACTATGTGGTCAACCAAACACAACATAATCTGAGCAACCCATTCTACTGATGCCAGACAACTGACAGCACAATACTCAACGTCTTTCTTCTGTTGGAGGTCTTCTGCAAAAACCTCCAAGGATTTGTATGACAGACTCCATCTGACCAACAGTGAACTAACTTCAGTTCATAGGCTAGTGACTTACTTAAGAGTGCTTTAGTCAATGGCAGCATTACCTTCTTTGTAGTATTCTAAATAGGGGTGTTGAATTTGATAAAATATCTACTTGTCCACTGGACAGGTTGCTTCATAAAATTACTTGCTGTATAACAAAATCCACTCGTCCCTTTAATAATTCCAGATTTGTAAAGCGCAACTTATCACCCCTAAGGGTATTCAGGCACTGGGAGCCATAGGGGAGATTAAGTGAGCTATTGCCTAGAGTCACATGATGCTGAACTGAGCTGCCGCCGGCGATCGAACCGCGAGCCCTGCGCTTCGGAGTCAGCCGCTGTGCCACACCTCTTCCTCTCCCTTTGGTGCCATGTAGTAGGGTTTGAACACTACCAATTCCCTTAAATTCCCTTATTTTGTCACCTTTAAGCAGAACTACATCCTGGGGCTAGAGGTAGCGGTAAGCAATAGTTCAAAGGTTGGAATTCCCTTTTGAGTTGGTGTAAACCTATTAACTTACATGTTCCAAATTGCATGTTTTAGGAGTGTTCACTAGCTCTTCTCTAATCTTTTCCCATACTGAGAAAGGTTGGAAATTTACTCCTGACAAGGGCAGATGTAAGACTTCTTCCAGGGTTTGGGAAATAAGTGGTTGGAGGCAAAGTGAACAGATTTTTTGCATAAGCAAATCTACAGTACCATTTCCTGGCCTACTTCTTTAAAATCTTGTGAATTCATAATAGCCGTAAATCTGCACTTATGTGAGGACATATACCATGGGTGCACTTTTGTGACTTTATTTAAGAATTGGGCCCCTAATTAGGTCTGGCATTAACCAAGACCTTTTATTTTTATTAAAATTCTCTCTCTCTCTCTATTGGCTGGCTTCACTGTGAGTGACAGCATTCTGTTCTTTCACAAGGAGCATATCGGCACACAAATTAGTTTTGTTCAGTGCCAGGGACTTCTATAGCAATGTATGCTTTTTGAAACCCAAAAATATTTTTGCTGTTTGCCAATGTTTGTTATAATGGTGAGGCTACGGCAGCTACCACAACAATGTTTTACAAAAATGATGTCATAACAAGAAACGCATTGACAAAACCAAAAGGCTGACCATCAATGTCAGACCTATTGGCTGTGTCAGTGCTTGTTCTTTTCATGTTTCTTATTATCTTGTTGAAACTGGTAACACTGATTTTCCATTATGAATATTTTTGGAAATACTAGCATGCATCAACACATTTTACTAAATGATGTTTCAAAGAAATGGTTTGTAAAACTTCACAGTAGTTTAACTAAACTTTTTTTCCTAGTGCATTTTTTGTGAACATTTTATTTTGAAAGCAAATAATCATCAATCTTGCTTTCAAGGTTCTGCAAATATTTGCATCTAATCAGAGAGCATTATATGTAGCTTCGTATTGTTAAACTTTGAAAACAAGTGACACATTTTTATCCCCTGGACCTTGGGTTCGAGCTCTGTAGAGCAGGGCGACTCCTTGTTCCCGAGAACGCGCACACAACATGAGAAGACGCGCACACAACATGAGAAGGGACACGCAGTCTCATAGCAGAAGATCCCTTGACTTCTTCAAAGTAAGACATGGTGCAGGAGGATGTTGGACTGTGTGAGAAGAGGACGAATGGGGGAGGGGGGGGGGGGTGTATAGAATGCCGCCTAATGTACCGGAGATTTGTGCGGATGCCTCGGAAATGAGAGGCTTGGATCCCTTCCTAGAATATTGATCCAAAGGCAGTTTATGCATCCTGACATTCATAATCGCAGCAGCCTGGTGATGCTGCAGATTAATGGGCCCAGGGGCCATTCATCCGTCACTTCACATTAATTACTGAAGAGGTGTTTTTCCAGTGATTTACCTGACACCAGGAACTGATGAATCCCCCCCCGGCACCGCCTCTTGTTCCCCCAACTTGAGAGAGTAGAGATTAATCAGCGTGGCGCCAATGTCCAGGCGCGCGAGGGAGTGGACCCCGAGTCATCAGTCTCAATGAGCAGACAGTAAAAGCACACTTACAACTGCATGGGGTGTGAAGATAGTGAGATTTGCGTTCCTGCCATAAAATATGAACAATAAACCTTGAAATCTGGACGCAGGAAAAAGATAGGCACCAATGTGTTAAGAGATACGGGTTTAATGTCCGATTTTAATAAAGGTAAGCTAGTTTTATTTTTTATGTTACATACGTTTTTGTAACAGTCACTTTTCAATGAAAACGTGTGATTTTATACAAGTTGGTATGGAGCCCTCTCTCACGCTGTTAGTCTGACTAGTGAAAAAAAAGTCTATGTAAGCTGTGTATGATCTACTTTATTCATGGTTACCATTTTAAGCTTCTGGTCAATTAGATTTTTTCTTAAATAATGCATGTATATGTAGAATGAATAAGATGAAGGGAACATTAAACTATCAAATCTGGGAAATGCTTGTAAAATGTAGACTGCCAAGACAATATTATGATAAACGTCAATGTGACTTCAAAATTACTTTGTGGTATTTGCATACATTGGCTGGTTGTGAAACATTTTATTAAAATGTTAATGTCTGCTTTTTAGGTCTGGCGTTAATCAAGACTATTTGGTTTTACTAAAATTATACATATCCAACAGACTTTCATTTAGGGGCTTTCAGCCACCTCTCATAATCCATTGGTCTGTTGAGTCATTTTCTTCCACACACTACAGCATACAGCAAGCAGTGTCTCAGTAGAAAGGTCACTTCAGCCATTGGACAGCTTCTCTGTGAATGAGAGCTATCTGCTCTTTCACAAGGAGATTGTCTCATACAAAGTTGTTTCCTTCAGTGCCAGGTACATCTATCGCAATGCAGGCTTTTTGAGAGAGGAAAAAAAAAAGATTTTTGCTTTACCCCATTTTTGCATATAACGGCGAAGCAGCTCCCTTAACAATAACGTTTTACAAAACCCTTGACAAACCAAGCAGTGACAAAACCAAAAGTCTGGCAATTAATAACAGACCAAGAAATTTTGTCAATGCTCGTTTTAAATGTGTTTAGTGATTTATAAGGCGACACGTGAGGCCTACTATTTGAGACTGTACTCTGAAATGAAATATATAGAATCTACAACATCTAAAACATAATATCTACAATACTATTGTTGAATATTCAGGGTGGGGGTTATGTAGAAGGTGTTGTACACTCTTTATTCTTCTATATAGACACCTTGCCCTGGTGTCTCATTTTATCTTCCAATACAAACTTGAAAAAGGATTCGTGAAGGGCTGCCCTGGTTCTCTCTCCTGCATTGTTACAGCTCTTGAAGTGCTACAGTCACTGCCCTCTTGCACAGTTTAGAACAAAGAACACTCTTTTTTTGCTGCAAGTTTCTTAGTTTTGCAACAGTAAGAAGAATGGGATCTTTTCTATTTTAGACACTATATAATACCAGAGAAGATATGTTTTTAGAGGAGTATGATCCACGCCTCTACTTCTATCATATGGCCAATTACTCTGTAAACAGTAATATTACGCAGAGGCTGTGTGGCTCAAACCTTCCTTAGTGCCTGTGAAACAAAATAAACTCTTTATCACTATTACCTGTGGACCTACTGTAAGCGCTGCACCGTTTATTTATGGGTCAAATTTGTCATGATGGTTGGAGCACCTTGGTGGTAGTTTTCATTCGTGCAGCAATAAGGTATGAGGCCAGACAGAGTAAGTTCTTAGTTTATTAAAAGAAATTGTTGAAGAAAAAATAAAACAAAAATGCCTGTATTCCTTTTTGTGCCTTAGGAATGAAAGCAGCACTGTAAACATGTCCATCACGTAAAAGTGACAAAGGGAATCAAGTGAGTTGGATTTTCATTGGTTTGCCAATAAACATTGTCTTGTCTGGCTTTTATCACCGGAAACTGAGGATAACAAGTATTGACAAGCAATTTTAATACGTGAAAATACTCACTTTTTGTTTTGCTTATTGTATTTGTTTTAGCTTATTGCGTTTGTGAGGGTTAAGGTTTGATGACTTGGGTGCATGTGTGGCATGTTTGGCTTTAAATGGGTGGAATGACTAGGAGAAACGTTGGCCAATGTACGCATTTTAAAGCACACTGGGCCAGTAACATTGGCCAGTACTGCATAGACCACTTTACAGCACAGACAGGACTTCGGTGTCTGTCGCATTTGCAGATTTTAATCACACAGTATCAGTAACTTTCACAAAATTGCACATATCATGCAAATTACACACTGCTGGTTATCTTTTCTCTACTGGTGTAAACCTTGCACAGAAACGTTATAGTGTATACCTTACACAGGCTGGTTATGTGAGATACTGAAAGGAAACTGGTTGAAAGAGGAAATGTCTTGTTCCAAGAGAAATTGTCTCTCTGCAAGACATTTTCTACTCTAACCAGTCTCCCACATGCAATAATCACAAGAATGTTTACGTTACACAAAACTGCAAACAATTTGCACGTTTCCCATAACGTGAAATTCAGAAATTATGCAAGATCACACCAGCATAGCAAACATTTCACATTGGCTTAGATAGAAGTTCTCTACCAGTGACACATTGCGTTCAATATCAACAAAAAACGCTTGTCTCCTGAAATCCTCCTATTTCAGATTTAAAAATTTAGGAAGCACGCATTGAGAGAGGAAGAAAGCAATGGGGAAACTTGGACAGTCTAAGGACGCAGAAGTGTAAAGGTAATATTGGTCCCAGCTCATATTTTTAAGCCATTTACATCTGTAGGATGCTATACATGCAACAGATGTTTTCAAGCCAGATCTCTGTGGCATATTCTACTGTAAGGCAAAGAGGTAAGGGGCGAATGCTATAGAAATCTACTTGTCCTTTAAAAACATCCACAAATCAGAGCTGTGATAATAGCTTCTCTGTGTCACGGATCAAATTAAATTAGGGTTTGGATTCTAGCAAGACTTTGATTTTGCCAATTTTCTGCACTTCTACATACAGGTACAGGAAATAGGCTGTAAGCAGTGGCTCTAGGTCTGCAATGCCTTGAGAGTCTGTGCACACCCACAAACCTAAATGTATAATGGTATTCACTAATCCCTCTTCAATCTCTTCCCGCATTGGAAAAGGGTGGACGTTTTCTCCTGAGAAGGGCAAAAGCGAAATGTTGGTCTGGGTGGGAAAAAAGGGGATGTAGGTAAACTGAATTTGCAATCTTCCGCAGATTTTCACGTGAGCAGATATACAAGAGTTGTATCTGCTCATGTGAAAATTGAATTCACAAAAGTCTGCAAGGAGTACGGCCTCCAAGTCTACATCTGTAAACTCTTGTGAGTTCCTGAAAATTGTAATTCTACACCATTGCAAAGGCATACATCTGCAGGTGCACTTTTAGGACTATGTTTAAAAATCGGGCCCCTAATTTATTTTCAAATTGTCCGTAATGTTTTTATATGGATTATTCATTTTTAATATGTTTTAAAAAAATTGTCATGCAAAAACGTTCTACTGAATGATGCCTCGAAGGAATGGCATTTAAAGTTGCACAACAGCTTAACAAAACATTTTTTGAAGTTACAATTGTTTTTTAGCACATTTTATTTTTAAAGCAAACAACGAACAATATTTACTTTTATGCTTCTACATGCATAATCAGGGAGTATTATAAACAGCCTCAAATTGTTACATTTTGAAAATGTGTGCATGTTTATATACTTAAACCACTGTCAGTAATGCAAGGTGAGTTCACAGCATTTTTGGAGAGCACTCACCCGAACACTAAAGGCTTTGCATTAATGAATCATATATAGAGGTATGAAGAACTTATACATATGGATACACATTTTGCCTTAGTAACAATCTTTTTTCACAGAACCATAATGAGGTATGTAAACTAGTAGCCAAAGGATTTTGTGTTGTAGGGGCTTGGGCCTACTTGTCCAAAAGACAAAATAAAAATGAAAACAGGTTGTCCTTGACACTAAACTATATGTTCTGACCATGGAGAGAAAGGAATTCCACACCCTAGTCAGGAAACGTTTTAATGGTTATAAGACACATGTTGGACCTGGCCCTTGATGCAGGGTTATCCCCAAATATTTTGCCTTTTTTCTCCTATTTTGTTTCTGACCTGTTTTTGTTGGCTTTAGGACTCTGGGCACTTTACTACTGCTAACCAGTGCTAAAGTGCATATGCTCTCTGTGTAAATTGTGATCATGATTTGTTTATCCATGATTGACATATTTGATTTACTAGTAAGTCCCTAGTAAAGTGCACCAGGTGTTCCCAGGGCATGTAAATCAAATGCTACTAGTGGGCCTGTAGCACTGATTGTGCTGCCCACATGAGTAGCCCTGCAACCAGGTCTCAGAACTGCCACTGCAGTGTCTGTGAGTGCAGTTTTACACGGCCATGTTGACTTGGCAAGTGCACCCACTTGCCAGGCGGAAACCTTCCCTTTTCTACATGTAAAGCACCCCTAAGTTAGGCCCAAGGTAGCCCCATGGGCAGGGAGCAGTGTATTTGAAAGGTAGGACATGTACTGGTGTGTTGTACATGTCCTGATAGCGAAATACTGCTCATTTCGTTTTTCACTATTGCAAGGACTATCCCTCCCATAGGTTATCATTGGAGCTACATTGTAACCTCTTACCATTGTAACTTCAAATTGGGAAGAGATTGAGATTTGGAGTTTGGGGATCCCTGAACTCACAATTTAAAAATGCATCTTTTAGTGAAGTGGGTTTTTAAATTGCTTGTTTGAAAATGTCACTTTTAGAAAGAGGGCATTTTCTGGCTTTGCCATTCTGTGCCTCTGCCTGCCTGTGGAATCCACATCTGGTTTAGACTGACAGTTCGGCTGTTTGTGCATTCACTCTAGACAGTCACACAAAGGGAGCGGAGGTTTCTCTTGCATATCCTGATGGGCTATCACCAGGCTGATGGGCCTGCCTGAGCTAGAGTGGTGGGAGGAGTTGTCACCGACACCTGAAAAGGGCTGTGCCTGTCATCACACAAAGCCGTCTCCACCCCACCCCTGCAGTGTGTCTGGAGCCAGGTCAGGGAAAGGCAGGGTCTTGTGCACTACGAAGACTTTCCTTTGAAATGTGCCTACTTCAAAGGCAGAACTTGGAATAAGTACTGGAGCTGTAACTTCAGAACACTTCTGGACTAACAGGAGATTCTGCCAAGAAGAAGAGCTGGAGAAGCTGTAGGAGGGGAACTGCCGCTCTGCTTGTTGCCGTGTTGTGCTAACCTACTGCTTGCTGCTTCTGTCTTGGGCAGTGAAAGGTCTGAACTTTGCTTTCTGTATCCAGCTTGCCAAGGTTCTGCAAGGACTTGTGAGTGTTTGCCTCCTGTTAAGAAGTCTCAGGGCCTTCAAAGATTTCACCTGCAGCCCCTGAACTCCTCTGCTGGGAGCTCGGACCTACCAAGTGATGCCAATGCCAGTTCTGGGCTCTTGGAAGTGGCTACTGCTGCCAGAAGAGAAGAACAACATCCACGCACTGACCTCCAGCACCTGTTTTTCTCGCCGCAGTCTTGCAGTGCGGTTGAAAAACCAATGCATAGCCGCGGTGCAGCTGAAGAATCAACGCACAGTCTTTCGTGCAGCCCGAAGATCGCCGCAGCCTGAGTCCCGAGCACCATGTCTCGGACATCTGAGACACCCGCTCCGACTCCGGAGAAGGCCCTACTATGCGGCTGAAATTTCAACATATCACCTGCATTGCAGCTGGGAAATCGACACATTGAATGTTTTGCTGCCGCATCGCCCGCAACGCGACCGGATTTTACATGCATCGCACCTGTGCGCCAAGTCTTCATCAATGTTGCCCAGCAGTGAGAAATCAAGACCGCGTGTCCAAAACTCAACGCACCACATCCCCTCGTAGAAGGGAATCGACACATCACCTCCCTCGACAGCAAGGAATCGACAAATCACTTCCTCTGCACCGCAGCAAAGAATCGAAGCAACACCTCTCCTGAGAGTAAGCAATCAATGCATCGCTTTGTTTTGGGCGTCCCATCTCCCCTGCGCCTGTTTTTGTCTTTTGATTTTGACACATCCCAGGTACTTTGCACTAAAAAGGGACGCATCCATAGTTTTCTATGAACTGAACTATTTTGAACCTTTTGTAAGTGATATCTTTTCTTGTGTATGTTAGATTTTTGTCGTTTTGGTCTGGTTTTATTCAGATAAAGATTGGTTATCTTTCTAAACTGGAATGGTGTCCATTTGTAGTGTTTTCACTGTGTTACTGTGTGTTTATGTACACATGCTTTACACATTGCCTCTGAGATAAGTCTGACTGCTCCTGCCAAGCTACCAAGGGGATGAGCAGGGGTCATCTCAGCTATGTATTCCCCTTAACCTGACTAGAATAAGGGTCCCTACTTGTACAGGGTGCATGTCACTGCCAACTAGAGACCCCCATTTCTAACAACACCTTTCAGTTTAATTTGTACTGTATTAGACTAGAATTGTCTGTAATGCTTCTCCATTATCTCAATAGGGTTTGGGGCTCTCCTTTACAAAGTTTTAGCAGGGAGACACCTAAATGCAGTGTCTGGTTAAGAAGGGAGCACTTGTTGAATATACTTACTTCAGCCCACTGCGCACACAGTTTGATTAGGGTAAAGTCAGAACCATCCAGGTCCACCACCCGGCTTTTTGTGAGTGGAGCAGCACTCAGTCAAGTGCTGCAGAAGCAACATCTTTGCCACTAGTCTGCCTTTATGGCTTTTTGACTTCTCTTCTCTCACCTGTGGAGCAATACATGTGAGAGTTCCACTATGTAGATTAGCGATCCTAATCCAGATTGGAAGAGGCAGCAAGTCTTTGATCTTTACACACTTTGTGAATCAAACATCCTCATAGTAGAAAAAGTCGCAGTGTGACTTTTATTTATTTTTATATTTAAAAAAAAAAAATGTTGTCCTCATTCGCCATCAGATACCTCCAGAGCAAATTAACTTACCCCGCGGCCCCCCTCTTGATTGGCACCAGCTAGAGTATTCTGGTTCTGAATGGATGCACTTTACACAGAACCTCTCTGTCCCACGTGTAGTTTGTTCCGATCTGGTCTTGAAATGCCCGTCAGAACAACCAGAGGGGTAAAGTATCACAGTATAAAGGCATAATCATAGGACAGATTTTCCCTATTTTTTAGATTTTACTCAACCACTCAGCACACGGTGACCAAAAATCTTTTTTGTCGCTCTTCCTTTTTAGTAAGACTCTATTAAGGTTCATTGTATATTTAATAGACAATAGCCAATCTGTTAATGCCGGAGATGTGTTCTTAACCCAAAATTTACAGATTTCTCTCCGTGCTAATAGAATTAAGTAGAAAAATAATTTATTCTCATCTAGATACATTAACTCATGAGATGGTGACAAACCAAAAAATACCAGAGTTGTACTCAACTGGATACCAGGCCCAAACAAAGATTCCATACCTCGAATTACGGATGTCCAAAAGAGGTGAAGCATAGGACAAGTTAAAAACATATGGACATCGTCTACCTTAAGCTGAAGGCATTTCGGGCATTTTGGAGTTGGACCCTTCGTGAATTTAGATAATTTGAGTGGAGACCAGTATAGCCTGTAAAGACAAAAGATATGGTTTCTTTTTAGATTTGCAGGACGTACTGTAGAATGCAGAATGTTATAAGATACTTGCCATATATCATCTACTTGAACGCCAGGCAAGCACTCTCCCCACAGCTCCGATGGAAGTTCTAGTTCTCCGTCCGCCAAGTCCAGCAGTGCCCAATATAAGGTCGCCACCTTTTTCTTTTTCGTGATCTTCTTACTCAAATACAATTCTAGTTCGTTAGACATACCGACGGGGCTACTCAGTGATTGATGCCAGCTCTTAATTTGCATATATTTAAATCTGGATTACTTATCGTCCGTAAGTAGCTTCAGCGATTCCCAGGATAGTAAAAGGCCATCCGGTACAAGTTGTTCCCATCTCAGTAGACCCGCCGAATTTAGCGGGATTGCTAAAACATCTTTGTTCCACTCAGGTGAGCCAGGAGCATCCCAAATGGGTGCCAGCGCACTGTAGTAGCTTATCTTTAGAAGCTTCCTGACTTTAAACCATGTTGTTGCTAAACTCGTTAGGATTTTTAGGCGAACCTTTTTAAAAAATCTTGGGTCTCCAAATTTGTATAAATATCCTTGGTTTGCTCCCTCTATCTCTAACAACATTGCTTTAAACATTAGACCAATATCTGAACTGTTTGGTATATTCAAAAGCAATTTACCGATCCTGTTAGAAAATGTCCACGCATAAAAACTAAATCTGGCAGGGATAACCCTCCCTTGTATTTCTTCCTGCGCAGCTTTTTCCATGAAATCCTAATGCCTTTAGAGGCCCAAATGAAATTATTTATTTTGCTCTGGAGTCTTTTTAATCCCTCTTCTTTAAATGCCAGCGGGATATTTTGAAACAAAAAAATTAACTTAGGTAACACCATCATTTTTATTAAATTGATTCTACCTATAAGCGTTAAAGGAAGGTAGGCCCAACTTGTCAAAGAATTATCAATTTCTTTGCTAACTTTACGCAAATTCGTATCGAAGGTATCTTCAATGTTATGTGTGATCATAATGCCCAGATATCTTATTTCTTTTTTCAAGGAATAGAGGCTAATATCCAAGTTCCAGGCCATACATTCAGTCTTGGCTGCGTTAACTTCATACCCAGAAATCTGGCCAAACTGCTGCGCTTCCTTATAGATTAATGGTATTGCGTTGTTTAAGTCAGTTGTGTATACCATTAAGTCGTCAGCATACAAAGCCACCTTCCTTTCCCAGGTTTTATATTTGAAAGGGGATATTTCAGGATTACTTCTAATCTTCCCTGCTAGTGGCTCAATATACAAGTTAAAAAGTAGCGGGGACAGTGGGCAACCTTGCCTTGTCCCACGCTGGATGTTTACCGGCGCAGACAAATTTCCATTCACTAATATTCTAGTCACAGGGGTTTGGTATATCAAACTTACTACTCTACAAAAATTCGGCCCCAAATTGTATGCATTCAACATATATTTTAAATATGCCCAATTGACTCTGTCAAATGCCTTTGTGGCATCTAAGGTGATAATGGCTAGGGGTAGTTTGTGGAGTGTTGCTATGTCAATTGCTCCTATCAAATTATAAGTAAGATCCTGGATTCCCCTGCCCCGAACGAAACCTTTTTGGTCCTTATGCAATAACCCCCCGATCACCCCCATTTAACCTCTCTGCTAGAATCTTCACAAAAATCTTATAATCTATATTAAGTAGAGAAATGGGGTGATATGAATCACATAAACTAGGAGACTTTGCAGGTTTAAGGATCAACGAAACCGTGGCCTCATTCCAGGATTGTGGCATATTCCCGCCTTTTTCAAAGATATATGAAAATAGTTCCTCCATCACAGGAACAAGAATCTCCATGAGTGCCTTATAGAGCTCTACCGGCAGGCCATCTGGCCCAGCAACTTTACCAGATTTACCCGCTACCAATGCTCTTTTAATCTCGTTCCTAGTTATCGGGCTATTTAAATTAAGTGCCTCGTTCTCGGTGAGTTTATTTATGTGGTCTCGACCCAGCCAGGCCCTGATTGTTGGCTCATGGACGGTTAGATCTTCCCGATAGACACCTTCGAAGTATTTTTGGAAAGCCTCTTCTATATCTATGGGATTCCTTAAAAGCACCCCGTCAGAACTGACTTCTTTGATGTTCCCCCTCGCAATATCTTGCTTGGTCTTCCATGCCAGAAGCTTGCCACAACTCTCCCCAAACTCAAAATGGGCAAGTCTGCTAGCTTGCCATCTTTTTTTTAACCTTGAGTCTATCACCGCAGCCAAGTCAGATTTTAAGGATTGCAGTTTTGCTGAGACTTCCTCGTCTATCATATTACTTCTTGGAATGATATGGTTTTGTTCCAGCTTCTGAATCTCCCCCTCTATCTCCCCCACCTCAGCTTTATATTTCTTTTGATTAACTATCTGTAACGATGTTAAATGGCCTCTCAAGAAGGCTTTGTAAGTATCCAACACTACTTCTAATGGGGCAGTTTTCATATTATTGGAGAAGAAAGCTTTCGACTCTGCCATTAACACCTCAATAACGTCTTCCTCCAACAAAGTGGCACGGTCTAAAGACCATCTTCTGTTCTGCAATTTTAATGGGACTTTGAGAACTAAAGAAACTGCGGAATGATCAGAGAAGTGTTCTCCCAGATGTTTTATACCATGTAACCAACTTTTCACCTCTGGGCCCACTAAAAAAAGATCTAATCCAGATTTATGACCATATTTCTTATTGTGAAAAGTAAATCACTCCTTTTCCCCATCATTTCTCTCCAAACGTCTGACCAAGCTAGCTGCTTTATAGCATTTTTAATCGTTAATCTCATTTTATTATTCTGAAGTGCTCTGCTTTTCACAGACCTATCTAAAGCTGGGTCTAAAACCACATTAAAGTCCCCTGCCAAGATTAACGCATCTGGAAAATTTAATAATTCAGAAAGAAGATCTCTAAAAGGGGATGGATCATCAATGTTTGGTCCATAATATCCTGCTACAGTAAATTTGTAAGTGTAATATTTAATTTTAACTATAGCCATTCTCCCCATCTTATCCACTTTTTTCCCCTCAAGGGAGATAGCTGGATTCTTTGAATGATTATTGCCACTCCTTTTGTTGGGGTTTGTTGCGTAGTGCACATCACCTCCTGAATCCATATCCTGGATTTGCACAATGCTCTCATCTCACTTTCCAATAAATGCGTCTCTTGGAGTATAAAGATATGTTCTGGGGAATCTCTTAAATATTGAAGAATCTTTTCCATCCTGTATTTAGATCTTAACCCGTTTATATTCCAGGAAAGAACTTTTAGCAAAATATTTTGCTCCTCCGTTATCGGGGCCATAACTCAAAAACTATAAGACAAATCCCTTGCAGAGTCATACAATGACATACTATGACGAATTGAACATTTTTTTTTATTTTCTCCCACTGCACCCCACCCAGTGCTCCCAACTGCACCCTCACCCTCCCTTCCTTCCCCCGTGACCCCTTCCCTGGAGAACCCCTGCTTCCCTTTCCTATGGCCCTACCCTGGCCTTCGGAAGTTCCCCCTCCTTGAGTCAGGAATTTAAGCTAAATGGAATATTTAGAGAAAAAAAGACGGAAAAAAGCTTAAATAACATGAATTCTATATATTAGACTTCTATACATTCTATTTGTTCCTTGAGCCATTAATGATGTATGGCAGTGGGGGCGAGATTTAAAAAAAAAAAAAAAAGGTCTACCTTATTAAGCTTCTTATTAAGCTCTTGCTACCTCGGTACTTGCTGAAATAGACTGTAGAAAATTCTCTGCATCTTCTACCCGCCTAAATGACTGCATTTTATTATTGTACATTACTTTCAGCAGGGCCGGGAATTTCAGCTGAGCTGTAGCACCCAATTTTCTAAATGGTTCTAGTAATTTCCCCAGCTCCCACTGCCTAGTTGCTGTTATCGAGGAAACATCGGATCTTATTTGAAACATTGTTCCGTCAACATTTAACGTGTTCATCTTAAGTGCTATGTTTAGAATTTCATCTTTTAAACTGTAGGTTTGAAAATAAACTAGGATTTTGCAAGGTCTTGTTTTATTTGGATTCAGTCTAAACGGATCTTTGTGAACCCGCTCTATATCAGCCATCAGATCTTGGACCGAGGTTTCAATTTGGGTGGCTTGTTTAATTAGCTTTGCAACAAACTCCTTAAGATTCTCTCCCTCTGATCCTTCCGGAACTTTTAATAAACAGATATTATTCCTCCTTTGGGAGTTTGAGAGATTCTAGTTTATCCTGAAGACCCAATTCCCTTTCTTTCATTAAGCGTATATCTTTTATATTTTCTTCCGCCTGCGAAGCTAACTCAGCTACTGTAAGTTCTAAAGCTGCCGTCCTCACTGCCAAAGAATCCAACTTAAGTTCCATCTTTTCACAGGACAATTTGATATCCGCTTGATTTTTTTCTGAAACTGAAAACCTATCTCTGACTTCTTTGGTCAACAAATGCAGAAAATCAGCAACTGACCGTGTTGAGGTATGATCTTCAGAATATTCTTTTTGAAGCTCCCCTAACTTTAAACCAGGCTCTACAGGTTGACTATGAATCTGCTGATTCTCTGGGGCGGCTGAACTCTCACTTAAAAAGGACATATCCTTTTGTACTTTATTAGCCTCATCCACCATCATTGATTGTATTGATTGTATTGTAGATGACTCCACTGGTAGTTCTGGTAAGTCTGATAAGTCTGGTACATCCGGGTCCCTCTCTAGTACTTGAAACCTATTAGGACTTAACAGGCCTTCTGGAAATTCAGATAAGTTCGTAGGGTTGCTCATAGACGCTTCGATTAACGGTTTTAATATTAGTGTGTTTGGTGCAACCTTGAAATAACTCCTTAGTGAGGGGGTAAGTTTTGGATTATGTTGGGGATGTTTTACTTTCCTAGTTTTCCTATTTTTTGCAGTAGCCCAAACCCCAGTATCAACTGTTTCTGGTGAAGGTAAGGCTTCTTTAGCAACAATAGGGCACCGTTTCCGTCTAGTATCCCGAGTTAGTTTGTCCACTTTAACGGAACTCAAGCTTGCACTTCTTAATGTATACCTACTCTGGCCCCTTGATGTCAAATCCGAAGGTCTGCCCCCCGTTTTGTTGTCCAGAGTACCCACTTGCCCCCGTGTTGAGCCTGCCCCCCCTGACTCGCTATCCAGAATTGTGTTTACATCAAGACTTACTTGGTCAGCCACTTCAAGCACAAATGCCTGATCGTGCGTAGCCTTCTGCAACACCAGCTCCTCTCCTCCCAGTGAATCTCCTTGCAGCGTCTGTAACTCAGGAGCAGCAACTGTGCTGCCCCTGCCTCTACCGCCCTGGATCGGAAGCCTCGCAGCGGCTTTCCGACCGCGTCCCAACTCCCGAGCTGCACGGGACCACAGAGAGTCCTGCGCCTGCAGAGGCGCCTCCAGAGGCTCCCGGGATTGGCTCCGGGCAGCTTCCACCTTCGAATCTTCAATTGTTCCCGCCACCTCCGCCGCGTCCGGCTCTCCGGCCGAAAAAGAAAATGCCCAACCGTGCAGAAACGAAAGTCGTCCCCCGTCGAGTCCACACACTGATGGCTGATTTCAAAACTCAACAAAACACAGTAAGCGTTACTCTCGATTGCTCTCCTGTTTGTTCTCGGCGTTTTAGGAAAATTAACCAAGATTAATCATTTAGCATTCCGGTCCACCGTCGCATTAAACTTTTGAATCCGTTTTGGCTCCGTATTTGCTCCTGACTCACTGGAGCTCCCGCGACCAACTACTCGCTGGCCGCCATGTTCTCCTTGCACGAAAACAAAGCAGTGTGACCTTGAACTGTTGGCTACAAAGTGTACCTTCTCGTTTCACCTACACCAGGTCTTTTTTCAATCCTGAAAAGGAGGTAACCAGATTTCATGGCAACTGTTTTTGTGGAGGCAGCCACGTTTCTGGTCTCTTATTCAGTCCTTTCTCTGTGCTGGAGCACAGAGCTTCTTCAAGTAAAATGGTGAACTTTGATCTGGCTGGGGTACTAAGACGTTGATTCCTCATTTCAATTCCCATAGAAAACTTTGCTCTCCAATACAGAAAAGAAAGAAAAGAAAACACAACAGCTGAACACAATTAAACCAAATTTGCCAAAAAAGTTAGAACTTTGCTCAGAAAGTGTGCCGTTTGTGATTTGGTGTAAATCCGTTCAACCGTTTGAGAAATTTGCGTTTAATGACTTGCTCGGGTTGGAAGGGGTTAAACACTGGGTAGTTTGTCAGCGGAAGGCCAGCAATAATGAAAATAAAAAAATGAGGATCCTCTGATGGGACAAGGGAGCTTTTCCTCCCATGGACCATTTTGGTACTGGTACCAAACGACCCAATTGGCTGGCCATATTGCAGAGAAGAATGTTAAGGCCACCATTACAGGACTCTGCCACATGTCCTGAAAATGTAAAAATAAAATAAGGTTTTAGTGGGTAAGGTAGGGACTACCTGTACCCCAGGCACCTGTGTGGGGAGGAGACTCAGAGCCACCCACGCCTCCCCAGGCCAAAATTGGCTGGTGGGGTTTGGCACAAGGCCTGGCTGAAGTTGGCAGAAAATGATAGATTTTTTTTTTTTTTTTTTTTTTAAACTCAAATTCACTGGAAAAAACAACAGCTAAAGTGATTTTAAAATTCGGTATGGCAATGAGATCTTCCCTTACGTAAAAAAAAAAGTCCCAGAAATTCACTGAAAAAAGTTAAAGGGATGTTATAATAAGGTGTTGAAATGAGATAAAAACTAATATCTTAAAAACAAATAAAAGGGGCAAAATATAAAAATAAAGCAGCCCAGGCATACCAGAAATAGCACGAATGTACATCCGTTTTCATGCAACTGTGCTCATGTGATCAGGCAAAATGATATCAGTCACTGTGCAAGAGTGGACTGCCCAAGACTGTATATTGTGGTGGGTGGAAACATAACACCTGAACAAACCAATGAATGATGATGGATAGATATAGCGGCCTGAAAGCCCCTGTATGTATGTATGTATATATTTATGTTTTTGTTTATTCTTTTTTAATATAAAACTCTCAAATAAATAAATATGAGGCTACAAAAAAGCTAGTCCTATAAAAAAAAAAAACTGAGGACTAGCTATAGATATTTAATTGTTGACATCCTGTTCTGATTAAAAAGAAAAAGCTTACAAGCATTGGCAAAGCCAATAGTTCCGGGCTTTGGCTGGGACAAAGTGACAGTGTTGGAGGTGGCGGCACAGTAGAGAGGCTACAATAAAGCGACTACTTTAAGTGACACGTAACCTTCCACAAAATGCAATGACTTGAACAACAAAACTACCAAAAAGATCTTTGAACAAATCAGACCCTAACCAAATAACCAATTTTCACTCCTTTTTGAAAGAGATGACCCAATGGCTTGATGATAATATGTTAAAATTTAACAGAAACCAGACAGAATTTCTGTGCTGCCCACCGGTGAGCCTACAACAAACACAACAAGATGATGGACGGAGTGCTTAAACTTTTCAACCACTCACCCCCAGTCAGAGATCTGGGTTTAATCCATCGCTCTTTTGCTCACTAAGCCACCCCAGTTTGGACACAGCCATATGCAAATCAGTCTTGACCCTGTTCCTCATAACAGTTGAGCCCGAACTGCCAGGCGAGGTCCTCTGTGGACTGGAAACAAGCATCCTAGAACCGGTTTCGGGGTATTACCCCTCATCAGCCAGGCTAGCTTGAATCCACTTGCACAGCGAGCAAGAGACGCACATCTGGGATTACCCTTGGCCACTTAGGGGGAACATAGAAAACACAACAAGATGATGCACGGAATGCTGAAGCTTTTCAACCACTCACCCCCAGTCAAGAGATCTGGGTTCAATCCATCGTTCTTTTGCTTACTATGACACCCCAGTTTATACCAAGCCATATGCAAATCAGTCTTGACCCTGTTCCTCATGGGAACAGTCCAGCCTGAACTACAAGGCCAGATCCTCCCTGGACCCGAAACAAGCATCCTGGGACCGGATTCGGGGTATTACCCCTCATCAGCCAGGCTAACTTGAATCCAGTGGCACAGCGAGCAAGTCCTAGATCAGTTTTGGCCATAGACAAAAAACTCAGACCTAGACATAGCACATTCAGTTCGAAATCTGGGAGTCCAATTTGACAACAGACTCTCAATGGAAATGCACGTTAACAAAACGGTAGCAGTATGCCATAGATTCCTCAGAAATCTGAAGGAAATAGTCCATATGCTTCCCCAGCCTAATAGGAAACTTGTATTACAGGCCACAAGTCTGAGCAGACTGGATTATTATATCTTCCTGCTATTAGGTAGCCCAGAGTATCTGCTCAAATGGCTCCAGAGGATCCAGGTGTTAGCCGCCAAACTAGCACTAAACAAAGGAAGACAGGACTCTGCAACGGAGACACTACAGAAACTTCACTGGCTGCCAGGTGCATCTTTAAAGCCTTTTGCATACTACATAGGGCTGTAAATGGCAGGGGACCCAAACCACTTCAACCGAAAGTTGAGCTCTATAAGCCCACACGAACCTTAAGACCAACCCATGCCGGCTTAATATTTGTCCCTTCTTTTAAAAAGATATGACTTGGAGGCAGATCCTTCCAGGTCAAAGGTGCTCAACTATGGAATGATCTCCCACTCCCCTTGAGAACCAATACCGAGTTGTTGAGCTTCAGAAAAAACCTAAAAACTTGGCTCTTCCCCTGGAAATAGAGAGTTAAATCAGAATGACTTAGTGTTACCTGTAACAGTTATGTCTCCCTCATACTGACAAGTTACCAGCGCCAAGATGCCTGGTGGGTGATAGTTGCGCTTTACAAATGTCTAATAATAATAATAAAAAAAGGTAACCCATAATAAAAAAGGTAACCCATAAAAAAAGGTAACCCATAATAAAAAAAGGTAACCCATAAACTCCTTGCTTGGGCAAATACACAAAATACAAACAGTAGCTGCCAAGGTAATTACTTATTGCCTCATTCAGAGTAGCTGATTGACTTAATCGGGAAGGCCAGTGTAAAAAGTAATAGACCAAATACAGCATTTGATGCAGCCAACTAATAGCAATATGTATGTATAACTAAGTATTCACATACATTGTAGAAAGTAGTGTTTTAAAATTATTTATGCAATTATTTTGCCATTCAGCTAGCGGCCAAGAATAGTTTTCAAACAGGAAGGTATGCCTGGTCGCTAAAAAGTAATTAGCTAAACGTCTTAAAAACCTTAATAGGGAAAAGCCAAAGTCAAATTTACGGAATGGTGCAAGGACATATATTGATGTACCACAAAGGAAAACGTTGAAATAAATGAACTACTAAATGTTAAATACTCTGGAAGGCAAGCAGTCTTCTTCAAACAAACTTCAGATCTATGCATCCGAGTGTAGAAGACAAAGTCTGAATAAGATCAGTGATCTTTTTCAGTAGTGAGCACTGTAATTCAAAAGAGAAAAAAAATTGGACTTGGCATCTGGACAAAAACAGTCAACTGAAAGAGACATTGGAACTTAACTGTTAATATATAACCCTTGGTGGAAAGAAGACCCCCGTCCTCGTGCTACTGTATAGAGTGACGATGGAATCAGCCACCAAGGCCCTACAACAGGGAGACAAAGTGTGACTGGGAGATGAAAATGGTGTTTGCTCCATATTACATTGCAGTGAAAATATTGTGATTGGCAAGAATTCCATCTTCTTGTAAATCGAGAAGTTTTACTATTGCAAATTTCTGGAAAAAAAAATAAAAAGTATTTTGTTTCACGTTCATGATATTGAGAAGATGGATGCAATGCTATGCCGTCTACTGTATTTAAAGTGGACTAGGCAAGAAGACTATTAAAATAAGCCAATTTCTAAACAAAAAACAGAAATACATTATCATAACTGGACACAAAGAATAGTCTTTGTGCTTGTTCACACAATATACTTTTTTTTTTTAAATGGCCTCATATCCTTTCCATGGCACCACTGACCCTGTCCCTTAGGCGGGAGGTGAGGTGTTCATTATACTCAGCCCTCAATATTTCTAACGGCAGAGAAAAGACAAGATTAAATCATTGTCACTCTGGACAACGCGCCCAACTGAAAAGGGCTACCACGTCTATGCCAGAGAGGGTGAAGGAACGAGAGAAAAGAAGGACATGTTAGCAAAATAAATAGAGGCAAACAAAGTGAACTATGGAAAGAGAAAGAGGGAAGGAGGCAAAGAGTGATAAAGAGGGAGAGAAAGGAGAGAGGTGAAGTTGAGGGGTAACAAAAATCGACAGTGGCTGGCTTATAGTTTCAGGATCTCAGGTAGAGAACAGAGATCCTCTAAAATCTACTAAATAATGCCAGTATTTACACGTTCTAATCTATACTGTACAATAGTGTGGTCATTGGCAGTAGCAAAAAATATCTGTCAAAGCAATGATTCTGCCACACATCTATATGAGGTTAGAGGAGCTTATTTTAATTTAGTGAATAAAACGCCGGAGACTATGAAATTACACTATTGATAGAGGGGTTTATTTAAAAACAAACCCATCATATGAAAACGATAACATGAGCAAAAATTACTCGCAAAAAATATGTCAGCATAAGGAAGTAGCATTTTATAATTTTTCTCTAATTATTGTTATTCAAGACATGTAGGGAGTGTCCATTTCATATAAATGAGCTAGAAAACTTAGGTTCAGAGAATGTTTTATCGTTAATATAGGTGTGTTTATTAGCTGTCCAATTGCTAGGAGTGTGCAGCTACAGAGCATTGACCCTCCACGCCCAGGAAGCTCTCTCCGTAGGTAGGAGAGACTGTCAGAGAATGTCAGGATATGAGCTGAAAGCAGGAAATCTGTTCACGACAGAGGAAGGCCTGCACTTGAGCCTGCCTCGGGGTATTACCAACATCATCACCGAGAGATCCAAGCAATACCGCTTGACCTTGCACCACAAGACAACTCAAAGTAAGGTCTCATTAAATAATATCAATCATTTACCGAGTAACCACTCGCTTTTTCAAAGACTTTCCAATAAGCAATTGTTTTTTTTAATACTAGGTTACTACAGCATTATGGATTTCTGTTCTGCTGCCAAAAAACACACAGTAATCCGGAAAGATGAATAAAAGGTTAGGATGGCAGAGATGTCCATCCAATTGGAAGACATTTGTTTCTGCTCTTTGTCGGTGAATGTCTACCTATAAGGAAAAGCCACTTGTGATATAGCCAGTGTGTGATTTCAGAACCTCAG
Source organism: Calotriton arnoldi (assembly GCA_963921515.1). Classification (NCBI taxonomy): domain Eukaryota; kingdom Metazoa; phylum Chordata; class Amphibia; order Caudata; family Salamandridae; genus Calotriton; species Calotriton arnoldi. The sequence continues at coordinate 1,325,349 of CAWUFW010003154.1, read as the reverse complement.
GGTTTGCACAGGGAGGCAAGAAGCAGCATGGGAGGCCTGGTTACTCCAATACATGCTTTTTGGGACTCTGTGGTCGTGGAAAAGGAATACCAAGAGACTGTGTTTAGGGGTAACAATTTACAATTCTGGATTCCAGATATTCTTCTAGCGTTGCGCTGTCCTGCCCCTCACCCCACAAGCCAAAAGCATGGCTTTGCACTTGGCTGCCCAGTATGAGTAGTTTCGAGACATGACCGGGCTTGCTGACCAGTTTGTGTTTTTCGCTGAAAACAGGTATACTCACCATTATATGGCTTTGAGGAAAACAAGTTGGAAATAAAAAGTGTAAACGAGCATGTTAGCAGAAAAGCATTATGCCTAGAGAGAATCTTAATGCAGGAAGCACTTTCACAAGATAATCAATGCTTAGAATTGTTAACCACAGGAAGTCTATTTCTAGTTCCTTCATGACAGTCAAGAAGACAAATGAGGCTGTCACATAGTGCCTTTTCATCGGCCTTTGGTACGTTTCTACTCAGTCCTATACAACATGCATTACTTGTGCTGATGTTTTTAATTCACACATATAACATTTGTGAATTTATATAACTGATATGAAAGCAGCTGGGAGAAAATCAACAATGGTCAAACAACCATTAAAAACCTAAAACGTGCATGGTAACATCTTGGAACAAATGTTCTCAATTTTATTCATATTTTTAACATAATTTTAAGTCATAGGTCCACTGGAGTGCGAGTTGGCGAAGGTCTTATAGCCAAGGAAGTATAACGATACGACAGCAGCTGTCTGCACGGAATATTTACTGAATAATCGTTGGCCGATGGATTTGTTTAGCTAATTAACACAGCCATAATTAAGTTTCACACGTCTAGGCTTGAATTGATTTGTCAGTAAAATAAAAGAGGTCGCAAATTCACCATGTCTTTCTTTTCCCTTCTGGCTTGTGAGTGATGTTCACGTGATATAGTTTTTGAGTACGGTAAAACAAGGAACAATAAATATTATCCCCGTTTTGCAAATGAAGTCTCAGCATTCCCCCATGGGATCTTACATAAAATTCGTAAACCGTAAATAGCCCATCCACGAACACTTTACAGACAAAGAAAGAAACTTGGCAATTAAACAGAGTGCCCATGTGAAGACAACATTTTTCTTTTCGCTTAATAAAACCTCTATCCCTTGAAAGCCCCATCGGAATACTAAAACAGAGTTAAAAATATCTAATGCAGCATTTCTGCATACTCGCTTTCTGTGCTTATTTACTTTATGCTCACTCTTAAGAGCAGGGCACAAGTCGGGGGTACACAGCGTCCACCCACTATTTTCACAGGGTGAACGCTATCCCCCTTCAAAGGAGTTGGGCCCCACAGAAATATGCTGAACTTGTCCCAGTGTAAGTTTCAAACACTGAGACACCTTCAGCAGCGCCTGAATGTTGTCTGCTTTCCATTCCCAGCAGCAACGTTCAGGCAGCGAGGGAGCTTTTTTAGGTCGAGCATAGAGTCAGCGCGCAAGCGCTGCTCTGGTGAAGATCTGCTGTAGTTCAGTACGTGAGGGAAGCCCCGCCTAGATTTTTTCATTGGCTTGTGTCTTTGTCCTACGTAAATGCTGCCTTCGGATTAGTTTATAGGCTTGTTAGTCCCTCCTTATTACTGCCATTTCGTCATTTGTATCCTCCCTTGGCTACTGGCCCCTTTACTTCGAGTGTTACACGGTACGTGTTATTTAGACTGTGAGCACTATTTTCTTTAATGAGGGTCACCAACTGCCTTCTCTACTCCCCCCTCCCTCCCGTTGTCCGTGCCTTCTCGCCCCCTTCTCCCCCTCCCCCCGCCCGCACTCCTGTTGTCCGTGATGACTACCGTATTTATTTATTTTTATTTTGAAGGTTTTATATAGCGCAAACAAGACCCTTACAGGTATCAGAGCGCTTTACAAGGGGAGACATTTGAAATAGAGAAAGCCTTGAGAAATGTAGATATGCACTATACAAGACAACAGTCATATTACGAGTTATATACATAGTTCATGTGAATTTGGACATGAAAAGAGATTTCACTTCTTTTTTGAAAGATGCAGTAGAGGGATTCAGTCTGGTTACTGGGGGCAGTGCATTCCAAATCCTGGGAGCAATCCCCGAGAAGGCACGGTTGTATGTTTTCTTCTTGACAAATCGTTATGGTTTCAGTAGAAAGTTACTGGAGCTCCTGGAGGATCTGTTACCACAGGAAAGCACCAATTTCTGAGCCAGGTAGCTCGGAGTGTTGTGATGTATGGCCTTGTCAGTCATGCATGAGATTTTTAGATGAATTCTGGCTTCGAAAGGTAGCCAGTTGAGAGCTCTAAAGTCAGGGGAGATGTGACATTTTCTTTTAGAGCCTGTGATGAGTCTGGCTGCTGCGTTGATTGATGCTCTTAGAGGAGCCGTCGTCGATCTGGGAAGACCGCAGAGAGAGACACTTCCATATTCCACTCCTGGGATTACTAGTGCTTTAACTGCCAATTTGAAGTCATTTGCGGGAAGGAAGGGTTTTAATTTTCTAAAGGTGTTCATCTGAAAATTTGCTCCTTTTGTTGGGGCGCTAATGTGTTTCTGCATGTTTAGATTTCGGTCAAGAGTTAATCCCAGCGATTTCGCAGAGTCGACAATAAGAGGTTGGCAGTTGAGTGCTGTTAGATGTTTCATCCATTCTTGAATGATGGTAGATTGGTTGGGAGGTGCGATTAGGAGGAATTCAGTTTTGAGGGTGTTTAGTTTCAGATGGTTTTCGGCCAGCCAGGTTTGAGTTTGTTGTAGTGTTGAGTTGAGAGATTTGATGTCCTCTAGAGAGCGGATCTTTAAATATAGTTGTGTATCATCTGCGTACATGTGATAATGGACGTTTGAAGAGCTGAGAATTTCGGTGAGCGGCTCCATGAATAGGTTGAAAAGTGTAGGAGAGAGGGATGATCCTTGCGGGACTCCTAAAGTGACTAGGGCGGACTTGGACAAGGATTGATTAGCCTTGAATCTTTGTGATCTATTTTGAAGGAAGGAGGTGAACTAATTGAGAACTGATCCAGATAATCCCATCCTGTGTTTTAGGAGATCGAGCAAGTTGTCCTGTTTGACGGTATCAAAGGCCGAAGATAGGTCGAGTAAGATTAGCAAACAGGCTTCGTTTTGGTTCAGGATTTTTAGTGGGTCATCTGCAATATGGGTCATGGCTGGTTCAGTACTGTGTCCTGCACGGAAGCCGGATTGGTATTGGTTGAGCAGGTTGAAATGGTCTATGTGGTTGCTAAGTTGTATGTGAACACATTTTTCTAAGAGTTTGGCCAGAGTTGAGATGTTGGATATTGGGCGGTAGTTATTTAAGTCCGAGAGGTCCGCCGTTGGCTTCTTTGGGATGGGGGATACCTGCCCAGATTTAAGGATTTCTGGGATGATTCCTTGAAGTAGAGAGGTATTTATAATCTTGGTCCAAAGTGGTAGTAACATTGGTATTAAGTCTTTTAGGTAGTTTGCGGGAAGTGGGTCTGTGAAGTGATTGGAGGGGTTCAAAGCCATGAGCGCCTTTAATATGGCGTCTTCGCTGTAAGTATTGAAGGAGGACCAAGAGGCGTTATTTTTGAGGTTGTACTTTGGTGAGCAGACGATTGGGGTTCCTGGAGGGGGAGATGAGATGCCCGTGTGAGTGTCAGTATGAGTTATTAAGTCGTTAAGCAGGTCCGTCTTTATGTTTTCAGTCTTCATAGTGAAGAAGGAGGCAAATTCTTCCCAGTTGGATAGTGTGCCAGGGTTAGTTTGGGGGAGGTGAGGTAAACCTTTAGATTGTGTTTTGATTAGTTCAAATAGTTTTTTTGGGTCGGTTCTTGGCTTGGTTTAATTGATTGCTAAAAAAGTCTGCTTTTGATCGTCTGATCTTTCTGTAGAAGGAGATTCTAGTGGTTCTTAGCAGCTTGAGGTGGTCAGAAGATGGTGCTGATCTCCAACAGTGTTCAATTAATCTTAGGGATCGTCTGTCCTCATTGAGTCTACCGTCGTACCAAGGTTTGGAGTCTTTTGTGGATACTCTCTTCAATTGTAGGGGAGTGGCTGTGTCTAAAATCATGGTCATTGAATGAAAGTAGTGGTTAGTGAACTCTTGAACATCGGATATGCCTTCAGGGGGAAGCAGGAGGTTGGCACTGGAGGTTGTGATTAAGTCTGCACCGGCATTTTTTAGATTCCTCTTCCATATGTTAGTTCTCGTGGGTTGTGCAGAGTATACTTTTACTGGTTCATTGATGAAGAATGTGATGATATGGTGGTCAGACCAATCACATGGGAGGATTGTTTCAAGCTGAATGGCATCAGCCTTGGAAATTACCAGATCTAGTATTGAGCCTTTGTCGTGTGTGCTGCTGTTACAGATTTGGGTGAGGTCAAGGTCAGAGAGGAAGGTTTTGAGGCTGTTTACCGCCGAATCGTTAATGTCATTCCAATGGAGATTGGAATCTCCTAGGAATATTTGAGTATTTTGTTGTCCAGAATTTGTAATCACGATATCCATGAAATGATCGATGAAGGTGAGGTTATCACCTGGCGGGTGGTAGAATGTGTGCAGTGAACATACTGGTTTGTTATTACTAGTGATGTCTAAACAGAGGTATTCACATGAGGATAATACCAGTGAGTGTGAGTGTTTCACTGAGAGACTGTTCCGATGTATGCAAGCAATACCGCCACCTGGCCTATCATTTCTATCTAATCTGGTGATATCATAATTTGGGGGTACCAGTATGTCGAGGATGGGGGTAGACGATTCATTTAGCCATGTTTCAGTCAAAAAACTAGGAGGTCAGGATCATGAGTGAGTATGAGGTCGGCTATATCAGCCGCATGTCTTGAAGCAGATCTACAGTTTAGAAGTAAACATTTGAGACGTGCCTTGATGGGGGTTAGGGGTTCTTGTGTGAGGGGGACTCGCATAAGGTTGTTTTCGACTATACCTCTAGTGTTGTGTTTTGTAACTCTGTGAGTATTGGAGGGGATGGTTTGGACTGATGACTGTTTATGCATGTTGTCCGAGTGCATTGTGTTATAGGTGTACTGAGGGAGATCATAGGAGCGGAGTAGGGAGAGTATGTCTTTGGTTGATAAAGGATTTTTCATTCGGACCGGACGGGTTGAGGCATTGGGGTAAGGAACTGTTCTCCATCTTAGGGGCTGATGTTTCGGGGGACGTGGGTGCAGCAGGTGGGTGTATTTGGGGCGGTTATTGTGGAGGTTTGTCCTAGAGTCCTGATCAGATCGTTTGATCTTGGGTTGATGTAGAATCAGGTCACGTAGGATTTGGAGGTCATCTTTGACTTGTTGCAGTGAGAGTAAGATTTCATCAAGTCTGGGGTCTGGTGTGCTTACTGTTTGGACTGGGGGTAAGGTAGGTGGTTGGTTCATGTATGTGGCTTGAAAGAGAATCGTAATCTGGTTTGTCGTAATGCATTCTGCTTGGGTGGCTATCAGGAGGAGAAGGGGGTGGGATGGCGGAAGGAGAAGAGGTCTGAGTCGGATGGATGTGAGGTGGGGTTGGGGTAATGGAAATGTTCATAGTACTATGAGTAAAGTTGGAGAAAGGGGGATGCATGTCATCCCCTAGGGTGTCTGTTGGGGTAGTGGAAATGTTTATAGTACTGGGAGTGGAGTTGGAGATAGGGGGATGCATGTCATCACCAGGGGTGACTGTTGGGACTGGGGTGGGTGTATATTCCGGTTGGGTCGTAAGAGGTAAATGTCTTGCGGGGGATTCAGGCGGGGAGTTAGGGAGTGTATTGAGATTGTGATCGCCTGGGGAGGGGGATGTGGTCTTGCAGCTTTTTCCTTGATGAGAGGAAAGATGTTATCCAGTAGGTTTAGACTATGGTCAGATGATTGGATGAGGATGATCCCATTATGATATATGGTGATTGTTGCTGTGGCTTTGCAGAATGGGGAGGGAGTGATAGAGGTCCTGAGACCATGTGCTGTTTTCCAGTGGAGGAGACCGAGAACAGGGCGAGGACGGCTTTCCTCCATTGGGCTCTTCTCTTAGTATAAAAAATGATGTCGTTAGTTATGTATCCTTTGCTTGTTGAGAAGTAGGGATCTGAGATTGGGGTCTCGGAATATGATTTAAGCAGATTATGTTTAAAGCTTTTGGCTGCTTTTTTTGTGAGGTTAGGGGGGTACTTGATGGTATAAGTATGTAGTCCTGTGCGCTCCATAGTGGAGTTGATGCTAGTCAGTAGGGGTAGAGAGAGGTGGGGAGAGTGTGTCAGGCAATGTGATGTTAGGTGAGGAGGTGTGGGGGTAAGGTAAGAGGGGGGATTATGTGAGAGATGTGAGGATACGTGAGGGTGTGGTTGGGGGAGTTATGAGCGATCGTGGGTTTGGGCCATTAAGAGGGGCATCATTTTGTTTATGTGGGGATGGGATTGGGTATATTGATGTAAAGCGAGATGTGAGGGGCGGTACAGGAACAGGGGGGATGAAGCCGTCAGGTCATGGGGTGTGGGGAGGGAGAGGGGGGGATTGGGGCTAGCTCAAGTCTGCGTAGGTACCGACAAGATTGAACTGTATAGTTGGGGTGGTCTCACCTGTGTACTTGTGGGGTAGGGTATTAAAGGATGTTGTCTGGATCCTCTAGGGAGCCGCCCATTGAAAGTTGGTCATTCCAAGATGGCTGCACCGTTATCTGCAGATGTTAACAACCTGAAAAGTGGTCCTCTCACACTTTCCATTAGTTGATCTGGGTGTAGTCCTGTTTCAATTTCTATTTGTGCGTTGTAGTGAATTGGTCCTTTCTTCCTTTTCTTTATTTGTTGTGAATTAGGGTAAAGTCCTCTTTCTATCTAACAACATGCAATGAATAGTCCCTTCTTTAAAGGTATAGATTTTGCTGCCATTTTGTATAGTCGATGGGTAACTTGTGAATGTCTCATCCGCGAGAAAAGGAGATCCCAAAATGGATTCCCTATAGTACGTTGTTGATTCGGCCAAAAATGCTCAGAAATGTAGCAAGGCAGGCGAATCCATGTTGAGTGCGAACCCCTCATGACCGAGGGATCTCGCCATTTATACCTGAAACGCTCTCCCGGGTGTGTACGAGCGGTAGCCTCGTTCCGCTCCCTTAACATTTATACCTCCGATGATCCTGGCAGGGGAGGTGCCCTGTCTCCAGTCAGCCTTGACAGCGAGAGCGCGGGTGCGCGTCACCGGCGTGTGCGTCCACAGGGCGCTCCTTGTATCGGGCGATTCACCCCCTCTCACCTCCGGTAGCTTGTCCCGATGTGCCCCAAGTGGTCTGGGCTACCCCGCTGGCGAGGAGAGGGTCCTGCATACAGGTAGCATGCCTCCTCATGTCTCCCAGCCTGCCTTTCCCTACGAGCGCAGGTCCCGTGGGAGAGGGACAGCGGTGGTGACCCGCACTGGAGCTCCTCCCGTAGATACCTCCGGCGCTCAGGACCTGTGCTACGGTGGGACTAGGAGGTTCGCTGGCTCCACTCCTTTCCTTCCATATGATACTTGAATCAAGTTCCAGGCTGCAAGATCTAAGTCCCGACCAGTCCGGCTGCAGTAACCAAGCCAAGACCAGACCCGATCTCCGCAAGCCTTCAGCGTCGAGTAAGGTGAGCGACTGGGAGCCAACCACAAATGCTGTTGCCTCGGCCGAAAAACAGTAATCTTCTGTGATTCTGTGTCCAATGTTCACGCGGTTCTCCAGATCAGGTGCAACTGGGGCTAACAGGGATATCCAGTAAGTTGCGATCCCAAGCGCACGGAGCTCCCTTTACGAGCTCCTCACCAGTCGGCCATCTTCGTCTACAGTTGCCCTCCCGTGCTCCCCATGCCCATGTCCGGGGGAGCGAGAGGCACCTAGCACGTAGCATTTGCAATGCAATAGGTCTCGCGTAAATGCGAGTCCTACTGCATTGCAAATGCTTGTTTTTTTCACCTCCAGCTGGGCCGAAGTTAAGTGGCCATCAGGCCTACTTTTGTTTGAATATCCTGACTGGAGGTGGTCTGGAACCTCACATGTAAATGCCACAGAGGGGAAACAAAGGTACACAGTTTGTTATCTCTTCACAGGTACTTAAGAGAGGCAAGCTTTTGCCTTTGTTCAGTCCCTGTATATAAGCAATGCATGCACTGTAAGACTGTCAGATGTGTTGGTCTGTCCCAGTATTTACACAAATAACAATTTCATTAGCACTATTGTATTTCTTTTATAGCGCTATGCAACCCAATGCAGCGTGTCAGAGCTCTTTACGTAACATACAAATTACACATTGACAATAAATCATGTACATGTGTAAATCAATGTACAAGATGGTTTACATGAGACAGGCTTACAAGGTGTAGGAGTCCCGTGTCCTTTATAACTCACTGTGCTATATTACAAGGATTCAAATGTATGAACTGCAGGTAACAAAGGATCTCTGTGTTCAAAGCAGTAACCCACTTACCTATCTACATAAATAAGAATCGGTCATCTGCATGTTACATAAAGTGCTTTGCAGGAGACACATAACCTTCTATAATACTTTGATTCAAATGTGGGGCTACACAAAACACAGATCTCTCCAACAAATGCGTTAACCTCCAGAGTTATCTCACCATTATTATTACTCCCTGAGATTTACTGGGCACCTCCGCAGCAGGTGCCTTAACCCCATAAAATATTTTAAGATGCAGACTTCTCAGTCAATCAAGCAGAACAGATCTACTGCCATGCTTCTCCCTGTTGCCAATTTCTTTGTGGCAGGGTTAAAAACAAGCATTTGCAATGCAATCGGTCTCGCCTTTGGGACCTTATAAGTATTTAGCCATGCAGCACATTATTCTGGGCAGTGCAACATCTACTGTTATTTAACATGGAATTCTTCCCAAAGTTGGGGGTTGCCTAAAGCAACATATTTAAGGGGAGAATGAGGAATGGAAAAAGGTATTTTTTTTCCACCTGTTCAAAATGTTGAGGGTCACCGGTGATGGAATGCATCAGATAGGGCAAGCTGAGAGTGTGTGTGAGAGAGCTTTAGCGAGAGTGTGTGTCTGTGAGGGTGAAACTGTGTGAGAGAAGGGAGGGGTGTCTGAAAGCATGTGCAAGCGAAATGTGTGTGTGAGTATAAATTGGGTGCATGCGTTTGAGAGAAAATGTGTGCATGAGAATGTGTTTGATAGAGAAGTTAAGAAGCATTATATTTACGTCCCTTTAAAAGCCCAGTTTGCTCTAACAGAGACCTGAAGGTTTCTGAAATGTGGCAGCCCGTTTTTTGGATATTCCACACCCATGGTTAGCAGCCCCCAGTATAAATCTAGGAGACCCTAAATAAATCCTCTATGAATTTTCCGATATAAAGTTGGCAAGTTATTGGAAGAGATTGATTGCAGTGGCACAGGAGGGGGCCAAGGACTCTGTTGAAAAGAAATGGAATCCTTTGAAGAACAAGGTCAAGAAATCAGGCGAATGACGCAGCACTAGACTGCAATTTACAGACTCTGAGGCCGGAAGTCCAGATTTCATTAAATAAAGGTGGCTGTGAGACAAATGGACCCGCCGGAGAGCGCGGATGAATGCAGCAGACAGATGCGTAAAGGACACTAAGGGTACAGGGCAGGCCGAACACCCCCCCTACAGGATGTGCACATTCATAACAGTACCGTGACACCCCCGCCCCAATATACCTCCAAAGCCCTGAAGCCACTACGTTTAATAACTGCTAACCCATATGAAGTGGAGACACTCTGCATTTTAGCTGATGTCTGCGGAGGGCTTCTGCTGCCTCAAAAAGCGCCTTCCTTATTGATACGCACTTACCCTGACTTCTAGTGCGAAGGTGATTCAGCACCCACGCTAATGTGCTGCATAGCTAAATACATATAAGATCCTAATGGCGAGACCGATTGGCATTGCCAATGCTTGTTCAGTTTTAACTATGCTAGCTTGCTACACCTCAGATCTTAAAATCATGCTTTGCCACTTTTCAAATCTACCAGCCGCCACTGAACACATGATCACCACACAAAATACTACTCAACAAATACGTATGAACGTTCTTATCGCACATTGCTGCCTCCTGAATCCTCCATTGATAATACGGTTGTAAAGAGTGTTAGGAGCAATCAAGCACTCCCTTAATTTAAAGTGTATTTTTAACTTAACGCTTCCAGTGCTCATTTCACGTGACATATGAACCAATGCGCTTTAGACACTGAATATTCTACGCATACTTTAAAAACAATGTCGTGTGTGAAGATCTGTTATTAGTCACCCAAAAATGACATGCAGGGAGGGTAGTCTGGGTTGAAATTAAGAGTACGGTGAAATGTGTAGGCACACACTCGAGGGGAGAAAAATCTAATTAGAGGGCTGCTTGCCGAGCACCTTCTGTTTTAGCCACGCACCTGGTATTTAAAGTCCAAGTTTTCGAAGGTGCCCCGCCGACGGGTTAGTTTGATTTAATTGTAAATTCGGTTTTCTCACAAGAATAGTACCAAAGCAGAGAGCTTCTTCAACGTCTGTAATCATCCGTGTGTTGAAGTTTGGGCTTTTTTGTAAATGTAAAACAGAAATGCCCCCTCAGTGACGCAACAGGAATCTGTCCTTGTGTAACGTAGCCGGTGCTTATGTAAAGCGCTCCAATACCTTCGCATCGAGTTCGCGCTTTATAAATCTGCAACAAAACAAAAACAAAAAAAAGGTGTATGACTGAATTGATAACCTAGTTGAAGCGAGTTCTGAGCTAGTTTGGTATGTTATATAAACGTCCCCACTTTCAGTTCAATCAAGTAAAGACTTTACTGTAAAGTGCTGCGACTACTTAGCATGGTCTGGATGCACTATATAAAATAGTGACGGCAATGAGCTTAACTATATACCATAAAAGAGAGGACGTGCAAAATGCATGACAGTAAGAGATTAGATACAATGTTTAACAGACAAAACACGCTGTGTATTTTTCTGTTCACCACAAAAACCTAGAAGGCCCGCTGGAGAATAAAAAACAGCGGTCCCATTTGCTAACAAGACTTCCGGAGCAACCAAGGGTTTTTTCTGGTGCACCCGAGGGACGTCACTTCTGGGATGCCTGCGCACTATTTTAAAACAAGCATTTGCAATGCAATACGACTCGCATTTACGCGAGACGTATTGCATTAAAAATGTGAGTGCGTGCGTCTAAGAAGGCACGAACGGGAGTGGGGGGGTGGGGGGTTGGCGAAAAATCACGGACTGCATGAGGGGGTGGGGGGACACAGGGGAAAAAATAGTGTTCAGTAAAGGGGCCAATAGCCTCGGAAGCGTACAAATTACGCCATGGCCGATAGGAGGAGGGACTAACAAGACGAAAACCAATCAGGAGGCAGCATTTAGTCTGTAAGCCAAACAAAAAAATGGGCGGAGAGTGGGCGGAGCTTACGCGAAGCTTCCCCGGTATAGTATATACACCATGCCTTGCAAAGCGATCAGCGCATGCGCGCTTTAACGCTAGGCAAGACCTAAAAAAATTTATTGGTGGAGGCCCAGATTTTGCATCGAGATTGCCCCACTTTTTTGGCACAACCCCGACGCCAAATCTCATTTGTTAAATCTCATAATGCGCCTAATTGTACTCATGATATACCTGATAAACATATGTGTGAGGTCTTAATATCTGATGTCACTTCTTGTGATGTCACTTCCTATGAGGTCACTTCCTATGAGGTCACTTCCTATGAGGTCATTTCCTATGAGGTCACGTGCAAAGTCGCGTGTCGTCATGTGCTGTGATGGTACGCATTATGATTTCACTTGCATACTGCCTAACCTGGTTAATCCCCCCACTTCTTTTTTTAGGACTTGTGCCCTGCTTAAGACAGAAAGAATTAAACAAAATTGTTTGCACAAGCATATAGCCTTACATATAACACAACCAGCATGAACATACAGCCTTATAGGACAACCAGAACTGTCACTTGAAGGCAACAAAGGAGCATTGTAATTCCAAAATGCAGCACAGAGGCGGCCAGTCCCGAATTTTGTTTTTCCACCGTCTGTGAGTAGGATCTCTGAACACAGAGATTTGCTCTTCAACAATTTTTTCGTACAAATGATTTTTTTATTCCATTTTTCATCGCATCACATGACATTTGCAATTTTGCACTAAGCCCTTTTTTTAAATTTTGTTTTTTACATTTTTTTTAATTAAGGAGGTGTTACAATCCATTGGGTTTTTTGCCTTCATTTTGTCTATGCCCTACTCTTCTGGCAGGAAAAATATCAAAATGGGACATGTTTGGGGACGATATGTATGTTTCCGTCTGTTTTCTCATTGGTAAATGTTTCTGGCCAAAAGAAGGATTTTGGGGAAAACAGACCTCTATGGCAAGGCTATGGGAGAAAGATTCATTACATTTCCATTGGTTCTTGAAGCAGTTTGAAGAACTAATGCAGTTAAGGGTCAAAGAAGATGCTTTACTACGATCCAAACTCTTCTGACACGAGCCCAGTACTGAATGGAAATGTCAATCATAAGTTCTCGTCATTTTGTGTTGTTTTCAATACAAAGAGATTTCTATGATGTAAAGAGGAGGCTATCAATATGAATCGGACACTCAATGCCGAGAGATTTGCCTTGACATCAAGAGGAGGTCTTCAACACCTAGGCCTAGATGTTTGTGGATTCGTCAACCTTAGGAAGAGAGAAGGAAGACCTATAACCGAGGGCAAAGGTCTTGTAAGACGCAGCCTTAATGAAAAACAAAGAGGGCCCCTGACTATTCTGGATGGGTTTGGAGAAGGAAGCAGGGGAATAACAAGGTAAACAACAACAAGACTTCTCCAAAACAGTATCATTTAGTAAATTGAAGTCCGTCCATGATATATAAACTGTTCTGTTCCAGACCAATGGTTTTTATAGTTTATCAAAAGTACAAAAATATATTTAATAAATCTTTTTCTCTTTTATATATGAATATTCATTATACATAAAAAACAGGAACATATACCACAATATTTTCATGTATTCAATTGGGGAGCACCCACAACATAACTATAAATAAACATTTACATACACAACATAAAGTATAACACAGTGCAAATAACAGAACTCACAAACCATATTAAGACAGACAATACAGAAGCAAGCGAACAATAAACATACAAAGCAGCAAAAAAAGACATTCACAAAAGTTACAAACAAGAATAATTCATTCTATACTTGTGTTTGAATTGATCAAATGTTCAAGTTCAACGTTAGCGCATTAATAAACAGAAATGCGCCGACGCGCGTTTCGGAAATAACTGGAAGATGAACATATCCTTCATCAGGGCGCTGTCTGTATGCAACATGTTCAGTGGCCGAAAGCCACCTGTAGTACTTTGGTATATAGAAAATAACGATTTAATAATGTGTACTTTTGTGAATAATGTATTCTATAAAATACTTGGGGAAGGCTGTATAGGCAAGATGGCCATCAAGCCACAGAATATGACAGGCTCTGAAATAGAAGTGAATACTCAAACTATAGTTTGAGTAACTATAGTTTGAGTATATATGGTCTCAATATATTTTTCTAAGTCTGCTTTGGTGGCCTGATGATTACCTGTCTAGTTCCTCTGAATATCTGGCACATCTTGCATTACAACCATGTCTTTAAATTGAAGTTAGCCTGTTTTGTCTCTGGCTGCAAATGAGGCTTTGGCTGCTTGCCCTGCACGTTCGTTAATGGTTGAGTAACTCTTAGTGGTTGAGTAATTAATGATTTTGCCCCCTAGTGCTGCCTTGAAAACATCTCAAATTGTCTCTGTTGGGAGATCAGCGAAGTGTTATTCATTAAGAACTCTACAGTGAATTGCTGGGTGTGCTATGCAATCAGAACAATATGAGGTACTGCACAATCAGATCTTTAATTTTGCCGGGAAAGCTGGAATAACCCTCAGTTAAGATGTAAATTGTGATGGAAGAGGTATCAGTTGCTTATAGATCAGGATAAATGCAAAAACAACTGATGGACGGAATGCTGAAACAATGTCAAACATTCACCCCCCAGTACAGAGATCTGGGTCTACATCCATCATTTTTTTGCACACCATGCCATTCCAGTTTAGACCCAGCCATATGAAAATCAGTCTTGACCCTGTGCCTCATGGGAACAGTCCAGCCCGAACTGCCAGGCCAGATCCTCACTGGGGTGGCATGGTGAGCAAAAGAATGATGGATTTAACCCAGATCTCTTGACTGGGGGTGAATGTTTGATTTGCTCCGTATTCCGTTCATTATTTGTGTCCTTTGCTTTCTCGCACTAAGTGTGCCGGGTATGCCCAGATGTGGGTCCCGGGCTCACTGTGCCACTGGATTCAAGCTAGCCTGGCTGATGAGGGGTGAAACCCTGAAACAGGTCCCAGGATGCTCTTTTCTGGTCCAGGGAGGACTTGCCTTGGCAGTTCTGGCTGGAATGTTCCCCTGAGGAGCAGGGACAAGACTAATCTGCATATGGCTGGGTCTAAACTGGGGTGGCATGGTGAGTAAAAGAACGATGGATTTAACCCAGAGATCTTGACTGGGGGTGAATGTTTGGTTTCCTCTGCATTCCGTCCATCATTTGTGTGTCTTTTGCTTTTTTGCTCTATAGATCAGGATAGCCATACCATTTCGTCTCTTGTTGGCTGTCGGGAGAAAAAAAAATAAGCTCTAGCTAATTTGTTTGGAGGCAGCCTAAGTGCATTTTGGATCAAAACCCTAGCCTTTCATCTCACAATGTAGATTAAGACTTTATTGTCACTTAGTAAATCATTCACTATTTTTACATTCAAAATTAAGCATGTGAGGAGCATCGGCTATCTATCTACTAGTAAAACTATCTGGTGTAAGATGTAAATGAGTTTAGAGGGCTTTTCACCAACTGGGCCTCAGTGATTTTAAAAAACATCTGTCTGCGTTTTGATTTTAGAAATATTGTCATTTAGAATAATACCATGTAGTTGATGGGAAAGAAAGAGAGAACACGAACAGAATACAGTGATGATAGCCTCACAAAAGGGCCAATTAGGGAAGACAAATGAAGCTATAAGTATAGATTCTTCAGTAAAGTACTCTTGCCAGGCATTACATGTAACTTGTATCCTTGACTGAGTAAAGATCACCTCCAGCAAACTGTTTAGAGAGGGGGTGAAAAACAATACAAACCTCACTTCTGCGGCCTTCTTTGAACTCCTACTGTGCACAAACACTGGCAAAGCCAATAGGTCTAGGCCATGAACCCTACTGCATTTACAAATTAATTTGCACGCCTTAGATAGGCGGAAAACTTAAAATGGGTCTGGAAAACCTAATGCCATTCAAAGATGGCTGCCATGGATGAGCGAGCATCATCCACAATGACCATCTTTAGATGCATTTTGTTTTATTGTGGGTGAGTGCTCATCTGCAGCAACCATCTTTGAATGGGATTTGTTCAATACATTTATTTTTTATTTTTTAAATCATCGATGCCAGCCATGCATGTGTGGGAGGCCATCGGGGAATGATTATAATTAAGGTCACCACTCAGGGATAGCACAGTGGATGCCCAAATACTAAAAGAAAAAAAATAGAGGGGAAGCCAGGGCAAGAGGATGCTGGGTGGCTGATGGGAGAGGGAAGGGACAGCGGCATGGGGCGGAGAAAGGGGAGCAGGGAGAGAGAATGGGATGAAGAAGTCTCTCACATGAACTGCAAGTGTGGTGTCAGCGGTGGAAGGATACACCATCCAATCAAAACACTAGAAGAGTGAAATGCTTTAAGGCAGGACAAACACAAGAATAGAGAGGAAACCCATGAAATCAAGAGTAGGGAAGGGAAATAGAAAACACAACTATCTACTCATGAGCAAGGTGTTGACCCAAAGCCCACTCAAAGTATATCATATGTATTGGAAACAACAGGTCTTACCAAGACACAGCTTAATCTGTGTTTAGCTCACATCTAAAAAGGCAACAGTCAAGAGAGAAAGATCAGCCTGCTGATAAAGCGGACTAGCTTCTATTGGCTGAAGTGAAGGTAGATGGTAAATATAGTTCAGCAGGACCACAAGATACCATCGGTTTTAGCAGGGGCTCTCACTGGAGCACATCAGTCTCCAAGTGGCTGCAGTCAAGCTAGGCAAAGTGAATTGGTGTAATGTCTGTTAATGGTCCTCAGGCAATTAGACAGATTGTATCAAACATAAAATAGTACAAAATAACTTTGAGCCCTGAGGTGGGCAGTATGTGGGGTAGCAGCAACACAGATGGGGAAGCTTTCTTGAAGGAAAGTTATCAAATGAATCACAATTCCATTCTGAAACACAGTGAAAGAGCAAGTGATTAGGAACTGAGAAGAAACGCACAAAGACGTAACCATGTCTCAATGGTAGTCAACAAAACAATTCTGTTACAGAAAAACCAGGTCATTCTTTTCACCCAATACAGAATTGCCTTTACATTTCACTAAAGATTAGAGGAATTCTCCATTCTCTCAGTCACTTAACGATTCCTAACCATAAATTAAGTTAGCAGAAAAAGCCAATACCAGAAATGGCTGGCTAAAGCCCGAATGCCTGAAGCTGCTTGGAAAGTATACTATTTCAAACACCAAAGCACAGCTTTTATTTTGAAGAACAAATAACTAAGATTAAGCAGGATCAGCTGGACAAAGTGACGCAGTGCAAAACAGCAAGGAGGTGAGTTAAGACCCCACCAGAGCCTCAACTTTGTTCATGGAACAACCATGCAGTACCACTGAAAGGTGCAATGGGTTCACTTCTAAACGGCTGTTCAGCAGTTACAATATTTACAGGAGGTAGTGGTGGTATACAAGGTGGCACATCAATTTTAAGAGATATGACTGGTTTATTCTCTATACGTTCACAAGTGATGGTGCCTCTCAAGGTAACCAGAAAACGACACCCCACTACCACAGATGTCACCACTGGGAAATTCATAAGAATTTCCCTGTTAAACTATACACAATAGTTGTACCTCGGCACTCATTAAATTACATATTTCCATTCATGTATGGTAAAACATAGCTCCTGATCCAAAATTCAGTATAACAACTCACAGGAAAAAGACAATATGAGAAAATCAATTATGCAAAAGAAGAACTCCTATTTATTTCTCATTGACAGAGTTTCATACTATACGTGGTATTCAAGTATACAGTGTACAAATAGACCAATGACAGAAATAATTTTGTATCTTGTGTTACTGTTTATAAATCAACATGTAGAGATCTCATTCTTGAACCTTCCTAGTTGGTATGAGAAGATGGCAGCCGACACGTGTTTCGTTACAAACGTAACTTCTTCAAGGCTTATGTTTGTACAATTGAAGACTCTATTTAGTCCAAAACAGTAAATTAAGTAGTCCCAAAAAGGGGATCCTGGTAGGTACGATTGCTGAAATTTATTTAATTCGGTTTCAGAACATCCACATCCAATCAAAATAAACCCAAGAGACGATATATCCAGCCTCCAGTATTGGGCAAGTAGTCCTTAAAGTTCTCGTATATATCACGTCCCCTTTTCAGGTCAGCCGACGAGGGACATTATTCAGGGACATAAAGTTTCATAGAGAGTAGGTAATTGTAAACTTCTAACCCTCGTCGGCTGACCTGAAAAGGGGACGTGATATATACGAGAACGTTAAGGACTACTTGCCCAATACTGGAGGCTGGATATATCGTCTCTTGGGTTTATTTTGATTGGATGTGGATGTTCTGAAACCGAATTAAATAAATTTCAGCAACCGTACCTACCAGGATCCCCTTTTTGGGACTACTTCTTAACTTACTGTTTTGGACTAAATAGAGTCTTCAATTGTACAAACATAAGCCTTGAAGAAGTTACGTTTGTAACGAAACACGTGTCGGCTGCCATCTTCTCATACCAACTAGGAAGGTTCAAGAATGAGACCTCTACGTGTTGATTTATAAACAGTAACACAAGATACAAAATTATTTCTGTCATTGGTCTATTTGTACACTGTATACTTGAATACCACGTATAGCATGAAACTCTATCAGTGAGAAATAAATAGGAGTTCTTCTTTTGCATAATTGATTTTCTCATATTGTCTTTTTCCTGTGAGTTGTTATACTGAATTTTGGATCAGGAGCTATGTTTTACCATACATGAATGGAAATATGTAATTTAATGAGTGCCGAGGTACAACTATTGTGTATGGCTGTTCAGCAGTTTGCAGCCCCCAAAATCACGACCCATAGCCCCATAACTGCATATGAACGAACTGCTAACACAAACATTTTATGTTGCTTCGTTGGAATCTATGAATCTCATATGTGCCAAGGAGAACATTCTCATCTTTTCTTTCCGCTACCATCCACTGGGGAATCAGACTAATGTTAGTTTTAAAAGGACCCATAAGCCACATAATAGAGGCATGTAGGGAATAAGCCACCCTACACTCCTCCAACCTTGACACATTTGAAAAACAAACAAGTGGCAAATATGATGCAAACATTCCCTCAAAATGTACACATCTCTTGCTGAAACAGAAGCAATATGCACACGTGAAAATCTGTTTGCCACATTGATTCACATTTAGAGCAGAGGGAACGCCGGGGTATAAACTTGTTAAAAAGGCCCAGAGGGTATCCCCGACTAACAAAGAGGGAAGAAACTAAATAAATTCTGATCCTTACACATTAAAACAGTTTACCATAGACACATAACGGGTACAACCATTCGTACACCAGGCACTAAATACGGAGTCCAAATTTATGAGGAAAAATATCAGAAAAATTCAACAAATAAGCTAGTGGATCATTAGCACACACTCATAGATGAGGACATTTGTGCAGTCATAAAAGATATGACCAGAAGGGAGACATTAGTAGAAGAGAGTCTCCCATGGGTTTTACGAAATACACGACCCAGCCCTCACCCCTCACTGATAAAGAACTTCGAGGGAGGCACACAATGTGGCTATAATTCAAACAGGCCTTCATCAAGGCCATAAAAAAGCTTTCAGGCCCAACGAAATGCCCTCGCTTCAAACGCATGTTGCGCATCTGTAAAGACACACAGCCAATAACTTAAGTCTCAGCCAACATGCTTTAAAAAGTAATGCCTCAAACACACAAATCACACATAGGCTGCGTAATGAGTAGGTCAGCAAGGAATAACGCGCATACCCCCTATTACACTTCATTTCACAACAAACATTTTTCAGAAAACTATTTACCTTCTTGTTGATTCTTAAAAAGCTTTCAACTTGGTTAAATAAAAGTACTTGTTCAGAGAAATGCAACCATTTCTATAGGACCGAAATCCTTTAACACAGTTAAGCTACTATATAAAACCCATAGCTATGATTCATTTTGATGACTCAGTTGCTAAACCTTTTGCTAAAGAACAAATTACTGTACTCTATCCTTTTCCCAATGCTGTGGACTCTAGAATCACTCTTCCTTGCTCTAAATCCCAAGAAAGATATTGCACGTATCAAATGTGTGGCCAGATAAATAAAAGCAATGTTTTATGAAGAAAATGTTCTGGTCAATTATGAAATCTGGGATCTGGCACCTCCCAAATGACACAGTCCAAGACTTCTATATTCTCAGAATGTAAAATAAACCATGACAAATATGAAGCATATCTAAAATAAATCTTAAAATCATATTAGTCTTTAACAGATTAAATAAATGACAGCTTTGACATTCTGGAAAGAGCACAAGGGATCAAAATTGTGGTGAAAGCCTTAAGCTTAATTATGTTTTACATGCTGCAGTTCATCTTGGAGGGGGAAAATGGCGGCCGGTAGTTAGTAGCGGTCGCGGGCTCTGTTCTACCTCGGCACAATGCAAGTAAAAAATGCGAACTTAATTGAAATTTAGTAGTGGCGCCTGGGCAGATTCTATTTTTTCGATTGCAAAATACCTGTTGGGTGGCTATCGGAGGAGTTTCTTTGCCGTTTTTTGAGGTTTGTGAGCAGCGGCGACGGTGGCGGTCGGAGGGGAAGAGACACCACAGAGGAGCCGCTGGTCGGAAGCGGCAGTGCGGATTGCGCGTGGCAGGCGCACCGCCGCCAGGATTGGCTTCCGGGGCAGCGGGAGCAGAGCAGCTGACTTCGCGTCTTCTACCTGGAAGGAATTAACAGTCTCAAACGCGGTGATCGTCTCGGAGACGAAGGTTGTGGTGCCTCAGGGTAGTGCCGGAGGGTGCCAAGTTGAGGAGTGGAATCAAGTGGAAAACGAAGAGCTCTGTCTATGGCATTTACAAATGACCTCGGTAAGGAGGAAAAGGGGGGATTGGGGGCCTAAATTAAAAGCAGAACGAGGGGTTTTAGGCCAGGAACAGCAAATAAGGGGTGGTCCTGCTGAGATTTACACAGGGGTAAAAAAGTCAAATAGATATACCCTCAGAAGCAGGGACTTTTGGGGTAAAGATTGGTCACCCCCTGAGGGGAATAATAAAGAATCTGATTTCTCTACGGAGCAAATTAACCCCCAAAAATCTGACGGAGCTCTGCAAAACAAGAAGGCCTTGACGGTGAAGACCCCGGCAATTAAGGAGGGAAATAAAAAACAAAATAAAACCAAATTAAAACCAGCAAATATTCGGGTGACCCCATCACTACGTTCGTACTATAAAGTTCAGTCTCTACAATCTATTCAACCTTCTCAGGATAAGCAGCAAGGCTCTGAGTGTATATTTGTGGAAACACCAAGCAACGGTAGTGATTTGCTACAATTAAACTCTTTAGAAACACAAAAAACAACAAATAAGATAGAAATCAATATGAATTCTGTGTCTCTGGAAAATAGATTTGCACCTCTGGCATCCTTGGCTAAGTCAGATAATAATGAAAATACTAGCTCAACTCTGGGCCCCGAGAATCAAGGGAATCAGCTGAGTCAACAGAGAAGTGAGCCAAGAGGAGAACTAAGAGAGGAGCCAAGGATGTTAACTATGGTCGACAACTCAGAGGCACAGCTATCTACAGATGGATTATTAGTCACCCTATTGGCTGAAATCAGAGAAAAATTTGCAGTTTCAGAAAGCAATCAAACGAAGATTCAAACAGTATGTGAAACATTGGGAAAAAAATGAATGATATAACAGAAAGAGTCGGGGCTATGGAAGCAGCTCTGGAAGATCTTACAAAACAAGTTGAAAAAAATACATTGGGAATTTCGAGACAACAGGGTAGTGAGAAAGATCTGAGGGACAAACTAGAGAGTTTGGAAAATAACGCAAGAAGAAATAATATTCGACTTTTGAAGATTCCCGAAGAGGTGGAGGGAGGAGACATAAGGATCTTTATTGTCAGTCTTCTTAGTGAGCTACACCCAGATATAGACAGACAAATCTTAGAGGACAACATACAAAGAGTTCATCAGGAGCCTTTCTTCAAAAGACCTGGGAAAAGAAACCCAAGAAGAATCTTGGTTAACTTTAAAACTTATGTACTGAAGGAAAAGATCCTTGCAGGTGGTCTAAAAACAGGAGAGTACGATAAAGGGGATTGGACATTCCG
Organism: Calotriton arnoldi; assembly: GCA_963921515.1. NCBI lineage: Eukaryota > Metazoa > Chordata > Amphibia > Caudata > Salamandridae > Calotriton > Calotriton arnoldi. The sequence goes on along the minus strand of CAWUFW010003154.1, from coordinate 1,303,851 downwards.
TATTAGATCAGATATTTCGAGTGCTACACAGGACAGACAGTGGGAGTTGGGGAAATCGATGCAAGAACTGAGAAGTTTGGGTGCAACAGCTAATTTACGATTCCCTGCTACCCTGAAGGTAATGTGGAACAACAAAATGTCCAATTTTAAGGACCCCGCAGAAGCAAATGCCCTGGTTGCCCAGATCAAAAGTACATCTAAATGAGAAATGTTAACATTGTGCCTGGATGGAGACAGAGTCCGAATTTAGAGGTATTTAGGTATATCTCTAGTATTAAGGGAGGGTTCCCCAGGGTGGGTGGTCAGAAAGGGAGGGAGGGATTGGGGCACAAATAAAATGCAAAAACTTAATAAAATTTACACAGGGTGGGGGAGCAAATGGGAAAAAAGAAAAAAATTGTCCTCATTTATAGAGTCGATCATTCCAAACTGGCCTAGATAAGCTTGCGTTTTTAAATAAAAGTAACCAACAGAGAATATATTATGATAAACGCAGATAGGACAGGGAAAGAAAAGAGCATGAAAATAATGTCATGGAATGTAAATGGCCTTAGGGTTTCTACTAGAAGAAAGAAAATTCTAGAATACCTAAGACTTTCAGATAGCAACGTGATTTTTTTACAAGAAACGCACTTGCTTAAAGAGGAATGGATTTTGATTTTAAAAAGCCAAAATGGATAGAACATTGCATTTATACTACGCAGTCAAGCACAGTAAAAGGGGTCGCGTTGTTGTTCAAAAAAACCGCTCAAGCTATGCTTGGGGACTATACGGTTGACCCTCTGGGTAGGTGGGTAATCGCCAGAGTTAGAATTAATGGAATTAGGCTGACTTACGTGGGGTATTACGGTCCAAATTTGGATGACCCGGCCGCATTATATACTATACTTCTCCAACTAACCAATACAAAAGACCCTATTATATTTGGGGGAGATTTTAATTTGTGTTTAGATCCCAGTCGAGATTCAACCTCAAAGGGAGCTGGGGTAAAAACACAGAAGATGAGAGTAGCCTTGAGGCAGTTAATGTTAGATCTAGGGTTAGTAGATATTTGGAGAGAGATGAGTTACAAGACAAAAACATCCAGTGGTAATTTTACATTTCACAACAAGAAATGTGCCCATCGTTCCAGAATTGATTTTTTTTTGGTCGATGTTGCTACATGTAAAAAGACCATTAAGGTTAGCCACGTCCCAGAACATATGTCTGACCACTCTGCGGTTGTATTAGAGATAGCTATGGTTGATAACTCGTCCCTCGTAGATGGACATTAAATCGCACACTGCTTTTAGAAAACACAGTAGTTAATAAACTAAAAGTAGCAACCAAAGAGTTTTTGAATTTAACCTTAATTCAGCTCCCTCTATGTGGTATGGGATTCATATAAGGCATATCTGAGAGGGATTCTAACAACTATATCTATCTCTCAATCTAAGAGGGAGGGAGGAAATTAGAAATTTAGAAGCAGATATACATCTATATCAGGAAGAGCTTGGCAAAGCCCCGGGAATCTGGATATCATAAGAAATTTAACGGCGGCAAAACATAAGCTTACAGATTACCTTGAAGTAATAATTAAAAGAAAATGGGAAGCTAGTAGACTATCTCATCACGAATACGGGGAAGGGTGTGGTAAACTCCTCGCGTGGGAAACTAAAGCCGACCAATCCAGAAATTGGATAAAGGAACTTCGCTGTCAAATTACTGGTAACATTATCAGCGATGATTCAGGGATCGAAGATGCTTTTGTTCATTTCTATGAAAATCTATATACAGAAGAACTGGTAGCAAAAGAAGATTATATAGATAGTTTTCTTTCTGAGGTAGATCTCCCCTCTCTTCAAAGTAATGAACAAAGGCATTTAAGTCAACCTATAACTCTGGAGGAGATTGTTCAAACTATCAGTGCATTAAAAAAGGGGAAAGCGGCTGGCCCTGACTCCATTCCAAATGAGATTTATGTCATTCTAAGGGAAGAACTTTCCCCTTTTTTTCTTCAGCTCTTTAATGCAGCTTTTATAGAGGGCCAAGGCCTCCCTACTTCATGGGAAGAAGCAACCATAACTATCCTATTAAAACCTAACAAAAATCCAAGATCCTGTGAATCGTACAGGCCTATTTCACTTCTAAATAGCGATCACAAACTATACACTCAAATCATAACTAAACGCCTGGTTAAGGTAATAGGATCATTAATACATTTAGATCAGAAGGGATTTATGAAAGGGAGACAGCTCTGTGAACTAACGCATAATTTAATCGGAGCAATAGACATGGCACAAACATATAAGACACCACTTGCTATAATGACCATCGATGCGGCTAAAGCATTCGACCGAGTCAGTTGGTCTTTTTTATTTAAAGTCTGTCAAAGGTTTAACTTAGGGGAAACATTTTTAACAGCCATAAAAGCAATATATAAAAATCCATCAGCAAAAATTCTTATTAACGGTAATCTAACAAGATCAATAAAAATAGGTAGAGGAACTAGACAGGGCTGTCCCCTTTCTCCCTTCTCTTTAATATATACATTGAGCCTCTTGCATGTAAACTAAGAGCCTGTCAAAACATCACTCCTTTTGAATGTAATGGATGGGGAAAAAAAATTGGACTTTATGCTGACGATCTTATAATTTACACAGATGATCTAGAGCAATCGCTGCCGGCAATTTGGGAGGAATTGGAGGATTTCGGGAGGGTGTCAGGATATCTGATTAAATCAACAAAAAACAGAGTTGATGAAATGGAATATTAATTTTAGGAGTGATCTTATAAAGAAAGAAATCAGATATCTTGGCATTCAAATAGTCCATAACATCGACAAGATAACACAGATTAATTTTGAAAAAGTTACAAAAATGGTTAAATTACAGCTGCAATCCTGGGGTGCGCTCTCACTTTCTTTTTTGGGTAAATCAAATCTTTTAAAGATGTCAATCCTTCCGAAGTATACTTTTTGTTCAATACTATTCCGTTAGAATTCCCAAAGGCCTACTTTAAGAAGATACAAGGAATCTTTTCTAGTTTTATTTGGGGAAACAAAAGTCCAAGAATAGCTCTAAAAAGCTTAGAAGAAAGAAAGCATTTGGAGGCATTGCTACTCCAGACATATATTTGTATTACTATGCTTTTCATCTAAAGAATTTTCGACAGCTGTCAATGGAAAGCTCAGTTTTCTCGCCACTATTTAAAGCCCTTACGGCTAGTTTTTCTCATCAAGCAGAGTACTTTCTTCTAAAATTTGGCCACCCAAAATATTTCAAGAAGGTGAGACTAAAGATTTTAGTAGCAGCAATTAAGCTTTGGTCTCAGGTGAGATGTCTCCTAAAGATTCCATATTACAACGATGCAACACCGATTTGGGATTCTCCTGGCACTCCGGCATGTATGGAGGACGCTCTTGCTGCTCCTCTTCGGTTATGTGGTATCCATACATGGGGACAACTTATTGTGGACACAGAACTAATATCATGGCCACACTTCTCTGCGATTTGTGAACACTCGGTTTCAAAATTCAAATATTACCAATTGTCAAGTTGGGTAAAATCTTCAAGGAGCGAGTTGGAAGGGAAAACGGATTTGGGGTTAAAAATCTGCACAAATTAAAAATATCAAGAGAAGTTGCAGAATGGTATTGGCTGCTGGTCCAAGGCGGAGAAGACACGCAACTCTTATTTACAAAGATTTGGAAGAAGGATCTGCCGGATGATCTCCCGGACGACAATCTTGAAAAATTGGGGCAAGTATCTATGTCACTTTTATGGTCATGCGTGAATTCTGCACCTTTAAAAAAGAACCATCTCTTCACAGTATATAAAGCATATTGGACACCACAGAAGCTATCAAGAATTGGATGCCGAGTGATCAAGAAATGCCCGAAATGTGGAGAAGATAGAGCAAATGAGGTGCATATGTTTTGGTGCTGCCCGAAAATATATTCCTTCTGGCAGAAAGTGGGTAAGACCATATCTAGAATTTTGGGCCAAGAGATAAAATTAACTATATCGTCAATTATTTTTGGGGTAATATCAGGGGATATAGATGGCCGAACTTTAACAAAAAATCATAAAGCCCTCTTTTTTATACTTATTTTATTAGCTCGGAGAGAACTCTGTATTAAATGGATTTTACCCTGTCCTCCTATGGAAAAAGAATGGATTTATTCCATTCAGAGGGTATCTGCACTAGATCGATCTAGTAAACAGCTCAAGAAAACCAGCTTTTGGGAAATTTGGGATAAATGGGTGGAGAAGTCAGCCTAGTATGCATTGCGATAAATATTATGTCACCCATATACATGTAGAACGTTTTGTCTTTTTTCACTCCTCTTTCATTCCTTTTATTCTTCCCCTATCGTTATGTTTATATGGTCCAATGATTAAGAATATGCTAAAGAGGCTGCTAGGTGGTAGGTCCACCGGTATCTCAGAAAGGGAAAGCACCTGTTTGAAATATCAAATCTAGGCGTTACCTCCTTACCAGAAGCTAAATTTGTTATCCCGGAGATAAAAGTTATCTTTCTCTCCCTTGTGGAGTGACTGGGGATAAACAACATCTTGATAGCTTGGTTTGGTTGATAGACTCCTTTCTTGAACTTAAAGCATATTGTGTATAAATGACTAAAAAAAAAAAAAAAATGCTGCAGTTCAAAATACATAGGACATTTTGTTTCAACATAAAAGAAATATTTCGAATTTCAGCTAGAAAAATTAAAACAACTAACCAAGCAAAGCCAATATTTACTAGTAGAGTTTTGAAGGTTACAGCTACTAGATATGAAGCCATGACGCACTGCAGTAAGGCCTCAGCAAGAAGAGAGAGAGCCCAACGCATGTTCATTAACACCACCAAGGTGAGCCATACTGCTGACAGACAAGGAACATGGGTACAGCCATACACACATTTGGGGACCCCACCAAGAAGCAACATACAATCTGAAATTATGAATTAACGCTTTCACTCAAAGTCTGGAAAGAGACTGAATGCGCAAACTGTAGACACCATGTCTGACATTCATTAGTTTCCAGTCTTTAAATTTATTATCAACATGCAACTGGATGTTGGATAAAAACCCAGGACTGAATGATGGTGTCATGCGACAGAAGGCCACTTGACATTTATGCACAACCCACAGTATTGCAAATGCAACACTGGGATATAGCCGCAACAGTGCCAGACATCTGCAGTTTTATTTCTGCACCTTACAGCTGCCAAGTCATTACATGCCATGTGCAACACCTTCAACTGCTCTAACATTTTGGAAAACACTTTAGATATTGGTATTCTGACTTCAACGTACATTGTTAAAACCACAACAACCGCTCTAGGTATCACTTGGGTCTCTTTTCTTACAGAACACCTGCTGCAGGCTATATTTGCCTTCTACAGGCTATAATTGCTAACTGTAAAAACAACAAAATGCAACCCATTCACATTTTGCCAGTAGCCACTATGAAGATCATCTATACAGATTGTAAAATCCTGGGAGCTTTTAGAACAGAACAGCTGTAATAATCAATTTGGTAATTACCTAAAGAAAACCACACATCGACCCTTCTGGGACACATGGAACAAACACAGTATAACAACCATGAAGCTGATATTGGAAGAAGACAAGGGCCTTATTAGAATTTGTCAGACAGGATACTCAAGCAAAATATGACAGATATCCCATATGCTGCACTACAAGTGCCACAGGCTATAATAAGCCGCGACATTTGTGACAGAGTATCCTATCTACGAAACTCTAAATAAGGCCTACAGCAATCACATTCCTGGTAGCTATGGATCGTTTCAACCTATCCTTGAAAGTGAGGAGGAATTACTAAACCTGAATCCACTGCCTTGCATCATGAGCAGCATCCCATATAACCCTGTGGGTTCCTTGTGTAGGTCCTGCAGTAATGTACCTTAGAACATTGTACTTTTTTTTCTTTGCTCCACATGGAAGAGATTTTCAACTGGAAAAAGCAGCTCCCCATACTACTGAATATATGGGGGTATGTGAAACTTTTTTGCACCAAAGTGGTTTACTTATTACAGAATTTGTTAGCACTAGATTAAGGGCCCGATTACGATCTCGGTGGTAAGGTAAGTTTCGACCGGCTGATTACAAAACAGCCGGTCGGAAATGAAACAAGACGGCCATTCCAGGTGGCTTCCCACGTGCTCCAGGAGCCCGTCTGCCAGTCGGAGACCGGCCTGTAATCCAAATGGAAGGCGTTTCAGCCTTCTGGATTACGATGCACAGTTTCCAGCAGGGTTTCCATGCCAGCCTTTCTGACATGGAAACCCTGTTGGAAAGCGAGTTTGGGGGCCCCTAGCAGGGCTCCATTCTGTTTTCAGCCTCCGGTTGGGGGCCGAGGGGGTGCCTAAGGTGCCCTCTTGTTGATCCCTGCACCTTGTGGCAGGCATCTTGAGGTGCCTGCCACGGTGGGCAGGGATAAACACAGGCTTCCATAGAGGAATGGGAGTATGCGACCGCACCATGTGCGGTCGCATCCTGATTAAGCGGACGGGACCGCCGACCAGAGGTCGGTCGGGACCGCCGACCGGAGGTCGGTCGGTCCCGTTTACACGATGGTGTCGGACAGAAGCAAGTCCGCCAAACATCGAAATAAGCCCCTAAATGTGCACAATATGTGTGGAAAGCCATTAAAAATGTTGGCTAATCTAACATTAAAACATAGTGAATATTCACTGCATTCCAATTAGCCATTTGTGGTCAGACGTAACAATTTCTGCGCTCCTTTTGAAACCTTAGTGTGAAAAAATGATTGCTAATCCAACCATTGGTTACATCTCCTCTCTGTGTAAGCTCATAAGAGAAACAGAAGCAGAGGCTGGTAGCAGTTTGCCCAGACCTATGACTGATCTGTGTGTCATTGTGAACCCAGCACTAATTGCATAGAGCTGTCAGTATTCAGGGTGGAAACTGGTTCAGAAAAATAGTGACAGAGAGTTTTGTGAACACTGGGTAGCAATAGGTAGTGAAAGATAGTGGCATAGCTGTGTCTATTCATGATGCAGCAGGCAATGAGGGAAATCACCGTTGAGGTATGAGTCCAACCAGGAACAGAAAGCATTTTCCTTACTTGCATTCATGGTCGTCAATTCACCAAAATGTCAGGGGTAGCGGAAGTGACAGCACACGCCATTTGACCTTTACTTTCACTCAAATGCAAATGCTTACACATACACACACACATATTCACTCATACATACACTCTCTCTTACATAAGCACACTCATCTGCAAGCACGCATACAACATATAAAAGCATTTTGACCTACTTCAGCGGCCAGATAGCTGGCTCACTGTACTCAATGTTTTTTATTACACTAATAGTTAATAATATCATATTATTCACTACTAGTGTAATAAAAGAAAAATCTGACTGAAAACAAGAAAAGTGGTGCCCCAACCAACCTCTATAAGGCCCAGCTGCCCCTGTGCTCCTGGCACTGACTTTGCCACCGCTGAGGTCAGGGGTCGCAAAGGCAGTGTTTGGGGTCGCAAAGGGCAAGCCAGGGGTAACAAAGGGCAAGCCAGGGGTTGCAGCTACGTCCATTAAGTGACATCCATGCGTGCATTAAGGCCCATGAAACTCATGATATATCCCTGGATCTTATCAACAGCGTGTATTCCAGGAGGCCAGTCAGGTAGTGACAGTTAGAGGTGGGATAGCCAACAAATTAACAGGGAGAGATGAGCCCGAGCCAAACCAAGAGTCTGGCTTGGCTCTAACAGCCCGATTACGATCCGAGCTATGGAAATACTTGGCATATTAATCATACAACATATAAGGTGTATTCAAAACTGTAAAAAGTGCATTTCTTCAAAACACTGAAGTTTTCCACCTTAGTACATGAGATTAATCATTGCACTGACCATATTTATTAAAAGTCAAGTTTTTTAAACATGAACTAAGAAACATTCCTGCCTCAGCCCTGATAACAATACTATTATTGAACTAAAAGGCAAGGTAGTTGTCATGTGTACCCTCTATGTGGCCTAGGTTCTTATTGTAGATGGAGCAACATTATAAACGTTTAAATCAAATAATGAGGTTTTTGTACAGCGTAAATCCTGAACTCATATTTTTTGAAGGGGCTGTCATATGTGATAATAAACAACAGCCACTGCCAAAGCCAATAGGTTTCGCCTATGCGAGATGTATTGGATTTGTCTTTGTTTTTAGACATTTTGCACAGCAGCACGGGCTGCTGTGCAACATGGCTGAAAGTAAAGAAAATAATAATGCTATGAGGCAGGCAGCACTGGCACCGTCATAGCACTTTTTATTTTTAACTTAATCCATGTTACACAGTAGCCCGTGCTGCTGTGCAGCATGTCTAAAAAATATTGACAAAGCCAATCCATCTCGCCTAGGCAAAACCTATTGGCTTTGCCAATGCTTATTTCTTGTTTGTGGGCCTTTTTTGGAGTATGGTGGGTGGTTTTTACTGTTCATTCTCCGAAATGACCACAAACTGTCTACAGCAAGCACAAATGCATTCAGTCTCCGATACTTTGCAAAACATCTATACATCGTGCCTGTATTTGCAAATGCGGTCCATCTTTCTTTTAGTTTCCTGATTTGCTAATGGGGCTATTTTAATTTTGGTACCTAGGGCTATTTTTGTCCCAATCCGACTCTGGCTGCCGGGTGCAAATCGAGAACTGGCCAAAGGTGTGATGTATGACACAAGACCCTTTACCAGCTGTGCACGCTCCACGTCCATCCAGCATTGGGTCTTGCAGCCATGTCTGTGTTCACATCTCCCGAGCAGGGAAGCCTCTTTCACTTACAAAAACTCAGCTTCTCGAAGTGTGGGGAGGTTGAATGGGCATATTTCACGGTCTTTTACCTCACTTGTTCATAAGTCTTGCAGAGTAATATAACCGTGTGAAACAGCGGTCTCAAAGGATATCATGTTATCGACTTCAGAAGGATCAACGGCTAATGCAGTCATACAAGATAGGAAGTAGCGCACTGTGCAAAGATCTCCCCATGAGGGGCGTGAACCTGCTAAGCTGTCCAGTCAGCTAGAAGTTGCAGTCCTGCTCCCTCATGGAGTGCACAGTGGGAGATCACAGGGAGCCTAAGAGAGCCTGAGCAACAAGCTTTGCTGGTGAGAAACACCTGAGCTGGCAGACAACATGAAGCCAGCCGCAGAAGAACCCCTGTCTGCAATTCCGAACGTTCCCAGAAAGTGCATTACCCCCTTGAGCAATGTTATCGAGTTTCTCTATTTAAGGCAGTCTTTTTCCCCATTTCTTGACTCAATGTGCATCCTTCCACCTTGTTAAATGCAAGAGGGAAGCTCCCGCAACCCCTTTCTCAGACCATCCTCTGAGAAATTACATCATCAACGTCCACAGCATAAAAGATGCATAAAAGCGGTTACTACAGTTGCCGTCTGGCCGTATATTATTTTTTATAACCAGCAGAGCCACTATTTGCAGTGTTCAGTCACGTGTTAACTCATAATTCTGCCATTGATGATGAAGGTATTTGAAGCAGAATTACAGGTAGACTGCACTTACAGTCCTCGCTTTCTATTCGGGCAGGCTGCCGGCACCTTGAAGGGGGTGACTGGAAATGTGCGTGCACAACCGGACACTGGAGCAGATCGTAACCATAGTGATAATAATGTTTGTGCTCTATTTGGCAATAGGTGTAGAGGACTCCAGACGAAGTCTGGCAATAGCGTAGAGGGCCAGAGACTCGCAGCTCTGTGCGTTCGGGGGTGACTCGTAAGAAGAGTTACAGAACTGTGAATACTCATAGAACTAGGAGAGCAGAGCCATGTTTTGTATGCTGTGTTGCTTGAGAACTAGAAAGCTATGGCTCTGCATGGCATCAAAAAGAGTGGGATAGCTGGATGTCTTTTGAGGTTATCTAGACTGAGTAAATAAGAAACGAACCTACTTGAGTTATAATCTGCGCTTCCCGTGCTCTCGGGTGACTGGGTTCTTCCCCTTTCTAGCTTTAGAAGACCCGCTCTCAGGCGCTGCGTGACATTTGGATGATAAATAATTCCTTCCGTTTAGAGAGACAACCTTAGCAACGGCACAACACGTAGCGAAACGTCACTTCCTAGTTTTGTGCGTGGTGCGTAATGTTTACATCCGCCACTCAAAACAAGCATTTGCAATGCATTAGGTCTCGGTTTTACGAGAGTTTAAGCTATGGCTATTATTTTTGTTTTTTAAAACATAAATAAAAGGCATTGTTAATTACAATGCCAATGGCTTAAACTTGCGTAAATGTGAGACCTATTGCATTGCAAATGCTTGTTTCTCTTTGTATTTAGAACTTTTTTCCTCCATCCCGAAGCTGCAGTTTGGAATAGAAAAACGTCAGTAAAAGGCTACATTCACAGGTGAACAAATGAAAGGAAGGAAGGAAGGAGAGGAGAGGGTAAAGGGTGATTTGTTGTTAAAAGTGCAACACTCACACTTCTACCTTCCTCCCACATAATCTTTCGCAATACTCAGAGGCCAACAGAAAAAAAAAAAACTCACTATATTTCAAGACTGCTCTCCTGGTCTCGTGACGGGAAGAGGGCCTCACCTATTGGCGGAGAAGCAGGACAAACACCGAAAACAGCGTCCCAAGATTAACGCGGCAGACAGAGACCAACATCTGACTTTTTTTACTTTTGGAATTATCATTATGTGAATTGTTAGCCTGTTTTGTTAGATGTTGGGCTTTAACTCACCACATAACTCTACGGAAAAAGGCACCGACACCTGTAGAATATGTAGGTGGAGATGGATATTAGCGAAGAATGTAAACATTACAAAAAGAGGCCATAAAACGTTCTAAACAAGGGACCTGAAGGTCAAGAGCAACAGATACAGGAAGCAAAATCAGAAGTTGAGGATGGTAAGTAAATACAAGCATCCTGACACCGGCACTCGAGCATTCCAGTGTGATCCTGGGCGAAAGAACAAGTGTAAACCAGGGAAAATAGGGGCGAAATGTTTGGTGGGAGCAGAATGAACTGTGAAATGGAAACGGTGAAAGACTTAGCATGCGGAACAATGTAAATGGTGGGGATAGGCAACAGGGACGAGAACAGTGGATATATGGGTAGAAAATTGAATAACAGTGCAGACTAGGTCTAATCCCGAATAGCTCATTCGGCCCTGGATGTTTTATTGTTAATTGTAGTCCTCTTTCTTAATGATAAATTCAGAACTACGCGTACCAGAATGCAACGGAAAAATGAACTATTTGAACTACCCAGGCACAAACCTAGAGAAAGGTGGAATTGGAAAAGGGTGAGATGGGAACAGGTTGAAAGGGAAAGGCGCAAGATGTGAGGAACGGCGTGAAAGGTGGAATAGAAAAAGTAGAATTGTTAGGAAGAGGGCGGAATGTGCAGCATGGGACTGTGCGAAATAATATCCGATTTAGTGCAGGAAGGGCGGCCGAGCTCCTATTTTTGCACCACGCATTATTACAGAGACCCACGGAAGAAAAGCGAGGGCGTGTAAACGGGAACACGGAGTGTGAATAGAACTGTGCTGTATCATGGTGGCAGCGACCCTGCCTTAAAATTACCGCAATCATGTTGACGAAGGTGGTCTTGCCGCTGTACTGAAGCCCCACCAGCGTAAGCTCCATCTCCTCCTTCCAGAATAGGGACGTGAACCAGTCCAACAGTTTATTGATGAGGGTCAGCATGTCAGCGGTGGGAAGGGAAGCACCCACAGAGCTCGAGCAGAATAGGGGCTATAGGGAAGCGCCGCTCAGGCAGCAGATGTCATATGACCATTACACGTCACAAGACAACAACTCGAGACGTGACAGCAGGCAGAGTTTAAGTCCCTTTGGCACCCCGGGATACAGACAGGGTTTAGTGCCCAGGGATACCAATATTACGCCTCTGGGGTACTGTTGGAAAGCCTACATTATTTTACTATGATTTATTCCTAATGATGTGCCTTGGATGCATCTAAAGCACGCTCGAGACGCCACGTTTCTTCTGAGCACTGCGGAAGTAAGGCATACTGGCTGTTTATGCTCCTGCGAGACTTTTGGCGCATGCTTACGATATAAGGATGCGCGCGCGCATGTTAATGCGCACTACTTTAAAAACAAGCATTTGCAATGCAATACGGCTCGCATTTACGCGAGAGGTATTGCATTACAAATGAGAGTGCGGCCATTTAAGAAGGCAAGAACGGGAGTAGAGGGGGTGATGGGAGGTCGAGAAGTGACGAACTGCAGGAGGGGGAGGGGGGGACATAGGGCATAAAATAATGTTTCAGTAAAGGGGCCAATAGCCTCGGATGTGCACAAATTACGCCATGGCCGTCGGGAGGAGGGACTAACACGTGGAAAACCAATCAGAAGGCAGCATTTACAATTGAAACCAATGAAAAACATAGAAAAACATAGACGGAAAGTGGGCGGAGCTTCCCCCCACATACTGTATAAAGCATCTCTCGACGAGACAGCGCATGCGCTGCCTAGTCCGAGACCTAAAAACGAAGTGGTGGTTGTGTCTTGGTTTAATGGTTAGTATTTCGTAAAGCATTCTCTTGTCCCCTGTTTTTTCTTAACTCCCATGGCTGCTTCTTTTCCAAATGCGCAGTTGGCAGTTTCCTACGTTTCTTATTGCACAACAACATGTATGTTCATGTACCCAACTTCCAAATATTACTTTGCTGGGGCACTGGTCGATGTGGGGAAAAACAGTAGGGGAACTGTGGGTGGAGAATCAGAGGGCGGGAATAACGAGGATTGGGTCAGTGGGCAGAGTTAGCATAGCTGCCAAGGTTTCAGATTGCTTACGTGTGACATTTACATAATTTCAGTGTAATTATGAGTGACATTCAACGATTATGAGTGACACTTTCTCGTGAGCAAAATGAAGCAATAAAGACAAGGGAAACATACATTTTAGAAATTACACCCATTTAATGAGACGGCCTCTTCAAAGCGCCATCACCTCCTCAGTCAATAACCCCATCTCATGAATCAAGAAAGTCTCACAACTCATGCAACTGCTGTCTAACGACTGTTTCATCATATGAGGCTGCCACCCTGTAAACTGGACAAACGTCTGATCAAAAGACATTCTAGTGGTAGGAAGGAGACAGGCCCTATGGTTAATAGGGCTACAATTCAAAGCAAGGTATATCTTTGGGGGACTGGCCAAAGATCAGAGACAAGTGAGTCATGGGGTCTGTAATATGGCTTGCGGCTTAAGTTTCCCAGTAAGCGTTGTTGGTTGGAACTTCCAGAGCGTCCAGACTGATCGTGCGCACCCATTACATTTAATTTCGATTGTTTTCTAATTACATACTGTGACTGGCAAACACTTGAAGTGACTGGTATTTATACTCACTTTTCTTCTCTTTTGAATCTTTCAGCCTAAGCCCCAGGCAGCGTGACTGGCACGTCGGCGACTCACTGTGAGTTCGACTGGCCCGAGCTCCGTGGCAATGAATTCGCCTTAAGCGGTCCAGGCTAAAGCCTGCCGCCGGCCAGATGCCCTGTGAGTCCTGGCGGCTGCTGCAACCCGGTCAGTGACTGTCATCTCTGACGGTGACGACCCGTCACTGGTTGCAGCAAAATCACCCTCGGCGGCCGGGCTCGGAAATTATATTTCGATGGCGGGGGAGCAGCGCGGCCATAGCAAATTTAGCTAAATAGCGCCGGCGGCCGGGCCAGTGCGAACAGCAGTGCTCTGCGAACCAGCCGAGCACCTTGATTAATTATGTGCTGCGGACCGACTTTACAAAATGCAACATACTCTGGACCCGGTGGCGCGCTCTGGCAGCAGCAGGATGTGACATCACGTCCCCCTTGCGGCGCTGTAGTACTTGGGCTCTCCCCGGTGGCAAGGCCATGACGTCAGGCTGCCTGAACTCGGAGCTGCTCGGCGCCACAGAATTGGAATGTTGACTATACATTGTATCAGCACACTGACTGGGAGCACCCTAAGCGTGTGGGATCTGCGCAGGCCACAGCCGCGCGCTCACTGCTGGCACACACACACTCAGTTTGCAGTGCTTCTAGGACAGGGCTGAGACTATGCATTATGCGTGACAATGCATTTCAGTGCGGTGATGCGGAGCACCACACTGAAATGTGTTAGTCTAACGCAGGGCTTTAAGTGGGATGAAAAAACTGAGGGGTCTCTCAAAGGGGCGTGGCCAGTGTAAATAAGGGCGTGGCTTAAAAACATGTAAGCTAAAAATCAGTGCTTAGCATAGTGTGCCGCCGCCTTGTATTTTGCTGTTTCTGTCATTGCATCGAGATATATGATACAACAAGTAACATCATACCCACAACAAGTCACGACTATTGGCTTTGTCAATGGTTGTTAGTTGCATAAGATAAGCAGCAACTATGGCTTGTATATATTATTGAAAAAGCTTCCACTTCAAGCCGTGGTGACACCACGACAATGTTGCTGCTCCCGAGTTTCAAAAAGAAAAGGGAAATCCAGAGAGAAAATGACTCTCTTTAAAGGATTACCCTTCCCCCACAGCGCTCACCTGGCATGACGTCAGGCCGTAACTTCTCCACTAGTGAGAAGTGTGAGCACACGCACATTAATGTGCCTGCTGTCACTGCAGTCCGGAAAAAAAAATGGATTGCCAGTGCCAGAGCACAAAACAGAGCCCGATAGAGACCCGTTTCGAGCCCCTCTTTAAAAAACTGCCGGTGCTCAGCACCGGTGAGACCCGGCCCACTTAAAGCCCTGGTCTAACGCCTGATGCGTGATACTTGGCAGGACTGAGTTAGAGGTGTGGCCAGAAAGAGCAAAACATCCCAATTTTTAGTATTTGTTTGGCATTTCACTGACCAGTTACAGCTTATTACTTAATTCAACCAATGGATATATACACATGTTTATTTAAGGTTTAATATGAGTTATTGACATTAAAATACATTCACAAAGTGGGAAATGTTTCCAATCACTGTATGTCCCAAATATGTTTAAAAGTGGAATCGCAATCCATTTGTGTCCAAGCCATGCAGTTTCTGTCATCAGCCGTGCTTTATAATTCCTGATTGATTGATTGATGCTCCATGTTTTCCTATCTTCTAGAACCACCACATTCTTTTTGCCATTGTTAGAAATGGGGGTCTCTAGTTGGCAGAGGTAGGTACCTTTGTTCAAATAGGGACCCTTGCTTCTAGTCAGGGAAAGAGGGATACACTTCTAAAATAACCCCTGCTCACCCCCTTGGTAGCTTGGCACTAGCAGACAGGCTTATCTCAGAGGCAGTGTGTAAAGCATTTGTGAACACATACAGTAATACAGTGAAAACACTACAAATGGACACCACACCAGTTTAGAAAAATAAGTAATCTGTATCTAAACCAAACAATTCCCAAAACGACAAAAATCCACAATACAGTAAGAAGATATGACTTTCAAATGGTAGAAATAGTTCAGTTCAAAGCAAATTGCAGATGCAACACTTTTCACACGAAGTACCTTGGATGCGTCACACAAACAAACAAAACGGGCCGCAGGGAAGGTGATGTGTCAGTTCCTTACACTCAGGGAAGGTGATGCGTCGGTTCCTTGCTCCGGGGGAGATGATGCGTCGGTTCCTTATTGCTGCGCAGGGGAGGGGATGCGTCGGTTCCTTACTGGAGAGGAGGTGATGCATCAATTTCTACTGCGTGGGGAGGTGATGCGTCGGTTTCTTACTGCGTCCCCCAACGATGCAACAGATTTGGTGCCTCAATGCGATGCGACGATCCGGGACGATGCTTGGATTCTTGCAGCCGCACAGCAGGGCTTCCGTTAGAATTGGTGCGGTGATCTCGGACTTCGGAGATCGTTGCACTCGGTGCAGCGTGCGGCGATTTCTCGAGCTGCAGCAGGCGCTGCAACGGTTTGTTCAGCGATGCGCCGGAAACAGGTACGGATGCGTCACGCTTCTCGGTGTTGCGTTGATTTTCCAGCTCTAGAGGTCCAAAACAACAGCAGGCACCTCTTTGCAGGTCAGAACTCCCAGCAAGGAAGTTCAGGGGAGCTGGTGGTGAAGTCTTTGTGTCCCTGAGACTTCAGAACAGGAGGCAAGCTCATTTTCAAGCCCTTGGAGATCTTCTTTAAGCAGGGGACACAGCAAATAGCAAAGTCCTTTCTTCTTTCCTTGGCAGCAAGTAGCCACTGCAGGCCAACCCCAAACAGCACAGGGGCAGTATTCCTCCTCAGCTTCTCCGGCTCTTCTCCTTGGCAAAGGTTTCTCTTGATTCCCAGAATTGATCTAAAGTTCTGGGCCCCAATATTTATACTACAAAATCCATTGTTCTCTGGTGGCAGAGAAGCCCTGTGCTTGGTCAAAACCGGTTCTGTCCTCTCTGGTGCAGCTTCCTGGCAGGCGGTGGAGACAGCATTGTGGAAGGCAGACCAGGCCCATTCAGGTGAAAGGAAATCTCCTCCCCCTACTCTAAATGCAGCCCAGGTCTATTCAGCCAGCCCTGACTCATCAGGCTCTCTGGAGCCACTGCTCCTCCCCAGCCCCTGTCACCCAAATGCCAGACATGCAATACACAAACCTAGCAGAGGTACACTGGATGGCTAAGCAAGAAAATACCCACTTTCTAAAAGTGGTATTTTCAAACACAGAATGTAAAAATCACCCTCACTAAAAGATGCATTTTAACATTCTGAGTTCAGGCATACTAAACTTTATTTTCCTACCTTGTTCCCAGGGGTGGTTATGTTTATAGGATGTTATAAACAAACTCCCCATTCTATCCTATGGGACAGGTAGCCTTGCAATAGTGAAAAACGAAATTGGCAGTAATTCACTATCAGGACATGCCACACACACCAGGGTATGTCCTACCTTTCACATACACTGCACCCTGCCCACAGGGGTACCTTGGGCCTACCTTAGGGATGACTAACATGTAAGAAAAGGGTAGGTTAGGGCCTGGCAAGTGGGTACACTTGCCAAGTCGACATGGCAGTACTAGACTGCACACAGGCTCTGCAATGGCAGGCCAGAGTTACATTTACAGGCTGTTTATGTGGGTGGCACAATCAGTGCTGCAGCCCTCTAGAGGCATTTGATATACAGGCCCTGGGCGCACACAGTACACTGTACTAGGGACTGACTAGTAAATCAAATCAGCCAATCATGGAAACACCAATCCATAACAACAATTTACAAAGGGAGCACTTGCACTTTGGCACTGAACAGCAGTGGCAAAGTGCCCAAAGCATCTAGACCAGCAAAACGGAGTCCAACACACAGCAAAAATACAGGAGGCAAAGGCAAAAAATACAGGGGAAACCCACGCCAATGATGCCAGGTCTAACAGCCATGAATTGTTTTTACCAGTTTGGAAAAGACACTGTTTTGCCCCTTGCATGGGTTAGGTAACTTGATCACTACAAGGTCTCCAGTTTTCCACACATAATTCCTCGTCCCATGTTTCACGTCGTATCTGATTCAATCAGAGTAATACTTGGCAGGAGACGGAGAGCTCAAGGAATTTTTGCATTCAGAGGCATCTACCTACGCTGCGTGTTGATCCAGCGGGTTACTAGCAACAAGCATTCATACACAAAATACTCACCTGGGCCCATTCATTCACGCTAACTAATAATTACCACTGGTAGGAATCAGTTATACTCTTTATCAAAATCCCTGCTACCAATTACCTTTCCTGATTGAAGAGTAATGACTTACCAATGGACCTTTGATAATTGGGGATGAAATGAGATCATACAAATACAATTTCATAAAACACCTGAAATAACCACTGACTCAGGAAGTTTTTAAAATGTTTATCTAAAATATTTAGCAGAGTAAAATACAAGCCACATGGCACTTAATCGCATATCAAGGAGGAAGTACACTATAATATCAGCTATTAATCACAAATGACGGTCCCTCAGAAAGGAGAAGATAGAGAGAGCAGTACAAACTAAAGATTACGCTTTTATAGTTACCTAAAAGTGTGAGAATCAAACCCCTTGGCCAAGGAGTTGGAAAAGGTCCCAAGAAAGATGAAGACCAAAGACCTCCGGACCAGGTTCAAGACAGGACAGGTGATCTCTCTACCAACGACGCCTGCGTCGTTCCCCTCTCTGACACTTCGTTCCTCCTCGATTCTTCCGTGTCTTCTTTCTAATAGAGTCCGCCACCCCCACCTCAGGATTTCTTCGGACAGCG
Source organism: Calotriton arnoldi (assembly GCA_963921515.1). Taxonomy (NCBI): domain Eukaryota; kingdom Metazoa; phylum Chordata; class Amphibia; order Caudata; family Salamandridae; genus Calotriton; species Calotriton arnoldi. Next base: position 1,285,678 of record CAWUFW010003154.1, on the reverse strand, counting down.
GTTCAGTCTGCAATCGATAAGCTCGTTCTGTGGTCCTAAAAGCGCTGTGCTGCTCCTAAGCTAACTAATTAGCTAATTCTATATCTATTATACCCTTCTACACCCAGACACCTCCCATTAATGTTTCAAAATTATGGGCCCACTACTTCTGATTGGACAGGGACAGGGGGTTGATCCTCACACCATGACAATTTAGTTCAATTTCTTTAAGCCCATTGTTTTAAAATACCGCCCCTCTCAATTAATACATTTGCTTTATTTCCCACCCGTCTCACGACAATTTTTAATACAAAGTGTATACAAAATGTATCAATTTGTTGGACATCTCAGATGAACTGTGAAGGTGATCAGCGGGTCATGTCCTTGGACATCTTCCAAGTTGACTTCATCGCTTTGTCTTGTTAGTTTCAAGGCGCATGCGCAATCACGTAGTTTCTTGAGCTGCCGTTTAGTCATCCCAGGCCCATTTTACGAACTAATTGAAAATCAAAGAAGAAACATATTAAAATCAAAAAATAAATGTTTTCACTGTATACCACCTACTTCTACTCTATTCCCTTTTAACTATAAATGTCTATCCCGCATTAGTAGCGTTAGAATACCACATTATTAATTGCAGCAATGCGAAAGCTTTAGCATGTGAGAACATTAAGCAGCCATTTTAGCATACACTGCGCAGAAGCAAAAGATTCCCTCCAAGCAAAGAAAGACGTCATACCACGTGACATGGTTGACACATGCGCAGTTGAGTTCCCGCGCTTTAGCGGCCATTTTGGATTAGGCGAGGATTACTTATTAGTGGAAAACACATAGGCAAGCATCTTCTGGATAAAAATGTTGTGTTTTCACATTATTAATAAAGACGTTACAAGGTTTTAGTACAAATTAATTAATACTGTGAGAAGATTGCTTATGAGCAAGTCTCATTGTGAGTCCTTGCTCCATCAATCCCCTCTCTGATGTTTCTGAGACATCAAAACTACCTCGAACCAGATGCCAACTTAACATATTTTTGTCACATTTTAATTTTTACATTGTCTATTCTTATCCTCTCCTTTCAGTTTCTTGTATATTTCACTTTTCAGAGCTTCTAATTCAATTTCATCAAATTTCAGTTTCTTGCCTTTTCCTGTCACCCTATATGTTTCGTTCTTTCTACAACATTTGCACCATATCATTATTGACAGTACTATTATTGCTATCCCTACTAAGGGTACTCATATTTGACCTATAAGTCATTTTCCTACATTAGTAAACCAGGTACCAATTGACGCAATGCTATTTGTCAATCTTTCCCATACACTATCAACTTCCAGTGGTTTCAGTTCATTCTCAAGTTTTGTTATATTCTTTATATACGTTCCGATTTCTGCACTTTTGTCAGGAATATACGTGCAACAATGTTTCGTTTTCAACAAATTACAGACTCCGCCCTCTTTTGCTAATATTATATCAAGAGCAAGTCGATTTTGCATAACCATAGATCTAATCGCAACCATTTCCGCATTAATCATTAGAAATCCTCCAGCAGTATCCGTTGATAAACGATCAACCACTGTAGACAATTTACATATTCTCCTTGAGTTCAGAATTACTCCCACTGAAGGTATCAATGCACCAAATATATCCCCTACAATTTCTGAAAAACTAGCTCTTTTACTACGTGTTAATTCACTATTATTTTCATTGCTCCCAGTGTTTCTTTTTACGTGGTATACTTTTGGAAAAACTATTCCAAAATAACAACTTCCATACCACCGTGCAGGAAACCTAAAATAAGCCTTATTCCCACACACATATTATATTCCAGGAAAAACTGAATCTGTTCCTCCTTTTAGTCCCCAACCTCCAAGAATTAAGAAATTATGTTCACATTCACTGGTACCAATAAAAACATTGTTATATTCAGTCTTTAACCTATGGAGACAAATTTTCCACGTGTTTACAAAATCTAGAGCCATAGCAGCTTAAGCCTTGCCAGGTGTATAAGTACCCTCTTTCTCAGCCCAAGGTGGAAGATGAGCTTTATGCTCAGACGCTTTCTTTTGGAAATTCTGTCTTCTATTCTCCACTAAATTTAAAAATATCTTTTCTTCTTCACGTAATGAACATGTTAGATTGCTTCTATGTGCATGTGTTATATCTATCGACTTCATTGTTAAGAAAAATTCTCCCATAAATTGTGCATCTTGACTACTAAGCACTGGGTTCAGATTCTTTCGAATAGGAACCTCTGAAAATATCACATCTATATTTGAATAATAATACTGAAGTTTCCCTGTTCTATAAAATAAACTAGTTAGTACGCTACATGATATACCTAAGTTAAAGGCAAATGATGATATGTTAAACCTTCTGCTACTGATTGAGGTAACTTCATACAGACATAACAGTCACTAACTTCCATTGTATCTACGTACTGAAACAATAATTTAGTCAAAACATTTAAACTAGTATTGTTATCTGTTACCACGTGATGAAAATCTGGTTCATCCTCTGCTTCTATTTCTAATCTATCACCTTTCATGTTATCTATCCTTCCCTTAGTTTCGTTGTTATTCTTTTTGTCCATTATCATAAGGTAAGGAATTGCTACAATCACAACTAACCACACTATAAGCACCACTACCAGACTACATATGCATATAGCACAGCATCTTTTACAACATTTCCGTTTCGGTCTCCCAGAAACTCTGTTGTCAGCCATTTTTGACAAAGAAGATTTTTCTTCTTTTCTTTTTTCTTTCAAGACTTTAATATTTATCAAGGAGGTTTCACTTCTTTTTCATAGGTCAGTTCTGCACTTGTTCCTTCGTCACCACTTTCACTTGACTCTGAACTCTCGTAGTCTTCAAGGATTATATAAGTCCAATCTGGACCTTTAAACTTATTGTTCACGAGTTTCAATCTTTTGCTTTTTCGTTTTTCAGTTCCACTTGTTTGTCCAGATAAGCTTGTTACTTCATTTACTTGTTCTGGATCTTCACTTCGTGTTACTATATGGTATTTCATTCTTTTAATGACACTAGGCCAATGATCACCTTTTCTGACTTTCTTTGTTTGCACTGTATCTTCACCTTCCGAGTCTTTTCCAAAAACTCTTTTATTTTCAAGGTGTGGCACAAATTGGTTTTCCTCGATTTCAGTTTCCCCTTCTATCTGCTCTTGTTCAGGTCTTGTTGTTGTTTCTTCAGTTGCCTGAGTGTGAGTTTCTTCTAACTGACCCTGTTCAGGATTGACGTTTTCGTGCTTGATGCTTTCTTGCTCGATGTTTTCTTGGTTTTCTTCTCCCTGAACGTGTTTTTCTTGTTCTAACTGGTTCTGATCAGGGCTTATTGCACTTTGTACTTCTGCAGCCTGACCACGTTCTTCTGAACCTGTCTGTCCCTGCTCAAATTTAGTTGTTTCGTTGTCAATTTGAGCCCAATTTCCTTTCCCTATCTGGGCCTGCTCAGGTTCTCTTATTGTTTCAATCTCCCTATCCTGAGCTGGTTCTTCTTCACCTATCTTGTCCTCACTAATTTCCTCTAATCTAGCTCTACTTCTTGTTTTGATGAAGATTTCAGGTATATCAACCACTGGTATCCAGTCCTGACTTGTGCTCGGTTGTTCTTCTTCAGCTTCTCCCGAATCTATCACTTGGGATTCTTCAGCTGACCAACCTTCAGCTTCCTCAGCTATTGATGCTGACTGAGGATCTTTTCCTTCAGGAGCTGGCACCCTTTTGGTGGGGCTTACATGAATCCAATTAGGCAATCCTGCACATTTCACTGCTGTGTTTGTAACCAATATAACCTGACAAGGTTCGCCCCACCTGGGTGATAAACACGTTTCTCTGGTGTGATGCTTCACTACCACCCAATCTCCGGGGTTCAGATCATGCTCTTGTTCAGGCTGCCTGGAAACTGCGTCTTCTCCAACCTGGTGAGAGACAGAACGCACTAGGTCAGCCAATGCTTTGCAATAATCTAGAACCATATCATCAGTTATGTTCAGCAGTTTATTTCCAGGTACATGTGCTTGTCTCATTGCTCTTCCCATGATGATTTCATGTGGACTCAATCCTGTATTTCTATCAGGAATGCTTCTGAGTCCCATTAAGACAAGAGGCAATGCATCTGGCCAATCTAACGATGTGGATGCACACATCTTTGACAATCTTGATTTTATTGTGCCATTCATTTGTTCAACCACTCCAGAAGCCTCTGGGCGGTACGCACAGTGCAATTTGTGTTCAATTTTAAATGCTTCACAGATTATTCGAATTACATCGTTATTGAAGTGACTCCCTCTATCTGATTCCAAAGTTACTGGGAAACCGAACCGTGGAATGAGTTCTCGTAACAACAGTTTTGCAACTGTTATGCTGTCATTCCTCCTGGTAGGGTAAGCCTCCACCCACCTTGAAAACAGACACACTATGACAAGGACATATTTCAGTCCTTTACATGGTGGTAACTGAATGAGATCTAACTGCAATCTCACAAATGGACCCTCGGCCTTTCCAATTTTTCCCAAACCAATTACTGTTCTCCTTCCTGGATTATTCATTTGGCAAGTTAAACACCTCGAGCAAAGACTCTCTGCTGCAGCCCTAAACTTTGGATTGTACCAACTTTGTCTGAAAAGTCTAATCATGGCATCTCTCCCTACATGTGTGTCTCCGTGATACATTCTGGCCATTTGTGAAATCAGGCAATCAGGCATGACTGGTCTGCCATCTGAATAAACCCACATGTCATCATCTGTTCTTCGTCTACACCCTATTTTATCCAAACATCTCTTTCACTCTCCTCAGCATCATCCTGCAATCGTTTCACATCATTCCATGTTTCAGGTGTTGAACATAGCATAAGTTGGCAGCTGATTCCCATCCTTTCGACTTTTCTGTTTACTGCCAATCTGTTTCTGGCACAGTGTTGAGCAATTAGGTCTGCGTATCTGTTACCGGCTACCACCCAGTCATCTCCTGACTGGTGTGCGGCACATTTCACCACTGCCAATTCTTTTGGTGATTGTATTGCCTCCAATAATTCCTTGACAAACTGTCCATTTTTGATTGGGGATCCTGAAGAAGTCATGAAATCCCTCTGCATCCACAGTTGGCCAAAATCATGCACAACCCCGTACCCATATTGACTGTCCGTAAATATGGTTACTTTTAGATTTTTCCCAATTTTGGAGGCTTTGATCAAAGCAATTAATTCAGCTACTTGTGCAGATTTGACTCCTGGTAAATAGGATGCTTCGACTATTCCAGAAAGTTCACATACAGCATAGGCTGCACTCAATTTGCCATCCTCATGCCTTAGGCATGAGCCGTCCACAAACAGCTCCCTGTCTGGGTTCTTCAGGGGCATTTCCTGTATGTCAGGACGCGGTTTGGTACACAACTCTGTGACCTGCAAACAGTCATGTTCTGGGTCGTCCTTAACTTCTTCACAATATGGATCTGGCAATAATGTAGCAGGATTTACAACTGTGCACCTAGCTATGGTCACATTTTCAGCTCCTAGAATTATTCGCTCATATCTTGTCATCCGACTAGGTGTGAGATGCTGAGTTCTAGTTCTTGTCAAGAGGATCACAACTGCATGTGGGACAAACACTTTAACAGGATATCCCATTACTATTGATTCACTTTGTTCAATGCTCATACAGGTAGCAGCTACTGCTTTTAAGCAGCCTGGCAATGCTGCAGCCACTGGGTCCAATGTAGCAGAAAAATATGCTATAGGACGCCTGTCTAGTCCATGTCTTTGAGTTAGCACTGAAAGTGCACAACTTTCTCTTTCATAGCAAAACAGTGTGAATTCTTTTGTATAGTCAGGCATGCCCAAGGCAGGTGCCTCACACAAAGCATTTCTTAATTTTACAAATGCACTGACACTTTCATCATCCCATTCAACTGGATCTTTTGCTTTCTTTTTGGTTAACTGAATTAAAGGCTTCGCTAGTAGTGAAAACCCTACAATCCATTGTCGACAGTATCCTACTATTCCAAGAAACATTCTCACCTCTCTTTGTGTTACTGGCATTTTCATTTGCTTAATTATTTTTATTCTTTCAGACGTTATTCTTCTTTTTCCTCTTTCAATTTGGTGTCCCAAATATTTAACTGCTGTTGTACAAAATTGTAACTTCTCAGGTGACACTTTGTGTCCTTCCTCAGCCAAATGATTGAGTAATGCAATTGAATTTGCGACACAATCATCATGTGTTCTTGATGCAACTAACAAGTCGTCTATATACTGTACCAAGACTGAATTCCTGGGCAGTACTAATTTTTCTAGGCACCTTTTCAGTATTTGATTAAAAATGGAGGGACTTTCTGTGTACCCCTGAGGAACACGATTCCACACATAGACATGGTTTTCGAATTTAAACGAAAACAGATATTGGCTATCTGGATGCAATGGTATTGAGAAAAATGCTTGGCACAGATCAATTACAGTAAACCATTCTGCGTCCCATGGTATCTGGTATAGGATCACTGCAGGATTTGGTACTATAGGACAACAAGGTACCACAATTTTATTAATTTTCCGCAAATCCTGAACGATCCTATATTTTCCACTAGGCTTTTTCAAACCCATAATTGGCGAACTACAAGGGCTACTCAGAACTTCTTTTAATATGCCTTGTTTCACCATTCTGCCAATTTCTTCAGTAACGCCTGCTTTTACTTCTGCACTCATTTTGTACTGTCTGGTATTTGGGAAAATTGCGCCTTCTTTTACAGTGATCTTCACTGGGTCTATTTTTGCCATAAGACCTACTTCTTTCCCAGTAAAATCCCATACCTTAGAGTTCACTGTAGTTCTTAACTCTTCTGGTAACTCATCTTTGGTTATCAAGGAGAACATCTCATCTACTTCCGTACCTTGTTTGGCTATCATGAATTTGTAAACATGATCTTCATCCGGGGTCTGTATTGCAACACTATCCGGTGTGCAAAAAATAGTGCAATTCATTCTGCACAGTAAGTCTCTGCCCAGTAAATTTACTGGACTGGAATCACACACCACAAATTGGTGCATTTCTCGGAAGTTTCCTATTCTTACTTCCATGGGCTCAGTAAGGGGTGTTCTAATCTTTTGATTTGCTACACCTACAACTTTTATAGCTTCTCCAGAGAGAGGGAGGTCTGGGATGTCTGCTGTTCTTACAGTAGAACGGGTAGCACCAGTGTCCAAAAGAAAAGTGATATCATTACCTTTTACTTTCCCTTCAACATATGGACCTGACTGATCTACCGGCAAGGATGCGCCAAGTACGCACTCCTTCTCCCCCTCTCTTAGGCACCGTCATTGATAATCATATGGATTAAAATCATCCTGTAAAAGAAACTGTGAAGTTACATATTCATTCTTACCACTTCCTCCTTGATATCCGACGTCTGTACCGTGCTTTGCTCTGCTTACATTACCCTGTATAGGGGCAGGTGGCAACTGACTCTGAGGATTTACACCCTGCTGTGAGTCATTCTGCGTCTGTGGATTTAAATTATGATTTGGGCCATTATTATTTTGAATCTTTTTACATTCGTTCTTCCAATGTCCCAACTTTTCGCATCCATGACAAGGAAATTTCTTTTTAGCTTCTTCTCTACTCATTCGTCCTCTCACCTTTCCACCATTCCCTGTGTCACCATTCATTCCAGATTCCTTTCCCTGACTTTCTGTTGGATTATCCAAATTAATTCCCTGTCGCTCAGCCATTTTCACTTGAGCCCACATCACTTTTTCTTGTAGTTTCTTGTGCCTGTCTTCAATGTCATCTCCACAATATTTAGCATATTTCAAAATTTCATCAATAGGCTTTCCCTGCCAACATAACATGTGTTGCTTAATCATCTGACAAATCTCTGGTTTTAGACCATAAACAAATCGATAGACAAACTGACTCATATTTTTGTCCCCAATATCTTCGAAACCGCTGTACTGTTTGAACACCTGTAATAGACGTTCGTAGTAGGCATGTACCGATTCACTTGCCTCTTGGGTAGTCCTGTCTATTTTCACCCAATCTGTTTCTTTTGGTGGTATTTTCCCTTTCAAATAAGTTATTACCTGGTGATACTTTTTCATCACATCATTTGATGTGGCACCTGTCTTTGGATCTCTAGGATACTCTTCATTAGGCCAGTCGATTGTAATTTTACAATCTGTCCATAAATCGGCAGGTACCACTATGTCAAACAAACCATCAAAGTCCTTTAACAATACCTTTGAAACTTTCACAAACCTCTCAACCTGCTTGTACCATTCAATTGGTTTTTCTCTCAACTTTGGGAAATCATTCGTAAATGACAAAATATCTTGCCTGCTCCATGGGACATGAACATAAACTCCTCCTGGAACCTCCCGCATCGGGTACATCTGTTCTACTTTTCCTGTTTCCTTCAATAAATACTCAGAAGTCGTTCTACTGAAACGTGCCTCTTCCTTTTTCTTTGTCCATCTAGTTTTCCATTTATCCAGTTCTCCCCATTTCTGTAATACTGACATTAATTCTTTCACTTGTAATTTCCTACCAGATGTATTCATATTTTCTAAGTCTTTGTCAGTAAATTCTGCTCTATATGGTTTCTGTAGTACCTTTGACTTTCTTATTTCAATTCCCATCTCTGAGGCCAAATCCGTTAACTTTTCATGGAATATCTTTACATTTCTGGTTATGCTCCTACATACGAACAATAGTTCTTCTTCACTGTAGGTATTTAAACGATCTACTCCTACATTGCCTGCTATCATTTCTTCTAACTCAACTTTTAATTTATAAATGTCCAAGATCTTTGGGGGTGAACTTTGTCTGTCTATTCCTTGTGCCCATCTTTCTAAGTCTTCTGGGGTTACTACTGTTGCACTTTTAGTTCCTGAAGATGTTATTATATTTACATCCTTTGAGCAACCAGGTGTGATTCTTCTGGGGGTGCTATTTGCGGATTCTCGAATAGGCAAATCCATTAGTGAAATCATAGATTCACAATCGCTGATATGGTCATCAATTATTACAGCTTCAGGTTTAGGAATATCCACAGGTGTAGGCATAACTAGAGGTTTCGGACAATTTACTTTGTCACCATATAAAGGGACCACGGGACCAATGGTTACAGGTATGGTCAGGGAATCAGGATGTACATTCAACTGTGTTATTTTCTGTATCAATTCTGCTCTGTTTCTGTCTACAGCCTCTCTTTCCTTATCCTGAAGTACCCTATTAACTGGTGGATTATGCAGTACTTGAGGTACCAATGGTATTCTCAAAATTGGTGCACTTGGGGAACAACCACCCAACCCTTCCTGGTATGGTGGAGGGTTCTTTAATATTTCTTCCATAAATTCATCTTCGGATTCTCCAAACCCTGTCATGTGTTTTGTCTTTTCTTTGCATTTGCTCCCTAATGGCTCATCTGCCATAATTACTGGATACAAACCCTCGGTAAGCATCGCTCATCTCCATTGTTTCATCTGACTTTCTCGTGTCTCATTTTGGTGTCTAGGGAAAAATCCCCTGTAACCCCTATTGCTTCTGGGTCTATCACGTTCAAATGCCTCTGTTTCCCATTCTTCTAGGGCTTCGTATTGCGTTAATCTTGGTCTGGGTTCTAATTCATTCATTCTTATTCTTAAATTTTGAAGAATTCTCCCATTGAAAGTACCATTCTCTGGGAAAGCTAATATTCCGTCATCTTTTGTATATTCTATCCAATTTTCTAACCATATACAAGTATGATAACCCCTCTCCATCATCGTGAATGAGGCGGGCGTTTTTGCTGGTGGAATGATAATTCCTTCCCTAGTTTTGATTAGCTTATCCTTTTTAAAATAATTCTTAATCTTTTGTAAGAATGACAATTTTCTCTTTTCTCCATACATTTTGGGTAAATATCTGTTTATTAAATTATATTCTGCAAAACCTAGGAATCTCCTGTCTGGACGTGTTCCTATTAAAGTCGGATCGCGTTTCCACATATAATCTACACTGTCCACTAAGATTTCGACTTCTATGCTGACAACCAATAAAATTCCAGCTAACATTTGTCTCGGGCCAATCCTAGCGCGGTTTTTCTGTGACGTCTGTCTGACGACCCCTCCTTTACAATCTGCGCTTCTCTGTCCCTCGTTGTTTCAACCAATCCCAGCGCGGCACCTGTGAGGTCAGTATTACTCCTGACTACTGACCCCTCCTTTACAAGCTCGCTCCATGCCCGCTGTGTCGACCAATCCCAGCGCGGCGTTTGTGACGTCAGTTTTTACTCCGACAGCTGACCCTCCCTTTACAAAATCGTACGCAAAACTTTATTTTCTCAACGCTTCTTATTAAAATTCAGTAACAACATAAAACATTCGCTATCGTGCCAGTTTCTCTAAATTGGAAAAGATAGTTTTTCTCATACTTAGTAAAACCTTTCCATTTACTAAACATACACTACGAGTAAAACCCTTCCGTTTACTCTTCACATAAGCTTCGGAAATACCTGCTACTCCTTCAATGTTACCCTTTCTAGGTGATATAACATCAAATTTTCATCAGCGTATTCCTTTGCTGTCACTCACACGCACAGAGTCCCTAACAAGTACTGATAGCCCTGCTTAACTTTTCAGTACTATTTCTGCCTGACAGATAACCTCACTGCAGTATGGCTTCCACTTACCATCCGCTATTTAAATTCCCCGGGGATTCTAGACAACATAAAACAAAACTTTTAAACAAACGTATGTTAGTTCATAAAAATAAAATTCTCATTACCCAATTAACAAAGTAAAACCATCCTCTGATAGCCAGAAAACTGATCCAGCGGGTTACTAGCAACAAGCATTCATACACAAAATACTCACCTGGGCCCATTCATTCACGCTAACTAATAATCACCGCTGGTGGGAATCAGTTATACTCTTTATCAAAATCCCTGCTACCAATTACCTTTCCTGATTGAAGAGTAATGACTTACCAATGGACCTTTGATAATTGGGGATGAAATGAGATCATACAAATACAATTTCATAAAACACCTAAAATAACCACTGACTCAGGAAGTTTTTTAAATGTTTATCTAAAATATTTAGCAGAGTAAAATACAAGCCACATGGCACTTAATCGCATATCAAGGAGGAAGTACACTATAATATCAGCTATTAATCACAAATGACGGTCCCTCAGAAAGGAGAAGATAGAGACAGCAGTACAAACTAAAGATTACGCTTTTATAGTTACCTAAAAGTGTGAGAACCAAACCCCTTGTTAACAAAGGAGGGACTCTGGGCTTTTAGACAGGTCCAGCATAAAGGCCCAAATACAATGATTTCAACAAAAAGGTTATGCTGTTCCTCTGGAATGAGAGACACGACACAGGGAATTATGAACTCACTTGCTTTGGCAGAGTCCAAGTTGGGAATCCATTATATTGGATCGTAATGCCCTCACACACCCTGTCTGGTGTCATGCTTCATCATCGGGCTGCTCCTCGTCGGGTCGGCGGTGCAATACCCGACGGGCTCCCTATAGTAGGGGCACTTTCACGGAGATCTTTTCCAACAGCCGTCAGGTGAAGTGCGGATGGGGGCCTCGTATGTGTAGATGTATTTGAGTGATGAAAGTGAATGTAAAATAGGGTGAGGAGTACCTAAAAACAACTTTTTAATCAGGGTCTCCTACCCTAAGTAAAAACAAAATTATAAGGCGTAAGGCTGAGATAATATCTCAGGTTGTGGCGCTCTTATAAGTAGTGGGTCAACATGTGTCTACGCCAAAAATGAGTATTCTGCAGGTGATTCGTCAGGACCAAGAGGGTAACTATCTACAACTAAAACTTAAATTTAATAGGTGTTATGGCTACACACTCACAACAACCATACAACTAATTCGTCGAGTACCTGCTGGTGCAGGAACTACCTAGATCAATGGACTAGCCAGGCATCACAGTACCCGGTAGGTTGTACACACGAGGGGTTCCTCATGTAGTTTGTGCTACTTGCACGACTACTGCAGACCTACCCACTCCTACCGGGTCCGGGTGGATTGATCTAGGTAGTTCCTCATTTTTGGCGAGAAACATGTTGACCCACTACTTATAAGAGCGCCACAACCGGAGATATTATCTCAGCCTTACGCCTTATAATTTTTGTTTTTACTTAGGGTAGGAGACCCCCTGATTAAAAAGTTGTTTTTTAGGTACTCCTCACCCTATTTTACATTCACTTTCATCACTCAAATACATCTACACATACGAGGCCCCCCACCCGCACTTCACCTGACGGCTGTTGGAAAAAGATCTCCGTGAAAGTGCCCCTACTATAGGGAGCCCGTCGGGTATTGCACCGCCGACCCGACGAGGAGCAGCCCGATGATGAAGCATGACACCCGACAGGGTGTGTGAGGGCATTACAATCCAATATAATGGATTCCCAACTTGGACTCTGCCAAAGCAAGTGAGTTCATAATTCCCTGTGTCGTGTCTCTCATTCCAGAGGAACAGCATAACCTTTTTGTTGAAACCAAACCCCTTGGCCAAGGAGTTGGAAAAGGTCCCAAGAAAGATGAAGACCAAAGACCTCCGGACCAGGTTCAAGACAGGACAGGTGATCTCTCTACCAACGACGCCTGCGTCGTTCCCCTCTCTGACACTTCGTTCCTCCTCGATTCTTCCGTGTCTTCTTTCTAATAGAGTCCGCCACCCCCACCTCAGGATTTCTTCGGACAGCGGTTCAGTCTGCAATCGATCAGCTCGTTCTGTGGTCCTAAAAGCGCTGTGCTGCTCCTAAGCTAACTAATTAGCTAATTCTATATCTATTATACCCTTCTACACCCATGTACCTCCCATTAATGTTTCAAAATTATGGGCCCACTACTTCTGATTGGACAGGGACAGGGGGTTGATCCTCACACCATGACAATTTAGTTCAATTTCTTTAAGCCCATTGTTTTAAAATACCGCCCCTCTCAATTAATACATTTGCTTTATTTCCCACCCGTCTCACGACAATTTTTAATACAAAGTGTATACAAAATGTATCAATCTGTTGGACATCTCAGATGAACTGTGAAGGTGATCAGCGGGTCATGTCCTTGGACATCTTCCAAGTTGACTTCATCGCTTTGTCTTGTTAGTTTCAAGGCGCATGCGCAATCACGTGGTTTCTTGAGCTGCCGTTTAGTCAACCCAGGCCCATTTTACGAACTAATAGAAAATCAAAGAAAAAACATATTAAAATCAAAAAAATAAATGTTTTCACTGTATACCACCTACTTCTACTCTATTCCCTTTTTAACTATAAATGTCTATCCCGCATTAGTACCGTTAGAATACCACATTATTAATTGCAGCAATGCGAAAGCTTTAGCATGTGAGAACATTAAGCAGCCATTTTAGCATACACTGCGCAGAAGCAAAAGATTCCCTCCAAGCAAAGAAAGACGTCATACCACATGACATGGTTGACACATGCGCAGTTGAGTTCCGCGCTTTAGCGGCCATTTTGGATTAGACGAGGATTACTTATTAGTGGAAAACACATAGGCAAGCATCTTCTGGATAAAAATGTTGTGTTTGCACATTATTAATAAAGACGTTACAAGGTTTTAGTACAAATTAATTAATACTGTGAGAAGATTGCTTACGAGCAAGTCTCATTGTGAGTCCTTGCTCCATCAGTGTGCACCAAGAATTACTGGGATAATCAGCAGGAACATATACTTGAGTCTTTCTCCAAGGCCACTATATTTAAGGGCTTTGATTAAATTCCATGCAAATGAGGAGCCGGCTGGCCTTCTGGTATATTATTAATTCTACAGATTACTCACCGGATGATTGATATCTCCAGGTTGCTCCCTTCTATCCAGTCACTCAGTCCTGATGAAGATCCGCTGTTGAGGCTTAGGTTGGTCCTTCTCCCTTTCGCCAGGTCGAAACGTCAACACCTTACACAGCCTGGATTGGATATTTGGTCCACAAAGGGGCAATTATGATTGAAACAATTACCCTGTATCAAAGAGATCACATTTATGCTGTGTAATAAATGTAATGGGCAGGCTTCTCTGTAATAATTATGATATATGTAGAAAATAATCTATTTCCGCCTTCCTTTCTCTGTTGAAATTCAACACACGAGCACATTTTGAGCACTTTTTTCTTTCATTATTTCTTTGGAGAGACCATGTGTAAATAATGTATTTATGTTGTCAGTTTTCATATAAAATCCTTGCATTGAGTTCTTTGTATGTGATAAGAGTTGATATTGGTATATATGCTCTCCTGGATTGATAAACGTAATATTTCACCCCCTTCCTCGGAGTAAGAGGAGGGTGTTTTGGAGAAATGAAAGTAGGATAAGTTAATGTATTTAGCTCTGTCCTTTCTGTTCGTCTCTCCAATTGGACCACTGTTGTTAGGTATCGCACACATTCTTTAAGTATCCTATTCAGGGAAACTACAAGTCCATTGGCCCTTGGGCAATATAATGCTGTCTTCAAATGTCTTATGGACATTTTGTTTAGGAAATCCTTTATCTCATCTGAGGGGACTTGCACCCCGGTATGAGTCAAAAGTGCATTAGGAATGCCCTCCACCATAAAGGTGTCAGTCAAAAATTCTATCAGGTCTCTTGTGGTGATGACATTTACTACTTTAGTCACATTCCAGTTAGAGTGGTAATCTACCAACATGAAATGTACTACTTTAGTCACAATCCAGTTACAGTGGTAATCTACCAACACTAGCATGTACTTACCAGCCCACATAGAGTGTCTGAAACATCCTACTATGTCTAGGGCTAGTTTGTCCCTGGGTTTACTAGGGACCTCTACTGTGGACAGTGGGTACTTCCTAGTGTTTTTGGTGCTATGACTCATGGCACAACTTATACAAACTATGACCATGTTCTCCAGAATAGAATCCATACCAGGAAACCAATAATTTGCCCTTGCTTTTCTCTTAGTGATATTTCTGCCCAGGTATCCTTCATGAGCTAGATAGGCAATTCTCCCCCATAGTTCCTTGGACGATACCAATTTGCCCCTCTCTTCACTAGATTATCTTCCATATTGAATTAGTGCCTCACTTCCCAGGAACCCTTGAACTCGTCCCGCAATTTACTGGGTTTAGCAGGCCTACACTAAACTATTGTCTCCTTTACAAGTGTCAAAGTCTCATCATCCTTTGTACATCATTCCCCTTCATCTTTCGTAATACCAGAAATAGTGATTCAGAATATGGGTTTTTCAACATTGCATGTATAATGGTGTTAGAAGGCACCAACATTTGAACAATGGAAATAATGGCCACCAAGCTGCAACACTCTTCATACTCATTATTGCAGCGAATGTTGATCGACCATTTCATGAAGGGCATAGCTCAAAAACCAAGTATAATGATGCTAGATGGCACCTACGTCATAAGCATAAGGAGTAATGGCCAACAAGCTGCCTCACTTCTCATACTCATTCAGATCATCAGTAATGGAGTCCACCAAATTCATTCATTTGCATTCCCGTATTTTAGGATTGTGGAGATATTCCCATCTTGTAGATTATGCTGTACATTCTCAATTAAATTTACATCCTTAGTGACATATTTATGTGATTTGTAATGTTCCACAACTGGTGCTCCAGCTGTTTCGTACCAAATTGTGGTACAATGCTGCAAAAATTGTTACCTTCACTTTTTTTTATTGCTTTCGCTTATATATGTATGTGTATATATATATATATATATATATTTCACACATGTTGGGCGGCTATACGGAGCAGGTGATTTCACTGTGACCATTGGTGCAGAGGAGTCCCGCCGCCGGAGCCATGCGGATCTGCTTGCTGTATTAATTCTTTACGGTTTGAGCGGAGCAGGAGATGCCAGCAATAATGCACAGGACAATGTACATGACATTGATATTCCATCGCCAATGAACTTTGAGGGTGATTATTGGCGGCACCCATTGGGGTTTACAATTATCACTACCGGTCCCAGAATGCAGTGGTATCATCCATTTTGGCGTTGATTGAAATAAAAGAAGGATCTTACCGGTGTGATTTTGCTTGCCATCATTTCGTCACATCCCGCCATGATGAAGGGCGTTTACCGCCCGAAACGCGTCGGCAACACTTAGAGGATGTGTTGTTGGAACTTACCTGTGATAATGGAGCGATCCTGGGTAGTGCCCTCCTCTTAGGGGCAACATGTGTGAAGCATTAAAGTGGCCAGCCCTTGGCCACGGAGTGGCACCGCTGCTTGTGCTTCGGCGTGTCCGTGTGCTGCTAAGATTGGGCGGCTATACGGAGCGGGTGATTTCACTGTGACCATTGGTGCAGAGGAGTCCCGCCGCCGGAGCCATGCGGATCTGCTTGCTGTATTAATTCTTTACGGTTTGAACGGAGCAGGAGATGCCAGCAATAATGCACAGGACAATGTACATGACATGGATATTCCATCGCCAATGAACTTTGAGGGTGATTATTGGCAGCACCCATTGGGGTTTACAATTATCACTACCGGTCCCAGAATGCAGTGGTATCATCCATTTTGGCGTTGATTGAAATAAAAGAAGGATCTTACCGGTGTGGTTTTGCTTGCCGTCATTTCTTCACATCCCGCCATGATGAAGGGCGTTTACCGCCCGAAACGCGTCGGCAACACTTAGAGGATGTGTTGTTGGAACTTACCTGTGATAATGGAGCGATCCTGGGTAGTGCCCTCCTCTTAGGGGCAACATGTGTGAAGCATATATATATAACTAGATGACACCGACACTCTGTATATATTAACAACATATATGAATTGGTTTTTAAGCATAATATTCTACATTTTTGAAAAAT
Source organism: Calotriton arnoldi (assembly GCA_963921515.1). Taxonomy (NCBI): domain Eukaryota; kingdom Metazoa; phylum Chordata; class Amphibia; order Caudata; family Salamandridae; genus Calotriton; species Calotriton arnoldi. The sequence continues at coordinate 1,268,866 of CAWUFW010003154.1, read as the reverse complement.
GCTAATTTGTTAATGAATTAGAAAATAATTTATGAATTTATATACATGAAATTATTTATCAATTGTACACATGGATTTAATCATAAATGAAGGTTTTTAGCATCATTTTTCTACAATTTTAGTAATGCTAAATTATTGTTTTCATGTGTACATAGGAGAAGATGTGTCATTGTTGCTACAAAAATGTTTTTAAATCCAGCACTGAGCACTTTGGGTAATAGCACTTTATGTAAATAACACGTTTTAAGATGGCTGCCATGTATTTTTACCACAAATGTTGCGTAAGTCCTATTTTTATGCTTAGTGAAAAAACACGTGATGTATGAAAATTTTAAATACTCGCGCGAAACACTATGGAAACTGACATTGAGGAAGCCGAAAGGTGAAACGCGTCTGTCAGGGGGGGGTCTGCACATTAAAATCATCAGCTACAAATTATCCGTGTGTGCTCTCCATTTTTGGTTTGCTGAATGGCTGCCGAGTTACGGAATCGAGAGCGGTTCACCTCCGCTGGAGCAAGCACCCGGGGAAGAAAGGAGCGGCGGCGGTGATGTTCGGTTGCTAAAATTAAATTGGCCGCCAGCCCGGAGACTCCAAAATGGAATTGGCGCCGTAAGATTAACGACGTCTACTAAGTTAACGCTTTATGGATTGATGGGACGTGGATTTTCTTCGCCGTCGGAGAAGCGAGGTGATTTCCGAGTTGTTGATCCGGGGAGCGCAGCGCTGACTGACTGGTGAGTGAGCTTCGCAGTTCCTAAATGCTAATATCATTGGAGTCTTTATCCCGAGGATAACGCTGTTTGTGCAGACCCCCCGTTTTTCTATCGTACAGAATTGTGTTGCATAACGAACTGAAAAATGTCAAGCCTTCGAGAGAGGGAGGAAGCGGCTTTAGATATTTTCAAACAAGGGACAGGGGCTAAGAAGTCGCGGTCAAAAACAGATACAGCAACAAATACCTCTGCAACAAATCTTGTGATTCTGTTCCAAGCATTAGAGAAAGCACAAGAGAGAGAATTGCGTAAATGGTGGGAAGCCACCTCACTGCAAAGGTATATAGACTGCTACCGTATACCAAGGGGCCTTCGTATTTTTACGGTCCCGTCATATGAGAACCCCGACCCACAGCTCCTAAAAGAATGGGCAGAACATACCACAGATTCTGCAAAAGGGATGGCGAAAATACTTATAAAGTATGCATGGAGTGATCGGGAGAAGTTTCTATTGGAAATCGAGAAACTAGAGGATTTAATAAGCAAAGAAAAAGATGTGAAACAAAGCGAAGATCTAAGGAATGCAATGATGAAACGTCTAAAAGATTATGAGGCGGTGATAAGACGCCGCAAACAGACGAAATTTCAAAGGGATGAGCAGGACTACATCACGGGCCGCATTTTAACATTTGCCCGTAAATTTGACAGACCACGAAAAAAGCTGAATCAACAGGGTACGATGGGGAGTGGAGCCAGAGACACTTCTGAATCAGAGGTAGAAACCTCAGAAGGGGAACAGTCGGCCAGTACTGAAGAGGGAAGAACAAACCAGGAATCCCCTTATTTTCAAGAATACCAGCTAATAAGAGAAACAAGACAAAGACCCACCCAACGGACCCACCCTCCCCAACAACAGAAATCGAAAAACGCAAAAAGCGGAAATCAAGGAGGGGCAAAAAACGAGGAAGAAGAGGGACCTACCCCAAGAATCACTCGCAGCAAAGGGAAGAGGGGCAAATGGTAAAAGGGACGGAAGAAAGAACGGTGATTAATCTTTCAAATAAAGTATTATCCCAGGACCAGATCAAAATATTACAATTAGGTCCCACCTTCTGTCCAACATCAGGCTATAACTATACAGAGACTCGAATAGATCTTTTTAAATATATTAGAAAACTAAAGCTACAAAAGATCTTTTTACTTACATCCCGAAAGAAGACCACTAAGAATTGAAATTGAAGAACAAAGTGGTGATGATACAGAAACTAACCTCTTAGTAGGTCATGATCTTCAGGCTTTATTAGTGTTACAGACCTTGGACACATCCCTAGAGGAAGGAGAAACCAACGTTGATGACTACTTAGAAGGGGTGGGAATAAGACAAACAAGTGGACATAGTAATTTTAAAAGAAAGTCGAGAACAATTCCACAAACCCCCTTTGATGCAATTGATGTTTTTAATGAAGCAGTCATTACGGATTTAAAAATCTAGCTAAGCTAAATTCTCCTCAAAATCGGGACTATAATCTCTCAAGGAAACAATGGGAAGCTATGAAATCCCTGAAGGAAGATACCAGCATAGAAATCAAACCCTCAGACAAGGGGGGCAACATGGTCGTCTTTAATAAAGAACACTATTATAAAGAGGCCACGAGGCAATTGGAAGACAAAGAGTGCTATATCCCAATACAGCGGAAGGAATATGTAAGATGTATTAATGAATATCATCAACAACTTAAAGACTGGCGGGATGAGGGTATGCTGGGACAAGATGAGTACTTATTTTTACATTGTGAAACACCTATTCTACCTACTTTTTACCATCTGCCCAAAATACATAAAGACCCAAAAAATCCAGCAGGTAGGCCAATAGTTGCCTCCATCGGCAGTCTTTTAGAGAACACAGCAGTATATATTGATTCCTTTTTAGCACCCTTAGTCAGTGATCTTGCTTCCTATGTCCGGGACACTCAGGATTTCTTGAGACAAATTGAAGGTACTCACGTGGGACAAAGATATGCTTCTCATAACTTTGGACATAACAAGTTTATACACGTGTATCAAACATGGAGATGGACTCAAGGCTGTGGAATGGTTTCTTAACAAGAGACAATTGAAATTTCGGAAACACAATGAGATGCTTGTTAGCATGATCACTTTTTGCTTGACTAACAACATCTTTACCTTTGCAGGTCAACTTTACCAACAGCAACGCGGTACCGCGATGGGCACGTGCTTCGCCCCCAGCTACGCGAATTTATTCGTGGGCTGGTGGGAGAAGCACGTGGCCTGGGGGAGACTAATGACTTGTGGATGGATAAAATAATTTTGTGGGCAAGGTATATAGATGACCTTTTTGTTGTTTGGCGTGGCAGCCGCTCCTCGGCTGAGGAGTATGTTGCCTCGCTTAACAACAATGAATTAAATCTTAAATTCACAAGTAATATCAGTGATACATCGGTGACCTACCTAGACCTGGAAGTATATATTGAAAATAACATCTTACTAACCCGACTGTATAGAAAACCGACAGCGGGTAATGCGGCTTTACATGCAGGCAGCCATCACCCGTTGAGCCTAATAAAAAATATACCTTTCGGAGAGCTATTGCGTCTTAAACGCAATTGCACTACGATGTGGAGCTACAATAATGCCAAGGAGGATGCTTTGCAAAGATTCAGAGAGAGGGGCTACACTAAGGCAGATTTACTGCAGGCAGAAAACAGGGTAGAGAAAATCAATAGAGTAGAATTACTGGTAGCAAAGGGACCGAGGAAATCTATACAAGATGGCCCGGCAAGAATGATAACATGCTACAATGAAAAATCGAGCAGTATTCTACAGATTTTTAGAAAAATTGGCATATTCTGCAAACTGACAACATTTTAAAAACAAAGCTTCCAGAACGCCCACTAATAACATATAAACGATGTCCCTCAGTGGGGGACCATCTGATCCACAGTCACTTTGACATAACCCCGAAAGTCCAAAATCGTTTGAGTATTGCCGGATTTTTTCCGTGCAAACGATGTAAGGCCTGCAAATTTAGTAGTAAAGCCACCACCTATCAGGGCAGACCAGGGGATCCTAGATCTGTCCGTACGATTAAAAGATTCCTGAATTGTAATTCAGAGTTTACGGTATACTGTTTGACATGCCCATGCACAAAACGTTATATCGGTAGCACCATACATCCGACAAAGAAACGCATCCTTGAGCACATGCGTGCTATTACAAACAAGGATGCGACTTACCCTGTTGCTCGTCATTTTGAAAAATTCCATCAGAGCAACAGGGATCTCCTTCAATTCTATTGCATAGATCAGATGGCAAAACAAGAAAGAGGAGGGGATAGGGTGCGTAAGCTTCGGTCCTTAGAGTCTAAATACATCATAGACCTTCAGACCAAAGCTCCGATAGGCTTGAATAATGATGAGGAGATGTGGGCACATTTAGAGTAACAGAGGAAGATAATGAACTTTCTCCATGCTAATTTTGTGTTTGGGATTATTTCACTCTGGATACCGCAAAATACACACTCCCCCCCAAAAAATAAGATTTGACATCTTGTGAATGCCCATTCAGGGCACAATTGTGGTTGCAACTAGATGACACCGACACTCTGTATATATTAACAAAATATATGAATTGGTTTTTAAGCATAATATTCTACATTTATGAGAAATGCTAATTTTTTAATGAATTAGAAAATAATTTATGAATTTATATACATGAAATTATTTATCAATTGTACACATGGATTTAATCATAAATGAAGGTTTTTAGCATCATTTTTCTACAATTTTAGTAATGCTAAATTATTGTTTTCATGTGTACATAGGAGAAGATGTGTCATTGTTGCTACAAAAATGTTTTTAAAGCACAGCACTGAGCACTTTGGGTAATAGCACTTTATGTAAATAACACGTTTTAAGATGGCTGCCATGTATTTTTACCACAAATGTTGCGTAAGTCCTATTTTTATGCTTAGTGAAAAAACACGTGATGTATGAGAATTTTAAATACTCGCGCGAAACACTATGGAAACTGACATTGAGGAAGCCGAAAGGTAAAACGCGTCTGTCAGGGGGGGGTCTGCACATTAAAATCATCAGCTACAAATGATCCATGTGTGCTCTCCATTTTGGTTTGCTGAATGGCTGCCGAGTTACGGATATATATATATATATATATATATATATATATATATACAAAGCTCGTAGGGGTGTCCAACACAAGAGAAGCACTCTAGACACAGACCGCTTTTTCCCCATTAAAGCCTTTATTGAGTACGAGCAGCTGGCAGATTCAGTCCATTAAAGCAGCCGACCGCTGCCTGACGCGTTTTGAGATAAACTCTTCCTCAAAGACAATAGCGGTCGCGAGGGCATTGGGATTGCAGTTACCCTTTTATGAAATATCGTGGGTCCTGGTTGGACCGCCCTGAATGAGAGCACGTAATTCTGGGATATGCAGTCCTAATATTGCCATCGATGGATGCCCTCGTAATTTCTGCTATAATCAAGCCTTCCATGACTCCTGAAATAAACCGCCGCTCTAAATCCATGATCTGTGCTCCACATTAGAGTCCCGTGTATCGGGCTCGGTGGCCCTCTGCATCTGGGGTGGTGCTCACTCGACGGCAGGACCGCCGCCAAAATACACAAAGCTCGTAGGGTGTCCAACACAAGAGAAGCACTCTAGACACAGACCGCTTTCCCAATTAAAAGCCTTTATTGGTACGAGCAGCTGGCAGATTCAGTCCATTAAAGCAGCCGACCGCTGCCTGTCACGCTTCGAGATAAACTCTTCCTCAAAGACAATAGCGGTCGCGAGGCATTGGGATTGCAGTTACCCTTTATGAAATATCGTGGTCCTGGTTGGACCGCCCTGAATGAGAGCACGTAATTCTGGGATATGCAGTCCTTATATTGCCATCGATGGATGCCCTCGTAATTTCTGCTATAATCAGCCTTCCATGACTCCTGAAATAAACCGCCGCTCTAAATCCATGATCTGTGCTCCACATTACAGTCCGTGTATCGGGCTCGGTGGCCCTCTGCATCTGGGGTGGTGCTCACTCGACGGCAGGACCGCGCCAAAGATACACAAAGCTCGTAGGGGTGTCCAACACAAGAGAACACTCTAGACACGACGCTTTTTCCCCATTAAAAGCCTTTATTGGTACGAGCAGCTGGCAGATTCAGTCCATTAAAAGCAGCCGACCGCTGCCTGACGCATTTCGAGATAAACTCTTCCTCAAAGACAATAGCGGTCGCGAGGGCATTGGGATTGCAGTTACCCTTTTATGAAATATCGTGGGTCCTGGTTGGACCGCCCTGAATGAGAGCACGTAATTCTGGGATATGCAGTGCTCTCATTCAGGGCGGTCCAACCAGGACCCACGATATTTCATAAAAGGGTAACTGCAATCCCAATGCCCTCGCGACCGCTATTTTCTTTGAGGAAGAGTTTATCTCGAACGCATCAGGCAGCGGTCGGCTGCTTTTAATGGACTGAATCTGCCAGCTGCTCGCACTCAATAAAGGCTTTTAATGGGGAAAAGCGGTCTGTGTCTAGAGTGCTTCTCTTGTGTTGGACACCCCTACGAGCTTTGTGTATTTTGGCGGCGGTCCTGCCGTCGAGTGAGCACCCCCAGATGCAGAGGGCCACCGAGCCCGATACACGGGACTCTAATGTGGAGCACAGATCATGGATTTAGAGCGGCGGTTTATTTCAGGAGTCATGGAAGGCTTGATTATAGCAGAAATTACGAGGGCATCCATCGATGGCAATATTAAGGACTGCATATCCCAGAATTACGTGCTCTCATTCAGGGCGGTCCAACCAGGACCCACGATATTTCATAAAAGGGTAACTGCAATCCCAATGCACCTCGCGACCGCTATTGTCTTTGAGGAAGAGTTTATCTCGAACGCGTCAGGCAGCGGTCGGCTGCTTTTAATGGACTGAATCTGCCAGCTGCTCGTACCAATAAAGGCTTTTAATGGGGAAAAGCGTTCTGTGTCTAGAGTGCTTCTCTTGTGTTGGACACCCCACGAGCTTTGTGTATTTTGGCGGCGGTCCTGCCGTCGAGTGAGCACCACCCCAGATGCAGAGGGCCACCGAGCCCGATACACGGGACTCTAATGTGGAGCACAGATCATGGATTTAGAGCGGCGGTTTATTTCAGGAGTCATGGAAGGCTTGATTATAGCAGAAATTACGAGGGCATCCATTGATGGCAATATTAAGGACTGCATATCCCAGAATTACGTGCTCTCATTCAGGCGGTCCAACCAGGACCCACGATATTTCATAAAAGGGTAACTGCAATCCCAATGCCCTCGCGACCGCTATTGTCTTTGAGGAAGAGTTTATCTCGAACGCGTCAGGCAGCGGTCGGCTGCTTTTAATGGACTGAATCTGCCAGCTGCTCGTACCAATAAAGGCTTTTAATGGGGAAAAAGCGGTCTGTGTCTAGAGTGCTTCTCTTGTGTTGGACACCCCTACGAGCTTTGTGTATTTTGGCGGCGGTCCTGCCGTCGAGTGAGCACCACCCCAGATGCAGAGGGCCACCGAGCCCGATACACGGGACTCTAATGTGGAGCACAGATCATGGATTTAGAGCGGCGGTTTATTTCAGGAGTCATGGAAGGCTTGATTATAGCAGAAATTACGAGGGCATCCATCGATGGCAATATTAAGGACTGCATATCCCAGAATTACGTGCTCTCATTCAGGGCGGTCCAACCAGGACCCACGATATTTCATAAAAGGGTAACTGCAATCCCAATGCCCTCGCGACCGCTATTGTCTTTAAAGAAGAGTTTATCTCGAAACGCGTCAGGCAGCGGTCGGCTGCTTTTAATGGACTGAATCTGCCAGCTGCTCGTACCAATAAAGGCTTTTAATGGGGAAAAAGCGGTCTGTGTCTAGAGTGCTTCTCTTGTGTTGGACACCCCTACGAGCTTTGTGTATTTTGGCGGCAGTCCTGCCGTCGAGTGAGCACCACCCCAGATGCAGAGGGCCACCGAGCCCGATACACGGGACTCTAATGTGGAGCACAGATCATGGATTTAGAGCGGCGGTTTATTTCAGGAGTCATGGAAGGCTTGATTATAGCAGAAATTACGAGGGCATCCATCGATGGCAATATTAAGGACTGCATATCCCAGAATTACGTGCTCTCATTCAGGGCGGTCCAACCAGGACCCACGATATTTCATAAAAGGGTAACTGCAATCCCAATGCCCTCGCGACCGCTATTGTCTTTGAGGAAGAGTTTATCTCGAAACGCGTCAGGCAGCGGTCGGCTGCTTTTAATGGACTGAATCTGCCAGCTGCTCGTACCAATAAAGGCTTTTAATGGGGAAAAAGCGGTCTGTGTCTAGAGTGCTTCTCTTGTGTTGGACACCCCTACGAGCTTTTATATATATATATATATATATATATATATATATATATATTTATTTATTTATTTATTTTTTCACTGAAAAAACCATAGGTTACAGGGACGTTATAGTTAGAAATTAGCATTTAAAAACCTTAGAAATTCACTGAAAAAACCACAGGTTTCAGGGACGTTATAGTCAGACATTTCACTCGTACAAAACCAGAGAAATTCGGCCGTTATAGTTAGTTCAGCTAACTATAACTCGCGCCCCTGCAATGCACTGCTGATGACGTCACATATTACATCATTCATGACATGGTCAGTGACATCACTGATGACATCTCAAATGACATCACTGATGACATCATCCAGTGACTGTGTGTTTCTGTAAAGTTTAAATATGTTTTATATATATATATATATATATATGCGAAGGTGTATTGAAGAATGAGTGGGTGTATAAGTGTCTGAATGGAGGATTTAGTAGGTGCGTGACTGTGTAAGTGAGTGATTAAACGTGTGTTACTGAATGCATGGGTTAAATGACTAAACTGTAAATGTTTGTATCAGTCTGTCAGTTGGTGTGTAAGGGTTGCATGGGTTGGTGAGTAGCTAAATGAGTGTCCATATGGGTTATTGATTGGTTGTCTGAGTATCTTTATGGGTGCCTGAGTGTCTGTGTGCGTGGGTGGGGGGTGTGTGACTCTGTGCATAGATGTGTGAGTGGGTGATTCACTGGGTGTATGGCTTCAAGAGTGCATCTGTGATGGACTGTATGGGTGGGTGAGTGTGTGTATGTGTGCGTTGGTGAGTGAATGGATGTCTCAGTGGTACATGTGTGAGTAACTACATATGTAAAAGGCAGTATATGTGAGTGTTGGAGTATATAAATGATTATATGTGAGAGTGAGTGATTGTGAGAGTGGCTGTATGGATGAGTGTGTGCTTGTATTAGTGATTGTATAAGAGTGTAAGTATGTGTTAGTATATGTATGAATAAGTAAGGTGGTGTGTGTATAACTGTATAGGTGAGTAAATGGGAGTGTGATTGATTCTTTGCATGATTGACTAGGTGTGTGAGTAACTCTATGGATGAGTGGCGGTGTGTGAGGGTCTGTATAGGTGTATGAGTGCATATGATAGTGCCGTATTGATGAGTGACTGCATGTATGAGTGACTGTATGGGTGAATGAATGGATGTGTGTGTAGACCTAGGCATCAGTGAGTGGGTATGTAGTAACTGGTATTGGTATGTCTATGGTTTCAAAAATGGTAGTCTGTATTTTAGAGTGGGTGTATCAAAGGTTATATTAGGGTATGAGGAGGTGCATCAGATTATCACGTGGATGATGTCATCAGTGATGCCATTTGAGATGTCATCAGTGATGTCATCAGTGCTGTCACTGACCATGTCATGAATGATGTAATATGTGACGTCATCAGCAGTGCATTGCGGGGGCGCGAGTTATAGTTAGCTGAACTAACTATAACGGCTGAATTTCTCTGGTTTTGTACGAGTGAAATGTCTAAGTAACTATAACGTCCCTGAAACCTGTGGTTTTTTTCAGTGAATTTCTAAGGTTTTTTAAATGCTAATTTCTAACTATAACGTCCCTGAAACCTAAGGGCTTTTCAGTGAATTTCAAAGGTATTTTAAATGATAATTTCTAACTATAACGTCGCTGAAACCTATGGTTTTTTCAGTGAATTTCGAAAGTTTTTTAAATGCTAATTTCTAACTATTCCTACAGAGGTAGGACATGTGCAGAAAGAGGAAGAAAAGCGCAGAAAGAAGCAATAGAAATGCAGAAAGAGGCAACAGAAGTCCAGAAAGACGAAGAAAGTTGCAGAAAGAAGCAAGAGATATGCAGAAAGAACCAACAGAGGTGCAGAAAGAGACCTTGTTGCAAAGTCATCCTGTGCCCCCAACTTTTTGCTGACTGGTACTGGTGGTAACTGACTCTGACTAACCAGGCCCGGAGCCAGTGCTATGCTGAAAGACACTTAGAATACAGTGAAAACACCTACATACACTAGGGTACACTATGGGTTGGGGTACCCCTGTGATTGGCATGAACTCCCCTTAAGGCCCTAGTACATAATAGGGCAGGGGGATTAAAACTACCTCTAAGTCAGAGGTGCAGAAAGAGGCAAGAGAAGTGCAGAAAAAAGCAACAGAGGTGCCGAAAGAGGCAAGAGAGGTACAGAAAGAAGCAAGACCAGTGCAGAATGAACCAACAGAGGTACAAAAAGAGACAAGAGGAGTGCAGAAAAAGGTAGGAAGGGTGCACAAAGAGACAAGAGAGGTACAGAAAGAGGCAGGAGGAGTGCAGAAAGAAGGAAGAGAAGTGCAGAAAGAAGTAACAGAGGTGCTGAAAGAGGCGCAAAGGGTGCAGAAAGAGGCAATAGAAGTACAGAAAAAAGCAACAGAGGTGCCGAAAGAGGCAAGAGAGGTGCAGAAAGAAGTAAGTGAAGTGCAGTAAGAGGCAACAGAGGTGCAGAAAGACGCAAGAGAGGTGCAGAAACAAGCAAGAGAAGTGCAGAAAGAGGCAAGAGATTTGCTGAAAGAAGCAACAGAGGTGTAGAAAGAAGCAAGGGAAGTGCAGAAAGAACCAACAGAGGTGCAAAAAGAAGCAAGAGGGGTACAGAAAGAGGAGCGAGAAGTGCAGAAAGAAGCAAAAGAGGTGCACAAAGAGGCAAGAGGGGTGCAGAAAGAGGCAAGAGCAGTGCAGAAAGAACCAAGAGATGTGCAGAATGAGGCAAGAGACGTGCAGAAAGAGGCAAGAGATGTGCAGAAAAAGGAAGAAGGGTGCAGAAAGAAGAAAGAGAGGTGCAGAAAGAGGCAAGAGAAGTGCAGAAAGAAGAAAGAGAGGTGCAGAAAGAGGGAAGACGAGTGCAGCAAGAGACAACAGGGGTGCAGAAAGAGACAACAGGGGTGCAGAAAGAAGCAAGAGAGGTGCAGAAAGAGACAATACAAGTGCAGAAAGAAAGAAGCAACAGAGGTGCAGAAAGAGTCAAGAGGGGTGCAGAAGGAGGAGAGAGAAGTGCAGAAAGAAGCAAAAGAGGTGCAGAAAGAGGGAAGAGGGGTGCAGAAAGAGGCAAGAGCAGTGCAGAAATAACCAAGAGATGTGCAGAATGAGGCAAGAGACGTGCAGAAAAAGGCAAGAGATGTGCAGAAAAAGGAAGAAGGGTGCAGAAAGAGGCAAGTGAGGTGCAGAAAGAGGCAAGTGAGGTGCAGAAAGAAGCAAGTGAGGTGTAGAAGGAGGCAAGAGAACTGCAGAAAGAGGCAAGAGAGTTGCAGAAACAGGTAAAAGGGATGCAGAAAGAGGGAACAGGTGTGCAGACAGAGGCAAGAGAGGTGCAGAAATTTGCAACAGAGGTGCAAAAAGAAGCAAGAGCAGTGCAGAAAGAACCAACAAAGGTGCAGAAAGAGGCAAGAGAACTGCAGAAAAAGGCAAGAGAGGTGCAGAAAGAGTCAAGAGAGGTGCACAAAGAGGCAAAGGGGTACAGAAAGAGGCAAGAGGGGTGTAGAAAGAAGCAAGAGAAGTGCAGAAAGAAGCAACAGAGGTGCTTAAAGAGGCAAGAGGGGTACAGAAAGAGGCAAGAGAAGTGCAGAAAGAAGCAACAGAGGTGCCAAAAGAGGCAAGAGAGGTGCACAAACAGGCAAGAAAGGTACAGAAAGAGGGAACAGGGTTGCAGAAAGAGGTAAGAGGGATACAGAAATTTGCACGAGAGGTGCAGAAAGAAGCAAGAGCAGTGCAGAAAGAAGCAAGAAAAGTGCAGAAAGAAGGAAGAGAGGTGGAGAAATAGGGAAGAGGGGTGGAGAAAGAGGCATGAGGGATGCAGAAATTTGCAAAAGAGGTGCAGAAAGAAGCAAGAGAAGTGCAGAAAGAACCAACAGAGGTGTAAAAAGAGGCAAGAGGGGTGCAGAAATAGGTAGGAGAGGTGCAGAAAGAGGCAAGAGGGGTACAAAAAGAGGCAGGAGGGGTGCAGAAAGAAGGAAGAGAAGTGCAGAAAGAAGCAACAGAGGTGCTGAAAGAGGCGCAAAAGGTGCAGAAAGAGTCAAGAGAAGTGCAGAAAGAAGCAACAGAGGTACAGAAAGAGGCAAGAGAAGAGCAGAAAGAGGGGAGAGAGGTGTAGAAAGAGGCTAGAGAGTTGCACAAAGAGGGAAGACGTGTGCAGAAAGAGGCAAGAGGGATGCAGGAACAGGCAAGAGAACTGCAGAAAGAGGCAAGAGAATTGCTGAAAGAAGCAACAGAGGTGTAGAAAGAAGCAGGAAAAGTGCAGAAAGAGGCAAGTGAGATGCAGAAACAGGCAAGAAAGGTAGAGAAAGAGGGGAGACAAGTGCAGAAAGAGACAACAGGGGTGCAGAAAGAAGCAAGACAGATGCATAAAGAAGTATGGAAAGTGCAGAATGAAGAAACAGGGGTGCAGAAAGAGGCAAGAGAAGTGCAGAAAGAAGCAACAGAGGTGCAGAAAGAGTAAGAAATGTGCAGAAAGAGGCAAGAGAAGTGCAGAAATATGCAAGAGAAGTGGAGAATGAGGCAAGAGAAATGCAGAAACAGGCAAGAGATGCGCACAAAAAGGCAAGATATGTGCAGAAAAAAGCAAGACTTGTGCAGAAAGAGGCAAGAGAAGTGCAGAAAGAGGCAAGAGAAGTGCAGAAAGAGGCAAGAGAAGTGCAGAAAGAGGCACGAGAAATGCAGAAAGGGGCAGGAGAAGTGCAGAAAGAGGGAAGTGAGGTGCAGAAAGAGGCAACAGTGGTATAGAAAGAGGCAAGTAAGGTGCAGAAATAGGCAAGAGAGGTGCAGAAAGAAACAAGAGAAGTGCAAAAAGAGGCAAGTGTGATACAGAAAGAGGCAGGAGAGGTACAGAAAGAGACAAGAGAACTGCAGAAAGAGGCAAGAGAAGTGCAGAAAGAGGCAAGAGAAGTGCAGGAAGAGGCAAGTGAGGTGCAGAAAGACGCAAGAGAGGTACAGAAAGAGGCAAGTGAGGTGCAGAAAGAGGCAAGAGAGGTGCAGAAAGAACCAAGAGAAGTGCAGAAAGAGCCAAGAGAAGTGCAGAAAGAGGCAAGTGAGGTGCAGAAAGAAGCCAGAGAGGTACAGAAAGAGGCAAGAGAAGTGCAGGAAGAGGCAAGAGAAGTGCAGGAAGAGGCAAGTGAGGTGCAGAAAGTGGCAACAGTAGTACAGAAAGAAGGAAGAGAAGTGCAGAAAGAGGCAATAGAAGTGCAGAAAGAGGGAAGAGAAGTGCAAAAAGAGGCAAGAGAAGTGCAGAAAGAGGCAAGAGATGTGCAGATAGAAGCAAGAGAAGTGCGGAAAGAGGGAATAGAAGTAGAGAAAGAGGCAAATGAAGTGCAGAAAGAGGCAAGTGAGATGCAGAAAGAGGCAAGAGAGGTACAGAAAGATGCAAGTAAGGTGCAGAAAGAGGCAAGAGAAGTGCAAAAAGAGGAAATAGAAGTGCAGAAAGAGGCAAGTGAGGTGCAGAAAGAAGCAAGAGAAGTGCAGAAAGTGGCAAAAGAAGTGCAGAAAGAGGCAAGTGAGGTACAGAAAGAGGAAAGAGAAGTGCAGAAAGAAGGAATAGAAACGCAAAAAGAGGGAAGAGAAGTGCAGAAAGAGGCAAGTGAGGTGCAGAAAGAAGAAAGAGAAGTACAGAAAGAGGAAATAAAAGGACAGAAAGAGCCAAGAGAAATGCAGAAAGAAGCAAGAGAAGTGCAGAAAGAGGCAAGAGAAGTGCAGAAAGAGGCAAAAGAAGTGCAGAAAGAGGCAAGTGAGGTGCAGAAAGAGGAAAGTGAGGTGCAGAAAGAGGCAAGAGAGGTACAGAAAGAGGCAAGTAAGGTGCAGAAAGAAGAGAGTGAGGTGCAGATAGAGGCAAGAGAACTGCAGAAAGAGGCAAGTGGGGTGCAGAAAGAGGCAAAAGAGTTACAGGAAGAGGCAAGAGAAGTGCAGAAAGAGGCAAAAGAAGTGCAGAGAGGCAAGTGAGGTACAGAAAGAGCCAAGAGAGGTAGAGAAAGAGGCAAGTAAGGTGCAGAAAGAGGCAAGAGAGGTGCAGACAGAAGCAATAGAAGTGCAAAAAGAGGCAAAAGAAGCACAGAAAGAAGGAAGAGAAGTGCAGAAAGAGGCAAAAGAAGTGCAGAAAGAGGCAAGAGAGGTGCAGAAAGAAGCTTGAAAAGTGCAGAAAAGAGAAAGAGAAATGCAGAAAGAGGCAAGAGAGGTGCAGAAAGAAGAGAGTGAGGTGCAGATAGAGGCAAGAGAACTGCAGAAAGAGGCAAGTGAGGTGCAGAAAGAGGCAAGAAAAGTACAGAAAGAGGCAAGAGAAGTGCAGAAAAAAACAAGAGAAGCGCAGAAAGAGTAAGAAATGTGCAGAAAGAGGCAAGAGAAGTGCAGAAAGAGGCAAGAGAAGTGGAGAAAGAGGCAAAAGAAGTGCAGAAACAGGCAAGAGATGCGCACAAAAAGGCAAGAGAAGCGCCGAAAGAAGGAACAGAAGTGCAGAAAGAGGAAATAGAAGTGCAGAAAGAGCCAAGAGAAGTGCAGAAAGAAGCAAGAGAAGTGCAGAAAGACGCAAGAGAAGTGCAGAAAGAGGCAAGAGAAGTGCAGAAAGAAGCAAGTGAAGCGCAGAAAGAGGGAAGAGAAGTGCAGAAAGAGGCAAGAGAAGTGCTGAAAGGGGCAAGTGAGGTGCGGAAAGAGGTAAGAGAGGTGCAGAAAGAGGCAAGCAATGTGCAGAAAGAGGCAAGAGAGGTACAAAAGAGGCAAGTGAGATGCAGAAAGAGGCAAGAGAGGTGCACAAAGAGGCAAGAGAAGTGCAGAAAGAGGCATGTGAGGTGCAGAAAGAGGCATGAGAGGTACAGACAGAGGGAAGTGAGGTGCAGACAGAGGCAAAAGAGTTACAGGAAGAGGCAAGAGAAGTGCAGAAAGAGGCAAAAGAAGTGCAGAGAGAGGCAAGTGAGGTGCAGAAAGAGGCAAGAGAGGTAGAGAAAGAGGCAAGTAAGGTGCAGAAAGAGGCAAGAGAGTGCAGACAGAAGCAATGAGAAGTGCAAAAGAGGCAAAAGAAGCACAGAAAGAAGGAAGAGAAGTGCAGAAAGAGGCAAGAGAAGTGCAGAAAGAGGCAATAGAGGTGCAGAAAGAAGCTTGAAAAGTGCAGAAAAGAGAAATGCAGAAAGAGGCAAGAGAGGTGCAGAAAGAAGAGAGTGAGGTGCAGATAGAGGCAAGAGAACTGCAGAAAGAGGCAAGTGAGGTGCAGAAAGAGGCAAGAAAAGTACAGAAAGAGGCAAGAGAAGTGCAGAAAAAAACAAGAGAAGCGCAGAAAGAGTAAGAAATGTGCAGAAAGAGGCAAGAGAAGTGCAGAAAGAGGCAAGAGAAGTGGAGAAAGAGGCAAAAGAAGTGCAGAAACAGGCAAGAGATGAGCACAAAAAGGCAAGAGAAGCGCCGAAAGAAGGAACAGAAGTGCAGAAAGAGGAAATAGAAGTGCAGAAAGAGCCAAGAGAAGTGCAGAAAGAAGCAAGAGAAGTGCAGAAAGACGCAAGAGAAGTGCAGAAAGAGGCAAGAGAAGTGCAGAAAGAAGCAAGTGAAGTGCAGAAAGAGGGAAGAGAAGTGTAGAAAGAGGCAAGAGAAGTGCTGACAGGGGCAAGTGAGGTGCGGAAAGAGGTAAGAGAGGTGCAGAAAGAGGCAAGCAATGTGCAGAAAGAGGCAAGAGAGGTACAAAAGAGGCAAGTGAGATGCAGAAAGAGGCAAGAGAGGTGCACAAAGAGGCAAGAGAAGTACAGAAAGAGGCACGTGAGGTGCAGAAAGAGGCATGAGAGGTACAGACAGAGGGAAGTGAGGTGCAGACAGAGGCAAGAGAAGTGCAGAAAGAGGCAAGAGGAGCGCAGAAAGAAGCAAGAGTGATTTGCACACCATTAGTACCAATTTAACACCCACATTTAGCAATAAGTAACAGTTGACCATTCCAGCTTTGCAAAGGACCTTCCACCACGCTGTAACACTTGTCGCTGCATTTTTGGTAACGATTGAGCTCTTTGAGCTAGAAACAAGATTTTTTTGTTCAAGTCTGCAGATTATACAGGAGATGATGGATTGTGCGGCAAATGCGGAAAATGGATAATTATGCGAAAATCAGTGCAGCCAAACAGTCGCATAATTCCAGTGGCCTTGCTCATACCTCTGACTAGGTCCGGAAGTGCTCCTCAGTTGTTCCTTCTTTTTTTTGTCTCATTGAGTTTATAGTTTAACTTCTATAGAGACAAGGAAGACTAAACCTGAGGTTACCACTCCACAACACAGACTACCATACCACATAATTACTCACTTTAACACATAATCCCACTCTACATAATTCCTATACACTAAATACCACATACTTTCTATCCGCATAATTTCACTGCACAACATACCACATAATTCCACTACACACAACGTACATCCACTCCACTCCAAAAAACATTAGTAAAAATCTTTTATATTTACAACGCCAATAGCTCTAACTCTCGCAAATGCGAAACCTATTACATTGCAAATGCTTCTTTAACTACTAGTCGCGTTTGCAGAGTGGTGGAGAAAGGGGGCTGGGCCTCCGACCAGCGCTCATAAATTCCGCTGCGAAGGACTTACAGGAGGTACCAGGAGGGCTTCTTGGCCCCTAAAGTCCCTCAGGAGTAAACTGGACTTCATACCCCAACCCATAGTGTGCCAGGAGGCACATTTGCAGAGTGCTGGGGAAAGGGGGCGTGGCCTCCGAAGACCTCTTAGCAATACCACTGTGTGGGACTTACTGGAGGTAATAGGAGGGGTAGTTGGCCCCCAAGGACAACGTTAGGGGCCAACTACCCCTCCTATTACCTCCAGTAAGTCCCATACAGCAGCAATGGTAAGTTCTCAAAGCATGCCACGCCCCCTTTGCCCACCAGTCTGCAAACGCGCTCCCTGGCGCGCTCCTAGATGGGGATTGAAGTCCCTTTCGCTGCTGGGGGTCGTTAGGGGCTGACTAGCCTACCTGACACCTCCAGTAAGCCCCAGACAGTGGGATTGCTGAGATTGGACACAGGCCACGCCCCCTTTCTCCACCACTCAGCAAACGTACCTCCTGGTGCGCTCTTGGTTGGGGGATGAAGTCCCCTTGCCTCCTGAGGGTCCATGGGGGCCAACTAGCCCACCAGGTACCTCCAATAAGCGCCACACAGCTGGATTGAAGAGAGGCGGTCCGAGGCCATGCCCCCTTTTCACACCACTCTGCAAACGTGCCTCCTGGAGCACTGCTGCTCGGGGGATGAAGTCCACTTGTGTCCTGAGGTCCTCAGGACACAAGAGGACCTCATTGCCCCACCAGCAGTGCGCCAAGAGGCACATTTGCAGAGTGGTGTAAAAAGGGGCGTGGCCTCGGACCACCTCTCTGCAATCCAGCTGTGTGGTGCTTATTGGAGGTACCTGGTGGGCTAGTTGGCCCCCAGGGACCCTCAGTATTCAAGGGGACTTAATCCCCCAACTCAGAACACGCCAGGAGGCGCCTTTGCAGAGTGGAACAGGGAGGGGGCGTAGCCTCTGGCGAGATGCCAGCTTTTTTTTTTTATAGAAGGGGGCTGTGTGGCCCCCTTCTTATAATATTTTTGGGGCCCTGGGGACCCCATCCCCCAGGGCCTGACCCCTTTTTAAAAAAAAAAAAAATGAAAAGAAAACAGGAAGGGGGCCCGCGCGGCCCCCCTCCCGAGGCTGATTTCGGCCATGGGGACCCCATCCCCTGGGGTATGGCCTCCTTTTTTGTACATATTTAAAGGGAAGGGGGGCCGCGTGGCCCCCCTTCCCTGGGCCACTTTTGGCCCCGGGGACCCCATCCCACGGGGCATGGCCTCTTCTTTTTAAAAATATTTACAGGGAAGGGGGGCCACGTGGCCCCCCTGGGCCAATTGGCCCCGGGGACCCCATCCCCCGGGGCTTGGCCATTATTAAAATGATAGCTTTTTGAGGAGACCCGGGACATTGCAGGAGCCGGCCCTGGGAGGTGGCTGTCCCCAGGGCCATCTAGGGGACGTTGAAATTCTAATACAAAGCACATACAGTTCGACATTATTATGCTGATCTCACAATGCTCTCTGCATTAAATGTGTACAATACCCACTTATCGGCAAAGGAATAGCAGAGACGCCTTATTCAAGTAAAGGGGGTTTTACTATTGTTAATTTCATTCTCACATGTGGCACGATATTTACCATCTATATCCTAGAATGCCCATGCAAGAAAAGATATGTAGGTAGTACCACCTTAGCCACCAAGAAAAGGGTGTTGGACCATATGAGGGCTATTACGAATAAAGACCCTCATTACCCTGTGGCCAGACACTTTGCCGAGTACCATCTTTCCAACAGTTCCCTCCTGACTTTCTTTGCAATAGAACAAATTGAATACACACAGAGAGGGGGCAACAGAGTCCTTCACCTGCGCAAAAAAGAATCCTGGCATATAATTAACCTCCAAACTAAAAACCCGGAAGGGCTTAACCAAGACGAAGAAATGAGCATTCATTTACATGAATAATGCATAAGCACTGTAATAGACTGTATAATTCTTCCTGTCGTAAGAGAGGTCTTTACCTGGCATACTGTACACTTGTGCAAATTTTGTTTTTGTTTTTTGACATATGTTTTAATCCAAAGTATGAGACCGCTCATGGATTTTAATGTTTTTCTTTTCTTTTCTACACAGGAGAAAAGGAAGGGGCAGAACCTGAGAACCACCTTCACTGAAATCCACCCCTACCCTTTTCTTCTATCGTAATGGTGGAGGGCCCGACTAGACAGATAAGAGACCTGTTCTTCTTTAATTATATTCTCTCTTCAGTCTTATGTCAATGTTTTAAGTTACTATTATTTCACATACACATAATTTTTAATTGTTCCGTTGTGGACGTCTAGGTGTATTGTTGATGGACTGGGAAAGGCGAAATACATGGAGAAATGTAGGGGCTAATTTTTTGGTGGTCAATTCTTCAGGGCACCTTGCATAAACAGCTGTAATTTTGATATTGACCTTTTTCAGACCAGATGGAAATGGCAAGGACAGAGTTCAGTCCATTGCCATGAAATACGGCTCTTTAATAACAGACTACTTTACACTATCACAGTCTGGGTCAGAGGGTCCCTAAGGCACTATGCCGAATGAAATTAACAATAGGAAAACAACTAGGACTTGAATAAGGCGTCTCTGCTATTCCTTTGCCGATAAGTGGGTATTGTACACATTTAATGCAGAGAGCATTGTGAGATCAGCGTAATAATGTCGAACTGTATGCACTTTGTATTAGAATTTCAACGTTACAAAATGGCTGCCATAGAATCTTAGGTCTGTCGTGTGACATGAGTAAACGGATGTTCACCGCATCTAGCCTCACAGGTTATCACTTGAATTGAATTGATTTTATCTCACTGGTGGGACCCATGATTCACTTTGGAAATGTATGTATGACAGAAATACACCTTTTTAATCTGCAGTGACAATTTATTTACAACTATAAGTAGTAATACCACACTACAAAATGGATGCCATTTTGGCTGCAGTAATGTATCTACCTGTTGGTCCTCCTTTGATTTCCACACTGCCTATGTATTGCCAGTCTTGTCCCATGAATCACTGTGTGACCAAGCTTGCTGTGCAAGCGAAACGCGTAACCTGGAATAAAATCAACCACTGGTGTTTGCAGACCTCTGAGTGATCGCTTTATTTGTGCATTTAAGAAATATATATATATATATATATATATATATATATATATATATATATATATATATATATATATATATATATATTACAACCAATGTGCCCTTGAGCATTGGGAGGTCACTCGACAGAGCTTCGCCATACGGCTTCCTGATGCAGCCTGTCTGAATGATCCATTTCATTAATGTCTTTGCCAACGCGTTTCAAGGTTAAAAACCCTTTCTTCCTGGGCTGCCACAAACACATCTGAGCCTCGCATTCATTTGACTTTTGCAGCTCAGGCGCTCAATGCAGTTCCTCAGTGCATGCTGGAACAGAGAGTTCTTAATTAATGGAGTAACATTGTTCACTTTCAGTAAGTTCAGATGTGATTTGCTTAGTTAAGGCATATTTATTTCCTGTAGTAGGATTACAGATCATTAGGCAGGCTTGAATTAGCATATAAAGCGCTGTGCTGAGAACAGTCTTGGTTAGTGCAAAACAACAGCTTCACCTGCTGGATTCTGTATTTCACCATCTCGATGGAATGAGAGGCTGAGGGGGAGGAACCTTCCTGCTCCGGTTTTCAGCACAGTGCGTCTTGATGAAAAGTGCCTGCTCCCATCACATCCAGATCCTACTAAGGATTTTAATTGACTCTCTGAACTCTGTACGCATTGGAACCTACTATAGGTGTTTAATGAAAGCTCGATGTGACTACACATCCCAACATGCTGTATGAAGCATTCAAATACGTAGTTGAACCCATGAGGGGTTTCAACTAATCAGCATGTAGTATAAAGAGCGCTCCAATGCGTACAGGAGAAACGCCTCTGATGAAGTGGTATTTTGGCCACAGAAACGCGTCAGGCAATTCAACAAACTTGGATGGCTGGGGCGGGCTGAACCGCGATGCCGGAAGGCAGACGCACTGTCGAGTGCATCTTGAGAAGCTTCGGCCTTTGTTGGACACATATATATATATATATATATATATATATATATATATATAATATGGCCGACACGAAATGAATTAAAAGAAACCGCACTTATCTCGTGGTCCATGTCTGCTTTCACCGACGAAGTGGTGGGGAAAAGGCAGTTTGGCTCGGATATATATATATATATATATATATATATATATCCTACTGGCGGTTGCCAGTAGGTAGTCATAGTTTCCATAGGAAAAGCCTTTTTTGTTTCACCAATAGCTAAGGGAAATAATGTTTAAAAAGTCATTCTCGATGACACTGGAGCAGGTACTACACATCCCAGCATGCAAAGGATACTACACTCACCTGTGAGGCCTACTGAAGGGTAATTGAAATGAATAAAGGACATGCTGGGATAATGCCTTTGAATACTGCAAGTGTTACAGCAAACAAATGATGGACGGAATGCTGACAATGCAAACATTCTCCCCCAGTCAAAAGATCTGGGTTTAAATCCATCGTTCTTTTGCCCACTACGCCACCTCAGTTTGGACCCAGCCATATGCAAATCAGTCTTGACCCTGTGCCCCATGGGAACAGTCCAGACCGAACTGCCAGGCCAGGTCCTCCCTGGACCGGAAACAAGCATCCTGGGACCGGTTTCAGGGTATGTCACCCTTCTTCAGCCAGGCTAGCTTGAATCCAGTGGCACAGTGAGCAAGGGACCCACGTCTGGGCATACCCATCCCACTTAGGGCGAAAAGTGTTACAGCAAACAAATGATGGACGGAATGCTGACAATGCAAACATTCTCCCCCAGTCAAAAGATATGGGTTAAATCCATCGTTCTTTTGCCCACTACGCCACCCCAGTTAGTGAATACTGCAAAGCCTCAGATTATGCCTGTGAACAAGAAGTCTTCACTTCGAAACGCGTAAGGCTTGTGAAATTATCTGAATAAAAGAATGCTGGTTAAAGCCAATACTGGGTCTGTTTTGGAGTGCTCGTCAAACCGGGGAGAGATTGTTTTGCATATATATATATATATATATATATATATATATATATATATATATATATATATATATATATATATATATTATCTACTGGCGGTCGCCAGTAGATAGTTATAGTTACAACCTATTATCCATAGGAAATCCGCGACATTCTATTTGAAATAACTCTCTTGCCGGTTGACGTATCTTCGCAAAATTTTCAAACTTTGTGGGGCGCTCCGGTCCGCTCCTACCCTGAAAGTCTCGGGGGATTCGTCAAGCGGGGGCCGAGAAAAAGGGGGTCCCAAAACGCGTTTTCCCATGCAATTTTCCATAGGAAACTTTAGACACGGCTACAGCCCGAACTGCTGAACGGAATTACACCAAATTTGGCAAAGAGGTAGTTCTTGGTTCAGAAAGAACCCTTTTGTTAAATGGTGTAAATCTGTTCAGTAGTTGCTGAGAAAATCAAAAGTAAAAAGATAGTGATATCTATGGCCGCGTCGGATTCGCGCACCCTCCCGATCACGAGCTGCATGCTAATTGGCTGTCAACACTCCAAATCAGGAAGTGTTGGCAGTCATTTTGTCCTCGGTAGAACCGAGGGACAGAAACAAGTGCGCAAGCGCACAAAGGGGGCAGGGTAGAAACACCCTGACCCCCTAGGGTCTGCTCAGGGGTCCCACAAGGACCCCCTGGGCAAATTTTTTTTTTTTAAATCGGCAGGATGCGCTCAGGGTGCGCGAATCCTGCCGAAAAATCGAAGCGCGGTCTCCCGCGCTTCGATGTTAGTGGCCCCCGGGTGGGCCAAGTCCCGGGGGCATGCTGGGGGGGTTAATTTTATGTGTGGGGGCCTCTAAGGGCCCCCAAGCCCCGGGGACCACCACCCCCCGGGGCTTTATGTATAATGGTGCGCGGAGGGCTCTGAGCCCTCCCGCAGCCCCGGGACCGCCATCTCCCCGGGGCTTCTTTTTTATTTTTGAAAAATCTGTGTGGGGCTCCAGCCCCACACGCCCGGGACCACCACCTCCCGGGGCACTAAGAAAATTACAATGGGGGTCCGTTTTGGACCCCAAGCCCCGAGGACCACCACCTCCCCGGGCTTTCAAAATGTAAGGAGGGGGGCCGCGCGGCCCCCTCCTGGAGCCTGTGGTGGCCCTGGGGACCGCCACCCCCAGGGCCGGCTCCTGCAGTGTCCCGGGGTGCCTACCCCCGGGACACTGCTGTTTGCAATGACAGGACGGGAGCCTCGCGGCTCCCGTCCTGTCATTGCAAACTGCTTTGGATATTGGAAGAGAGAGCAGGAAACCTGCTCTCTCTTCCAATATCCAAAGCTGATTAGCTTTCCACATGGGGAGCAGCATGTTAGCTGCTCCCATGTGTAAGGGCAATGCCGGCTCCCGTAGGACACGGGGAGCCGGCGGGACTGTGGGGGGTTTGGGGACCCCCCACAGTCCCCAACGAGAGGCCAGGCCCCGGGGATGGGGTCCCCGGGGCCATAAGGGCCACGGAGGGGGCCACGCAGCCCCCTCCCCAAAGGAAAAAAAAAGGAAAAAAAAAAAAAGTGCTAGGCCGGCCCCGGGGGATGGGGTCCCCGGGGCCTTAAATGGCCTGAGGAGGGGGGCCACGCAGCCCCCCTCCAAATAAAAAAAAAAGAGGCCATGCCCCGGGGGATGGGGTCCCCGGGGCCAATACAGGCCCAGGGAAGGGGGCCACGCGGCCCCCTTCCCGTTTTTTTAATTTTAATTTAAATGAAGGGGTAAGGCCCTGGGGGATGGGGTCCCCAGGGCCTAAAAATAGGAAAAAGGAAGGGGGGCCACACAGCCCCCCTTCAGGGGAAAAAAAAAAAAAACGATCGGCCCGCAGGCCCCGCCCCCTTCCTTCACCACTCTGCAAACGCGCCCCCTGGCGCGTTTGCAGAGGGGGAACGAATTCCCCTTGAATACTGGGGGTCCCTGGGGGCCAACTAGCCCACCAGGAACCTCCAGTATGCGCCAGGGGCTGCCTTGCAGAGAGGTGTACAGAGGCCACGCCCCTTTTACACCTCTCTGCAACGCAGCTCTGTGGCGCTTTTGAGGTATATGGTGGGCTAGCTGCACCCCAGGGACCCTCAGGATTCAAGGGAGTTAATCCCCCGACTTAAAACGCGCCACGGGCGCGTTTGCACAGTGGTGAAGGGAGGGCGGGGCTTCAGGTGACATGTGTGCAAACAGGCCCCGTGGCGCGTTTTAAGATGGGGAATTAAATCCCTTCAATCCTGAGGGTCCCTGGGGGCCAACTAGCCCAACAGGTACGTCCAGAAAGCGCCACAGAGCTGCGTTGCAGAGAGGTGTAAAAGGGTGTGGCCTCTGTACATGTCTCTGCAACGCAGCCCCTGGCGCATACTGGAGGTTCCTGGTGGGCTAGTTGGCCCGTAGGGACCCTCATGATTCAAGGGGACTTAATCCCCCTACTTAAAACGCGCCACGGGGCGCGTTTGCACAGATGTCACCTCAGGCCCCGCCCCTCCCTTCACCATTGTGCAAATATTCCTCTAAAATCAGCCGAAATACGAATTCTGATTTACTCACCTGTTATCAGGAGAGACCTCAGTGCTGCATCTTTCAGCCCAGTACTAATCCTGAAAAGTAATTTTAACCGTACTTACCAGTAACTTGAATTTCCTTCCATAGGCTAACATTGACTGGTTTCACTTGGAAATTCTTCTAAGTGTGGAGTTTTGGAACTTTAAAATATTCCTCTAAAATCAGCCGAAATACGAATTCCGATTTACTCACCTGTTATCAGGAGAGACCTCAGTGCTGTATCTTTCAGCCCAGTACTGGTCCTGAAAAGTAATTTTAACCGTACTTACCAGTAACTTGAATTTCCTTCCATAGGCTAACATTGACTGGTTTCACTTGGAAATTCTTCTAAGTGTGGAGTTTTGGAACTTTAAAATATTCCTCTAAAATCAGCCGAAATACGAATTCCGATTTACTCACCTGTTATCCGGAGAGACCTCAGTGCTGCATCTTTCAGCCCAGTACTGATCCTCAAAAGTAATTTTAACCAGTACTTACCAGTAACTTGAATTTCATTCAAGTTACTGGTAAGTACGGTTAAAATTACTCAGCCCTCAGCCCTCCACAGGGCTTGGTCGCCCCACTCACTGCTGCCGCTCCTGCCTGCCTTGTCGCCTCCTGCCTGCAGATTCCTTCGCTCGCTGCCCGCTGCTCCTGGGACTTTCCCGCTGCCCCTGGGACTTTCCCGCTGCCCGCTGCTCCTGGGACTTTCCCGCTGCTCCTGGGACTTTCCCGCCACTGCCTCCCTGCGGCCCCGCCCCCGTGATTCCATTCGCCGCCCCGCTCCCGCCACCCAGCTGCTCCTCCCTCCCGGCTCCTTACTTATGACGCCCCCTAAGCGACCGCGCAGCGGCCGCGCGCAGCGGGAGCACCGACGGAGCGCCGAAGGTGCGCCAAAGGTAAGCCCGTCTGCGCCCGTCCGCGCCTGGCCCGCGCCCAGCGCCAGGACCCCTGGATCCCACCGATGCAACACCACTCGACGGACCTACGACGCCGCCACCCTCACCGCACTCAATGCCGACCGGAACCCTGCCTGCTACCGAGCCTCCCGAGACGCACCCACGGACCCTTCACCTGCCAAGCCTGCCGATTCACCTGCCCCCGGACCTGCACCACCCCGCCAAGTCGAGCACCAGCAGCAACCACCTGAAATGCATCCTGTTGAACACCCGCTCCGTCCACAGGCACGCCGTGGAACTCTGGGACCTGCTCGACGCAACAGCACCGGACGTCGCCTTCCTCACCGAAACCTGGATGAACGCCTCCTCAGAGCCCGACATCGCCATAGCCATCCCGGACGGATACAAGATCACCCGGAAGGACCGCGTCAACCAGACGGGAGGAGGCATCGCCATCGTACACAAGAACACCATCCGCATCTCGACTAACTCCGACGAGACCTTCACCGCCGCCGAGCACCTACACTTCCAGATACACACTGACCCCAAGACCACCCTCCGAGGCACCCTCATCTACAGACCCCCGGGACCACGCACACTATTCAGCGAAGACATCGCAGACTTCATCAGCCCGCACGCCATGCCCTCCGCCGACTACATCCTCCTAGGGGACCTCAACTTCCACCTGGAGAACAACAACGACAGAAACACCACCGCCCTGCTGGACAACCTCGCCAACCTCGGACTCAAGCAACTGGTGAACACGCCCACCCACTACGCCGGCCACACGCTTGACCCCGTCTTCTCTTCCAGCAAGCACATCTCCTTCAGCCACGCCACCGGACTCCACTGGACCGACCACAGCTGCGTCCACTTCAGCTTCAGAAAGACTGCGACCCACCACCACCCGCAACAGGTTCCCCGCCGGAGCTGGAGCAAGATCACCGCCGAGCAGCTCACCGCCTCCCTCAGCCAGAACACACCCACCAACACAACGGACCCAAACGAAGCAGCCAGCAACCTCGCCAAGTGGCTGACCGCCTGCGCCGACGACCTCGCACCACTAAAAACCCTCCCAGCAGACCCGGAAGCAAGAAAACCCTTGGTTCACCAACGAACTCAAGGAATCCAAGAAGAACTGCCGCACTCTCGAGAAAGCCTGGCGACTCGACCAGACCACAGACAACAGGACCGCCCTCAAGCACGCCACCCGCAAACACCACCAGCTGATCCGTGCCACCAAGAAGTCGGCACTCAAAGAACGACTGGACAACAACGCCCATGACAGCAAGGAACTTTTCAGCATCGTCAAAGAGTTCTCCAACCCCAGCGCCGGAAACAACGACATCACCCCCTCGCAAGACCTCTGCAACTCACTCGCCGCGTTCTTCCACCGCAAGATCACCGACATACATAACAGCTTCGACGCACAGACCACGCACCCTACCGCCGAACCAACGCCCGCCACCACCACCCTCTGCAACTGGACCCCGATCAGCACCGAAGACACCACCCGCACGATGAACTCCATCCACTCCGGATCACCAACCGACCCCTGCCCACACCACGTCTTCAACAAAGCCGACGCCACCATCGCACCCCATCTCCGGGACATCATCAACTCCTCCTTCCACACCGCCACCTTCCCGGAGAGCTGGAAGCACGCCGAGCTTACCGCCCTCCTGAAGAAACCAACGGCGGACCCCACCGACCTCAAGAACTACCGTCCCATCTCGCTCCTTCCGTTTCCGGCCAAAGTCATCGAGAAGACCGTCAACAGACAGCTTGCCGCCTTCCTCGAGACGAATGGATCCCTCGACCCCTCGCAGTCCGGGTTTCGGGCCAACCACAGCACCGAGACCGCCCTAATCGCAGCCACCGACGACATCAGAACCCTAACCGACAACGGGGAAACAGCAGCCCTCATCCTCTTGGACCTCTCTGCGGCGTTCGACACCGTCTGCCACCGCACCCTAGTGAAGCGCCTCAGCAACATCGGAATCCGAGAGAAAGCACTGGAATGGATCATCTCGTTCCTCGCCGGAAGAACCCAGAGAGTCCGCCTCCCCCGTTCAGATCCGAGGCCACCGAAGTCATCTGCGGCGTTCCACAAGGATCTTCACTCAGTCCTACCCTCTTCAACGTCTACATGAGCCCCCTCGCAGCCATCGCACGCCAACACAACCTCAACATCATCTCCTACGCCGACGACACCCAGCTGATCCTCTCCCTCACCAACGACCCCACCACCGCCAGAGCCAACCTACACGACGGGATGAGAGACGTCGCCGACTGGATGAGGAACAGCCGCCTTAAACTGAACTCAGACAAGACGGAAGTCCTCATCCTGGGTTCATCACCCTCTGCCTGGGACGACTCTTGGTGGCCCCCGGCCCTGGGCACCGCGCCCAAGCCAACGGACCACGCACGCAACCTGGGCTTCATCCTGGACTCCTCCTTGTCGATGACCAGACAAGTCAACGCCGTCTCATCTTCGTGCTTCAACACCCTGCGCATGCTCCGCAAGATCTTCAGATGGATCCCCACTGAAACCAGGAAGACCGTCACCCAGGCACTCGTCACCAGCCGACTGGACTATGGGAACACCCTCTACGCCGGAACCACAGCCAAACTTCAAAAAAGACTCCAGCGCATCCAGAATGCCTCCGCACGACTCATCCTGGACATCCCCCGACACAGCCACATCACCGGACACCTGAAAGACCTGCACTGGCTCCCCGTCAGCAAAAGAATCACGTTCAGACTCCTCACCCACGCACACAAGGCCCTCCACGACCTGGGCCCCAAGTACCTCAACGACCGCATGACCTTCTACACGCCCACCCGCCAGCTACGATCAACCAGCCACGCCCTCGCCACCGTACCACGCATCCGCAGAGCCACCGCCGGAGGAAGATCCTTCTCCTACCTGGCAGCCAAGACCTGGAACTCCCTCCCCACTCACCTTCGGCGAACCCAGGACCATTTCTCCTTCAGGAAGCAGCTCAAGACCTGGCTGTTCGAGCAGTAACTCCCCCCTCCCCCAGCGCCTTGAGACCCTCCCGGGTGAGTAGCGCGCTCTATAAATGCATTGATTGATTGATTGATTGATTGATTGATTCCATAGTATATAATTGCCTGCTTTTTGCTGAAAAAGTTTCTAAGTGTTAATTTTTGAAACATACAAATATTCCTCTAAAATCAGCCGAAATACGAATTCCGATTTACTCACCTGTTATAAGGAGAGACCTCAGTGCTGTATCTTTCAGCCCAGTACTGGTCCTGAAAAGTAATTTTAACCGTACTTACCAGTAACTTGAATTTCCTTCCATAGGCTAACATTGACTGGTTTCACTTGGAAATTCTTCTGTGTGTGGAGTTTTGGAACTTTAAAATATTCCTCTAAAATCAGCCGAAATACGAATTCCGATTTACTCACCTGTTATCAGGAGAGACCTCAGTGCTGCATCTTTCAGCCCAGTACTGATCCTCAAAAGTAATTTTAACCGTACTTACCAGTAACTTGAATTTCCTTCCATAGGATATCATTGCCTGCTTTTTGCTGAAAAAGTTTCTAAGTGTTGATTTTTGAAACATACAAATATTCCTCTAAAATCAGCCGAAATACGAATTCCGATTTACTCACCTGTTATCAGGAGAGAACCCAGTGCTGCATCTTTTAGCCCAGCACTGACCCTGAAAAGTAATTTTAACCGTACTTACCAGTAACTTATCTTTTCTTCCATAGGAATCCATTGTCTGGTTTTCAGCAGAAAAGTTTCAAAGTGTCAATTTTCACAAACTACAAATATTCCTTAAAAATCGCCTGTATGACTTAAACACATTTTTTCAACTGTTTACAGGAGATGCACCAGTGCTGGATCCAGGATCCAACACTGAGTAAGAAAAAGTAACGATAACAGTTTTTACCTGCTAAGTGAATTTCCTTCCATAGGATAACATTGGTGATTCTATGAGGAAAAGTTTCTAAGTGTCAACTTTTAAAATACAATAATATTCCTTAAAAATCACGACTGTAACCAAAACGCTTTTACTCAACTGTTTACAGGAGATGTCCCAGGACTGAATCTAGGATCCAGTCCTGTGGTTAGAAAAGTAATCCATAAAGTAACTAATTGCATTTAACTAGAAATTCACATTGAGCTGAATGTTGCATTGTGTTTGAAAATGTGTTGCCCATTGCAACAACTGTAACTACTGTACTTAAAAGTCTATTGCCTATGTGCTAAGTATTTAAACTAAAGTAATTCATTCTGAGAAAGTATTTTTGTAATGTAATGTATAATGTAATTACAATGTAATTTAAAAAATAAAATATGTAAAAGAAATTGTTTCTAAAAATGTAGTAAATCAGTATGAAAAAAATAATATAAAAATTAATACATTTAAAAAACCTTTGAAATTCACTGAAAAAACCGTAGGTTTCAGGCACGTTATAGTTACAAATTAGCATTTAAAAAACCTTTGAAATTCACTGAAAAAACCATAGGTTTCAGACACGTTATAGTTAGAAATAATCATTTAAAAAACCTTTGAAATTCACTGAAAAAACCATAGGTTTTAGGGACAGTTATAGTTACAAATTAGCATTTAAAAAACCTTTGAAATTCACTGAAAAAACCATAGGTTTCAGATATGTTATAGTTACAAATTAGCATTTAAAAAACCTTTGAAATTCACTGAAAAAACCATAGGTTTTAGGGACAGTTATAGTTAGTTGGACATTTCACTCGTACAAAACCCGTGAAATTCCCCGTTATAGTTAGTTCAGCTAACTATAACTCGCGCCCCATAATGCACTGCTGATGACGTCACATATTACATCACTCATGACATGGTCAGTGACATCACTGATGACATCACTGATGACATCTCAAATGACATCACTGATGACATCATCCACGTGATAATCTGATGCAGCTCCTCACACCCTAATATAACCTTTGATACACCCAATCTAAATTACAGACTGCCATTCGCAAAATTATAGACACTCCAACACCAATAACTACATACCCACTCACTGATTCTTAGGTCTACACACACACATCCACTCACTCACCCGTACAGTCACTCATACTTATGGTCACTCAGTACAGGACTATCATATGCACTCTTACTCCTATATAGACACTCAAACACCGCCACTCATCCAAGAGGTACTCACACACCTAGTCAGTCATGCAAATAATTAAACACACTGCCATTTACTCACCTATACAGTTATACACACACCAGCTCACTTAATCATACAAATACTAGCACATTGTTACGCTCTTATACAATCACTGATACAAGCACACACTCATCCATACAGCCACTATCACAATCACTCACTCTCGCTTATAGCTATTTATATACTCCAACACACATATATACTGGCTTTCACATATGTAGTTACTCACACATGTACCACTGGGACATACATTCACTCACTAACACACTCTTACACACACTTACCCACCCATACAGTCTATCACAGATGCACTCTTGAAACCATCCACCCAGTGAATCACCCACTCACACATCTATGCACAGAGTCGCACACACCCCACCCACACAAACACTCAGGCACCCATACAGATACTCAGACAACCAATCAATAACTCATATAGACACTCATGTAGCTATTCACAAACCCATGCAGCCACTTACACAGCAACAGACAGACGGATACAGACATTCACCCAGTTTAGTCACTAACCCATGCATTCAGTAAGATACGTTAAATCACTCACTTATAGAGTCAGTCACGCACCTACTAAATCATCCATACAGACACTTACACACCCACTCATTCTTCAATACGTCTTTTCCTATATATATTAAAAATATTTAAACTTTACAGAAACACACAGTCACTGGATGATGTCATCAGTGATGTCATTTGAGATGTCATCAGTGATGTCATCAGTGATGTCACTGACCATGTCATGAGTGATGTAATATGTGACGTCATCAGCAGTGCATTGCGGGGCGCGAGTTATAGTTAGCTGAACTAACTATAACGGGGGAATTTCACGGGTTTTGTACGAGTGAAATGTCCAACTAACTATAACTGTCCCTAAAACCTATGGTTTTTTCAGTGAATTTCAAAGGTTTTTAAATGCTAATTTGTAACTATAACATATCTGAAACCTATGGTTTTTTTCAGTGAATATATATATATATATATATATATATATATATATATATATATATATATATATATATATATATCCAACAAAAGAGTTTTCCCCTTGAAGAAGCCACACACAGAAGGTCAATATTCACGCTTTTATTCGTGACAGCTACAGCGTGGATGGCAAAACAGACACCAAGTATAGAACATCCTGTGCCCAACGCGTTTCATGCTCTTGCGCAATTAATCATGGGCTGGATCTTATAGGACACGCCAAACAGTTCAAGCACCTGGTTACAATTTGAAACACCCACCCCAGTGGGCGTAGACAATCCGCATTGCCTATATATATATATCCTACTGACCTACTGGCGGTCGCAGTAGGCAGTTATAGTTAGGACCATGTTTCCATAGGAAAAGCCTTTTTTGTTTTACCAATAACTTTGGCGCAGCTTAACGAATCTTCACGAAATTTTCAAAACTTTTGCTACAGTGGGTTCAGCTGCTGTGTTGAAAGTTTTGGATGATCTGTGAAGTGGGGGTCAATAAAAAAGGGGATCCCAAAATGTGTTTTTCCCATGCATTTTTCCATAGGGATTTTAAACATGACTACAGTCCGAACCGCTGAACGGAGATAGATGTTGGACCCCTTACTCGGATGTTAGGAAAATGGTAGCCCACCCTAGAGGTGTGGCTACCTGTGGGCTACACATCCATGGGAAAACCGGTTTGGGCACTGAACTCTCCCCCCCTCTGCCTGTCTACTTGAACAAAGGGCAGCCCCTCAAAAGTGTGATCACCATTTGCCACCAAAGGCAGCTTCGTATTTGAAGCTCGTTGTTTGGGCTAACACCCTGAGTGGCTTCCTGCAAGGGGAGGTAATACCTCACCCTGTAGCACTCTGTTGTTGTTCCTAAGCCTGGGACTCATTCACACAACTCCCCAGGAGGACAGAAAGCTGCCTCGTGGTCAGTGACCGTGTGAGGCCGCTGGACAAACTTGTTCACAGACTGGCAACTTTCTTAAAGTTGCATTTCTTTAAGAGTGAAAATAAACTCGACTTGGGCGTCAAGTTGGGTTCAATGCCACAATTAATTTGATACCTTACAGTACCCATCTCAGTAGTCCCATACAGAAGTTAGCTGGGCTGAGTGGGGGATACTAACACTCCCACAGCAAAACGATAATTTGAAGTGTTGCTGCCAGGACATATGTCTAAAATACATGTCCAACTTGATCATATACAGGTCCCGGCCTTAGGGCTCAATAGGCCTTCCATAGGAGAGACTTACATATATGGTCAAGGGAAGTGGGGGCTTTGCCATTGGTTTGAATGGCAGAGTCGAACTAGCAAGGGTTAGCACTGCC
The DNA here is from genome assembly GCA_963921515.1 of Calotriton arnoldi. Classification (NCBI taxonomy): domain Eukaryota; kingdom Metazoa; phylum Chordata; class Amphibia; order Caudata; family Salamandridae; genus Calotriton; species Calotriton arnoldi. The sequence goes on along the minus strand of CAWUFW010003154.1, from coordinate 1,236,176 downwards.
TTTCCAGTCTGCAGTGGTAGGCTGAGAGTCATTTTGTACTGTGTCATACACAGGGTGGCACAATCAGCGCTGCAGCCTTGTATGGACTGCCTTACATGCCATGGGTATCATGTTCTAGGGACTTATAAGTAAGTCAGTCTCTGTCAATTGGGGTTAGCCATTTCGACATTCAAATTGTAAGGGGTTAGAACACTGGCAGTGAGGTCTGAGCAGGCCTCGGTGCACTCTCAGAGTCGAAAACCATCAGCCAGTAGTTCAAATAGGGTAAAAGGTGTGGGGAGCCTGCAAAAGCCTATTACCTTACAGGTAACATAGGTCTAAATATGTAGTCCCTAATATTTTTCCTCTCTTAAAGGCAAAGAGAGGTTTGTCACTCACATCCAGCTCACCCTGTCCCAAATTTGAGTGCTTCTTAATCACCTGTTTAATTAAATTATTCCTGGTGCATAATGTAGTTATACATACTATTCTGTTCTCATCTTTCTTACATTACATTAGGCTTTGTATTGTCTTAGAGGTCTCTCTAAGGCAATACCAAGAACATTTACTACATTTTCCAAGAGTGCTTAAAGGGTAGCCCCTTTCATGCAACTTGAAAATTAAAGTATTAGATTCCACAAAGTTGTCAGCCTTTGGTGCACAGTTTCTTCCAACCCTTAGGAACTGTCCATAATGTAAATTGTCTCATAGGCTACGTGGATGATGGCTTGAGTAGTGTAAAAGGAGGTTATGCTCTGTAGGCATACAACAAATTGTGGTGTACAATGTGTTTTTGTCTACTTTAATAGTAATATCCAAACAAAATGATTTCAAAATTACTATGTGACAGTGTAAACTAGAAGTTTGAGGATCTTTCATTTAGCGAGTCTTCAAGCAGGTTATGTGTAAGGACATCACCTGTCCAGAATAGTAGTACATCATCTATAAACCTTCTCTAAATAAGTAAGATTGGCTCTGTAGGGATTGCTCTTGCGGTATATAAAGATGTTTGTAATAGTTCATGTAGAGGTTTGCCACATCCAGTGCAAAGTCTGACCCAATTTGGCACACCTTTGATCTGGTGATAATACTCATTTTGAAAGTTAAAGAAATTGTTGATGAGTGCTATTCCTAGCAAGGACACAATAAGGTTAGTAAGTACCTGTATGGAAATGATCTCTGTTGTCTAAAGTACATTTAATAATGCATAGGGTTGTGTCGTGTAGTTCCTATATTACCCATACAGGATCTGCGCCTTCGGATAACATAAACTGTAGGATTGGTGGCAGACTGGCTCTGAGCACCCCCACCGAGAATGTTAGCCTCTCTGATTTAGCTAGCTCACAGTGCCACTAGAATCTCCTCTTATCTGGGAGAGAATAGTTTCTGACAACCTCAGAACATGACAACCCTGATCCCCCAGGATCGTGGAAACAATATACTACTTTTCGCTCAGTTACTCGTGCTCACTTATCCGATCTCAGAGAGTTACACAGAAGAAACAGTCGGGCGTGTTACAATAAGAATTTATTGCACAGTTGTTCTTCTAGTGTAAAATAGATGTGCTGCAACAACCGTTAGACAGTAGCAGATATATATGATTAGCAGTACAGTGAAAATAAAAGGATAGTACAGTTCTACCATCTTGCAATAATCATGAATACATACATGAATATAAAATGCCTGATAAAAATGTGCGTACTCCTACGATGCCTATCTAGATGTACCTAAGTGTACCTAGCATGTGAGTAGGTGTGAAGCCAAGAATCCCTCTAGGATTTAGTCTAACCCCATTTCCTGAAGTGAGAGAGTGTGGGACCCCGTCCTGGTCTCGAGTTGGACACCCCGCGAGGGATGTGTTAGACCACTGTCAGCTGGAGTGTCTGCATGCAGGAGCCTCAGCGTCTCTGGTCAGTGTGTCGGCCTGGAAGTCTCGGTTTCCTCTCCCAACCCTAACAAGAAGTGCTGTATTTATACAAAAAGTATCTAGGGTTTCTTTGTCCCTTGTTTCTTGTATTAGCCATTGTTGGATTTGAGGTTGACGTATGGGATGAACCTTGTACGTAGATATTATGCAGGTGGTGTAGCCTCTGCCTGGTTTCCAAGAACCCTCATGAATATTCATTCATACTGTATGAGTCTATTGATGGAGTTATAGGACGCTATTGTTTAGGGAAAACCCTCCTTCTGTGCCCAGGACTAGAACTAGGTAAAGGTTCAATCCTAAAGGCTTGTTACTGTGTAGTATAAGGGAGATAATGTAGGTGAAGGTGTATGATATTACCCGGGCCAATATTAGGGTACCTATATGAAACATAACAGTTGGAATGTTGTTGTAAAATGACTGGATGTCCAATGTCACCAGTAACTGCAGAGTGGGTTCAAAAGGGCAGACCTCAATACTCGACCATATCCATACTCTCTGTGATGAATGCTTTACTATTGGGTGTGAAAGTTTTAATGAAGAATTCAAAGTATGTGCATTGCGATTTCAAGCTGGAGCTGTCGGGAATGCTCCGTCCCTGCCGCAGTCTGCAGCAGGGGCAGAGCCACGCAAGTTCAAAAGCACCCGTCCGGACGGAAGGAGCGCTTCGCGTTCAAGTCCTAGCGAGCGTTCCTTCACGTCCGGGGTCACGTACCTGCTTCCGGTTCACTGCGGCTCCAGTCTTGTCGTCACCCAACTCCTTGCGTCGGGTTCTTCGTCTCGCTCTCAGCCCTTCTCACAGCATTGTTGGCGGGGAACCATCTTGCTCTCATTTCGGCACACAGCGTCCTCGGTGGGGGTACAGCCTGCAAATACAAAAAAGAAACCTGCAAAGAATCACAGTATAAAATGGTAATGTGCATGCACTTCCATGCACCTAAAAAGCGTCTTAAAAAGTTTGCTAAACAAATACTTATCTGATTGGATTTCTGTGGCGAATATGGCCATCTGCATTTCATTAATGGTATAAGTCCTGGCTGTATTGAAGCATAGCAGTCAGCATTTCGAATTCCCAATTTAAAGGAGTTAAAAATTACGTTAGCCTGCACATTTTTTGCATATTTTTGTTACTTCTTAGTCAGGCATATCATTGGGGTCGGAGATTAGGCCACCATTACTTTTGGGCTATGTTTCTTTTTCTGTGTTCTCTACAATGGTAAGCACATTTCACTATAATGACATTACGTAAAAGAATAGTGTACACTTGGTAATTCTATCTCTGTTTACTATTTATTTTAGTTTAAGGCAGAATTAATCGTTGGCTCCTGACACACTTCTGTTGGACGCTAGTGGAAGAGGGGAACAAATCAGGTAGATAATGTTGATATATGGGTAGTGGTTGTTTACTCCTTTGTTCCACATTATCTTGAGAGTAGTCTATTGACGAAACTTTGCTTACAGGATCACAGAAGCTTCCAGTGACGAATCCTTGCTGCCCAGGTAGTGCCGGGGGACCCTCTTCAGTTTTTCTCCTTCCCTTTTTCCCCTCTTCCCCCCTGTACACTGGTCTTGCTTTGACCCTGTTGGGCGGACTATGTGATAGCAGGAAGTTGGGACCTACCCTTCAGTCTCCTGCCTCTTGTTCCAGTGGAAACTTCAGGTGAGCCGTGATAGGAGCCACCCCAGACATAGTTGGTCTGTCATGTGGATTCTGCAGTTGTTTATAGGTTTTGGGGAGTGAGGGGTTTGGATCTAGTTGGCATAAAGGGAAACTTCTCAGATACTCATACTAAGAAAGCCAGCACTCGGTGATGTGTCTGTGACCGCCATGATTTTGCGGCTTATTTCCAAATTGGGATCAAATCTGAGTTCACTATAGGTTGCTGATACAGAGTTTTGTTGAAATTTAATCTATTTCTTGTACTCTGTTGTGTCCTGTACCACTATGGCTCCACCCTTATCTGCTGGTTTTTCAGTAGTCTATTATTATTGAAAGCAATCAGGGCATCCTGCTCCTCTTTCGGAGTATTGAATTAAATGTATTCCTTTTTGGTTAATATGCACCCAACATCTGTCCGACCTGTTTGAATGCTAAAATATTGGTGAATGCTAGGTGTGAGGGAGGGGTAAAATGTAGAAGGAGGTTGGAGACCAGTGACAATAAACCAAATCTGGTATGGACTCTTGCAGAGGTAATGCTTAAGTCTCACTTTACAAAAATACTGGTGTGGTTCCATTTTGATGTTGAGTAAGTACAAAAGACAGCCCCTATTAAGTACCGCTTGCTCAGATTGAGTCAGTGTGTATTTCGACAAACAGGGGCCAGTGGAGTTTTTATATTAATTTACTATTTTTAATGCTGACAATGGGTCTGTCTCTCCTCATGTGTCTCCATTGGGTAATACCTGCTCCCTCTGTCTTGAACTCTTCCTTGTCCTGTCCCTCTCTCTGCTCCTCACCAACCTCTCCCTAATAAAGGAGGATTTTGGCAGTTTACTGTGCTTGGACCCAGTGGGGGAGAGAGGATACACTAGTGACAGGTTGGAGGTTGCTGTCCAAATCAGACCCAATCAAAAATGACAAGTCTTGGAAAATAACAAAGCTTCTCTGGCCATAGTGTCCTCTATTTGTGTATCAAGCACATGGACCCTATAACAGTTTTTAATATAATCTTCATTGTAGGTAAGTGTCTTCTTTTCTGACAGAATAAGGAGCTGCACTAAAATCTAAGCCTCGATAATCCTGATTTATGAGAAAATTCTATAACCCTTGCAGATGCACACCTGCTAATAATCACAGTAACTAATTTGGGTAAATGCGTATTCCTCAGAATCTGGGTGTGATATATTGCACATACAAAACGGGTGCTTACGAAACAGTTGGTATCCATTCGGAGGATGAATCAGTCCTTACGTTGTGATAAATCATTGCACATACAAGGCTCTCCTGCCAAACAAGGGGATCTTCATTTAGTCAAAACTAAATTTCAGTATAAGAACAAACATTACACAAATCAGTACTCTGTAAAAGGAAAAGTGATATACTGAGTGATTCATTGAAGTATATTTATCCATCACTAATTTGCTCTCTATGGACCCAGTGCATAACTTCATTGTTCATGGATCACTTCACTTAAAACCTATAAGTCACCCCTATAGCAGGCCTTGACAATCCTGAAGGCAGGGTGCTTGGTTCTGAGTGAGAGGGTGCCACTGCATGAGCAGGACACCCCTGCAGCCTACGGAGTCCATTCTCCCGGGTTGTTAGTGCTACAACCATTTACGACATATAGAGTGGCATTATATGCAAATCAGTCTTGACCCTGTGCCTCATGGGCACAGTCCAGCCCGAACTGCCAAGCCATGTCTTCCCTGGACCGGAAACAAGCATCCTGGGACCGGTTTCGGGCTAACAGCCCTCATCAGCCAGGCTAGCTTGATTCCAGTGGCAAAGTGAGCAAAGGACCCATGTCTGGGCATACCCTGCCAACTTAGGGCGAACAAAGCAAACACAAACCGGTCCTAGGATGCTTGTTTCCAGTCCAGGGAAGACCTGGCCTGGCAGTTCGGGCTGGACTGTTCCCATAGGGCACAAGGTCAAGACTGATTTGCATACGGCTGGGTTCAAACTGGAATGGCATGGTGAGCAAAAACGATGGATTTAGGCCCAGATCTCTGTACTGGGGTGAATGTATGACATTGTTCTGCATTCTGTCCATCAATTGTTGTTTTGCATTTGTCACCCCGAGTGGGACGGGTATGCCCAGACGTGGGTCCCGTGCTCTCCATGCCACTGGAGTCAAGCTATCCTGGCTGATGAGGGTGAAACCCCGAAACCGGTCCAAGGATGCTTGTTTCCAGTCCAGGGAAGGCCTGGCAGTTCGGGCTGGACTGTTCCCATGGGGCACAGGGTCAAGACTGATTTGCATATGGCTGGGTTCAAACTGGAATGGCATGGTGAGCAAAAAAACGATGGATTTAGGCCCAGATCTCTGTACTGGGGTGAATGTATGACATTGTTCTGCATTCTGTCCATCAATTGTTGTTTTTGCATTTGTCACCCCGAGTGGGACGGGTATGCCCAGACGTGGGTCCCGTGCTCTCCATGCCACTGGAGTCAAGCTATCCTGGCTGATGAGGGTGAAACCCCGAAACCGGTCCTAGGATGCTTGTTTCCATCCAGGGAAGACGTGGCCTGGCAATTCGGGCACAGGGTGGGTCCCATGCTCTCCATGCCACTGGAGTCAAGCTATCCTTGCTGATGAGGGGTGAAACCCCGAAACCGGTCCTAGGATGCTTGTTTCCAGTCCAGGGAAGACCTGGCCTGGCCGTTCGGGCTGGACTGTTCCCATGGGGCACAGGGTCAAGACTGATTTGCATATGGCTTTAGGCCCAGATCTCTGTACTGGGGTGAATGTATGACATTGTTCTGCATTCTGTCCATCAATTGTTGTTTTTGCATTTGTCACCCCGAGTGGGACGGGTATGCCCAGACGTGGGTCCCGTGCTCTCCATGCCACTGGAGTCAAGCTATCCTGGCTGATGAGGGGTGAAACCCCGAAACCGGTCCTAGGATGCTTGTTTCCATCCAGGGAAGACGTGGCCTGGCAATTCAGGCACAGGGTGGGTCCCATGCTCTCCATGCCACTGGAGTCAAGCTATCCTTGCTGATGAGGGGTGAAACCCCGAAACCGGTCCTAGGATGCTTGTTTCCAGTCCAGGGAAGACCTGGCCTGGCCGTTCGGGCTGGACTGTTCCCATGGGGCACAGGGTCAAGACTGATTTGCATATGGCTGGGTTCAAACTGGAATGGCAAGGTGAGCAAAAAAACGATGGATTTAGGCCCAGATCTCTGTACTGGGGTGAATGTATGACATTGTTCTGCATTCTGTCCATCAATTGTTGTTTTTGCATTCGTCTTTTTCTACTACGGCTTTCTCTCGGAAATAGTTTGCGGCTGATGAAAACAATAGGCCGTTAATTTCCTTTATTGTCTTGTTGAGATAAGACTTCTCTTACTGCCACATGCATCAAAAGTAGGATTTGCGATTCCTAAATAGCGATTTTTAAGGAATTGCTATTTGGGAATCGCAAATCCTTATGCAAGTAGGAATCGCAAAATAAATTGCGATTCCTTAACATTGCCTATTAGCGATTCGCAAATTGCCAATCACTATTAGGTAATGTTACTCCATTCATTCCTATGGGCTTATAGGCTCATAGGAATGAATGGCAATGCATTTGCAAATTGCGACTACCAAATTGGTAATCGCAAATTTTGAATGGAATTCCAAGGGTGCCGGGGGGCCTAAGGCCCCCCTGATGCACCCCCCAAAAAGGTAAGTGTGCACATTTGGCACACACACATGCACTAAGGGCATGTGTGTGCGCCACATGTCACTTTGAAAAATGCACTTTTGTGCATTTTTAAAAAAAATGCTCAAATTACCATCAACTTGAAGTTGATGGTAATTAGCATTTCCTAAATGCACAGTTTGCATTTAGGAAAGGCTTGATGCATCGCCTTTAGGGAATCGCAAATTGTGATTCCCAAAATGCATTTGCAATTTAGGTAATCGCAAAAAATTGCGATTACCTAATTTGCGAATGGCAATGGGTTCATGCATCAGAAAATACCTTTTTCCAATCGCAAACAGGCCGATTCTGCCAATCGGCCCGTTTGTGATCGGAAAAAAGTTTGATGCGTGCGGCCCATAGTCCTTTTTCAGTGGCGTTAGTTTGGAGGATGAATGGCTTGGAATAGGGCTGATCAGGATGGGTTCTGACGTGAGTATATGTTTCAATGACTGAAAGGCCTGAAGGACTTCTGGAGAGGGATGTTGTAACTCTATCTCTGTCTTAACGCTTTTCTTTAAGAGATCTGTCAATGGTGCGGCTACCTGTGAAAACCCTGGAATAAAGCGCCTATAGTATCCCAGGACCCCCAGGAAGGCTCAAAGGTCTCTTTTGTTTCTGGGTAATGGTTCATTGGTGATAGCCGCTACTTTCTCTTTTTGGGGCCTGATATATCCCTCTCCTAACAGTAAACCGAAATATTTGACCGATCTGGCAGCCAGGTGGCTTTTGGAAGGGTTGATTTTCAATCCGCTGGCATCTAATGTTTGGATAACATTTTTCAAGTGTTCTAAATGTTGAACCCAGGAAGAGCTATATATGATAATGTCATCTATGTATGCTGCTGCATACTGTTCACAGGGTTTGAGTATACTGCTCATCATATGTTGGAAAGTGGCCGGAACCCCATGTAGGTCGAAAGGTAGAACAGTAAAATGATATAGTCCCCCTAGGGTAGAAAAAGCTGTTTTGTCTTTATCTTTTTTTCTAAGGGGTACTTGCCAGTACCCTTTACACAGGTCAAGAGTACTAATATATTTGGCCTCCCCCAACCGTTCCACCATTTCATCAACCTTCAGCAGAGGGTAGGTGTCGAATTAAAGACATGTTGTTAACATCTCTGAAGTCGATACAGAATCTGACCGACCCGTCTGGTTTTGGAATTAGCACAATAGGAGAGTTCCATTCGCTAGTTGAAAGTTCAATAACCCCCATTTGGAGCATCCGTTGAACTTCTTGTTCAATGACCCCTCTCATACCCTCGGGTATGCGATAAGGTCGCAATCAGATTTTTTCCTAGGAGAGTGTATATGGCGTGTCCAAACAAGGTAGTTTTTCCTGGTGATAAGGAAAAGACATCCTGAAGAGGGTATAAAATTGGACCAGCTCCTGCTTCACATTGGGTGGTAATTCGGGGTCAATACTTTGTTCGTATAGAGGTGGGTCTTGTTTAGCAACTCCTATCATTACTGGCATAGCCCCTTCCCATTTCTTCAATGTATTGACTTGGTATATTTAGGAGGTTTTCTTCATGGGGTTTCTAATTTAATTCAATAGGTTACTGGAGTTTCTTTTTCAACAACCAGGTAGGGGCCTTGCCACTCACCCAGTTATTTGTGATCAGAAGAGGCCATCATTAGAAGAAAGGGGTCTCCTATGTCAAAAGACCTCTCCTTAGTCTTTTTATCATATTGTTTCTTCTGTACTTCTTGTGCTTGTACCAAGTTAGATTTAAAGCTGCATATATTTCTTAATGATTAAGTTTTTTTGATTTACCCTCAAAATAAATAGTTAGGTAAAATGACCCCCTGGGTCTAGTAGAGCTCCGAATAGTCTCACGAGTCTTCTTTTCTTTCTTCTTTCAGCTTCCCAGTCCATCAAAAGGGGGTCACCCGGACGCTCAAGAAAAGAAAGAGCAGCGGTAAGTAAAAGTTCTGCAATAGCTTTCTTACGGAACCATCACCACACCCTGTAGACCAGTGTTTGAGGGGGAGGGAGAGGAAAATCCCACAAATGAAAGAATGTGCCACTAATAAACTAAAGTTAGGTTTTTTAGGGGGGTTAAACATGCCTTCTATCCCTTTCTTTGTCCCAGTGTTCTCACTAAATCCCACATCTTACTTTCAGAGTTTGGGAACTATAGGAGTAATTTCTCTCCTAATTTAATATATCACTGGTCCTTTAAATTATCCAACTAGTGGTTCACCTCCAAACGTACTCTCAAATGAGGTTTAAAACCAATCAGGGCTCCGGGGCATTTCCTCACATGGAATTCGATGCATGAATTCAATCAACCCACACTGTGCTCCCCATCACCGTGATCTGTTCTACCCGACCTCCCTGAGTACAGTACAGCCCTTTCCCTTTAAACTTGCCCACTAGGCCGCAACTCTCCTGAGTTGCGGCCGCTCATCTACTGCCTCCGTGGTATTCCACCACTCTTCGTTCCAGGAGTCGGGGCCTTCGTTGCAATCAGCGTCTTCCTCCCTTCGGTCCGTGAATGCGATTGTCGTCCTCCTCTCTGGATCGGGTTCTCTTTCCTTCGCCACTTCTGTGTTGTCCATCCTCTCCTTCCTTCCTGCCTCAAGGGTCCTTTCACTGCCTCCAGAATCCAAGGATTGGTGGGTGTCTCCAGAGACTCCGCCTCTCTGTGTAAGATAATCATAGTCCTTCCTTAATGTTAAATTTGGGTTTCTTTTTATAGTACCTTCATTGTTTTGACAGGTCAGGCGTCGGCATCGGAAAGAAACTGCAGGAGCCGTTGGTGAGAATTGGGGTAAGTAGGGGAAGTCGGGGCCTGTTTCTTCACATTATGGTTCAGAGAATCAATACTGGTGGAATTTTACAGTTCTGAGGCATACTTATGAATGCAGAATTTTGGCCATTCAGGAAAATTTGTTTTAACCTTCACTCACCTGAAATCCAGGCGTTCCAGATGAGAGATGAGAAGATATTTTTCCTATGCCCCCTAAGACCTAGTTCCTCCTAAACCTTTGTCAATATTCAGCTTGGATTCTTAGGTCCTCGGGGGAAGGGGAAAAAGGGACAAAAGAACCAAAACGATAAATAAAAGGACACTCTCGCCACTCTCTTCACTTCAGTAAGAACACATCTGACGGCAACATCTTTCGCGGTCCATTGCCTATAAAACAATAAACAACAATAAGTGCAGCACTATTTACTTCTAATACAAACATCCACATGTGTCTAGCGTTAATGCTATTCTTTGCCCTGTCAATACCTTTGCGTTTATCCTTTATATTCAAGAGATGATTTAAATATGCTTGTCTCTCTCTCTTTCTCTTTTCTGTAACAAACATAAACACATCAGTTTATAATCATTCGTGTTGCACCTTACATAAATGTGCACCTCATTTTAGATCACTTACATAACGTCAGGTTTCTTGTGACGCTTTACAAATGCCCCAAATAATAAACAAAGAGAACGAAATTGTTCTTTGCAATGATTGAGTCACAGAGCCTTCTTTCAGTAACTCTGTTGTAACCCTTGCGTTCTTTTTCTCTTTTGTGTGTCTTAGGTCTTTAGTTAGAAGATCGTGGCAGGAAGGCTTAATTCAGCCAAACAGTTTAAAGATAAGTATCTCCTATTTCGCAATTTTAATTGTCCTTCATGCATGCATGCGAGCGCGCTCCGCAAGCGGAACGTTCTTACTTGACTGTTGATTCTGTTTCTTCTTTTTCTCCGTTGCAGGTCGGATGAAGAAACTGGACCAGGAAATGAGCGCCGGAAGATTGTCGGGGGATGGACCAGGAAATGAATCGCCAAGGCAGAGGAGTGCAACGAAAGCCGGAAGAAAACCGGAAGTCGAAGATGAGACCAGAGCGCTGCAGCGTCGTCGGGAGATTCCAGGTAAGTGGAGATGCTGGATAGCGGTAACGAACACAAGCACGCGTAAGCGGGGCGGCAGTCTTTTATAGCTGCAGAAGGGTGGGGTTTCTCTGCACGTTGCTAGACACGTCTAACAGCGTAATAGGAAAGCAACGTGCACACAAGGCAGCGCACCTGTTCCCTGTTGCTCGAGTCCAGTGACTGTCTTATGGAAACGAAAAATAAAACACTGACAAATACAAATATTAGCAGAATCGGAAGCTTAATCGTTTTAACATGGGTTTACAAAAGAGGCAACCTTGACCAGTTACAAAGCAATGCACGACAATAGGGATGGTGTTACCACAGAGTAAACCTGACCAGTTAAGCACAGTTTGGTCAAGCTTACCTTGCTGTGATTAACACTTGGTCAAACAGTTCTTCTCAATCTGAATCTGGAGGGCTATTACGACGGCTGCGCTCTACAAACCCCAACAGTCGCTCCCCTCAAAGGCCTCCCCACTGGCCGTGGTTTGTGTGGATTTCTGAGGTAAAAGGCTCTAATCAACCGAGAGGCGTGCACTGCCGAAGCCGGTTCCCAAGAGTTTTCTTCTACTGGATAACCTTTCCAAGCAATCAAGTAGTGCAACTTTCCTTGCAGTCGTTTTGCATCTAGGATTTTCTGAACCTCATACTCTAAACGCCCATCTATAACAACAGGAGGAGGAGGGGGTCTTGTCTAGTAAGCGGATTATAAGTTTTCAGTAACGATACATGAAAGGTAGGATGCACAGAATATTCGGGGGGTAAGAGTAGTTTTACTGATACGGGGGTCAATATTTGAATGACGCTAAAGGGCCCAATATATTTAGGCTGCAGTTTCCTAGGTCCTGCTAATTGTAAATTCTTGGTGGACAACCACACCTTGTCTCCTACCTTAAAATTAGGGGCTGGAATTCTATGTTTATCAGCTTGAGTTTTCATTCGTTCCTTGTACTTTGTTAAGTGTTTCACTGCTCTTGCCTGTATGTCTAATAAATTGTGTAATCGATCCGTTACGGCTGGTAAACAAGACCGTTCCACAGACAGAGGTAGCGATTTGGGATGAAAACCTTGTAAAAAGTAAAATGGGGAACATTGTGTTGACACATGAATGCTAGTGTTGTAACAGAACTCAGCTAGAGCTAGAGCCTTGTCCCAGTGACTAGTGAATTCTGCCATTAGGCATCGTAAGGTTTGTAATAAGGTCTGGTTCGCCCTTTCCGTCTGGCCATCAGTTTCTGGGTGATAAGCTGTGGACAGAGCTACCTTTACCTTCAATAACTCACAAAAGTGTTTCCAGAACTTTGACACGAATTGACTACCTCTGTCCGAAACAATCTTATTTGGCAAGCCATGTTATCTCACAATCTGCGATAGGAAGATATGACTAAACTCCATTGCAGAGGGGAGTTTTGATAAGGGAACAAAATGGGCCATTTTGGACAAATAATCCACCACCACCAAAATTGTGTTGTGACCATTTGACAACGGAAGTCCAGTGATAAAATCCACACTTATCGTGTGCCAGGGTTGGGGGGCACAGGTAAGGGTTGGAGTAAACCAGCAGGAGCGGTGTGAGAGGATTTATTACTGGCACAAATGGGACAGGTCGCCACAAATTCTTTAACATCTTTTACTAAAGTAGGCCACCAAAAATGTTTCCGACAATTTTCTAACGTTTTCTGAGCTCCAGGATGACCAGCAAGAGGTGACTCATGATTCCACTGCATAACCTTTAGTTGTAAGTCTGCACTAGGTACATATAACAAATCTTCATGGTAAAGCAGACCTTCTTGGAGGGAATTCTTTGAGTCTTGTAACCACTCTTTCACTCGTTCCTTTAAATGTAGTTGTCTAATCTGAGTCATAAAATCAGGGGAACTTAAAGGTGCTACTATTTTTTGTGGTGGAATAATAGAGGAATTATCTGTCTCTTTCTTAGACTCAATTGTGTGCCCGTACCTAGACAACAGATCCGATAACACCTGTTTGGTACCTGGTCTGAATGTGATTACAAAATCAAAGGAGCTAAAGAAATTCAACCAACGCATCTGTCGAGGAGTGAGAGATTTTACTGAACTAAAAAATTGCAAATTCTTATGGTCACTAAAAATTGTAACCGGGAATTTGGCTCCCATCAAATGGTGACGCCATTCAGTGAATACTAATTTGATTGCCAACAATTCTCTTTCCATGACTGTGTAATTTTGCTCTGCTGGAAGCATCTTCTTTGAATAAAAGGCCACGGGATGCAACTGACCATCCTGTTCGTCCCTTTGAGAGAGAACCCCCGCCACAGCCACCTGTGAAGCGTCAGCTTCCACAAAAAATGGCAAATCTGGATTAGGATGTCGGAGCACCGGTGCTGAAGTAAATTTTTCTTTTAAGGTTTGAAAAGCCTGTGAGGCATCCTTAGACCAGTCGAATGGCTGTCCTTTCTTTAACAGCTTTGTAATGGGAACCACTGTTTCTGCAAATTGAGGGATGAAGCGTCTGTAAAAATTGGCAAAGCCCAAAACTCGTTGAACCTCTTTCACCGAAGAGGGTTCTGGCCAATCTAAAATAGCACTCACCTTTTTCTTGTCCATCATAATACCAGCAGGTGAGAGACAATAACCAAGAAATTCTACCTGTCTTGTGTTAAACACACATTTTTCAAGTTTTACAAAAAGGTGGTTGTCTTGCAATTTTGCTAACACAGCCTTAACTTGCTGAGTATGTTCTGCTTCATTCTTGGAATAAATCAAGATATCGTCAATATATACGATCACACTTATGTCCAAAACTTCGTTTAGCACTTCGTTAATAAAAAACTGAAATGCAGCGGGGGCATTGCACAGGCCAAAGGGCATGACAGTGTACTCAAACAATCCAAATTTAGTTCTGAATGCCGTCTTCCACTCGTCATGCTCCTTTACTCGTACAAGATGATATGCCCCCGCAAGTCCAACTTGGTATAGATTGTTGAATCTCTCAACTGGTCTAATAATACGGGTATTAATGGTAAAGGATATTTATTCTTTATAGTGATCTTATTCAATCCACGATAATCGAGACAAGCTCTCAAGCCACCATCTCGCTTCAGGATAAAAAATAAAGGTGAAGAGACAGGGGACGTGGAGTGACGGATGAAACCTAATTCCAGAAGTTCATCCAAATATGATCTTAGATATTTTGTTTCTTCCTCAGATAGCGCATACACTCTACTGTTTGGTAGAGGAGCTCCTGGTATCAAGTCTATGCGACAATCATATGGTCTGTGAGGGGGCAGAACAGTGGCCTTGATAGGGTCAAACACGTCTGTAAAGTCCTGATACTCAGGTGGAATGAGACTTGCAGTGACTAACGAATTTGCACAATGAACAATGGTTTCGAACTCTTGGTGGGCTACTTGGTAACATTGGGCCTTGCAGAATAGTGAATTCAGGGTTACTGTTCTAGACTCCCAATTTATTAATGGGTTATGTGTGATAAGCCAAGGAACTCCTAATATAACCCCAAAGGCAGGGGTATCAATCAGATCAAAACTAATGGACTCCGTATGTCCATTTTGACAAACCATGACCATAGGCTCTGTTTGATGGGTTATTTCCCCTGAAGACAGAGCAGTGCCATCTACAGCGCATACCGGTTCTGGTTGTTCTTTAAGTCTAACGGGCATCTGAAGTTTCTGGGCTAGTTGATTATCAACGAAATTTCCGGTTGCTCCTGAATCCAATAGGACTGACACAGTATGTCTTACTTGGGCATTCAATATTAGAATGACTTGAATTATAAAATGTTTTGGTATTCTGGGTACAAACTTGAGTCGAGATTGGGAGATCTTAGTCTGATGCTGCCTCGTGCAAGTGATCTCCTTCCTTGACGAGTTACCTAGTTTTCCTGCTCAGAAGGGTTCTTTGCTGCTACGCTAACCTTTTTAGGAGTTTTTGGTTTCGTAGGACATTCTTTTGCAAAGTGACCGGACCGACCACAATACAGACACAGGTTTAATTTTCTACGTCGTTCTTTTTCTTCTGGGGTGAGTGGCCCCTTAATTATACCTATCTGCATGGGTTCTGACTCGGTTTGTTTGACTTCGGCCTCTTTCTTTTCTGTCTTTATCCACGTTAATCTACTTTCAACTCTGATCTTGTCACCTTTTCTTTCGTTTAGCCTATGGTCTAATTTAACCACCAGATCAACAAAGTCGGAATATTCATCTGGAAGGTCCACTATGTGGGCCAGGGCGTCTTTTAACTCATCACGCAATCCACGATAAAACAGAGATATGCGTTTTTCTTCTGGCCATTGAGTCTCTGTTAACAGACGATTGAAATGAGTTAAATACGTCAAAAGGTCTTTACCAGATTGTTTCAAGTTCAGCAGCTCATTATCACTAGCTTGTACATACGTATGTTTAGCAAACAATTTAGTCATAGTTTGTTTAAACAATGGCCAATTATATAGCACCTGATCATTTCTGTCTATATAAGGTATCGACCAGTTTGCAGCAGTGCCTCCCAGGTATGAAAGGACAAACGCCACCTTAGCTGCGTCAGACACAAAAGCCTGAGGTTTACACATAAATTGTAATTGGCATTGACTAATGAAGATATTAAACTTTGCACTGTCACCCAAAAACCGTTCCGGGGCCGACAAAGGCACCGTAGGCGGAACTGCAACTGTGACCTGTATTGGTGTCGTGCTCTCTTCGGTATTCCTAAAAGGACTTGTCGTTTTAGGCTTGGTTCCTGTCTCAAAGGATGAGGTAAAGGGGGAACTGTCATATTTGACCAAGCCAAATCCCTGGGTTTATAACGTATGACTTCTTGTCGCAATTCTAAGTTTTCTTGTTTTAGCTTCTGCATTTCTAACTGCATAGACTGTAACAATCCTGCAACAGTTCTATCAGTCTCGGTATCCTCAAATAAGGCTTGCGCCATGTCACGGGTATCTATATGATCTCTGTTTGGGTCCATCTCTCAACTAGAACTTTAATGTTGTGAAGGCTTGTGTTTCTGTTAACCTTCACTCACCTGAAATCCAGGCGTTCCAGATGAGAGATGAGAAGATATTTTTCCTATGCCCCCTAAGACCTAGTTCCTCCTAAACCTTTGTCAATATTCAGCTTGGATTCTTAGGTCCTCGGGGGACGGGAAAAAGGGACAAAAGAACCAAAACGATAAATAGAAGGACACTCTCGCCACTCTCTTCACTTCAGTAAGAACACATCTGACGGCAACATCGTTCGCGGTCCATTCCCTATAAAACAATAAACAACAATAAGTGCAGCACTATTTACTTCTAATACAAACATCCATATGTGTCTAGCGTTAATGCTATTCTTTGCCCTGTCAATACCTTTGCGTTTATCCTTTATATTCAAGAGATGATTTAAATATGCTTGTCTCTCTCTCTTTCTCTTTTCTGTAACAAACATAAACACATCAGTTTATAATCATTCGTGTTGCACCTTACATAAATGTGCACCTCATTTTAGATCACTTACATAACGTCAGGTTTCTTGTGACGCTTTACAAATGCCCCAAATAATAAACAAAGAGAACGAAATTGTTCTTTGCAATGATTGAGTCACAGAGCCTTCTTTCAGTAACTCTGTTGTAACCCTTGCGTTCTTTTTCTCTTTTGTATGTCTTAGGTCTTTAGTTAGAAGATCGTGGCAGGAAGGCTTAATTCAGCCAAACAGTTTAAAGATAAGTATCTCCTATTTCGCAATTTTAATTGTCCTTCATGCATGCATGCGAGCGCGCTCCGCAAGCGGAACGTTCTTACTTGTCTGTTGATTCTGTTTCTTCTTTTTCTCCGTTGCAGGTCGGATGAAGAAACTGGACCAGGAAATGAGCGCCGGAAGATTGTCGGGGGATGGACCAGGAAATGAATCGCCAAGGCAGAGGAGTGCAACGAAAGCCGGAAGAAAACCGGAAGTCGAAGATGAGACCAGAGCGCTGCAGCGTCGTCGGGAGATTTCAGGTAAGTGGAGATGCTGGATAGCGGTAACGAACACAAGCACGAGTAAGCGGGGGCGGCAGTCTTTTATAGCTGCAGAAGGGTGGGGTTTCTCTGCACGTTGCTAGACACGTCTAACAGCGTAATAGGAAAGCAACGTGCACACAAGGCAGCGCACCTGTTCCTTGTTGCTCGAGTCCAGTGACTGTCTTATGGAAACGAAAAATAAAACACTGACAAATACAAATATTAGCAGAATCGGAAGCTTAATCGTTTTAACATGGGTTTACAAAAGAGGCAACCTTGACCAGTTACAAAGCAATGCAGCACAATAGGGATGGTGTTACCACAGAGTAAACCTGACCAGTTAAACACAGTTTGGTCAAGCTTACCTTGCTGTGATTAACACTTGGTCAAACAGTTCTTCTCAATCTGAATCTGGAGGGCTATTACGACGGCTGCGCTCTACAAACCCCAACAGTTTGACACATTCACAAGTTGGACACCTTCATCAGTATAGGATTTTTAGCCAGCATCACATTGAATCCTCTCTAATTTTCCACACAAAGTATGAATATATAATTCAGCACTGGGGCTTTTCCTTGCATTCAGATGTATGCAGCTATGCATTTGTAGCAGGAAAACCCACACTGGAAGTACCACAATGCAAAGGTAAAACTATGACTGTTTGGACTTAAGCATATCTCTCTTTGGAAGGCGTGCTTCATCACTGGGCAATCAGATGCCCTTTTGCAGCCCAATCCAGCTTGTCCCAGCTATACATATGCTGCGATGTTGTTCCAATGTGGCAGTTGTCTGTTCTCTTCTGAGTTCAGCATCAGTCCCATAATTTTGTGTTCAGTCTAATGAGTCATTCTCACATAGAGATTTCCCATATGAACTTTGAAGGGCCCTCAGTCTGGTGGGATCAATCGTCTCATAGTTTTCCCCCTTTAAATTGTATTATTGGTTTTCTAAAATTCCTTTCCCAAGATCATTTGGGACTGGCAGTTGACCGAGCTCTTCTCCCAGGGTTGGCAATTTGCATCCCCCTTGTCCACCATCCTGGCCACACCTGGATTTTAACACTTTTAGTTGGCTGTAGTAGGGCTTTCCGAACTCCATAGTACTTGGAAGGGGCTTAGATCATCATAGGAAATAATTCAGTAAACCAAAAATTGTTTGAAGCACTTTCACCCCAAATTGCATGATTCATTGGCACATTGTATGTTCAAGCTTGATGTATTGATTTGAAGAAAGAAATACAATGAAAAATGTATCAAGGGCTAGGAAATATTTAAAGTCCTGCTTTATTCCAGTGTAGGGAATTGGTTCTCGAATAAGGGAGATCTAACAGAGAAAGTGGTTCTTAGATGTAAATGTATTGCATTCTTTTAAAGAAACAGTCAAAAGTAAGTCCTCCAGTCTCTTCCTGTCACAGGACCGACGTCGTGGGGACGCTCGCCTTGGACCGCAGTTCGGGTGGTGCCTCAGGAAAATAAAAACACAGAAGCTGGGGAACCAGAGTCAGTGGCCTATTTTCGGCTGTATAGTAACAGAAGGGAAGGGTAGTGTTGGGGATATCTTCACCTTACGTAAAGACCGTCACCAGTGAGCAGGAGTTCCCTATGTACAGGGGAAATTAGCCCGTCTAATCTTAAATGGCGTTTGAGGCCCGCCTCCCTCCTAGACCCCTTAAACGCTCTCGTACCTGTGAGAGCCACGCTCCTCCTGGAACGTGGCGGGCTTCCGCGTGGGGTCTTTGTGGGCTCCTCTCTCCTTCTTCTAACACCCCTGGATCCACATACCTCTGTTTGGGAGTCAGCTCTGGTTTCCCGGTCGTGAAGACCCTTCGGCCGCAGGCTTCCTCGTGGTCTGGACCGTAGTTTCTCTCCGGATGGTGTCCTCGCGTCGGCGAAAGGTTCAGAGTCTTCTCTCGCTCCCTGGGACACACCTCGCTTGTAGCATATCCGGGTTTTGATGGCGTGGTCAGCTGATAGGCCGGGCTCGCCGATTGGAGGTCCCAGATGACGTGGTCTTTGGAGGACGAGCTGGGTTCCTGGAACACCGCCTCCTTAAAGGGCCCATTGCTGTTCTCAGTATTCGTGGAGAAAGCCGTGTGTGACTGAAACTGCTGCAACAAAAGAGAGGGGAGAACATGAGGAGGTAAGGGGTCATCGTCCGGGTCATTAGGGTTAATATTCAGAGGGAATTCCTCCGCTCCGTGACATAAGTTAATGTCTGTAAAATGCAATACCATATTCTGCAAAGAATCTCTATTGCAGTCTAGTGACAAACATGTTAACACAGGAACAGCTGGTCATGATACTGTCTATTATTATATTCTTGGAATTATAGGTCTGCCTCAGTGTTTCACTATTTGTCCAAATTATCTTCTCTTTGCATTTTGTTTGTATGTCCAGGGTGACTGCAGTTGGTAAGGCAATATTACCACTGTGGACACTCACGGGTCTTTTCCTTCTGTAGGACAAAAGGAAAGACCATGAGCATCTCCATCTGCATATTCCTCTTTTTCTGTTTTTTATCCTTACCTCTAATATTCCCTTGTCTTTAGAACAAATCTTGCATACTTTTACCAGCCTCACCACTTACCTCTTCCAAAATGTCTGTAGGCCGAGAGGGAAGTCCAATCGAGTCTCCAAGTTCCTTTTCTTTCCCATTGCCAGCTCGTCTTCCTTTTATTCCTCATCATAACTTCAGCTTAGTGGCCTGACTTGGACGGCAACAAGTGGAGCAAGATTCCAGCAGATGACCACATCAGGTCATAGTAGCAGTTTGTTTGCCCCTTTACCCATATGCCAGGATACTCTTGCTCTCATGTCCAAAAGCCCCAGGAACCCTGCCACAATCAATGTCCCAGAACCGTTCTCAGAGAAGAAGAAATTAGCACAATACATGAATGTCCTTCACCAGTGAATGAGCTCAGCTCCATCCAGGAGCCAACACGGTATGCCCAGTGGCATTGGAAGCAGCAGTGCAAGACTTTGTCATCCCACATGACCTGAGAGTTTGTGGTCCTGTGGGAGTTTGCCAGTCTCACAGGTGTTTGGGACTTTGTGATTTCATGTTACTTCCAATCCCACTGGTAATTTTGGTCTGCAGTCAGACATAAAATGGCTAATTAAAAAGGTCAAGGCACTTGCTAATGAGGATTTCAAGAGGCAACAATTCACAGCTGCTGCCCTAGAGAAACATGACACGCAATTGCAGTGAAAGACGTCCAGCTGTGGTGGTAGATGTTCACTTCCAATTATTAGCTAATCATGGACATATATACTTTCTGGCAGTCAATAAAAGCAGAGGAATATATTCAAGAAAGTGCCATTTGTGCAATGCTAGACCTGTGAACTTGTGTACTACCTAACCCAATTTGTGTATTAATCCTGAACCTGTGAACCTGAGTACTAACAGAGCTTAAAACAGAAATTGTAACCTAAAATGCACCCATAGCACTTTGAACTTATCTAGCCTGAGTTAAAAGAGGATAGTCCTTATGAGTCTTCTGACCAAGAGACAGAACACATACTCTAATGATATCACTAGTGATACAAACTGAGTTTTAAGAGAAAAGTAAATATTGGGTATGAACAAACACCCCAGTATATAAAGCATGAAGCGGAAGAATCCTCAGTAGGTATCAAATGGGAGCAGGTTCAGTGAAATGCAAAGTCCTAGCAAATCCTTCTTCTCCTTGCTTTTCTTGCTTTAGATAGCAACGGGAAACATGAGCCAAAGCAAATAGGGAGGTAGTAGGGGGTATTTCTTAGGTGGGATGTGGGCCCAAGGATAATGCTTGGAATGAAAGCAATAGTACTGATTGCAATATTTTTTCTAAGTTAGGAATGAACAGTTTTGCAGATGCAAGCGATTTAGAAAAAGAGGCCTAGACTGTTTGGTGTATCTGCATCATCTCCAGGTTAGACGGTGCACATACACCGAACATTACCGATTAGGTTCAACTGCCGACATGGGCTAAAATTATAAACTTGCTGAACTCGAATTTTCTTGTTTTAAAACGAAGACCTCTATTTCATTATTCAAGGACCCTCTGGACAAACTAATGGGAACAGATGTTTTGAGAAACGTTTCTCTGAAAGGACAAAGTCCTGAAGAAGTCTCAGGAAAAGGGCCGAAACGTGTTGGCTACATTGGTGTGAATAACTTGCATATTTTCAATAAAGCATTTTTAAAATATGCCACGTCTGAACGAATTTGAATGAACTTGCGAACTCTGGACGTAGACTACGTCAATGAAATAATGCTCGATTCCAGTATTGCAATTGACTAATTTTGTTCTGACCAGAATAGACAATATTTGGAAAAACAATAGATAGTGAGTGCTGATTTCTTTAGTGTATAAGTTTTGCAGATGCAAATTGGTAGTCGACTCCTACCTATTTGGCAGGCAGCAAAGTTCTCTTTCCATATCCCATTCCTCTCACATTCCCATATTCCAGTCACCTTCCAGTGGAGGGGTGAGGTGTGAGCAAAACAGCCAGATCTATTGTGCCCCTGTTTTCGGACAAAGGTACCTTGACATGTGGATTCCATCCACTCCACCATCTCCCTCCCTTTTGGACATATTGGCAACAGTATGTTTCTCTGATCCTCAGCAAGTATCTTTTTGCCTTTACAATTACTCTTGCTTTTTGATTGTGTCTGTGCAGCTGTCTTATCCCCAAACCATGCTGGACTGTGGCACCTTTTCTTCCATAACCTTGAGGATAAAATCCACAACATGTGTTGGACTAAGGCAGCATCTGTCTACTTATCCTTCTTGATTTATGAGCAGCTTTTGATGCAATTGAACACCGTGTTTACTTAGATTGAGACCAGCATGTGCTTAACTGGCAATGTTCTGAACTGTTGCTGTATTAAGCGTGTTCTATAAAAGAAGAAATCCCTATTCTAAGAATAGATCGATAAGGTCTCATTAGGAACCCATAAAGAGTTCAAGTTAGAAAGAGAGTGAGATCAAGCATATAGCTCAAAATATCCATTTGACCGATCCGAAGGGAACCCCGGCGAAGGTCCTGACAATTCCAATATGGCTGCCGCTATGTCCCTGACAGGAAGTGGACATCCCGCTCTAGTTGGGCATGTGCAACCTGAAAGACTGCAAAGATCAACCTGGGATCTCGGAGGTGGGACCTGGAACGATGTAAAACCGCCACCGACAGGACCACCGAGAGAGGAGGAAATCGCAAAGAAGACAGAGACGGAGGAACAGTTGAGGAAGAGCCACGCACTGAGGAAGGACGAGACTCCACAGGAGGAAGCCGACGTGCTACAGGAGTAAGCCCAGTCGCCGGGACCACCTGAGGGACCATCGGGAGAGGAGGACGCCCGAGGACCAAGAGACCACTCTGGGAGCAAAGCCAACGAGTCCAGTGCTCCAAGGAGGGAAGCGGACGCTGGGACTCCCCTCCCCACGGCCCAGGAGGGTCATGGGTTCAGGCAAGTGCCTAACTCGCATGTATTTTCATTTAAGGGTTGTTGGGCGGGTTTAAGGGCTATACCACCCAGATTCACGATACCCCCTGCACTTAGGCACCTCACAGAGTTAGGGCACTGGTGTGGTGAAGGGAGCACTACTTCATGTTGAGATATTGGGACAGCAGCCTGACCCCTTGTACACCTTTTTGTTCCGTCTTGAGGAGAAACCATACGCTGAAGAGAAGCCAGGGACAAGGCGAAGAGTGATGACGCCTGCAGTTCACCCTCCTTTTGTTCAAGACTGTTTTGTTTCCTTTATTATTCCCTCAAAGAGACTGTGAAGATAAACCTAGGTTAATAAGGCATAACCCACGGACTGTTGGTATCCTGGAGAAAGGAAGGGGTGTAATTAAATGCTCGTACCCAGAACCAAGAAGGCGTAAGAGTACTCTGTCTCTGAGGAAGGGAGGTGGGGTAGCTGACACGGACAAACGAGCACAATCCAAAAATCAATAATCGATTTAAACACAACTTCCCATAAAGAAAGGTCCATGAAGCTTAGCAGAGTCTCAAAGCAATAAGGAATAAGGCAGGGGAAATGTGCAGTAGCATTAGCAACCGCAAAGGCAAAAAGGAATGAGCATAATGGGGTAAAGTCGTAGAGGGATGTGAGGAAGTGCTCCCCGACCCCCCTACTTACCATATATTCGTCTGTCGGCACCCTCAACTGATTTCCTATTCCACCACAATGCCTGTAAGAAACACAGAGAAAGGACAAACAGTATGAGAAAGCCACCAACACTAATGAGGGACTATCATTGTCGTGGACGGAGAAGCAGAGTCCTTGGGGGCAGCAACCAATCCCTGGATCCCGCAGGTGGAGAAAAGGACATCGAGGTAGGAAGAATGCAAACTGAGGAGAAGACGGAAGTCGTATCGGGAAGACGAGAGAATCCGAGGAGAAAGACCCCAGTCGGGACTACTGACCAGAGGGAGGAAAATGCCAATCCTGACGAGGTGCCCGAGTCATGGAGTGAAGAGTGGTGGACCCCTGTGGAGGAAGCAGATGAGCGGCCGCAACTCAGGAGAGGATGGTAGGGGAGGACGCTGGGTCAGGGTGTGTGGGAGCACAATATTGGTTTCACTGTGCGTCGTGTCATGGAGGAAAATCTCCTGACTGTCCCTCATTTGTCAAAACTGCTGGTTTCTGATGGAGCCCAGACAATGGGTGGGAGCTGTATATATCAATATCACTGCAACCTTTTCAGACCGCAAGCCACTAATAACTTAAAAAAGGGAGCTTAGATTCTAACGGACTGGGTGAGGGTTACCTGTATGCAATCCCAATCTCTGAGTTGGGACAAAGGCTGCCTGAGTAGGTGATAATAGCAGAGAAAGTCCTTGAGGTAAAAGACTGCATGCTTTATTCTCCCTGACACATTACTTCCTTTAACAGTATTTTCATCCCCTCAGTCTAAAGAAAACTCCTCTCACACAAAAGAACACCAAATGTAGGTTGTGGTGACAGTTTAGGACAGAGGTATTTCCAGAACTTCTACTTACTGCTGCTCTCTCTTTATTTTGAGCCTCTGGGTGGTGCCATCTTGATGGACGGACAGTCTGGAAGAAGAAAAGAAAGCCCTTTGAGATCAAACGAAGCCCTACTAGACCCAGAGGGTCATGCTGCAACACTCTCCGTGTAAAAAGAATAATAAAATATCATAATTAAGAAATATATACAGCCTCCATGCCTATTTATCCAGCCAGCCCTCCCACATTTGGTGTCAGAAGTGGGATCCAGTGAAATGGAGGCTGTGGTGACCAAAATGGTGGAGAGCCAAGAAAAATTGGAGGAGGTTATGGAGAAGTTTCTAGTCGTGGCGGAAGAAGACTGAGAAAGGTTTCATCAAGCTTTAACAGGCCAAAGCCAGACACAGGAGCCGGCTATAGGAAAGCTAGCAGAGGCATTAGGGCAACATTGGTGATTATGCAAAAATACGTTAGCGGGAAAGACCCGGACTTCTTTTTCAATAACTTTGAGCGGGCCAATGCCTATGGCTGCAGCCTGGCCCGCAGACAAGTGGGATCAATATTTAGGACATCTGTTGTCAGGCGACCTACAAGCCGCTTATCAGGCCGTGAACCTCCAAGGAACTGCCCCTTATGGTGACATTAAGAGGAGTATCTTAGAACGACTGGGAGTGGATGAAGAGACATATAGAATTAGGCTCAGACAAATTAAGGAAGGACCCCAAGAAACTCCTCAAGCCCTCTATTACCAAATAAAAGACATGACAGACTGATGGTTAAAACCCCTCACTACCACTAAAGAGGACATTATGGAGAAAATATATCTAGAGCTATATCTCGCTTCCCTCCATCCCCCTATACAAAGATGGGTCCGTCAGCATGCTCAGCTAACATTGGACAAAGCAGTGGAAGTAGCGAGCGCCTTCAGTTGGGCCCAGGAGTTGCAGAGGGGGCGGGAGGAGGCCAGTTGGAAACACTCCGGGAGAAGCACCTCAAGACCGTAGAAACCACCTCTACACTGGAACCCGGAAACTGTGACCTCGATTCCTTGACCCCTACCACCCACACCAAGACCCACCCTACTGGGCCTCAGTGTTTTGAGTGTGGTATGTTTGGTCACATTGCCCGATTTTGCCCCAAAAAGAGGAACCCATGGAGGTGGGTTTGGTAAGATTTCTGTACTGCTTAAAGTCAGGGGGTAGACCACCCTATCATTGTCAACTTTCTGTGAATGGAGAGCTAGTTACAGCCTTTGTGGATACAGGCTGTTTGCAGAGTGTTATGCGTTCCCAAAAAATTCCAGTGGGGGTAACCCATACTTTTGGATCCGTGAATATCCAGTGTGTTCATGGAGATAAAAAACAATATCCTACTACAGAGGTCCATGTCCAGCACCAAAGATCCGGTGGTACCCCTGCGGGTAGGTCTGATCGTGGGTATTGATTACGCCTATTTGGAGGATCTGGTCCACGAAACCTGGAAAGAAGGAAGCAAGTGGTGGGAAACTGCCCCTTTTTCCCAAAACCAAGATCATGAATGGCCTCCTTGGAAACCCCAGAAAAGTCGAAGACAAAGACGGTAGGAGAAAAGAACACCCCAACTAGCCTTGCTCACCTATTCTGATGATGCGGTATGGGAGACAGACAGGAATTTCCAAGCTGCACAACGAGAAGATCCCACCCTATGTGAAGCATGGAGAAATGCTGCAGAACAAGAGGATCTTGATCAATAGGTCCTCAGTTTCACCTCAAAAATGGGTTAGTATACGGAAAGGGTGGGAAAGCCCTGACCTCCCAGCTCATAATTCCCAACCTCTTTCATGAAAAAGTCCTGTTTGTAGCCCACAGTCATTTGTTGGGGGGGCACTTCAGTGTGGAGACGACAGAAAAGGCCATCCTAGAAAAGTTTTATTGGGTAGGGATATATCAGCAGATAAAAAAATACTGCAGGGAATGCCCTATCTGTCATAAGAGCAGCCAAAATCACCCAAGTAAAGTAACCCAAATGCCCTTACCTGTGATAGAGGAACCCTTTTCTAGAGTGGGCCTGGAGATAATAGGCCCTCTCCTATCCCCTCGGAGTGGTTGTCGTTACGTGTTGGTCCTTGTTGACTAAGCCACATGTTTTCCAGAAGCTGTGGCCCTTCGACAGTCTAACACCATGCAGGTAGCTAAGGCAATGATTATTGTGTTTTCCCGGGTGGGGTGCCCACTGGAGATTCTAACCGATCAGGGGACCCCTTTTGTCTCAAAACTCATAAGACAGGTCTGTAAATAGCTAGGGACGAAACATATATGGACTGCCGCCTATCATCCCTAAACAGACGGTCTAGTTGAACGTTATAACATTACCTTAAAGAATACACTAAAAAAGCTGTTAGAGTTGGAGACAAAAAAGTGGGAGGACATGCTACTCCTTGCCTTATTGGCCATCAGATACAAAGAGTAGAAGAGTACAGGCTATTCCCCGTTCGAACTCCTCTATGGCCTATAGCCCTGAACCCTGTTAGATATGACCAGAGAGGAGTGGGAGAAAGAGAAGGATGGGTCTAAACCACTGTTGGAATACGTAACTAACCAAAAAACCCATTTAGGTCAGATTAGGAGCATAGTCAAATCTAACTTAGAACAAGCACAAAAAGCCCAAAAGGGTCAACACGATAAAAAAGCAAAAGAGAGGTCTTTTAATGTAGGGGACCCTGTCCTCTAAATGATTGCTTCTTCTAACCATAAATTACTGGGACAGTGGCAAGGCCCACACATAGTTACTCAGAAAGTAATACCCGTGACCTATCGAAGTGAGTTAGATCCCACGAAAAAAACATCCCAGATATATCACATCAATATATTAAAGAAATGGGAAGGGGCAATCCCTATAATGATGGGAGTCACTAGAGAAGACCTGCATCTATACAAGTGGAGCATAGATCTTGAACTACCACCCAGTTCTAAACAGGAGTTGGTCCAACACTTACAACCTCTTCAGGACGTTATTTCCTTGTCACCAGGAAAGACTACATTGATAGAACACGCTATACATACTATCCCAGGGGAAAGAGTCGGGTTGCAACCCTATCGCATACCTGAGGCCAGAGAGGCATCATTGGACAAAAAGTTCAGCAGATGCTCCAAATGGGTGTTATTAAACCTTCAAATAGCGAATGGAACTCCCCAGTAGTACTAGTTCCAAAACCTGACGGTTCGGTCAGATTCTGTATTGACTTTAGAGAAGTTAACAAAATCTCTCAATTTGACACCTGTCCTCTACTGAGGGTTGATGAAATGGTAGAGGGATTAGGGAAGGCCAAATACATCAGTTCCCTTAATCTATATAAAGGATACAGGCAAGTGTCCCTTAGAGAACAAGATAAACACAAGATGGCCTTTTCTACTCCAGGAGGGCTATATCATTTTACTGTTTTGCCCTTTGGTCTCCACGGGACCCCTGCCACTTCTCAACGTATGATGAACACTATACTCAAACCTTATGAACGATATGCAGCAGCCTACATAGACGACAGAATCATATATAGTTCTTCCTGGGTACAACACATGGAGCGCTTGAAAAATGTCACCCAAGCCTTAGGCACCAACTGGTTGAGAATCAACCCTTCTAAAAGCTACTTGGCAGCTAAATCAGTCAAGCATTTGGGATTCCTTTTGGGGAGGGATACATCTTACCTCAAGAAGAAAGAGTCACTGCCATCACCAATGTACCTTTGCCCAGAAATAAGAGAGATCTTCAAGCCTTCCTGGGGATCTTGGGGTATTATAGGCGCTTCATCCCTGCTTCTCGCGGGTAGCAGCTCCATTAACAGATCTGTTGAAGAAAACCACTAAGACAGAGAGAGCTACAACATCCCTCCCCGGATGTCCTTCAGGTCTTTCAGTCTTTGAAACAAACACTCACTTCAGAACTGGTCCTGATCTGCCCTGATTACTTCAAGCCCTTTATTGTACGAACTGATGCTTCTGAAAAAGGACTGGGAGCCATCCTATCACAACAAGATAGCAAAGGAGAAGAACGACCCATTGTCTACATTAGCCACAAATTATTTCCTATGAAAAGAATTATGCGGTAGTGGACAAAGAGGCCCAAAGCCATTAAATGGGCCATTGAGTCCTTCCGTTATGATCTTGAGGGTGAGGGTCGCAAATTCACACTGTTCACAGACCATGCCCCTCTAGAGTTGGTGTCTTGTGATAAAGGAAACAACAAACGGATCTTGTGATGGTTCCTGGCCTTACAGCCGTACCGTTTTCAAATATACCACAGGAAAGGAACTAATCAGTCTAATGCAGATTACCTGTCTAGGTACCCACAGGACTTGTTTCTTACCAGTAAGAAAGTTAGGGAAGAGGGATGTAAAGAAGTGAACCCTGACCCCCCTACTTACTGTATATTCGGCACCCTCAGCTAATTCCCGATTCCACTGCAATGCCTGTAAGAAACATAGAGAAAGGACAAACAGTATGAGAAAGCCACCAACATTAATGAGGGACTATCATTGTCTGGGACAGAGAGGCGGAGTCCCTGGGGTCAGCAACCAATCCCTGGATCCCAGAGACAGAGAAAAGGACATTGAGGCAGGAAGGACGGAGAGTGAGGAGAAGACGGAAGTTGTATCGGGAAGATGAGAGGATCCGAGGAGAAAGACGCCAGCTGGGACTAGCGACCAGAGGGTATCAAGGCTCACCTGAAGTTTCTGCAGGAACGTGATGCAAGAAGCCGGAGAGCAGGTCCCCCCTTCCCTTTATCACCAAGTGTGCCCAACGTAGTCAAAGCAAGACCAGTGTACAAGAGGAAGAGGGGAAACAAGGGAATATGAAATTAAAAAGGTCCCTCAGTGTGACCAGGGCAGCAGGAAGTTCTCATTGGGAGATGTGTGCAACCCTGAAATAGAGAACAAGAGTAAGACCTTGTAAGGGGAAGAGTGTAGCAGGTTGTATGTACCAACAAGGTAAGTAACTATATTCACTACCTGATTTGCTCCCTCTTCCATTACAATCCAAAAGAATTCACTCAGGAGTCACAATAGGTCTGTAGTAAAAAGACAAAATACAAAGACACAGATAAGCCAGTGTATACATATCCCTTATGCAATTAGGATTGCATGGCAACTTTTACCCTTAATGTAGGAAAAGGAAAGGAAAAAATATAGCCCAAAAATAAATCTCTTGATACATATAATCAATTGATGAGAATGATGCATGTATTTTCAGAAGTGCGTAACATAAAAGATGCAGAAATATGCAGGCTAATATTATATTTCCTTAACTGCAGGAAACTATTCACAGACTGCAATACTCAAGCACAGCCTTCTCAAAGTGCAACAAAAAGAATACAGATGCCCTCCAGAACAAGCATTGGCATAGCCAATAGGTCTCGCGTTTGGGACCTTATAAGTGTTTAGCCAGAGCTATTGGCTCTGCCAATGTTTTTAAGATTTGTTGTAGAGCAGCGTGGCTGCTGTGCAGCATGTTGAAAAGTTATAATAAAAAAGTGTGAAGTATTTTTGTTACTGTATATGTAACACAAAAGACATTACATACAACTGAATGACCCTATTAAAAAAAAATGAACATGAAAAATGTCATCTAGTTTTTTTTCTTTCCAATGCTGGCAAGAAACTGCCTGTTCTAATGTTTGTTATAACTTATTTTTGTTATGTGGGGAAATATAAACAAAGGGAGGGTGGAGGTTGGGAAATAGTACCTGAATTACAACTAGAGCAGCGGATGGACCCTAGGGGAGAATCAACAGATGCCAGATTCCGAGGGCAGGCTGAGGTGGTGCTGAGTGATGCTGAGATGGTGGTGTGCTGGTGCAGAGGGGATGCAGAGTGATATTGTGCTGGTGCTCAGGTAGTGTTGAGTGGTGCCTAGTGATGTTGAGTTGGTGAAGCGCTACTGCAAAGGTGATGCTGCAGACATGGCTTGCGCTGATGCTGTGGTGGGGCTGCGCTGGTGCGGATTTGGTGCTGCACTGGTGGTGGTGCACTAATGAGGAGGTGGGCTGTGTTGATATTGGGAGGGACTGGGCCAGCACAGACAATGATTGAGGTAGGATGAATAAATTACTAAACCTGTAGCCATGGGAAATCAGTTTTAGATTATATGCACCTTGCATTAGAAATATATGAAATTCCACTATCTAAAATAAAAGATGACCAATTCGCACACTTTGATTTTCAATGCACTTTCAACCCAGCAATTCAGATGCTTGTTATTTTCGCTCGATTGTAATGATTAGATTTGTGACCTCTTTTAAGATTGAAGCAAACACAAGGAGATGATGGACGGGGCGCTGAAACTTTTAAGAGTGTTCACAGAAAGAATCCTTCCTCACCTCCCCCACACCCCGTGCCCTTTCTTGTGTCTTAAAATTATAGACGCAAACCAAATTTTACCCAGCCTTCTAAATTACTAAACAAAAACTCCGATGTATAGCATCCCGGGCTAAACTGACTAGTACAAAGTTAGCACAGAGTATGTAATTACATCCGAAGGCATGTGTACTAAGTTTTTAATTCAGTCAAAAGGCAAACTGTTCATGGGGACATTCAGAGCCTACATAAACATCCCTGCTCTAAAACCACAGAAAAAAATGGCTAGCATTCTTTTTTTTTTTTTAATGAAGCAGTTTCTCAAGACAAAAAAAAGAGAAAGAATAGCACAGAAATAGCTTTTCCTGTAACCGTCTTCAAGTAGCAGCGAAAACCAGCTTAGAGGGGAAATAAGCAGCTAAACACAGCGCGTAAAGCTGAGAGATACACGGGTTGCAGATGCAGGTGTGACTCCATGGAGCAACATTTTCACCTACACTAATATACATGCATGCAGTTGACACTGAGCGTTATGACGCTGCCTGCTCACACCTTATGCACCTTTTAGAGACCCATTTAGTCTATGGCTGGGGATCCACGCGAGTGGGGGGTACCTGGAGCCGCTGTACTGTTCTATGGTGGAAGTCGCAGCCAAGAAGGGGAGTCAACACTGCATGAACGCTCAACACCAAAGCACATGTTATCTAACGATGGAATGACGTCAGAGCAGAGAGGAGTAGCAGGAGCAATGGAAACAAGCGATGTACCGGACTGTATCTTGAACTGGAAAAGCAAACTCCAGGGACGATAGTTAACACACATGCTAACTGAGCTTTTGCGAGAACACGTGCTCATTTTTACAAATAATTCGAATTTGGCTGCAATTTCACTAAAATGATTCTCCAATTGGCTTGAAACTAAAAGTTTACATGGGACCGGTATTTCCTTTTGTTAATGAGAACATTGCAGACGAGAAGGTAGTATTTGGTTCCAGAAATATTTGTATCCCATTTAAGCAGAAATATTTGTACACTATTTAAGCATAATGACACTAAAAAGTGGTCCACACCGCCCATTTACAAGGCTGTTTTTAATAGGCAGATCATATAACGTTTGTGCGCAAGCTTCTGGGACAGCCGTTTTGGAGAGGAGGGTGGGGGCTGTATAGTGACGTGTGTTAATGGACACCACAAGCAGCAACCCTGAAAGGAACACACTATTTAAACATAAATATTTGTACACTATTTAAGCAACCCAACACTAAAACTTAGACCACGTTGCCCATTTGTAAAGCCGTATTTAATAGATCGATCACATAACGTGTATGAGCAAGCGTCAGGAAAAGCCATTTTGGAGAGGGGGCGGGGGCTGTACATGGACATGTGTACATGGACAGCACAAGGAACAACCCGAAAGAAACACATGTAATTTTGATTGCCTCGGTCCTGAGCTTCTGTCAGATGCTAAATTGGAAAGTTAAACAAGCTGTAGCCCGGTGACTGACGAGGAGGGAGGGGGAGAAGGGAGGGGGTAGTGAGAGCAGAGAGCAGGGGGTGGAGGAGCATGGAAATGAAAGTGATTCGCGCGCTGTAAGGGTTGTAAGGCTTAATGAGCCATGACGGAAAGCTAGATGGCGTCTGCGCGCGTAACCGCAAGCTTTAGGCCACAAGCAAAAGCGTGTGGTGGGACTTTTTAAAGCCCACTTACTAAATGTCTCGCCAGAGCAGCGCATGCGCTGGCTCAGGCGAGACCTAAAAAGCCAATGGGACTTCAGTCAGATAAGTTTGTTTTTTGCCTTAGATTTAAAGCATTCAGATATATGCTGCAGCGCAAGTGCGTTTCCACCATCAGTAGAGGCTTTGATCCTTTAGCGTTTTTCTTTTTCTTTTCTTTCCACAGGATGAATATAAGCAGGAGTGACCGGAGGTGAGGCACTGCAAGCAGCCCCTGGGAAGGGTGTCCCGCTATTCCAGGGGAGTTCCAGAGGACTAAGGACTCCGAAACCGACAACCGTCGCCTGGATTCACGAAGCGTAAGAAGCGAGGAAGGTCTGCCAGGAAGCAGCGATAACCCATAAAAGGTAGGTTCACCGGGATGTGAAGGAGACGCTTATGGAACTAGAACGCAAAGCACTCCTTCCGTGTTGTCGGGTTGTGTTATACCCGTGCTGCTCTGCCCCTGCTGCAACTTGCCGCTGGAGCGGAGCATTCCCGACAGAGAGAACAACGCCGATCCTTACAAGGCACCTGACTCGTGGAGTGAAGAGTGGTGGACCCCCAAGGAGGAAGCAGATGAGTTGCTGCAACTCAGGAGAGTTGCGGCATAGCGGGTACGTTGCAGCGGGAAGGGTGGGGAATGTATTGAGGGTGGTTGTGGAGGATGTGGGGTCACGGTACGGGGGAGCACAATATTGGTTTCACTGTATGTCGTGTCATGGGCGGAAATCTCCTGGCCGTCTCTCATTTGGAAAAACGGCTGTTTTCTGACAGTGCCCAGACAATGGGTGGGAGCCGTATATATATATGTATATGTATATACAACACTGCCACCGTTTCAGACCGCAAGCCACTAATAACTTAAAAAATGGAGCTGAGGATCTAACGGACTGGGTGAGGGTTACCTGTATGCAATCCCAATCTCTGAAAGGAAGAGTTGGGACAAAGGCTGTCTGAGTAGGGGAAAATAGCAGAGAAAGTGCTAGGGGTAAAAGACTGCATGCTATATTCTCTCAGACACATTACTTCCTTTAACAGTATTTTCACACCCTCGGTCTAAAGAAAACCCTCTCACGCAAAAGAGCACCAAATGTAGGGTGTGGTGACGGTTCAGGAAAGAGGTATCTCCAGAACTTCTACTTACCACTGCTCTCTCTTTAGTTTGAGCTTCCAGGAGGTCCCATCTTGATGGACGGACTGTCTGGAAGAAGAAAAGAAGAAAAGAAAGTCTTTTGAAATCAAACTGAGCCCTACTAGACCCAGAGAGTCATGCTGCAACACACTGTTTGAAAAGAATAATAAAATATCATCATTAAGAAATATATACAGGCTCCTCGCCTATTTATCCGTCCAGCCACTCCACATGGGATAGTAGGAGAATGGCAGTAACCTATTCTAGGAATGCATACTATTGTAAACCCTCGAAAATTATGTTGCAGTTCATGTTGCATCTTCTCCTCTCGTCCAATCATCTTTCAGGGCTCTTCCTGGGACCAGGTTCACGCCTCTTCTTCTCACTCGAATACAATGGCTCACAGACAGTCACCTTTGAGTGTGCAACATTGTTATATTAGTCTAAACTACATATGAGGCTCTTTATGTTCAAGACATCTTTTCCGACGAATATGACTACGGGCCTTAATACGAGTCTGGTGGTCCGCCTGCGGTGCCACCACCATGCCATCTGCCGAAGGACCGCCAAAGCCATGGTGCGCCCACCCGCCGGATAACGATTGTAACCCATGGTGGGCAGGCAGTACTGTGGCGGTCTCACAGTGGTGTGCTGTTAGGTTCATAGGAGAGCCTAACATGCAGCCTGCTGCTGGGACAGCACCTACAGCATGTTCCTGCATGGTGTGCTATGCATGCGAAACATTTATTTAATAAACAATGATCATTGAAAGGTCAAGAATTAAACATTTTCTGCATGTTTCAGCACATTTTAGTCAGACTACTTGCCAAGCAATGCTGCTTTAAACAGTTTTGAGGCCTAACACGAGTAGGTATTGCTACCTACTACATTTGTGCACATTTGTAAACGCATTTTGTCCATTTAAGTCTGCACGTTAATATTGCACGTATATTTTAACTATATCATTTTGCCGTTTGCTAAGAACTCATTGCCACAGTCTCTTGACTCCTCTCCCCCCATCTTGCCCAACTCTTTCCATATTTGTTTCTGATGTCTCACTGCCTCTTCTTGATTTTCCAGTTTATATTCAATGCATGTCCTATTGTTACCTCTGCTGGATTTCTTTATAATTGAGACTCCTGTCTCCTCTGTATGTTTGAATGTAAAGCACAGTAATACCTTTGTGGTAGAGTGGTGCTAAAGAACAAAGTAAATGAAAATAAATAATAAATGTTCTGGTTTTTTGGTGGTTGATCAGCAAGGAGTGAGGGCAAGGCTTTACTCACTTTTGCAAGGCTTTTGTCTGTTACAGCAATATTACCTCATGGTGTTTGCACCTAAGCATACTTCTATGGCAGCCGAACCAACCACTATGGTTGCCTGAATCTTTACAAACCACCCATAAGGCCATGATATTTAGTAGGAGTAGAAGAGGTAGTTGGCGTTGGCCCATGACGAGTTCCTTCTTTACCATGCACCACTATTGCACGTACTTTTTCAATTTGTGGTTGGAGAGCACCTACCTTATGCATAGCCCAGGTAATGAGCCTGCTATGCCTACAAGGTACACTTCTTTAAGTAGGCTTTTAGACCTGTGTTATCTAAAGTGGTTAAAATAGCTTTCAAATGGCACTAATGGTTATCCCTCTCTGTGCGCTAGATGAATATGTAATCCACAAGACTTAAGACTTTGTTAATATGGATATTGATGCGTTTGTTGACAAAAACGAACTAACGTCCTTATTAATAAAATCCCAGTCCTGAACTCCACATCTATTTCGACATGCAAGCATGTAGTCAGGCAGGCCCTGCAACCTAGGCCCAGGATCACTGATTGATGGGTCGCAGGTGGGAGGGTACGTAGCTGGCAGGCAAACATGTGGGCAGGAAACTCTCGATCTATCCCACAGATAGGAGCAGCGACATCACAATGGTCAGGGGAGATTGCCCCCCGTAAAGCACACATGTCCCGAGGGGGTACGCGCACTTCGAAAAACACCATAAAATCAGATGCCACATGAGTTAGGAACACATAGCCAATCAGGACCTAGCACACACAGTGATCACGTACTTCCCACGCTGGACATCTGGACACATTCACCTCTGGCCATACTGTGACCACACAGGGTTGAGACCCATCTGTATTAACGTTTGACCATTAATTTATGACAGCAACCAACATTTCTCACCATATATGGGATTCCGGATCCATTTATGTCTTCATGTAAAAAAAATATATAAAAGACTAACGTAAACCCAATGTAAATTGAGACAGTCCTCAGACCTCATGCCTGTAACTGTTCTCCTTGCCAAATTTTTGATTAAAGGAAACTGTTCCTGTTTTGCCAAACGCCTCTTGTCTTCTGTTTTTACTAAGGAATTCGAACCCGAGCAACATTTTGGTGAACCTGACAGGAAGATTGGGACAACGTACCCGACTGCAGCCAAAGGAAAGAGAACATGCCCAGATGGATTCACATTGCACATCAATAAAGGTGGGCAGACACCGCAATTGATTGGAAGTTCTGCTGAATCCATGGGGCAGAGGTCCGTCCTGAAGCAGCTGTCACAGAGGGTAAGAGACCACATCTGAACCTGAAAAATTGTCTTTAAAAGCGTATGACAAACTAGGGAGAAGCATAAAAAGATAAACCTAGCGCCCTGCCACTGACAGGGTCTGGCATATTACCTATTTTATATGTCCCAACTGTATTAGTCATAAGGCGTCCTCTGAGGTGATCCAGCAGAAGTCACCTTTTTTCGATAGTCAGCATTCTAGGAAAGGTGAATATTTATTGTACAGCCCTTTATGGCTCCCAGGACACTATTTTTGTGATACAGCTATCATGTATGGGTGGAGTTGGTGCCTTAATCTCATCATTTTTTAGTTGAACATGATTTCTGAGTGCTACTGGTTTCTTAACACCATTAATATCTGAAAGGAGTGAGAGGTGTTGGTCGCTTGGACACCTGGGCGTGACACAGATGGTACGCTTGACCCGTGGGTGTGACACAGGATGTGATTCGGACTTTAGGGAAAATTTGGACTTGGGAAACTAGGCGTAACTTGTGTGTACCAAGAGAGGCCTATGATTTCAAGGTTTTTTGTTTTCCGCATCTATTATTACCGCCTTTATCTCAGACCAGATATTGCCAGGCTTTCCGGCTCACTTAGTACCATGAGCTTCCCCTGTTTACAGGATAGCATGCGCTAGGAGCGAGCTAATACATTGTTTGACAAAGCAATTACCTTTTTTTCTGTCAACCTTTGTTGAGTTGGTGTTGTGTGTATGTGATGTTTTTAATGCAAACTGTATTATGTGCAAAAGTTGATATTCTGGAGCTACTGTTCCAATATTGCATTTTCGCTCTATGCTGCAGTACTTCATATGCATTATCTTGTGTTTTCTTTAAATGTTCACATTAGACTGTGTAATGCATTTGTGAATAGCTCTGAGCTCCCAGTACAAAAAATTGTAAGACTGCACCATGTACGAATTGCCCCTACGATTCGACAAACCAAAACTAGGAAAAAGTAATTTGAATTATATTAGCCAAATTACTAAATTGCCATGGATTCCCCACTAAAACAAATGGCAACTAGGTACCCCAAGCAGATAAAAAGACTTAATAAATTTTGCCAAGTGTGGAATGCACAGACAAGAGCACACTTATTTCCCTGGCCTAAGGGCAGGAACATTTGACACAAACATAATTGAGCACACTAAAACACACATAAAAACCAAATACGCTAGTCAAAAGAGAGACGAGAGAGATGCAGTATTAGAATTATGGGCCATCTTCGAAGAGGCCAAGAGTGATAGCTCTACAATGCCGCTAGCAAAAAAAACGTCAGCATCTCCCTCAACATAGCAGGGATGGACGTGCTCACACTCGCTCCCCCTGCATTAGGATACTCAAACCCAGCAGTGATAGATGTCGACGAGCCTCCCCCACTGAAAGAAGGTCAGTCAGATCTAAGTTCGAGAGAAGTAAAACAAAGCATGCCCAGACACCTCCAGCACAGCCCAACTTCCTAGGGAGGATACTGAGAGCTCGAGTACCATTCCACCACCCACAACATGTGACTCCTCAAGAGCAGGTAGGATACGCATTCCCACTGGGTCAGGCGAGCGTAAGCCGGGGTCAGTGAAATTTGTGGGTGTTTTCGACAATGATTCAGTAAGCTCAGGCGAGGAGGGGAACCCCAGTCCCCCGGGACCAGATGACGAGGGTGGGGATACACGATTTGCCCAGGTAGTCGAGGAGGAAATGGAGGGTGAACTAGAAAGCGAAGCCAGGTCAATGAAAGCAGGGTGTAGTTCAGAGCAAAAGAGACAGGCCAGACAGCGTGAGGAAGAGAGGCATGAGCTCCTGCTTGAGAGAGAGAGGGTGCGCAACGAGGAAGTAGACTAAGAGGGCAGAAAGTTGCATTCCCCTCACGAGGGAAGTGGCGATAGGTATAGAGGGTAGCGCTTGGACAAAACAGAGGTAAATGAAAGGCTAGCTACTAGCAGGGCTATGGGTTACACCGTCTGCTCGTCAAAGAGGAAGAGCTGACCAAGAAATCAGGGATCAATGCAATCTGGTGCTCACATACCTGTGATGCAGGAAAAACAAGATGGCACCTTTAAGGGAAGAGGTGTGGCGCAGCGGCCAGGGCGACTGACTCCGGAACCTGGGGCTCACGGTTCGATCCCCGACGCCGGCAGCAGATCAGCCCAGCACCATGTGACTCTGTGCAATAGCTCGTTTAATCTTCCCGACGGCCCCCAGCGCCGGGACACCTCTCCGGAGATTGCTGTGCGCTTTACAAATACTGGACATTTACATTTACATGCACATGAGGAGAGCAGCGAGGAGGACATGTAACTGATCTCTCAGGCCTCGCATACCCGCACCTCTAGCGTGGAGATACCCCTTTGGGGGCGATTCCGTCGCTTTACAAATTCCATCATTCATTCATGCACTGCTCCAAACGGCTGCACGGCAAAGATATACCTACCCTCAGCAAAATAATAGCAAAAGAGTTAGGCAAAAGTTTTGTGTACCCGTTTTGCAACCTTTTAACCAACTGGACTGAAGAGAGGGACCAGTATGACCGGTCTTGGCATAGTAAAGGATCCTTTGAGCCTGAAGACATGGCAGTAGTGGAGGATTGTATCAAACTTGAGGGAGGAAATCCCAACTGGAGCTTCCCTTATTTGCAGCAATACCTCGCAAGGTGGGAACGTTATGCTGAGTATAAACCAGCAGGGCCATCCGGGTTGAGAATGTGCCCACTACTACAGAAGGGTGCGGCGGGGTCATATATGTGCTGTGGGCCCAGATGGACAGAGAGGGACTAAGACCGAAGTTGCCATCGTTGCTGGATGAGGCAGGGAAATGGATTACGTGTTTCGAGAAGAATACCTCAGGTATTAACCTAGCAATAGGCGGCATCAAGAGTCTGTTGAGCAGGCTAATCGGGGAACTGACAAACATGGTGTTCGCTCAAGCCCATATTCCAGCAATAACGCTAACAGAGACCCAGCATGACGGGCCGCATTTAACTCGTACCAGCACTGGATATGAACCGCCCTAAGAGAAATACTCCCAGACCGCCTAGATGTAGGGGGACTAATGACAGAGACCATGAAGCTGGAGGAAAGCATAGGCGAGTTTCTGAATAGAATGAGGGATCGATGGGGTCAAGAGACAGGACTGCCATGGACCGATAAAGGCCCACAAGTCACACTCTTCTAAAACGTTCCTAAAAAGGGGCTACCTTCCGAGATACAGAGCGGGCTAGACAGCGTAGTGGGTTTAGATACCAAACCCTGGCAGGAGATACAGGCTCACATCCTCCACTATCAGAAAAAGAAACAAGAAAAGAATAGAGAAAAACAGGAGTGGGCCCAAAGAGAGACTTCAAAACTGGTTCAACACAAACTGGAAAAATATTGGCCTCGAGGGGGCAGCGATGGCCGCAACTGTGCAGATGGCACCAATCTCAATGATGGCTCCTCCGCTAAACCCCAGAGGATTCCAAACAGGCTATAGCAGTAGAGGCCAGGGAGGTTGGCATCAACCAGACCCTAGGGGCTGCTAATATTGCCATAGGCAGGGGCATCTGCTGGAGAGATGCTGGTTAAAGGCATATCACAAGCAGCAAAAGCAGCAGAGATCAGTGAACCAGGACCAGCCACCACAAAACCTCATGAATGTCCCTCCTCAAAATCAAGCACAGGGGAATCAGAATGCACCCTATGTCCAGTCACAGAGAGGTCCACCGGTCGCCACACAACCACAACAGGGATCCAGCCACTTGGAGAGCACGTGGCAGCAGCCACAGACAGGGAATCCAATGCAACAGGGACCGGGGCCACAACACTTGCAGGGAGGAGAGACTGCGGGGAGGTAGCGCCTTCACGCAATCACAGAACCAAACTACGCAGTAAAAATGAAACCCCCCCAGCATAAGTAAGAATTACCCCAACAACTCAAAACCCAGTGATTAATAGCCGATACCCACTCACCCTCTTCCCCCAAACTACTATCAGATTAAAAAGACAACTGTGGGAGTTCAAAATGTTTTACTTGCATCCATAAATCCAGAGCGGCTAAGAGCTGTGCCAACTGGGGGCCCTCACCAAGCTTGTCATCTGTGTGGTCTCAAGGGGCCCCAATCTGCTGCTCGTGCCCCAGGGCGGGGGTGGCTAGCCACGCCCCAGGGGCAGGGCATTCTGACGACGGGGTGTGACCAAGAACTGTTTAAAAAGAGCTCCCAGATCCCACGTCCAAAGTCAAATGGGACACTTTCCAATGACCAAGTCAAAAGGTTCCCATTCTTGGGAACCATGTTTGGGGCCAATGTTTCCTTCATGGCGTGTAGTCCCAACAGCGCCCCCAAAATCTAGAAGCTTCTGCACCAATGGAGGCTCCCTTTCAGTTCTAAAACAAAGCTGTCCTCGTGGTGGGAACCAGGATTCCCGTGCTGCTGGGACAGTAAAACCACAAAAGAATCCACGGCGCATACACAAGGAGCCAATAAGCGGCGAGGCCTCAGTATGATGTCGAGCCCAAGCCTCGAGTTGGGATAGGGTTCACCAGGGTGACCAGGCATCTCAAATCTGCAGAGGCAGTCCGGGTTTTTCACTGTCACCCGACAGACGTTTGCAATTTTTTACATCAGTGTTTACATTTTTGGTGTTGCAAGTCAAATGCTAGCTTAGCTAGTCTTCTTCTAGGTTCTGTGAACTGTCCCATTTTTTGATTTCCGAAGTCCGGTCACCTTGCCTCACCCTTCCAAAATTCAGCAAGAGATGCACCAGTTCATTAGGCAACACACAACTGTAGAGACCCAAGCCATGATCTAGGTGCAGCAGAGGGCCCACCAGTATGCTTAGAGTTAGTGGGTGTAGCCTGAGGGAGAGGGTGCCCGGAAGGGAGATCCCAAATCTCCACTCCGCCTCTAGGCAAACGTAGGGCATCGAGTGCGCTCACCTCCAAACTAAGCATAGGGACTAAACGGTGCTCCAACTTTGCAGGCTCTATCCAGGGAAAACAGGTGGCCCCAACCTCGGACATCATGAGGCGGCATAGATGAGAGAAATTGGGGCCACGGAACAGCCCACGGTCCTCTCCATCGTATGACTAGTGAAGCAATAGATCACGCAAGATTAAGGAAAACTCCCAAGACTAAAGAAAAAACACTCATAGCTAGCCCAAAAAGAATGTTCCAGATGCAAAGGCGGGGTCAAGATCAGCCAAAGCCAGGTACCTGGAAGACACAAGGGAGGGCCATGCCACGTTATACACCATGTGCCAGGAATAAAGAGGTACACACGAACCAAAACATCCTCACAGCACGAGGCAGACATTAGCCACTCCAGCGAAAATATGCCCCCTCTTCCCACGTGTTCCACTCACCTATATCGATACTAAGTTGGCATAACAAATACAACAGAGGGTAGCATCAAAAGATGTAGCCCCCATTCGAGAAAATAACTAGTGAAAGGGGGCGCACAGCAACTGGACCCTTAGTCACCAGGTGAAGTGCCTATGGCAAAACCTAGCACCGCCGTAGGACTCAGACTAAAAACCACAATTCCATCCCATCCCTATGTTCATGAGACCATTCCACAAACATATTTAGCGCCAATCTAAGCATTGAGTTAGGATTGGAAGGGGGGGACTCAACGTCTTATAAAAAGATTTGATCTGTCTAAATAACTTATAATCACCCTTATTCCCCGAAAGTACTAAAATATACCCAACAGATATACCTTCTGGTGCCCCACTAGATTGCGACTAGTGGAGAGGATATCCCACTCCTAGGGTAAAAATACAGAGATTCTGAAAACTGTTAATTACAGAGCATATGTAATGTTTCTCAATTAACAACCAAAGTTCTTTCTAAACCAGGTAACAGAGAAGACAACAAAGTGCACCAATGTGACTTGTCAACTTTCACTAAGCAAGAAAGAGAAAAAGGAAATTTTCCGCACTTACGCCAATGGAAGGAGGAAAAACTCACAGCCTGCTTAACACCCGAGTGGGTGCACCGGTCCTTCATGTGGTCGAGCCCTTCCATGGCGATAACATCCATTAACTAAACTTTGCGAACATTTTCCAATTGGGCAGAAGAAACACAGTCACTGGAAGAGCACAGACGGCTCTGAAGGGAATCCTACCTCCAACGACCATATCACAACAAAAATTATGTATATTTCTGTGCATATGTACCCTCTGTCTGCAATGGGTAATCCCACACTTACCAATGAGGAACTGCTGAGTCATAAGAGAGTCACTAATGGGAAAATGCAGTGCCCGCGTAGGGACCTTTCGTATGTCACCTATAATTACACTAAGCCCAACACTAGCATCCCGCACGCACTACATAATCAATCAATCAATCAATCAGGGAATTTTGAAGCGTGCTACTCACCCGTGAGGGTCTCAAGGCGCTGGGGGGAGGGAGCAGCTCCGGTCAGTCAAAGAGCCAGGTCTTGAGGGTCTTCCTGAACATATGCAGGGTGGGGGCGCGTCTGGTGTCGATCGGGAGCTCGTTCCAAGTCTTAGCCGCGATGTAGGAGATGGTTCTTCCACCCGTTCTTGCTCTGTGGATGCTGGGGGGTTCGGCAAGGGTGAGGTCAGCGGATCGGATGTTTCTCTTGGGTACGTGGAAGGAGATTCTATCGTTGAGATATTGGGGTCCAGTGTTGTGGAGGCATTTGTAGGCGTGGGTGAGTATCTTGAAAGTTACTTTCTTCTCGATGGGGAGCCAGTAGAGGTTTCACAGGTGTTGGGTGATGTGTTCGTGTCGAGGGATGCCGAGGACGAGTCTGGCTGCGGTGTTCTGTATGGTCTGGAGTTTGCGGAGCAGAGACTTGTTGATCCCAGCGTAGAGGGCGTTTCCGTAGTCCAGTCTGCTGCTTATGAGTGCATGGGTGACGGTCTTCCTTGATTCGGGGGGGATCCATTTGAAGGTCTTCCGAAGGATGCAGAGGGTGTTGAAACAGGTGGAGGCGACACGTTGACCTGTCAGGTCATGGAGAGGGAGGAGTTGAGTACGATGCCGAGGTTCTGGCGTGGTCTGTGGGGGTAGGGGGGCTGCCGAGGGTGGTGGGCCACCAGGTGCTGTCCCATGCAGAGGGGGAGAGTCCAAGGACGAGGACCTCTGTCTTCTCCGAGTTGAACTTCAGGCAGATGCTGCTCATCCAGGATGCGATGTCCTTCATTCCTTCCTGGAAGCTGAGTCTGGTGGTGATGAGGTCCTTGATGAGGGAGAGGATGAGCTGGGTGTCATCGGTGTAGGATACTATGCTGAGTCCGTGATGTCTGACGATGGCGGCGAGGGGGGCCATGTAGATGTTGAAGAGCGTAGGGCTGAGCGATGATCCTTGGGGTACTCCGCAGTTGATCTCTGTGGGTTCGGAGAGGAAGGGTGGAAGTCTGATTCTTTGCGTTCTGCCGGTGAGGAAAGAGTGGAGCCAGTCGAGGGCGGTTCCCTGTATGCCGGCGTCGTGGAGTCTGGTGGTGAGTGTGCAGTGGGAGACGGTGTCGAAGGCTGCAGAGAGGTTGAGTA
The DNA here is from genome assembly GCA_963921515.1 of Calotriton arnoldi. Lineage (NCBI taxonomy): Eukaryota > Metazoa > Chordata > Amphibia > Caudata > Salamandridae > Calotriton > Calotriton arnoldi. Next base: position 1,192,871 of record CAWUFW010003154.1, on the reverse strand, counting down.
GGATCAGGGCCGCGGTGTGTCCTTGGTCGAGTAGGGTGCGGAAGTCGAGTAGAGCAGTCTCAGTGCTGTGGTTGCCACGGAATCCGGATTGGGAGGGGTCGAGGATGGAGTTCTCTTTGATGAATTTAGTTAGTTGGACGTTGATGGTCTTCTCGGTGACTTTGGCCGCGAAGGGGAGGAGGGAGATGGGTCGGTAGTTCTTGAGGTCCGTAGGATCTGCTGAAGGCTTCTTGAGTAGGGGCCTGACTTCTGCGCATTTCCTGTCGTCCGGGAAAGTGCTGGTTTCAAAGGTGGCGTTGATGGTGCGTCGTAGTTCCGGTGCGATGGCGGCGGCTCTGTGGAAGATGTGCGGAGGGCAGGGGTTCGTGGGGGCTCTTGATTGAATGCCTTTCATGGTCAATGCGGTGTCTTCGGTGGTGACTGGGGTCCAGGAGGAGATGGTGGGCTGGCTGGCGTTGCTGGAGGAGGGAGTGGTTTCGGAGTCAGGTGTCTGGTAGTTGAAGTTTGTAGAGGTACTTGATTTTCAGATGGAAGTAGGAGCCGAGCTTGTTGCAGAGGTCGTGGGAGGGGGTGATGTCCATGGTTTTGCTGGGGGGTTTGGTGAATTCCTGGATGATGTTGAAGAGTTCCTTTGAGGTGCTGGAGTTGGCGAGGCTCTTTTTCTGGATTAAGGTCCTTTTGGTGGATCCGATGCGTTGGTGGTATTCTGTCACGACGTTCTTGTAGGTGGTGCGGTCTTCAGAGGATTTGCTGTTTCTCCAATTCTTCTCGAGACGTCTGCAGGTACGTCTGGATTCTTAGAGGTAGGCTGTGAACCAGGTGGCCTTTCTGGGGTCCTGTCTGTTGGGGTTACGTAGGGGTGTGAGCTCGTCTGCGCAGTTGGTGATCCTCCTGTGAAGTTCTTTGGCTGCGAGGTTGGCGTCGGTCGAGGTGGAGGGGGCATCGCGTTTGAGGGTGGAGTTGAGCTGCTCCCCAGTGACCTTGCTCCAGTTCCTTCACGGAGGGCGGGGTGCAGGTTAGGGGGCGGTGGGTTTGTCGACGTGGAAGTGTATGCAGTGGTGGTCCGTCCAGGGGGGTTGCGTGGTGTGGCTGAAGTGGATGTTGTTACCTCCTGCAAAGATGGGAATGTGGTCGAGGGTGTGTCCTGCCTTGTGGGTTGAGTTGTTTCAGTCTGAGGTTGGGGAGGTTGTCCAAGAGGGTGGCGGAGTTGGGGTGCTGAGGTTGTCGAGGTGGAAGTTGAGGTCTCCGATGAGTATGTAGTCCATGGAGGTGATGGCGTGGGGCGTGATGAGGTCGGCGATGGTAGTGGTGAACGCAATTCGAGGTCTGGGAGGTCTGTAGGTGAGGGTGCCTCGTAGGGTCATTCTGGGGCTGGTCTGGATCTGGAGGTGTTCAGTGGTGGGCGGGCTGTCGCTCCAGCTGGAGGTGGTGAGTCGGAGGGAACTCTTGTGTGAGATGGCAAGTTCTCCTCCTGGGCGGTTGGGGCGGTCAGGGCGTTCCTTCCTCTGGATCTTGTATCCGTCGGAGATGGCGGTGGTAATGTTAGGGCCAGAGGTGGGGCTGGTCCACGTTTCCGTGGAGAAGGCGACATCTGGCGCGAAGGTGTCAATGAGGTCCCAGATCTCTACAGCTTGTCTGTGCAGGGAGCGCACGTTGAGGAGGATGCATTTCAGGGCTTCGGCGGTGCTGGTGTCCGATGTGGGACGGCGGCCGTGGGGCTGCACAGGGTGGTGAAGGTTTGGCGGCAGTGATGGCAGGAGAACTGGCCGTGGGTGGTGTTTGGCGTAGACAGCTGGCAGTTGTTGTTCCTCCTGGGGTTGAGTGCAAGGAGGGCAGCTGAGTCATAGTGGTGGGTGATCGTAGATCCAGGGTCTCAGGCGCTGGTCGCGGTCGGGTCGCAGACGGGCGCTGACAGGCTTGCCTTTGGCGCACTAGCGGTGCATCCGCTGCGCACCAGCGGCGCAGCCGCCATTAAATAGGGAAGGGGAAGGGAAGCGCAGCTGGGAGGTGGGAACGGCAGGGGGAGGGGCAGCGGGGGCAGCAGTGGCAGGAAAAGGGCAGCAAAATCGGGCACAGAGGACAAAACAAGGGTACAGGCACAACAACGAGCAAAAATGGGCAAAAGTAACAGAATCACAGAAAATAACAAACACCAGGCACAACAATAAAAAGACAGACAAAAAGACAATAACGGGCACAACACGCAGACAGACAACAGCGGAACAGCAGAAGAGCAAGGCTCTCCCACTGGACCACCAGGGATGAGGCACAGGCAGGAGCCTGCGGGTGGAGGAGGGCCTCGAACACCTACCAGGAGAGGTGTAGGCGGCAGCGGCACAACAGCGGAGCTGCTGGGGCAGAGATCGTTGCCCTCTTAAATAACACTTGGTACCAACATATGACCTCAGTCGGCTCCCAAGCATCAGCCCAGGTCATGTTATGTCTGTTCGCTGATCCCACATGTGGTAGGTGCAGATAGACTTTACCTGTCCCAAGAGGCATCCCCGAAAAAGCAAAGTGCCATATTCACCTTTACTTATGTAGGATAAGGGCAAAGATCCAGCGCAATAAGATAGAACCTCACAGAGTAGTTGTAAACCTGACCTGATACGACACGAACCCAACAGTATTATACTGCTTCACTGAACCCAATGATATCCAAACTGAGCTGGACAGGATGTGGAGAAAGGGCACCATAGGGGAGGATACTGTTTGGCCCCAAGACTTCCCAGAGAAGAGATTCTTGGAGGTAGCAAACTCCCAACTCAATGCAGAAACACGTCCGCTCCTGCAACCATCTGTGGACAGAGGGGGGCCCTTAACGTATCCGGGGCGGTCTTCTATAACGGCATGGAGTTCCTTTGTAGCGCGGTCCAGCTCAGGGATAAAAAGGGGAATGAGTTGCATGGGAGAGGGTTCAACGAAAGTATGGCTAACCCATGTCAGGAAATCTAGGACACCAAAGAGGGGAAAGGTCAACCCCTGATTGTATGGAAACTTACCCTGTTTTCCTTATGTTTCAGAGTAATAGGAACACTTTCAATGGGCACGATTGGCAACTGCTGCATGATATTGCACATTCCAGATATGCAATGGGGCACCTCCATGCTTATAGATTTTTACTGGCAGTGCGGCTAACACGCTTACACTCAACTGGTTCCTGGCTGGAGAGGACTGTGCTCCCCAATGACCGTGGACACCCCGACCCTGGTCATTCCCAGAGAAGAACTAACAGAGTTGTACCAGCACCCATTAAATAAAAATTTCACCTTGCTGAACCAAGCTCGCAAAAAGAAAGTAGCAGACTATTTTGACTGGGCTCAGTTCAAGGGCATCCCAGAAAACTGTTCACAGAGGCACAGCTGGGGCAGCGGGTTCAATATCCTACTTTGCCCTACAGGTAAAAGCTAATGCCCGCTGGTTGCAGATAACCAAGTGGCAAATGCTCAAGATGATGAACAGCACTGAGCCATCCGCCTCATGGAAATGCAGCATCGGTATGTGCTGGACTTCATGACCATGATGGAGGGTGGTGTCTGTGCCAAGATCGGCGCTGCCTGCTGTACTTTCTTCCCAGGGAATGACATGGACAATGGAACTCTGATATTTGCCATCCAAGTACTGCATAATCCACAGTGAAGCATGCGTGAAGGAGGTGCCCCTGAGCAGGAGCAGCGTTTGAATTGGTTCTCCTGGCTCCCACAATGGATCTCCAGTTTGTGCAAATCACTGTTGCCAGTTGTTATTGTGTTCCAGTTGGACAGCGGGGGTGTGCAGTTGGCGATCACCTGCTGTAAAAATGCAGTCCTCAAGTTAGATAGAATGCAAATAAGTAGAAAGGTTGTCGTAGTCAAATGCGAGTAAAGGGATCACCAGAAACCAAATAAAGTTATGGTACAAACGCATGAGTTAGATAGTGTAGTTGAAGAATCAACTGGAGGGGGAATGTTATTGTGGATATTGATGCGCTGTTGACATAAATGAACTATCGTCCTTATTAATAAGATACCCGTCCCGAACTCCACAGCTACCTCGACACGCAAGTATGTAGTTAGGAAGGCCTTGCAACCTAGTCCCAGGATCACTGATTGATGGGTCACAGGTGGGAGGGTGCGTAGCTGGCAGGCAAACAAGCAGGCAGGAAACTCTTGATCAATCTCACAGATAGGCGCAGTAACATCACATTGGTCAGGGGAGATTGCCCCCAATAAAGCACACATGTCCTGAGGGGGTACGCGCGCTGCGAAAAACACCATAAAGTCAGATGCCACATGAGTTAGGAACACATAGCCAATCAGGACCTAGCACATGTAGTGATCACACACTCCCCACGCTGGACATCTGGACACATTCACCTCTGGCCATACTGTGACCACACAGGGTTGAGACCCATCTGTATTAACGTTTGACCATTAATTTATTACTCTAAGGCAGCAACCAACATTCCTCACCATATATGGGATTCTGGATGAGTTTATGGCTTGATGTAAAAATGTATAAACGACTAACGTGAACTCAATGTAAATTGAGACAGTCCTCTGACCTCATGCCTGTAACTGTTGTCACAGCCAAACTGTTTAATTAAACAAAACTGTTTAATGTTTTGCCCAACGCCTCTTGTCTTCTGGTTTTACTAAGGAATTTGAACTCGAGCAACAACTTAAAAGGTGGGGACTGCCAATGTAACCTGGAAGGGACGACCTTAAAGTTAAGGAATCTTCAAGGAAAGCCAAATGCAGTTTAGTGACTCGCAGTGGCAAGTAACACTATTTGTTAGCACCCTTTCATCAAATAAAGCATACTCCTGTTGTGTTCTGTGTGATTTGTTCCAACAGTTCATCTATACGAGTTGTATAGCATGCATTAAAGATAGAGATGCTGCAGACTTATGACAAGTTGATACAGAATCTGAGGAATTATCTTGCTTTTGGGGCAATGACCATGAGGGAACATAATTCGCCCTGAGAGGGTTCAGTGACATTCATCTGTGACATCTTTTACACTGTGTTGCCCTGCTTCCAGTAATCTACACTGACATAAACATAGTTTGGCTTTTGGTTGGGTCCCTATTCAAAGTTAAATTAGTGCAATCATCCGTGGTTTGTCCTAACAGCCCATTCATAAATGGTATATAGGGACTACATGGTCTTTTTACTGTTTTGTGGAGAGTATTTTTTTCAACAGTGCCCTGCCATTTACTGGGGTTTCACTGTGCAAAAATCTATTCAATTTTTTCACTGAGCTTACTAAGCAAGAAGGAAGAGATGTATTACTTCCTTTCGTATGTATTTTTGCACTGCTTGAAGGTTGGCAACCACTTATTTTCCTAGAGTCTGTAAGCGTTTTTGTAAATGCAAAACATACTCCATCAGAATCTCTTCCTCCTCAGTTTGTCTGGCCTGTATAAGTTACAGAATGGAGTTGTTGCCCAAAAGCAAGTTGAAAAGGGCTGAAAGCTGTATACGATTGGGAAGTTGTTAGGATTGTAAACAGGCTCATAGGAAATGTTTGTTTCAAATCTTGTCTCAAGGATGTGCTAATTTTGTCAACATCTGCCTGATAGTTTTATTATATATTTCCCCCAGCTCATCTGCTTATGGTTGATACACAAGTGCCGCAGACTTGATTCGTCAATTTTGAAGTAAAATATTTTCTTTATCTTTCATGGTAATCCAGCACTAGAACAAAATGGCAAACAGATGTGTTGGGAGGAAGTATGACTATCATAGTTTGGCACCAATAGGATACATCAGAGCCCTTGTTTCGAAGCATCCAATATGCTAAACATATCCATACAAATGCTTTGGAATGGTAGTTAGATTATCAGCAATGTTTGACTTTTCAGTATACAATCTCTCTTCTTTAATTGACAAGTGTTACAATTGCTGACAAATTATAACAAATTTGACATATATTCCTAGCCAAACGAATCACTGCAGTATGTTGTTTTTTGCTTCCTGATTATGTCCAGCTGGACACCTTGATAATAGTATGTAAATGCTATTAATAGTTGCCTTTGTATCTTCCTTGTCTTTTCTTGCTTTCATCCAGTATTGAAAAACTTTGTTTGGTCTAAAGATTGGATCTCGACTCTAAAGGCCCTGGGGTTTTCTTTGGCTTGCATTCAGATTTATCACATGCCATTACCTGCTTGTTGTGTGCTTCAGAATCTCACACCTTCATCCTCAAAGTTGCAGTCTGTTGCTGTGTCTTTGTGTATTGCACATCAAGGCCTATTGGCGTGTTTCTTGCAGCTTTTTTCCGGGTCTCCACCTAGACCGTGAGTGAATCATTGCATGTGAAAATGAAGCTTCCTTCAAGTATTAAGCATTAGCTCAGTGTACAGAAATAGATTCATGAACCTTGACATATCCGTCTCCAAAACAACTGGTTCTCCTAGTGTGGGCTAGGCCCGGGTGGAGCTGGCGTAGTGCCGCCACGCGGAGTTGGAAAAAAACTCTGTGGAACTCCGCTCTGCTCCGCTCCCCTCCGCTCCCCTCCACTCTCCCTAATTTAATTATATATATAAAAAAAAGACTTACCTGCTGGGGCGTCTCCGGGCTGCCTCCTCCTCGCCATCGTCTCTCTCTCGTGCTGTCCTCGCCGATGGAAACCCCCACGTTGTACATCATGCGCGCGCATGCACGTACAACGTAGGGGTTTCCGTGGACGAGGACGGCAAGGACAGCGAGGAGAGAGAGATGATGGCGAGGAGGAGGAAGCCCGGAGACGTCCCAGCAGGTAAGTGCCTTTTTTCTTATATATAATTAAGTTAGGGAGGGTGGAGGGGCTGGCTAACTCCTCTCCACCATGGAGTCAGAGTTTTGCCTGAACTCCGCGTTCTCAACGGAGCTCGGAGTTGGCAAAACTCCGTAAACCCCGCTGGTGGAGCGGAGTTCTCCGCCTGGGGTTAGTGTGGGCATGCTGTCCACTGTCAGTGCTTGGACTCAGTTCACTATCTTGAATTTAGCTTGTCAGGTGGCATGCTATTTAATTCTACATGGATACAGGTTATCTGAAACCCTACATCTCTCTCTCTCCTATGAATATATTGGGCACAATTCCTGCCTCACCAATGTATGAAGATAGTCGCATTCTACTAATGCTCAGGTAGGCTGTCAGTTCACTATTACCACAATCTTTTAGGACTATTTTCTTTTCTTCTTTTTCACCAAAATATGCTCCTGTCATACCAAACTCCATGAGCCAAACCTATGATTTATGGGGACATCGTGGGGTGATGTGAATTAGTTCCCCAAAGTCAAAGTAATGTGGTCCCTAGGAGTGGGGGATAACACATCTCCATATGCTTATGGTAGACCATTGTTCCTTCTGCTTAATCTCATTGTTGAATTTCTGTTCTTTCCGGGATTCCCTGAGAAAAGAAGGGTTAAGTACAACATATTTCCCTTCCTTTCACTTGTGTATATTGCTGATGTCTTACCTCAGGCACTCTGATGATAGACTTGGGTAAGGTCAAGAGCTTCACCAAAGGTGGGAAGAGGATGTTAGTGGACACAATAATGTAAGGGTCTAAGAATGGCTTAAAGGAAATGTTCCAGTAACAACTTATCAAGGATTTAGATCACTGTAGCTGTAGAAGTGTGTAGCCATTAATCAACCACATCCTTGAGTTGTATCTACAGCTTGAGAGTAGAGCTGTTGCGGCCGGTGCAAAATGATGATGGCAAAATAGGATCCTTGGTCCATCAGTATTTGCCGCTCTCCACTAGTTCATCCCCCAAGGCGACATCAGTAAACACCCTCTTTGCTATTCAGAGTTGTTTCTGCAGTGTTAATTATTCTACATGTGACAAATAATCTCACCCTTGCTTCCTCTATAATAAATTGCTCTTTTGACAGTGTGTCTCTGTCTTAATACATCTCTGAGGGGAGAATGATTTATTACCATATTATGAAAAATTGACATATGAATGTTTATTTATGTATTTAGCAGTGTTATATAGCCAAACTAGACCCTTTGGTGTCAGAGCGCTTTAATATAAAGTTTAGACAACTGGGTAAAAGATGGTTAGCAGTGCTTCTTAGTTGTCACTGTCCACCCGAGATTCAAAGTTTGCTGTAGAGATAATTCAAGTTGTTTCCATGTGTTGCCTTATAGATGGTGCCGGCTAGTTTGAAAGAAATCCTTGCTTCAATGTCAAGTCAATTTAATGTGATAAAGAAGTGGAAATGTATTTGTATGAATTTTCTTGTACTGAAGACTAGTCTGGCAACAGCATGGATGATTGCTTTAAGGGCCGGTCTAAGTGGCAACTCGGAATTCATACTAGGGCGGAGTTGCCATAATCTAGTTTTGACAGGACAAGTGTGGAACCACCTGTCTGAAGTCTGGCTCTGAAATAAATAGTTTGACACCTCTTCATAGTCTGTGCTGGAAATGGGCTCTTTTCACAGTGTGGTTGACGTGTTCTTCTAGGTTCAGGTGCTTGTTGAGAGTGAATCCTAGTAATTTCACAAAGTCAATAATTGTGAAGTTGTTGCTCAGAAGAGGAGTTTATGTGATCCAGATTTGAATGGGTTTATTGCAGATGGGGAAAGGGGGCATTGAGGAGTTGAATTTTAGATGCAGCAGTGAAATCCAAGATTGAATTTAGTTGAAGATTTATTGTGACAGCCTTATTTTTATGTCATCTGGTGAGCTAATGTCTATATAATTTTGCATGTCATCTGCATAGAAGTAATAGCTGGGGTTAGATTGTTTCTGGATATGGGCTAGGATTTCAATAGAGATGTTGTACAGTTGGTGAGAGTATTGATCCTTAAGGGACTTTCTGTTGAAGAATTACTGTGGCTAAGATGAAATTATTAATTTTAATGTTTTGCCTTTGTTTATCTTGGAAAAATGACACCCATTTGAGGAAGCTGTCGTTTATTCCTAACTTGTACCCTAGAGTTCTCAGGACTGTGTTATCATTCACAGTGCCGAAGGCAGCTGATATGTCTCGTAGTGTGAGAAGACAAAAATTTCCTTCACCAAGGGTGCATCTTCTGCTATTTTTAGGGTTCTTGTCTCTATGCAGTTTCTTTTCCAGAAGCCAGATTGAAAGTCATCTAGTAGCTTGTTCTCATCTAGGAAGAGTTTTGTACACAGCTTTTTTAGAATTTTGGCAAGGAATGGTAGATTAGGCACCAGACAAACGTTATTGAGATTTTCTGTGTCTGTTCCTTGTCGCTTTTAGGAGTGGCTTGACTTGAACTACTGTCAGACAGTCCCGAGCTACACCCTGGGTTAGAAAGGTGTTTATGAGGTTTAACCAAGATGAGATAACTGCCTGGCTGATGTCGTTTTGGATGGCAAAACGGATGGGATCCTTGTCATGGAAGGACAGCTTGGTCCTGGTAATCATTTTAGTCAGTTTAACCCATGATATTTCTCTGAAGGAAGACCAACATGATCTATTTTTCTGGCTTAGATTTTGACGTGTTGTATAACCTGGCTTGATTTATGAACCATTTGATTTTGTATTCTTTTGTCTTTAAAGAGGTTGGAGACTTTTTTACATTTTTCATATGTTTCTGTAAATTTTGTTGGTGTAGATTGTGCGGATTATTTTTAACAATGTTGCATAGTTTCCTTAGTCGGTTTCTCACCTTGTCAGTTTTTGTTCTGATGAAAGTGTTTTTTGCTCAGTGTTCTTCTTGTATTTGTTTCTTTCACTGCGGAGAAGCATGGTGTTCTTAGGTGGGGAATTGTATCTTCACTTTTTGTCCAAGGTTTTAGGAGTTTTCTTTCTTCATGTGGGTCTTTCCTGCACTTTATAGCTGAGTTCCTTGTTTTTGTCTCTTTAAGATTTGTTGTGCTTTCTCGTCGAGAGTCGCAGACATCATTTTGGCATTGTTGTTTCTGATATCATTCACTTTATAAAAAATAGAGGGATTTTTGTGAACATGCAATTTCTTTCAGAAAGGTTTATTTTGCCAATGTCTCTTAGGTTTTCCATCTAATTTTTTGGGTCTAAGTGGTTGACGAGGTGTGGAGTATTTCGTCTAATACAGACCACAGAAAAGGAGGGAGTGAGCTGACTAGTCAACTGGTCTTATCTTGTCAATCACTATATTTTCTTTGTTTGTGATAAAGAACTATAGAATGGCCCTTTGCAGTGCGTGGGCCTTGTGTAATGTTGTGTAAGGTTGCTTTTAAAGCACTTTCTGTTATAAGTTCAATTAGCTGCTCCATGAAGTTCATGTTGTTTCCTGGGGAGATGTAGATGAGATGAAAGTTCAGAGGTTTTTTGTTGTTCTGTTATTTTTAGTTCAATATTAAGATATTCAAAGTTGGTAGCAGTGGTGGCTGCTCCGGGGCAGTATGGGTGGGGGGTAAAGAAAAAAAAAAGAAAATATCACTTACCTGCCAGCTGCCACCTCCCCTCTGTCCTCTTCTGTCAATTAGAAGCACATAGGCTCCCAGACTCCCCTAGTCAATCAAGACGCTGCTGTCACCAACATGACAGCAGCATCGTGATTGGTCTGAGCGGCCTGGTTCGGCACTCAGAGAGGGAATAAGAGCCTGTGCATGTTCTCCATCCAGGATGTGCAAAACAGTCAGGGTAGAGAACATGCTAAGTGAGTATGACTTTTTGGCCAGCCCAACATGGCCGGCAAACCGCCATACGCACTTAAGTGCACCAACAACTCCTCCCCCTGCTGGCTGTGATGGCAGCCAAGCCCGCCCCAAAACTGCTTTCAGCACAGAAAAAGAAAATGATAATTACATTGCCTTATTATACATTATTTTCCCTTTTTTGCACTGCTGAAAAGCAGTGGAGCGACCCTCCTCTGCCTTAGCGGAGGAGCCGCCGCTGGTTTGTAGATGACAGGTTAATGGGCTTCTGTGTGTAATGTGATTTTTGTTAGGGATGGGCGGAGCTCACGGAGTTTTACTCGCAGAATTCCGCAGAGTTGCCTAAAAACATACGGAGCTGGGATGGGTACTTCAATCAAACGTGAGAAAGAAGCAGATTTACTCAGCAAACATTGATTTATGGAGCTTCTCCATACTATAATAGGAGCGTACTCATGCATCACAGCATCAAATCATGGCAACAGTGATAGAAATATTTACTCTCATCTTGAGCCACGCCTTTTAGTGCTTGCAGTCAGAAGTTATTAGACCGAGCATTACAGAAACTCAAACATCAGCTGCCATGTAACGGAAGGTGTGGCCATTAAAATTTGACTTCTGTTTTGGAACTGTCATCATAGCTTTCTCCATATATGACAGTTCCGACACTCACTCCTCTCATTCCCACATTAGCTCATCATCACACTGAGCCAGATAATTAACACGCTGCTCAACGCCTGTCTGAAATCATAAATACAATATACATAGGCCATTTAAATGTCACCGCAAGCGCTTACACTTTTATGTTTTGTACTCTCTTCTTCCAAGGATCTATAGCTGCTGGCTCGGAAACATCCTGGCCCAATTGCCATAACAAAACCAGAAACTTAAACGCATGCGACCAACTGAAACAACCTGCCTCTGAGTAGAGAGGCCAAAGTGCAGCAGGCTGCCTTTTACAAAGGGAATTCTAGAGGTCTCATTTTCAAATGGAAGGGGTTCGATAATATAAACATGTTCACTTCTACATGCCACCACAAACCACCAGAATGCTTGTGTGGTATATAAAGACAGATCCTACCAGAACTTACAGAAGCATCCAACACCATCCACCATTAGCCTGTCACTACTGCCTCTCTCATTAGTGTCCTGGGGGAGTAACACTTTCCACAAGTTCCTTCAATATCTTATCTCTCTGTATGTGTCTCAAAGCAGCTTTTCTTGTCACCTCAAGTACCTCATACATAGGGCCATAATCTTCAGGATCCTTTTGCCTCTCAGTCTCGACAAACATTAATGCTGCCGGGAATTATGCTGTTTGCAACACTGAATCACACACACACGCAGCACAGAGCGATGCCGCTCTCAGCTCCACAGTCCTAAAGAGGGGTGGGGCCAGCCAGAACAGGAAACACAAGACAATACTGTGCGTTCCAAGCCTCTCATTAGGTGCTGTAATGTTGTCCAGGTTGGGCGGCTCCATATTGCCCATTGAGTAAGGGGTGTTTTCCCCCCCAGTTCGATCCCGCTACGCAATGTAATGGGCTGGCCCAGCGTACACTCGGCCAGCAAGTATGAGTGCTAATAAATAGCCCAGGTCATGCTGGGCGTGGTTAGTGAGTTACTGGCCACTACCTGACTCACGCTGTACGGCTCTCTGTGTCCTCTGTATAGGCCCAGACCTACAACTCTACACTGGCGACGAGGTGGTCTCCCCACCCGCCGTGACTCACCACACCGGCTGTGCCTGCCGCCTGCACCGTCACCGCGAGAACGCCCCAGCCGCGTCTCCCGCGTCCTTCGCCTGGCACGGTGTGCTCTCGGCCGCACACCTGCTGCCGCCTTCGCGAGGCCCTGCACCGGCTTCCAGAGCAGCCCACAGCCGATGCCTTCGACATCCTCTACGGCCGCTCTGCTGGCCGCACGCGCGTGCGTATTCATTCCGTGCCCTCCGGCACCCGGCCATCTCCGCTACGGACCTCCTGCAGCCCTCAAGCTCGCGGTAAGGGTGACGCCGCCCACTCCCAGCCGCTCTCCTCCTGGCGCTTTCCACGCCACGTACCTCCAGCCACGGCCCTGCTGGGCCTTATCTCTCTCCCTGCATCGGAGGCATTCCAGGCCGCCTCTGTCTGGCCACACGTGGCGCCACGGGGCAGCGCGCTCCCATCTGGCATGGACACGCAGCGTTTGGGCCTAGCTTGCCAGGATCCGCTCCACAGCGCCCTCTTGTGGCTGTGCGCACCCACCTGCTGAACCTCGCCCCTTGCAGCCACACTGCAGACGTCGAGGGTTCGCTGCCTGCACCACCCTACAGCGCCCCGTTTGGCACCGTGCCTAATCACGGGCCCTGCCTGCTGGTGTCCCACTGCGAGTGTTCTGACACCCCAGTTGCGCCCACTGCATCGCCCACATGACGTCAGTGCCTCATCTGGAGCCATTCACCATCACAGGCCCCCCACCCTCCCAAGCAGCACGCTGGAAGGCATGGGTCGAGCGCCTAGAAACGTATTTCGACGCGGCGGACATCCCTGCTCCACGGAGGAGACCCATGCTTCTTCACCTCGGAGGGGCGGACATCCATAAAATATCGAAGACTGTGCGGGAAGCGGGGCCCCCACGAAACTACGCCACGATGCGCGACGCCATCACGGCCTATTTCGAGCCTTTTGCCAACCCCGACTACGAGCGTTTCTTACTCCGCCAGGCACGCCAACAGCCGGAGGAGTCAGTAGATGTTTTCTACGCGAGGCTAAAAGAGCTGGCGAGCACCTGCACCCTCCCAGACGAGGACGACGAAGTCCGGGCCCAGTTCATCCAAGGCTGCGCGTCCTCCAAGCTGCGCGAACGAGTCCTGCAAGAGCACAACATGTCCATGAGGGACATCTTGACACTTGGCCGCTCCAAAGAATTGTCCAAGGCCCGCGCGGCGCACATGGACCCCAAGCCGGCCACCACGGTCAAGAAAGAACCGGTATGCGCCCTTCGCACCGACGTTCAGGAGCCACGACAGAGAGCCACGAGGCCGAAGACTACGATCTCCCAACAGAACTCCCGTGGTCGCCCATGTGGGTGGTGTGGGGGCCTGTTACCCCACGAAGGAGCCTGCCCCGCGCATGGCAAGACCTGCAGCGCGTGCGGGAAAGTGAACCATTTCTCCAAAGTATGCCGGTCGACACAGAGGAGGAAGCAAAATGGCCCGCCACGGCGAGTTCGCGCGATTGAACCGCCCCCCCGATGGTCCCCCCGGCAGTGACATGGACGACGATGAAGCCGATGCTGCCACTGTCCACGTAGTCCGAATGCTGAATGCTCTGCCGGCCACCCAACACGATACACCCATGTGTAAGGTCCAAGTGCAAGAACATGCCATAGCTGCCCTCATCGACACTGGTGCTACCATCAATCTCATGGCTGCCAGCGTCTACAGGAGTTTGCCCAACCCTCCTACGCTATGCCCTACCAGAGTACAAGTCTATGCCTTCGGCACCTGTTCTCCACTCATGCTGTGTGGCGTATTCCAGGCCAATCTCTCTCATGAGACCGCACACCAACAGGCCAAAGTATAGGTGTCACAGGAAGGTTCAGGATTTCTACTAGGCTGCCGCACCGCGCAGGATCGCAACCTGATCCACTTTGCATTCAGCGTGCATGCCAACGACCTAGACCGCCTGCTGCAAGGTTTCGGAACGCTATTTGAAGGAATTGGATGCCTGAAGGGTCCAGCAGTCCGAATGCACATCGATAAGTCCGTTGCCCCGATCGCCCTCCGCCACAGGAGGATTGCCTTCCACCTCTTCCCCAAAGTAGAAGCAGAGCTACGCCTTCTGGAGAGAGCGGGTATCATTGAACGGGTGCGTGGCCCCACCCCATGGGTGTCACCCATTGTCGTCGCGAAGAAACCGAAACAGCCGGAAGCAGTCTGCATCTGTGTGGACATGAGGGTCCCGAATCTCGCAATCAAACGGGAGCGCCACCTGACTCCAACAATAGACGACATCATCGGGGAGCTCACTGGCTCCAAATGGTTCTCGAAGATGGACCTTCGCTCAGGCTATCACCAGATCCCGCTCCACGCAGACTCTCGCCCCATCACTACTTTCTCCACCCATGCAGGACTCTGGCGCTACACCCGCCTCAACTTTGGCATCTCCAGCGCTGCCGAAGTGTTCCAAAACATCGTCAAAAATGTCCTCCAGGGGCTGGAAGGTGTGCTCAATATGAGCGATGACATTCTGGTGCATGCACCCACGCTGGAAGAGCATCTTCTACGTCTCCATGCTGTGTTCTCCCGCATCCGAGAAAGTGGACTCACCCTCCACCGTGAAAAGTGCGAGTTCTTGAGGAGAGACATCAGTTTCTTCGGCTATCGTTTCTCCGACCAAGGCATTGGCCCCGACCCGGACAAAGTCAAAGACATACAAAATGCGCCCGCCCCGACGTCAGTGTCCGGCGTCCGCAGCTTCCTAGGCATGGTCACGTACTGCGGGCGTTTCATCAAAAACCTCTCGGACCTGACCGGGCCTCTCCGTGACCTCACCAAAACCACCAGCCACTGGGTGTGGGATGCGGAGCAAGAGGAGGCATTCCGCCACACGAAAGCTGCTCTCTCAGCCGACACTACGTTGGTATACTTCGACCCCCGACACGAGTCCCAGCTGGTGGTGGATGCCAGCCCCACGGGCTTAGGAGCGGTCCTAGCCCAACAGCAGACCTGTGGAGAATGGGCCCCGGTGGCCTATGCCAGCAGGACACTTACGCCCACGGAACAACGCTACTCTCAAATCGAGAAAGAAGCCATCACGATCCTGTGGGGATGCCGCCATTTCCACATCTACTTGTACGGATACCCTTTCACAGTGGTCACCGACCACAAGCCCCTCGTCCCGCTGTTTCAAGGATCATCATCGCGTCCTCCCCCGCGGATAGAGAAATGGGTGTTGCAGCTACAAGAATTCCAGTTCACCGTAGAGTACAGACCAGGCATCCGAAATCCAGCGGACTTCCTATCCAGGCATGCCAGACCTGTCACCAAGCCAGAAGCTGCAGAAGCGGCAGCAACGGAAGACTACGTGCGAATGATAATCGAACGGTCCAGACTGCTCCCGATCTCGCTGGATGAAGTGATACAAGCCACAAGAGAGGATGACTGCCTCCAGATCGCCATCCAGGCAATCACCTCGGGAGACTGGAAGCCGTTACAAAACCCGACACCATTCCGCATGACAGAAGCCCAAACCACTCTAAAGGCTCTACATCAAGTGCGCCACGAGTTGTCCGTATCTGCAGATGGTTGTCTCCTGAGAGGCCCACGCCTCGTCCTGCCAGAACGCCTGACTCACCAGGCAGCCCTCCTTGCACATGGAGCACACCAGGGAATTGTAAAATCAAAGAGCCGCCTCAGGAGCAAAGTCTGGTTCCCCGGTCTAGATCAACAGGTAGAATCGATCATCCAACGCTGCCCAGTTTGCCTGGCAACCAGCCTGCCCAGCAGACCCGCGCCTGTGATCACCGAAGCAGGCCCCAACGCTCCCTGGGAAAGAGCCAACGCAGATTTCGGCAGCCTACCGGGAGGGAAGTACATGCTAGTAGTCGTGGATAACTTCTCGCGATACCCGGAAATCAAATCGTCTCCTCTACGTCAGCAGGAGAAGTCATTCCCAAACTGGAGAAGATTATGGCCACCCATGGCCTGATTGGAGAACTCCGAACAGACAACGGTCCGCCGTTCACCAGTGCTGAGCTACTCGAATACCTGACCTCCCACCGGATCAAGCACCGCCGGATAACCCCTAGGTGGCCCCAAGCGAATGGGGAAGTAGAACGTCTGATGCGGACCTTAAACAAGATGATCCAAATAGCCCTAGCCGATGGCCACATCCTGGAACAAGCACTATACAGTTTTCTCCACGAATATCTCCTCACCCCCCATTGCACCACCGGCATCTCCCCGAGCCGCCTGTGTTTTGGTCGACCGGTGACAGACACCATCCCGCACCATCCGTTGTGGGCAGAGTCCCCGAACCCTCCAAACCATTCCCTGGCAAAGCGGATGAAGACCAACCGGGAGGCGTCTCAGAGGAGGCATGCGAAGGAGAGCCCGATCACTGTCGGCGACCGAGTGCTGGTGCGAGACCGCCATCCCGGCGGAAAGTTCAGGTTGCCATTTGAACTGGATCCATGGACAGTGATTGGAATCAAAGGTACGATGGTAACGGCATCACGGGGGCACAAGAGTGTCACCCGCAACGTATCCTTCTTCAAGAGAGTCCCCGCTGACGACGCGGAGGAGTTTCTGCCACTCGACGAGCCAAGGATGACTGAACCGGACATTCCTCGGGGTTCCCAGGGAGGGGACGGCCGTCCCACAGCCGTCACCGCGGAAGGTGACATAAGCGCCCCCGCTCCCGAGAAGGCCCATGACAAGGAACTCAGGGGCGATCAACCAACACGAGACAATGGCAGCCCTGCAGAACCTTTGCTGACCCCCTGACAGAAACAGCCAGGGTCGATACTGCCTGCGGCCCTACCCCAAGCCGTCCCAGAAGTATCAGGACTTTGTAGCCTGCTGTCGACCTCCAAGCAGAAGACATGGTGGTGTCTGCAGATCAAGTAAGACTGTTCCATAGATATCCAGTTTATCATGTACTGGTGGTTATAATTGTTGGGTGTTCTCCCTCCTTTATTTTTGTTTTGTTCTTCGGGTAAAGGAGGAATGTAATGTTGTCCAGGTTGGGCGGCTCCATATTGCCCATTGAGTAAGGGGTGTTTTCCCCCCCAGTTCGATCCCGCTACGCAATGTAATGGGCTGGCCCAGCGTACGCTCGGCCAGCACGTATGAGTGCTAATAAATAGCCCAGGTCATGCTGGGCGTGGTTAGTGAGTTACTGGCCACTACCTGACACACGCTGTACGGCTCTCTGTGTCCTCTGTATAGGCCCAGACCTACAACTCTACAGGTGCTATGACTCTAGCAAGAAGACAGAGAAAAGATCTATCGTATGGGAAACTCCTCTCCATGGTGGTTGACAGAGTTCTTTCTGAACTCCGGACTCCAAATGGAGCGCGAAGTAGCAAAAACTCAGTGAACTCCGCCGGCGGAGCGGAGTTCCCCGCCCAGGAATAATTTTTATGTTGGATTTTTACACCACCTGCAGTGTTGCCGGTTCTTTTTAAGTGGGTGATGTCATATCTTTGAGAGAGTAGCTTGTCAGAGGATGGTTGAAATGCTTCCGCCAGCCATTTTCTGTCACTAAAAGATCATGTCAAAATTGTATGATTATTATATCTGCTATCTAGGTTACATTTGGCTGTGGATCTGCAGTTGTGCAGAAGGCATATTAAGGAGCAGTTCTGTGTGGCTTGCTCTTTGCATCTAATCTGTTATTATTTCTCACAGGTTGTTTCAATTTATGCATTTTATGTAAGGTTCTGCTATGATCTTCATCTAGATTTTATTACCAGGATGTGGGAGCTTTCTTAGTTGGTTTTGTTAGAATCCCCGGGTCAAAATCTTTCAGCAGGACCTCCAGCCCTCTTCCTGCTATTGGGGAAGAAGGATCTCCTCATGCATGTTATTTGGTTTAATTGTCAATAAAGTTGAAGGGTTATTGTGGTAGTGTATAACGTTGAGAGTATGATATCTAATGTCACTGAGAATTGGGACAGGTATTTCCAGATGTCTGGAAACAGTGATATTAGTTTGGTTAGGGTTTCTCTTATGACTTTTATGAGGTTACTATTCCATTTGAAACAAGGCTAATCCAGAACGATGGTGGGGGGAATGAAATTAAGATGTTGATATACTTGGGGGTTACTTGGGGTCTGGTGCTGGTCAGAGGTTGTCAGAGCTGTGAATGCGATTCTTCCTGAGGTTCTGCCTCAGATGTCTGTGTGAGTGTGTGCATAGGGGAACAATGGCTAAGGGTTTAGGGCTGAGTATGTATTGAATTAATGTTATTGCTGGGTGTGGAGATTTTGGGAGGGTGTTCCATGTTGCAAGGTGGGTTTTAATGTTCAGAAGCATTCGGAAATGAGAGTCAAAGAGTTTAAGGTTGGCATTGACAGAGTGGGTCATGATTTTACCTCTATCTTAGATTGAGGTGGTCATATGTTGCCTTGTGTTGGCTGGGTGCGTTGATGGCGAGTCTTCTGCCATAAGGGCTTTCAATATAATCTTTTTTCATGGTTTCATGAAGACTTTAATCCACAGGTGTCTGGGGCATGGAAAATAAGGTCAGTTATTGTCAATTGTGTCTTTATGTTGTGATAGGAGTCCAAGAAGAGTGTTTCCAGTCTGTTGTCTGATTGTACGATGTTTTATTGCACTTTTGGAGATGTTGGCTACATGATTTTGAAAGATGTCGGACCTTTTCTTACTTGGAACTCTGAAAATGTTATTTCTGTAGGATCTAATTTAGGGTATGCCAAGTTCAATAGTGAACTTGTTAAGTGATCTATTACATCTCATATATATATATGTATACATATACATATCTATCTATTAGTGCTACAAATAAATGACCAGCACTCACGGGAGAGTCAAATCCTATTAGGATTCATTCGTACTTCACTTCACACGCGTTTCGGCAGATTGCCTTTGTCAGGTAACTGACAAAGGCAAACTGCCGAAACGTGTTTGAAGTGAAGTACGAATAAATCCTAATAGGATTTGATTCTCCCGTGAGTGCTGGTTATTTATTTGTAGCACTAGGATATACGGGAGCCTGCCCTCACGCGACAGAGCACCCGCCATTAAGTGCAGCGGTACTTGGCAGTGAACGGAGCTAGGATATGGATGGATGGATGGAGATATATATATATATATATATATCTATCAGGTGCGCAACACCCACTGGGCCCCCTCGCATCATCTTTTTCAGCCCAAGGCTGCCATGGTTCCGCTGACAGCATGCGTCAAACTCTTTCCTCATTTACGTTCACTAAAATAATAAAAGTATGAAACAATTCTCTTCCAGTTTCATTTCTACTAAAGCTGCACATCAGGTAGCGTTTATATTATGGATGTTTTAGCATTTTGCAATGTGATTTCAACCCCTTGGTGCCTCGAACAGAACGGTTACGTCCTCAGCGGTGCCTCTGGCATGCCGAGAATGTAACCGTTACGCCTATGTAGCCACCCACTGGGGAAGCGCTGGCGCTTCCCCGTGGGCTGCCAATTCCAACCCTCCACCTTGCCATAGCAGCGGAAGCACTTCCACTGTTACCCCCAACCCCCCCTCAGTAATCTGATGATGTTGGCGTGCTCACGGCATGCCAACGTTATCATATTCTGTCGGGGACATGCTGGAAACCATTTGCTTCCAGCGCGTCTCGGGAGAGGACATTTCTGAGGTACATCTTTCTCCTGTGTGGGTTGAGGGGAAAAGGAAAGAGCTTTTTGCCTGTTTTGAATGGATTCCTGCTCCTCCTTCGCGGGTGAGGCCCACGATCATGGAGCAGTAATCCATCCACTGGACCACCAGGGATTTTTCTTTGTGCTTTTAGGCAAGGGTTGCTCCTTGGGGGGCATTTGTAATGTATGTTTTGGCCCCACTGGGGGCTAGATCGGCCTTTTGTTCGGCCAGTCTAGCCCAGGGGGGGTTTAAAACCCAGTAAGGCAAGGGTCGCTCCCCTTTTGAGGGTTAATATATTGGCACTCTATGCTCCCCTTGGGGGCAGATTGGCCTTATATTTTTAGTACCATAGTCCCTATTCCTCCAGAGATTTTGTAATTGGCGCATAATGTTTTGGGGAGCGGCCCCTTGGGCAAGGGTCGCTCCCCTTTTGGGGGAGAATGTTTTGGCTGTTTCTGCCCCCCTTGGCCTTATACTTTTAGGCCCATCTGCTCCCAAGTAGGACAGAAGCCACTAGACCACAAGGCATTTTTATTTTATTTGGCGCAAAATGTTTTGGGGAGTGGCCCCTTTGGCAAGGGTCGCTCCCCTTTATTAGTGGCATTTATTTTGGCCATGTTTGCCACCCTTGGGAGCAGATCGGTCATATATTTTTAGGCCCATCTGCCCACAAGGGGGACAGAAGACACCAGGCCACTAAGGATTTTCTTACATGAACATTGCTGTTTTGGGGAGCGGCTTCTTGGGCAAGCGTCACTCCCTGTGTACGGTTTACTCCAAATGAGTATCAATGAACTGCATGAATGTGTTTTTGGGAAATGCTGTAATAATAGCAGCATATTCAGCTTTTGTTTGAATGTGTGTGAAATTTTCCTTTTATTTGTGCACAATGTGTATTGTGTTGTCTTGGTTTTCCTTTCTAGTGGGATAAAGTTGGTGTTTGCTATGTCTGTGCAGAGTAAGTGCTGGTGAGTCTAGCTGTCTCTGGCAAGTGAGTGGTATTTACAGTGTATAGGTTTTTGTGTGCTTTGATTTGATTGACTTTACCTTGCAATTGCTATATGCCAGTAGTTTTACTTTATGTTTGATCAAGCCACACTTTGTTTATGACTTATTTTATACAGTGTTGGGTATTGTTGACTTGTTTGTCAAGTTACTTGTTTTAGTAAGGATTTTGGCTAGCGGCAGGATGACCACTCAGCAGGTTGTTGGTATGCTTTTTGAGTCTTCCTCTGACAATGATTATGAGACACACTCTGCATCTGAGGCAGAGGAGGAAGGCCAGTATTCTAGCAGTAAAGTTTCTGATGATAAAGCCACTCTGTGCGGATGGATTGCCGCTTTTAGAGGAAGACACTGATGTGCCAATAGTGCAGCAAGAGGCATCAGGATTGCAGCCTGGGGCTGAAAGGCTTCCAATTGGAGGTGCTGGACTCTGGGTTGCTCCAAACATGGTGCAGCTAGTGTTGCCTGCCTTTAGTAGTGTTGCAGGGTGTAGAGTGAATACTGAAAAGTTTTGCCTATTAATTTCTTTAATTTGTTTATGGACTGCATTTTTGGATGTGATGGTTGAGCAGACTAATTTGTAAGCTGAACAGTATTTGAGGGACAACAGTGCTAGCCTTAAACTCCACTCTAGAGCTACCCGGTGGACTCCCACAACTCTGGATGAGTTGAAGAACTTTTTTGATGGGCCTGATAATTAAACCGTCACTGTCTTCATATTGTTTACTAATCCCTTGATGGCAAGGGCTATATTTTCTTCAACCATGAAGCGCAATCGCAATTTGCTTCTTCTTTGGATGCTGCATTTTGTTGATAATGCTTTTGCATTGCAACAAGATCACCCTGATTGTGACAGTCTTTTTAAGGTTCGGCCTGTCCTTGATCACTTTGTAGATCGAGTTTCAGAGATCTATGTTCCAGGGAAAGAATTAGCTGTGGATGTGTCTTTGGTCCTATTCAAGGGTCGATTGGTTTTTAGGCAGTACATTCACAGCAAGAGGGCAAATTATATAATTAAGATGCATATGCTGTCTGAGAGTAGTACTGGATATGTCCATAATTTCAGGGTGTACACCAGTAGGGATTCCAGTATTGACCCCCCTGATTGTCTTTCCACTTTTGGAGTTACTGAGAAAATCGTGTTGGAACTTGGTAGAGGACCTTTTAACAAAGGTCTCCATTTATAGTACCTAGATAACTTTTACACTTGTGTGCAATTGTTCAGGGAATTGTCCAAAGTGGACACTGTTGCTTGTGGCACAATCCGCTCTAACCGTAAAGGTTACCCAAACGAGCTTGTTTGTAAAAAACACGAAAAGGGACAGTGCAGTGCCTTGTGTAGCGATGACCTTCTAGCTGTAAAATCGTCAGACAGGAGAGATGTCTACATGCTTTCTACCATCCATGATTAAAGTACTTCACCTCTGACTGTTTGGGGTCAGGTTGCTGAAGTGCACAAACCTGTGTGCATTTTAGACTACAATTAGCATATGGGTGGTGTAGAAAGAGTAGATCAGAGGTTGGAACCTTACACTGCTGTTCATAAGGTGTACGTTTGGTATTAGAAGCTGGCTAACCATTTATTCCATTTAGCAACCTTCATAGCTTTTGTTGTATTTAAGGATTGTTCTCCAGAGTCAAAGATGACATTTGTTAAGTTGCAGCAGTCTCTGATAGGCAGCTTTATTGTAGTGAAACAATCAAGAGTTCCTAAAGAAGCAGTGGTGGAGGATGTGGCTAGAATGAAAGATTGCCACTTTCCTGATCACATTCCTCCCACAGTCAAAAAAGCCTTCCTGCTAAGAAATGTAGTGTCATGGATACAGTGTGTGTGCCTGCGTGTGCGTGATCCATATTCATGTAGGTTTAGCAGTCTAGCTTCCATAACCAGGAAGCAAAACCTAAGGTCACCACTAGGGCACTTCCGGGTGAGATCGCATAAGGACCTGCGGTGCTCAGCCCTAGGTGCTTCTGATCCTGGATTTGACCGAGGCGGAGTTGGAGCCTTTGGAGCAATCTCTTCCTCCTCTATTCCGTCGGAAATCAGGTATTGCAGCATTCGTGCCGGCACAGGAGTGCCGGGGCAGACTTCCTTGCGTAACTCGCGCCGGAGCGCGTGGTTACAAAAACTGAGATTCTTGCGGAGCTAAAGCGCAGAAGCGCTTTCAGTCCTAGTTGTATAAGGCACGCGCAGGAGCGCATTGCCTTTTCCTCTTCTCGTTTTCTTTGGCATCTTCTGGCATTCTCACTCAGCGGTAAGCGCAGGAGCGCGTTACCGATTATTACGTCAGCCTTCATGAAAGGCTCTGGTATCCGTTTGTCCGCACCAGCGCAGGAGCGCTAGTGTAGCTTTTTGTTGGCGTGGCTAGCGCAGGAGAGCATGGCCACAAGATCAGCCACTTTACCTTTGAAGAAGCGCAGAAGCGCTTTCTGACCTGGTGGAGCAGGGGCAAGGGCAGGAGCGCGTTGCCTTCCCAGCATACACTATATGGTTGCGCAGGAGCGCGTTGCCTTTCCAGCCTCGTTTGTTCATAGCGCAGGATCATTCATGCATCTCTAAAGAGGCTCACACACAAGGAAGTGTCGTCTTTCGTCTTGTTCTTTCTTTCTGCGCAGGAGCACTTGGTACTTTATTTTCATTTAATTGGAATCCACTATATTGATACTTCCTTCATCAGCGCAGGTGCGCCAACTTTATGTTCCGTGTTCCTTTGGTGTGTAAGGTCATACACCACAACCTATCTGAGTGCCACATCCCAGGTGACTATAGCTGTTTCCCCTGACTACTTTTCCCAAACCGTGTATGTATGTGTGCTTGTGAGGGCGGTATTGATCACCTGTTGGTTTGTACTTACAGGCAGTATTCCAGGAGGGGTTCCTACACCTCCATTGGGTATAACCAACCGGGTCTTCACACTGAAAACAACTCCACCACCTTTTAGGATTCCTTCCCCCGGCCTCCACCACCACCCCGGTCAGGTAATATACTAGGACAGGGGAAAGGTGGGAGACGGTGGAGGTTGTTCATGTCATCCCTGTGAGACTACTCTACAAGCAGAATGTAAGACTTGTGGGGTCCTGACATGTAGAGTCTGTGCCCCAAGAGGTATTTGGAAGGAGAGTCATTTGTACTGCCCTAATTGTCTTTCTAA
Source organism: Calotriton arnoldi (assembly GCA_963921515.1). Taxonomy (NCBI): domain Eukaryota; kingdom Metazoa; phylum Chordata; class Amphibia; order Caudata; family Salamandridae; genus Calotriton; species Calotriton arnoldi. The sequence goes on along the minus strand of CAWUFW010003154.1, from coordinate 1,168,776 downwards.
GCCTGGGCTGCGTGTGCCCACATGTTTTAAATTGTACCACATGCAACAGAGTTTTTGGGTGCAAGCGTGAGCGTAAAAGTAAACTGACTGGTCTGTGTCATTTTATATTTTTTGTTCAGATTTCATGGTTGGCATTAGTGTAATGTATTTAGTTAGAGCTGTTGTGTTTGTATAGATTTTTATCTACTTCGAATAGTTTTTTGTTTTCTTATTTGTATTACACGAGCGTCTCTTGTCAAGGAAAAGAGGCGGGCGGGGGTCAGGGGATGGGGGGAGGACGACGACAAATAAAAAATAAAAAAAGAACTTACTTGCCACCCTCCAGTATTGCGCTCTTCAGCTCCTCTTCTCTCCACTGCTGGCAGGCACAGGCCCCCAGACCGCCCTGCGTCCAATCCTGAAGCCTCTCTCATGCATGACAGCAGCTTCAGGATCGGCCTGAGCGCCAATGATTTTCGTTCCCAGACAGACTGGGAGTGTGTGCCTGCTCTCTCCAACCCGGCAACACAGCTCGAGTTGGAGAGAGCTTCACAGCGCATGCGAGTTTGGCCGGCTTGAGATGGTGAAATTTGTGTCGGCCTGGTGATCCCACATCGTTCCCACACAGAAATGTGAAGAAAATGTGATTTTCTTTAGCTAAAGTTGAGGTTTGCAGGGTCTGGGTAGGAAAACATTGGGGGATCCATGCAAGCCGCACCTCCCTGGACTCCCGAGAGTGTCTAGTTTTCAGAAATGTCTGGGTTTGATCATTTTGATGACTCCACAATATGTTTTGGGACCTTCCCTGTCGCAGGCGCTTGGCCCACCCATACAAGTGAGGTACCATTTTTGTCGGGAGACTTAGGGGAATGCTGGGTGGGTGGAGGTTTGTGGCTCCCTGCAGATTCCAGAACTTTCAATCACAGAAATGTGAGGAAAATGTGTTTTTTGGGACAGATTTTGAGGTTTGTAAGGGATTCTGGGTAACAGAACCTGGTGAGATCCATACAAGTCACCCCATTCTGGATTTCCCTGGGTGTCTAGTTTTTAAAAATGTACAGGGTTGCTAGGTTTTCCTAGGTGCCGGCTGAACTATGGCCCAAAATACACAGCTAGCCACATTGAAAAAAAAAGGGTCAGTTTTTAGGGGTAAAATGTGAAGTTTCCACGTTGCATTTTGGGCCGTTTCCTGTTGCGGCCACTAGTCCTACTCACACAAATAAGGTACCATTTTTATCGGGAGACTTGGGTTGAAAGTTTGTGACTCCCTGCAGATTCCTGAATTTTCTATCACAGAAATGTCAGGAAAATGTGTGTTTTTAGACAAATTGTGAGGTTTGCAAGGGATTCTGGGTAACAGAACCTGGTGAGAGCCACACAAGTCACCCCATCTTGGATTCCCCTACATGTCTAGTTTTAAAAATGTACAGGTTTGCTAGGTTTCCCTAGGTGCCGGCTGAGCTAGGGACCGAAATCCACAGCTAGGCACATTGCAAAAAATGTGTTAGTTTTCAGTGGAAAAATATGATGTGTTCACATTGCGTTTTGGGCCGTTTCCTGTCGTGGGCACTAGGCTTATCCACACAAGTGAAGTACCATTTTTATCGGGAGATTTAGGGGAATACAGAATAGTAGAACAAGTGTTATTACCAATTGTCTTTCTATGCATTTCTGCCTTCCAAATGTAAGACAGTGTGTAAAAAAGTAGTCATTGTGAAAAATGCTTTCTAATTCACGTTAGTATGGGTACACACAAATTCAGATATGTGCAAATCACCATTGCTTCTAAACTCCATATGTTGTTCCCATTTGGGAAATACATAGGCTTCCTTGATACCTATTTTTCACTCTTTATATTTTCTAAATGAATTGCTGTATACCCGGTACACAATAAAAAACTGTTGCAAGATGCAGCTCAGTTATTGGCTCTGGGTACCTTGGGTTCTTGGTGAATCTACAAGCCCTATATATCCCCGCAACCAGATGGGTCTAGCAGACATAACGGTATATTGCTTTCAGAAATCTGCCATAGTTAGAAAAAGTTACAGGTGAAAATGTAGGCGCAAATGGCTGCTTTTTTAACTCAATTTCAATATGTTTTTATTTCAACTGTTAATTTCTACAGGAAAACCTTGTAGGATCTACACAAATGACCCCTTGCTGAATTCAAAATGTTGTCTACATTTCAGAAATGTATAGCTTTCCTGGATCCATTATTGTTTTTATACCCATTTCTACCATTAACTGGAAAGAGGTTGAAAGCACAAAACATAGGAAAAATCAGCTATGTCCCAGTAAAATACAAATATTGTGTAGAAAATGTTGGTTTTCAGACAAACATCTGCATGTTCCTAGAAGTTGGGAAGATGGTGATTTCAGCACCGCAAACCCTTCATTGATGCCAGTTGCAGAGAAAACATCAGATGCTTTCTTCTGTAGAACTTTTTCCCCATTTTCCCCCCAAAAACTAAAATTTAGCAGTATTTTGGCTCATTTCACGGTCCCCTCCAGGGGAACCCACAAACATGGGTACCTTTAGAATTCACATGATGTTGAAAAAAAAGGACACAAATTTGGCGTGGATACTTTATGTGGACAAAAACTTATGGGGGCCTAAGTGTGAACTATCCCAAATAGCCAAAAAAAAAGCCTTGTCACAGGGGTGGGGTCAATGGGAGGGGTAGGAGGCCTGCAGTGAAGGAGTTAATGACGACGTCTGAAAGGACTAAGACCAGATTGAGCCAGCCAGCCTCTAAAAGGCTTCATCAACCCTTCCTGCACCCCACCTTTTGTTTTCTTCAAGACTAGCTGCCCCGAAGGTGCTATCCTTCCCTGAGGGCATAAATTTCACCTAAGCACTTTTGAAGTGCTGTGCAGCATGGGGTGGGAGTGGGAAGGTGTGTACAGCAGGAGGAAAAAGATGACCAGTGCAGGTGAAGCTTTTCCTTTGGAAAGGAATTCCTGCTGGCGTCATATCCCAGGGTTTGCTGTCTGTGTTCTTGTATCAAGTACACATTCACAGCGCTTCCCACCAGATAAATGGTGACAAGTGCCATGGATCTGTCTCTTTTTGCATCTAAGGGCAGTGGCCAAGAAGCAGAGGAGGCTCATGGAAGGTGAAGCCAGGAAACATTTGACCCTCAGCTGCTTAGTGAGACCTTCGGGAGGGGCTGGATGCAAGGACGACAGTACTGCTGATCATCCCGACTCCAGAGAATACTTTCAAAAGGTTAGGCAGCTAGTTTCCAAACTGTTTTCCTACTTTGCGAGGGTACCTTTTTTTGGGACTGTTGTGGCATAGGCGCTGTATCTGCAGAAGAAGTGAGGATTGGAACTTTGTGGCAAGGGCATAATTACCAAGTTTTGTGTTTTTCGCAGAAGGCATAGCCTAGCATTATACCTTTGTCTTTTAAAGAACAGCTAATGTAACACGATATTATCAAAATGTAAATGCGTTGTTAATTCTCATGCACCCTCTGAATTCCAGCATGGTTATTTTGGGGGATGCTGTTGGCGGGAACCCCACCCACCCCTACTTCCAGTGCCTATGCATTAAAGTACCATGCTTTAATGGCTTTACTGGCAATAAATTAATGTTTTTAGCGCTACAGTTTGTAACATCATTGCAAATGGGCACATTGCTAAATCTGAAATTCCTTCTGTGTCTTTGGGGGGGGCAAGTACATGGCACGTGCCTAGAGTCCCCTTTTTTGTGTGAATGATATCTTTGGCCAGTCTTGGTTTTTCAGAGAGTAGCATGTTGAATTCTGGGCTCTTTTGAACCAGTTTCATGAGCATTTCCTTAAAAAACGGGGTAATTCCAACCATTTATATAATAATGTTGTGTGACATAATGCATTTGAATGACACTTTATTGCAAAATGAACAAATCACTTATCTCCAGGTTATTATATAAATGGTTGAAATTACCCCCTGTTGTCCAATTTAATTATCATAAAACTGTCTCAAAACAGCCCAGAATGAAACACGCTACTCTCTCAAAAACCAAGACTGGCCAAAGGTATTGTTCACATACAAAAGGGCACACATGAGACATGCGTCTTGGACTTGTCCTCTCCCACAGACAGAGAAGGAATTTCAAAATGTGCAATGTATCCCTTTGCAGTGTTATAAACTCTAGTAATAACAAACATTCATTATTTGCCCGTAAAGCTATTAAAATATGGTACTTTAATGCATAGTCACTAGAAGTAGAGGTGCATGGCTGCTGGGGCACCCCCGAAATAAACATGCTGGAATTCAGAAAGTGAAATATAAATAACTATGCCTTTACTTTTCATTATGATTGCACATGTTACATTTGTTGTGCGTTAAAAGGTAGAGGCCAAATGTCAGGCTATGTCTTCTGTCAAACTGGTGCTTATTCTTCTAATATGGAGATTGGCATTTGCTTTATTTCCTCTGACTATAAACAAAGTGGGAGGATTTTGCAAAGTGAACTATGTCACAATCTCGCAGGAGTACAGGAAATGCAAGAGTTAATCATGTAGAATGCGATTTTTTTGTAACGCACAGCAAAATGTAAATAAATGTGAACGAACTGTGCAAAATATTCAATATATATCAGCAGTCAGGAAAACACAAATACAGTGCATTTTTTGTAATTGTGAAGTATGATGAAAACAAAGATTTTAATTCGATCAAAACCAATCAAGGCACTTTACTTGCTGATGCACAAATGATAAATATTGTGAAACCTGATTTCCACACATTATTGGTTAAGTGTTATATAGTCAAATCAGTAAAACTACATGCCTCTTCAAATTTAGTGACCATTTCAAAAGAAAATGTAATGTCTGTAAATGATAGTGTGCTACCACACCATACTTTTGTAATATATGTGCAATAGTGTGCTACAAAATGCATTACTGGCAATGTAACAGATCCTTACTACTCTTCTGCTTAATGAGCACAGTTCATTTGCTACACTTGTTCTCTTAGCATGAAGCTTACATTTTTCACAGTTGCTATGACTTCAGTGATGTAACACCGAACACAGGCCCCCCCACTCTAAAAATTGTTCCACCACCATTGCTTTAGTGGATATGAAGAGGATGAACCTAAGCATTTCCATATTTTACCAGGGTATTAAATTACTGCTGTGGACTTGTTCAAGCGATCTCGTATGTGATAAAGTATAAAAACTGTGAAATTTGGTGAAGCAGGGAAACTGTAACTGATCTAAAGTTTTCTAGTTTCATCCTGTGCTATTCAAACATTAGATGGGTAGCTATTTCTCATATCAAACAATGCTTGTTTTTAAATATTGGCGTATGATGTGAGAGCATGCCACTTTCTTTGCAGTTTTTCATAGCACAAACTTGGTCCAAGGTCATGAGAGAGCTTCACAACAAATTCAGACTAGTTGTACATTTCATTTTTAAAGGACGTTAAGGGATGTTCTCTGTATTCCAAAGATGTGGAGCCATGGCTGGGATTGGAACCTGGTTCCCATGTTTGTGGTTGGTAGCTCTGGCAACTAGGCAACATCTCCTCACATGAAAGTTTACCTCACTTGGGCGCGAGGTCCCAAGAGGAAGAACTCGACATGAGCCACTGGCTCTTGTCAGTGGTTCTATGGCTCTGGGCAAAATTAATAATTAGTCTGAGGTAGAAAGTAGCAGATCGAATTCAGTCCGGACACGCCTGGCACCACATTTCTGCCAACTTGATTTAATTGCAGTTTGCAGACACTATACTAACGTACAGCAAGCCGCAGAACTTTTAGCGCACAAAGCAGGATATCAGCACAACTAGTATATCAGGGCCAGCATTTTGTCATGTTTGCCTCTATCTGATATGCATATCCCACCCTACCATATGCCAAGAACTACCTCCAATGTGCTATCACAAGCATTTTCCCACAGGTGCCCTTTATACCAAGAATTGCCTCCGGTATGTCAGCACCATCATTTTTCCACAGGTGAAGCACATGCCAAGAATTACCTCTTGTATGTCAGTGTTCGTATTTTGTCATGGGTTTCAGTATTGTGCCAGTTATGCCACACTACACCTGAAAATATATCGCCTGTGTCAGTATTTTGCTATAGGTGTCCCACAGGGAGTAGCCAGAAAATTTAAATTCCCCCACTTGGAACCAAAGTTCTGATGGCACCAAGCAAACGAAGAAAGTGAGCTTGAACCTCCCTAGAACAGCTCCCTTTTCTCTTCCATGCAAACTTCTATCCACTCATCCTTTCAGCCTTCCATGCCTGTTGATATCAACCATTTCGCCTTTACATTCTGTCATCCATTTATTATTCAATCCATCATTCAATCTTTCACCATTCCATCCATTCATTGGCCATTTCATCCTTCCATCCTTTCACACATCCATTATCTATGCATGCATGCATCCATTATTTGACTTACCCATGCATCAATAAAGTCTTTCATCCATCAATTGATCTTCTCAGATTTCCATTTATTATGCGATCCATCCACTCATCTTCTTAGATTTCCATTTACTCTGCCATCTTTTCACCCACCCAGCCAGTCATCCTCTCAGATTTCAGTTTACTGTGGCATCCTTTCACCCACCCACCCACCTATCCATCATTTCAGATTTCTATTTACTTTGCTATCCTTTCAGTCTTCAATCCATCCATCCATCCTTTCTGATTTCCATTTACTCTGCTATCCATTCAGCCTTCAATCTATCCGTCTATTCTTTCTGATTTCCATTTACTCTGTCATCCTTACACCCACCCATATAGCCATCCTCTCAGATGTCTATTTACTCTACCATCCTTTCACAAATCCATCCATCCACTCAGATTTCCATTTGCTCTGCTATCCTTTCACCCTCAGTTCCATTCATCCATCCATTCACTCACTCCGATTTCCTTTTACACCACCATCATTTTACCCACTTAACTGGGATTTACTAAAGCACACAAAGACACCTTGTGTGGCTTTACGTGGTTTCGTAAATACAAAGTAACAGGAGGCAGCGCATTGAGCTGCCTTGAGTTACCTTGTGTTGACAAGTCATTCCATGGGTGGAGCAAGGGCATTCCCACGCATCCATCCATGGATTTTGACGCAATCGCACATTTACTATGGTCAGTAAACCTGGGATTGCGTCCAAATGGTGCAACTTCCAGACCGAGGCGTAATGAGGAGAAATATCTTTATTTATCCTTGTTAATTCCATTTTCCATGTGTGCTGCATTCAGACATCCCTTCCTTTACCAAATGAATCCTTCTCATTATGCAGGCACCGTTTTAGCATGGTGTCTGCATTGGCACTAACCAGCACTCAGTGCGCCATGTGAGGGAGACAACAGAAATGTATCATTTTTGTAAATATGACACATTTCTGATTCCTCCCTTTCACGCAACACAGCTAAGTTATGGTGCACAAAGGTTAAGTAAATCTGGGCCTAAGTATTTTTGAGGCCTGTTCCTTCATTTGGTCATAGACATGGATATATTGAATGCCAAGAGGGCAGAAGTCTTTGGGTCGAACATTGGAAACTGTGATCTTCTAATTACATATCCAGATGGTTTTGCACAATTGTTTGGGGCGGAATTGCATTGGAAATTTTCATATTATAGAAACTTCTGCCGTCACAGAACTCAGCACATTGAATTCATGGGAGGCCACTGCCTTAGGTATTTTCCAAAGACATAAAAAACACAGGGTTTGGGTGCAATTCGCCAATCTGGGCCTACTGTTGGCCAAGCGTCTACTAACTATGCACTGAAAGGACCAACATCCCCCGGCTCTCGCATTATGGCGCAAGGCACTACTTAGTCGAGGAAAAGCAGAAAGCTCTACACTACATTGGGAGGAGGAGGCCCATTGTATACGCCAGTGCCCTATTGCTGCTGCCTGGGCTACTATGCTTATACAGTATAAGGAACTGGCTGAAGAGAATCCCCCTCCCTCACCATGTTAAATTTTTGGACATCGGGTCACACTCTTACTCCATCAGAATACATCCGAGTTTACTACTGCTCCACGAACCCCCCAAATTCTGTTCCGCAGCACACTATTTTCGCTCGTGCATCCCCTAATTCCTTTTTCCGAGTTTTGCACCCCAACCCTATTATTCATTGGGTCCCCCTATCCTTCGGTGTGAGCCAGTGCAACTCACTCCTGTAACTTGGTAATGTCTCATCCTGCAACAAATGGTATTTTCTACAGTTGATAATTTAATTTATTATTTTCTCATCCTGCTATAATTGCTATCATCTACAGGTGATAATTTGTCAATGTCATATCCTGCAACAATTGCTATTTTCTACAGTTGATGAAAACCCAATAAAAATTGTTTAACAAAAGTAAACTCCAGCCATTTGTTTTAAGTTTAGCCATTTGGAAAGTGTGTGGCATGTTAATTGTACAGAAAATAAGGCTACTTCTAGCTTACTTCTTTAAAGAGTTTAGGGTAATTTAGAGAGGTACTGGATGTTTAACTTTTATTTCTTGGCTTTTTTTGTTGCTTTATTGGAGAAAATTACAGTATTCTATTTTACCCCAATTTGTTTTGTAATGATGAAGTAATTGACCTGAGGACCTTTGTATTTTTTTTTGTACATTTCACTAGACATCACTATCCGCACAGCATGATGCCAGACTCCAGAGGCTTTGGACCACTTAATGTTAAACGGCGAAAGAGGATTTTTCACTCATCGTCTAGCCACACAAGACCCCTTGACAGCATGTGCTGAGTTAGATGAAAAACCTGCCATGCCATCTTCTGGCTATACTCCAGAAGAACATTTAGCACTGCTTGATTCTGGGTCTGTTGCATATACAACCACTGTCACGCCAACGGCTACTAGTCCATGTCTGAAACAGTCAAAAAGTTCATACAGCTTAGATATAGGAGAACACATAGATGTCTCAAGACTCAACACAGTTTCATCATCAAACCCAGATGAGTTACGCTACCAACGTTTGCACTCTTCTTGGACACCAGAGACATCATACCAGTTTCATGTAGTTCAACAGCGAATTCAAACACATCACTTTCAACATGGATGGTTGAAAATCTATCGTCCATGGCTTGCCTACAGTGCTAAACTTGAAGGCACCTTATGCAAGATGTGTGTACTTTTTGCCCATAAAGAAGTTGGAAGAGGTTCTCATCAAGCTGTGGGGAAATGTTGTTTCAGCCCTTCACAAAATGGAAAAATGAACAAAGTGATTTTCATTCCCATGCTTCTTCCATGTATCACAAAGAGAGTATGACAGCGGCAGCTAACTACTCAACTGATTTTGAAGGGAAGTCTGTTGCTGTTACAACTATGATTGAGAGCAACTGGAAGAAAACAATTTTGGAAAATAGAAAATTACTTGTGCCAATAGTGGATTCAATACTGCATTGTGCCAAACAAGGTATATCTCTTCGAGGACACAGAGACAGTGGATTATGTCAAAGGAACCTGTAGAGAATGATGGCAATTTCTGTGTGGCTCTTCGCCTACGACTTCTAGCTGGTGATGAAGTTCTGGCATGGCATCTGGCATCATGTCTTTCCAATGCAACCTACACTAGTCTGAAGATTCAGAATGATATTATCTCTGCTTGCAACATTCGTCTGAGAAGGAGAGTGATGGAACACGCAAACAATGCCAGATGGAACAACTGACAGAGCCACTATAGAGCAACTTGTTGTAGTTATTCATTTTAAGGAAGGGACATCTGTGTATGAAGAATTCCTTGGCTTTGAAGACCTTCAGAGTGGAACAGGGGTTGGAATTGGAAAGAAACTTCTTTAGAAACATATGGCCTCAATGTTGATCGTACACATGGGCAAACATATGATGGTTGTGCTGCAATGAAAAGTGCTGTTAAAGGTGCGCAGGCACTAGTTTCAGAGCGGGTGCCAAAGGCATTTTATGTACATTGTGGAAGTCATTCATTGAACCTTGTGATTGGACATTCATGTGATATACATGAAATCTGTAATTGTCTTTCAACACTTAAAGAAGTGTAAAATTTTGCAAAATGCTCTGCAAGAAGGATGGCTGTCCTAAAGGTGAAATTTGCTACTTTGCCAGATACAAAAAAGAAACTGTTAAGTGGTTTTTGTGAGACACGGTGGGTTGAAAGAATGCATCTGTTGTTTGTTTTGTTGATATGTACCCAGCTGTGGTTGACTCTTTGCTTGAGATCTCAGACTGACAAGATCACAACGCCTCTTCCAAGGCTGAGAAGTTTCTCACAGTTTTTCAGTACCATAACTACATTGTTGCTTTACAAATCCTGGTATGATTTTCTGGGCAACTGCTTCCTGTTTCAGCTGCACTCTAAAATCCTAATACAGATATTTTGGAGTGCATAGGACAGATTGAAAATGTCAAACAGGTGAGAAAAAAGCAAAAACAAAACCTGAAGAAGCATTTCATGAAATTTTTGTGAAAGCCCAAACCACAGCAGGGGAACCTCGGACCATGCCATGCCTTACTTTCAGGCAGACATAACAGGCCAATTACAAGACTAGAGATCCTGAGGCTTACAGGATTTCAATATTTTCACAATTTATAGACAATTTTTGAATGAATTGTGAGAGAGATTCAGCCAGCATGTAAAAAAGGCATGCACAATGCAGTATCTGGTACCAAGGTTTGTCAACCAGGAGTCTTTTAAAAACTTGAAGGATGCTCTCGATTTATATGAGGACAATTTACCTGGTACACGCGAGGATCTCAAAAACGAACATGACATATGGGTAATGACATGGCTGAAGGTACCTATTGAAGAAAGGCCAGGGAATATAATGGATATCTTACGTCATGCTCACATTGACTTCTATCCCAAGATATACTGCCTGCTAAAATTATTTGCCACTTTGTCAGTGACAACCGCATCCCCAGAATGATGCTTCAGTTGTCTTTGCAGACTGAAAACCTATATTTGGTCAACAGTGGGGCAAGAACGACTCTCTGGACTTGCAATGATAAACATTTCAAGAGCACATTGCACTCCTATAGAAGCAATTGTTGATGAAATGTCAAAAAGAGTTGTCGCCTTGAAATGACATTGTGAAAATTTGTTCTATTTTGTTCCTAAAGTTTTTGGTAGAAAAATATTTAGAAGTGGACTTTTAATTCAATTTTCAGTACACTCTGTCCCTTCTTCATAGAACAATAGCATATAAACGCATCAAATTAAGAAAAATGTTTCCTCTAATTGTTGTCCAGTTTCAAATGCAGAATTTGCCAATTCTTTTTCTCAGCTTGGCCTGAGCATTACCCGATCCTTATTGTCTGCCATGTTAGCCCCGCCCCCCATTGATTAACATGTTAGCCACGCCTCCGTTGTTTGCCATATTAGCCCCACCTGAAAGTTAAGGCTTAGTTTCGCCCCTGATATGCACAAACCCCGAGTTATATGAGCATATACAACCATACAAAAAAGCCGTCTGCAAACATATCCTTTTTTGTTGATTGAAGGAATGATAATATTAGTACTGACAGACCTAATGTAAAGTTTCCAGGTCTTGTGAAAAGAATTGAGGACCTCATGTCCAAAGATTCAAAATAAGAAATTGTAAATTGTGACTAATATTGATTAGCAATTTGTGATTTCTTATTTGGAATGTACTAAAATGGATTTAGTAAAAGTGGTCGCAATTTGTGCAACAACTTCTAACAAAAGCATTGTTATTTTGCTACCCAACCTATGTACTAATAGGTCAGTTCTCAAAATATTGAATCATAATGGGTTGTACTTCAACCTACCTCATTAATATGCATGAGGTAGGACGCATATTGGTACCCACTATGATTGGCCACAATCACAGGGACTGGGGCCTGCTGGGGTCAGCAGACCTTCATATCTGTGATTGCTTTTAAATAAAACAATGTGTTTTTTCAATGCAGCCTCTTTTCTAAAAGGGAAAACAGGATGCATTTAAATTTGTTTTTAAAGTTATACTAAAAAGGCGATTGTGTCAGCATTCAAAGAGGGCCCCCGGAGACCCCTTCCCTTGTGTGAAAGGCTGATCACCACCGTTAAGTTGGTGGTAAAACGTAATTGTTTTGTGACCAGATTTCAGTCATTTAACATTTATACATACCATAAGGATTGGGTATTTGGAAAGGACACCCTAAACATGTCTTTTCCAACTACCGATTTCTTATTGTTTGCTTAACTCATTTAACATTTTGGAAAACCTTTTCCGAATCGTTAATCAGGTTTAGTATGTGCTACTGAAGTAGGAATCTGTGAGGCGGATAGTCTCCAGTCTTTATACAGCACTGAAACAAGACATGCCTCCTATGTTCCTAAAAGAACAACATAAATGGGAGGATGACTTACAAGAAGCACTGACAGAAAGGGAATTGGGAGAGGAATGTGCCCAGTTGAGGGAGGTGTCTAGTAATGCCATATTCAAACCAGTGCATTTCCATGCGCTCTATTGCATCTATCTCACACTGGCCAGACTGTATCGCATTTGCCCCCTTAGACAAGTGCCTAAATGCAATGTTGAAATTGTGGGTTTCTTGCACATGGTCTGGAGCTGTTTTGAGGTGGTGAACAGTTGGTGGGAGGTTTTCGAATGGTTGATGATCATATCGAGGATCCACCTGGAGTCCTCAGTCAAGCAGTGTATTTTAGGGCTTGTTACCACCCCTTGGGAAGGAAAGATGCCAGAGCATTTTGTACTATTGGGATTCTTATTGGCTAAACAACACCTTGCCATCCATTTACTAGCGAATGTGGGACCATTACTGCAAGCATGTTTGAAGGATATAGAGGAATGGGCGTTGGCAGACAAACGGCGAATGAGAGAAGTTTGCTCATACAAAAAGGTGGATGACGACTGTACTCTGTGGGCTGATCTGTTATGTAAATTGGTAGATCCCTACGCAGGGGGAATTGCCCCTCAAGGAGGGGTCGGAATCATCATGACTCTGGTGGGAGATGGACAACCCCTTTAGCCGGCCAAAGACTATGCCCTGTAAGACTTGCAAGCAGAGTCCAATCCACAGGAGTAGATATGCACGTATTGAGGGCATTATTATTCCTCATATTGAGATGCGCTGCAGTCCTTGCAGAGGTCTACTTAAACTGTTAACTGGGAAGAAAACAATGTTTTTGAGTATGGTAACTTTACACATGAATGATACATCTGTTACATGAACCCTGTGGTGATAATATCCGTACTTAGGCTACTCTGTTTTGTTTATTATGCATGTTCTTCATCCCCTGCTGTTGGAAACAGTTTACAATAAAAAAATATTAAAATATATATATTTTTTAATGAGTTTAGTACATTCCAAAAGTATTTTAGCAGTCACAAACCCTCAGATTAACAGAATCTGAGGGTTTGTAACTGTTAAGACACTTTGTACGAGGTCAAGGTTTGCATCTCAGCAATGGGCTATGGTACAATTTGCATCATAGGGCATCTTGTGAATTTGATTGGGAATATAAGTCATAGGGATGCCCCAGTTTTGTCCAGAAACTGTTTGTTCTTTATTGTAAAATGCACATATAAGGGCAGAAAAGTTTTCAGGTCTCAGTAGGCAAGCTGGATTTTGTTGTCAATATATTTTAGTCTGTTCTACCTCTTTGTTGGGTCAGGTGTAATAGTATCAGTGAATGTTCATAAAGGTAATGGTGGGTGACTGGGATTACTTGTGAGTTTCCTCAGTGATCATTAGGTCAGGTAACATGATGATCCTCTGTAGTCATCAGTATGAAGTTTGTTTTCTCTCTCTGTTACACAAGCCATAGGAGTATCCTGTTAGTGACTGTTTTTACAGTTTTTCTTTATTTCATTTATCATGAAGTCAGGCATGTGGGGATGTTTGTAGCATAGGGATTTTTACCTCTGTTGAAAATTTGTCAGGACTGATTTTATCTACATTGAGTCCAGCACTAATATTTATTGAGTTCTGCGTTGAAAAATCTCTTTGCTCTTGGTTTCATCCCTGCAACAGAGCCGGATAGCGCATATGGGTCTAACTGGCACATGCATCAAGGTAGGCTTTTGCGATTCCTTCATTGCGATTATTAAGGAATCGCAATTAAGGAATCGCAAAAGCCTATGCATGTAGGAATCGCTATAAAATAGCAATTCCTAAACATTCCTTAATTGCGACTCGCAAATTGCGAGTCGCAATTAAGGAATGCCGTCCCATTCATTCCTATGGGCCTACAGGCTCATAGGAATGAATTGGAGATTGCATGAGCAATTTGCGAGTACCAGTAGGTACTCGTAAATTGCTCATGCAATTCCAGGAGTGCAAGGGTGTCAAAATGACACCCTGTTGCACCCCTGAAATTGTGATGTGCACCCATGTTGCACACACACATGCCCCAAGGGCATGTGTGTGTGTAACCTAAAACTTTAAAAAATGCATTTTAGTGCATTTTTCAAAGTTTTTGCAAATTACAGACAAGTTTGATTTGTCTGTAATTTGCCGTCCCAAATAGCGAAATCGCTATTTGAAAGAGCTTCTAGCATTGCATTTAAGGAATCGCAAATTGCGATTCCTTAAATGCAATCGCAATTTAGGTATTCGCAAATAATTGCGAATTCTTAAATTGCGCATAGGAAACACTTTTATGCATCTCCAAAAGCCAATTTGCGATCGCAAACGGCCGATTTTTGCGAATCGCACCGTTTGCGATCGCAAAAACCTTTGATGCATGTGCCCCTAAGTTCATGACTGTGAATGACAGAGAAGTGTGCTCACAGCAGCAACGACCATTAAGCTAAGTGTAAAGGTTATCGGTAGAGTTGCACTAGAAGGAAACTGAGAGCCGTTCGGACCGGGGCTGTGGGACCAGGGCTATGCGTGAAATGGAGTGGAACCCGTGGAGGGCACTAGAGTACATGCCTTGATCCAGACAATAGAGCACTCCTTTGGAGAGTGCAGGCATCACATAAGTGGCGGAAGATAGCAGAAGAACAATGTGCTCACCCTACCCAACAGTCCCCATGATTGCTATCCTGGGCCCCTTTGTACCATAGCCCTTGACTCAAATAAAGAACCTTTGGGGCCTGACGCACTGTTGGAAATCTCAGACAGACACTGGGGATTTTCAGCTCCAATCCATGATGGGCCCAGCCATGAAGAATCAGCTGGGAATAATTCATTAGGAATAATATACTGTCATTGTTTTGATTGTATCATTGCAACATCTAAGTTAGCATATGATATATAGATTGTTTACAAAGGAAGGCCATTTTTGATAGAGTTCATGCTGAAAAGATCTGTAGGTAACTAGGCTACAGGTTTGTATTATGAGGGGTCTAATCAGTTTAGTAATGTCCAAAAATACTCAGTTTAGCAATGTAGTTCAGCTCATGAAAATGGGGTGATTTGCGTGCAAGGCAATATGTTTTAAAGGATAATCTAGCTTCTACTGGTAGACCATGGAGGGAATTACGGACAGGTGTGGTAGGGTTGCATCGTTTCAGGCCAAACAGGAGGTGAGCTGCATAGTTTGGAGCCTGAGGATACTGGTGTACAAACAGGTGTTACCTCACCTGCCTTTACCACGTGGTACTTTACAATGCATGTAAATCTGCTAGCATTTTTACACACAAAACTGCTGGTAAGAGTATATAAACACAGGTTTCAGGGACGTTATAGTTAGTTGGACATTTCACTCGTACAAAACCAGAGAAATTCGGCCGTTATAGTTAGTTGAGCTAACTATAACTCGCGCCCCCGCAATGCACTGCTGATGACGTCACATATTACATCATTCATGACATGGTCAGTGACATCACTGATGACATCACTGATGACATCTCAAATTACATCACTGATGACATCATCCAGTGACTGTGTGTTTCTGTAAAGTTTAAATATGTTTTATATGTATATATGCCAAGGTGTATTGAAGAATGAGTGGGTGTATGAGCGTCTGAATGGATGATTTAGTAGGTGCGTGACTGACTGTATAAGTGAGTGATTAAACGTGTCTTACTGAATGCATGGGTTAGTGTTTAAACTGTGTGAATGTCTATATCAGTCTGTCAGTTGGTATGTAAGTGGCTGGATGGGTTGGTGAGTAGCTACACGAGTGTCTATATGGGTTATTGATTGGTTGTCTGAGTATCTGTATGGGTGCCTGAGTGTCTGTGTGGGTGGGTGGGGGGTGTGACTCTGTGCATAGATGTGTGAGTGGGTGATTCACTGGGTGTATGGGTTCAAGAGTGCATCTGTGAAGGGCTGTATGGGTGGGTGAGTGTATGTATGGGTGTTGGTGAGTGAATGGATGTCTCAGTGGTACATGTGTGAGTAACTACATTTGTGAAAGGCAGTATATGTGAGTGTTGGAGTATATGAATGACTATATGTGAGAGTGAGTGATTGTGAGAGTGGCTGTATGGATGAGTGTGTGTTTGTATCAGTGATTGTGTAAGAGAGTAAGTATGTGTTAGTATCTGTATGAATAAGTGAGGTGGTGTGTGTATTACTGTATAGGTGAGTAAATGGGAGTGTGATTGATTCTTTGCATGACTGACTAGGTGTGTGAGTAACTCTATGGATGAGTGGCAGTATGTGAGTGTCTGCATAGGTGTATGAGTGCATATGATAGTGCTGTATTGATGAGTGACTGCATGTATGAGTGACTGTATGGGTGAATGAGTGGATGTGTGTGTAGACCTAGGAATCAGTGAGTGGGTATGTAGTAACTGGTATTGGTGTGTCTATGGTTTCGAAAATGGTAGTCTGTATTTTAGAGTGGGTATATCAAAGGTTATATTAGGGTGTGAGGAGGTGCATCAGATTATCACGTGGATGTCGTCATCAGTGATGTCATTTGAGATTTCATCAGTGATGTCACTGACCATGTCATGAATGATGTAATATGTGACGTCATCAGCAGGGCATTGCAGGTGCGCGAGTTATAGTTAGCTCAACTAACAATAACGGCCGAATTTCTCTGGTTTTGTACGAGTGAAATGTCCAACTAACTATAGCGTCCCTGAAACCTGTGTTTCTTTCAGTGCATTTCTAAGGTTTTTTAAATGAAAATTTTTAACTATAACATCCCTGAAACCTGTGGTTTTTCAGTGAATTTCAAAGGTTTTTAAATGCTAATTTCTAACTATAACGTCCCTGAAACCTATGGTTTTTCAGTGAATTTCTAAGGTTTTTAAATGCTAATTTCTAACTATGCCTACATAGGTAGGACATGTGCAGAAAGAGAAAGAAAGGCGCAGAAAGAAGCAAGAGAAATGCAGAAAGAGGCAACAGAACTCCAGAAAGAGGAAGAAAGGTGCAGAAAGAAGCAAGAGATGTGCAGAAAAAACCAACAGAGGTGCAGACAGAGGCCTTGTTGCAAAGTCATCCTGTGTCCTGGGCACCCCCCAACTTTTTGCTGACTGGTACTGGTGGTAACTGACTCTGACTGACCCTGGGCTCTGCGTAACCAGGGCCGGAGCCAGTGCTATGCTGAAAGACACTTAGAATACAGTGAACACACCTACATACACTAGGGTACACTATGGGTTGGGGTACCCCTGTGATTGGCATGACCTCCCCTGTAAGGCCCTAGTACATAATAGGGCAGGGGGATTAAAACTACCTCTAAGTCCCTAGCATATAATAGGGTATGGCAGTTTAGAGGCCAGCAGCCCTTTTCTGCACTTGCATGTGTGTACTGCTGAGCCTGAGGTCAGTTTAAAAGTAGCCCTGTGTGTGCAGAAAGAGGCAAGAGAGGTGCAGAAAGAGGCAAGAGTGGTGCAGAAAGAGGCAAGAGAAGTGCAGAAAGAAGCAAAAGAGGTGCAGAAAGAGGCGAGAGGGGTGCAGAAAGAAGCAAAAGAAGTGCAGAAAGAAGGAACCGAAGTACAGAAAGAGGCAAGAAGGGTGCAGACAGAGGCAAGAGAGGTGCAGAAAGAGGGACGAGGGGTACAGAAAGAGGCGAGAGGGGTGTAGAAATTTGCAAGACAGGTGCAGAAAGAAACAAGAGCAGTACAGAAACAACCAAGAGAGGTGCAGAAAGAGGCAAGAGAAGTGCAGAAAGAAGCAACAGAGGTGCAGAAAGAGACAAGAGAACTGTAGAAAGCGGCAAGAGAGTTGCAGAAACAGGAAAGAGATGTACAGAAAGAGGGAACAGGGGGGCAGAAAGAGGCAAGAGGGGTGCAGAAAGAGGGAAGAAGGGTGCAGAAAGAGGCAAGAGGGGTGCATAAAGAAGCAACAGAAGTGCAGAAAGAAGCAAGAGAAGTGCAGAAAGAAGCAAAAGAAGTGCAGAAAGAAGCAACAGAGGTGCAGAAAGAGGCAAGAGGGGTGCAGAAAGTGGAAGAGAAGTGCAAAAAAGAAGCAACAGAGGTGCAGAAGGAGGCAAGAGAAGTGCAGAAAGAAGCAAGAGAGTTGCAGAAACAGGCAAAAGAGGTGCAGAAAGAAGCAAGAGCAGTGCAGAAAAACCAACAGAGGTGCAAAAGGAGGCAAGAGGGGTACAGAAAGAGGCAAGAGGGGTGCAGAAATTTGCAAGAGATGTGCAGAAAGAAGCAAGAGCAGTGCAGTAAGAAACAACAGAGGTACAGAAGGAGGCAAGAGGGGTGCAGAAAGAGGCAAGCGCAATGCAGAAAGAACCAAGAGATGTGCAGGAAAAGGGAAGAAGGGTGCAGAAAGAGGCACGAGGTGTACAGAAAGAAGGAAGAGAAGTGCAGAAAGAAGCAACAGAGGTGCTGAAAGAGGCACAAAGGGTGCAGAAAGACGCAAGAGAACTGCAGAAAGAAGCAACAGAGGTACAGAAAGAGGCAAGAGTGGTGCAGAAAGAGGGAAGAGAGGTGTAGAAAGAAGCAAGAGAGTTGCACAAAGAGGGGTGCAGAAAGAAGCAAGAGGGGTGCAGAAAGAAGCAAGTGAGGTGCAGAAAAAGGGGAGAGAGGTGCAGAAACAGGCAAGAGAAGTGCTGAAAGAGGCAAGAGAATTGCTGAAAGAAGCAACAGAGGTGTAGAATGAGGGAAGACGAGTGCAGAAAGAGACAACAGGGGTGCAGAAAGAAGCATGGGAACTGCAGAATGAAGCAACAGGGGTTCAGAAGGAGGCAAGAGAACTGCAGAAAGAGGCAGGAGAGTTGCAGAAACAGACAAAAGAGGTGCAGAAAGAAGCAAGAGCAGTGCAGAAAGAACCAACAGAGGTGCAGAAGGAGGCAAGAGGGGTGCAGAAAGAGGCAAGAGGGGTGTAGACATTTGCAAGAGAGGTGCAGAAAGAAGCAAGAGCAGTGCAGTAAGAAACAACAGAGGTACAGAAGGAGGCAAGAGGGGTGCAGAAAGAGGCAAGAGCAGTGCAGAAAGTACCAAGAGACGTGCAGGAAAAGGGAAGAAGGGTGCAGAAAGAGGCACGAGGGGTACAGAAAGAAGGAAGAGAAGTGCAGGAAGAAGCAACAAAGGTGATGAAAGAGGCACAAAGGATGCAGAAAGAGGCAAGAGAACTATAGAAAGAAGCAACAGAGGTACAGAAAGAGGCAAGAGTGGTGCAGAAAGAGGGAAGAGAGGTGTAGAAAGAGGCAAGAGAGTTGCAGAAAGAGGCAAGAGGGGTGCAGAAAAAAGCAAGTGAGGTGCAGAAAGAGGCAAGAGAGGTGCATAAACAGGCAAGGGAAGTGCAGAAAGAGGCAAGAGAATTGCTGAAAGAAGCAACAGAGTTGTATAAAGAAGCAAGAGAAGTGCAAAAAGAGGCAAGTGAGGTACAGACAGAGGCAAGAGTGGTGCAGAAAGAGGGAAGACGAGTGCAGAAAGAGACAACGGGTGCAGGAAGAAGCAAGACAGGTGCAGAAAGAAGCATGGGAAGTGCAGAATGAAGCAACAGGGGTGCAGAAAGAGGCAAGAGAGGTGCAGAAAGAGGGAAGAGGGGTACAGAGAGAGGCAAGAGGGGTGCAGAAATTTACAAGACAGGTGCAGAAAGAAACAAGAGCAGTACAGAAACAACCAAGAGAGGTGCAGAAAGGGGCAAGAGTGGTGCAGTAAGCGGCAAGAGAAGTGCATAAAGAAGCAACAGAGGTGCAGAAAGAGACAAGAGAACTGTAGAAAGAGGCAAGAGAGTTGCAGAAACAGGCAAGAGATGTTCAGAAAGAGGGAACAGGGGTGCAGAAAGAGGGAAGAAGGGTGCAGAAAGAGGCAAGAGGGGTGCAGAAAGAAGCAAGAGAAGTGCAGAAAGAAGAAGAGAAGTGCAAAAAAGAAGCAACAGATGTGCAGAAGGAGGTAAGAGAAGTGCAGAAAGAAGCAAGAGAGTTGCAGAAACAGGCAAAAGAGGTGTAGAAAGAAGCAAGAGCAGTGCAGAAGGAGGCAAGAGGGGTGCAGAAAGAGGCAAGAGGGGTGTAGACATTTGCAAGAGAGGTGCAGAAAGAAGCAAGAGCAGAGCAGTAAGAAACAACAGAGGTAAAGAAGGAGGCAAGAGGGGTGTAGAAAGAGGCAAGAGCAGTGCAGAAAGAACTAAGACATGCAGTGCAGGAAAATGGAAGAAAGGTACAGAAAGAGGCGCGAGGGGTACAGAAAGAAGGAAGAGAAGTGCAGAAAGAAGCAACAGAGGTGCTGAAAGAGGCACAAAGGGTGCAGAAAGAGGCAAGAGAACTGCAGAAAGAAGCAACAGAGGTACAGAAAGAGGCAAGAGTGGTGCAGAAAGAGGGAAGAGAGGTGTAGAAAGAGGCAAGAGAGTTGCAGAAAGAGGGAAGACGGGTGCCGAAAGAGGCAAGAGGGGTGCAGAAAGAAGCAAGTGAGGTGCAGAAAAAGGCAAGAGAGGTACAGAAAGAGGCAAGAGAGGTGCAGAAAGAGGCAAGATAGGTGCAGAAAGAGGGAAGACGAGTGCAGAAAGAGATAACGGGTGCAGAAAGAAGCAAGACAGGTGCAGGAAAAGGGAAGAAGGGTGCAGAAAGAGGCACGAGGGGTACAGAAAGAAGCATGGGAAGTGCAGAATGAAGCAACAGGGGTGCAGAAAGGCAACAGGGGTGCAGAAAGAAGCAACAGAGGTACAGAAGGAGGCAAGAGAACTGCAGAAAGAGGCAGGAGAGTTGCAGAAACAGGCAAAAGAGGTGCAGAAAGAAGCAAGTGCAGTAAGAAACAACAGAGGTACAGAAGGAGGCAAGAGGGGTGCAGAAAGAGGCAAGAGCAGTGCAGAAAGAACCAAGAGACGTGCAGGAAAAGGGAAGAAGGGTGCAGAAGAAGGCACAAGGGGTACAGAAAGAAGGAAGAGAAGTGCAGAAAGAAGCAACAGAGGTGGTGAAAGAGTCACGAAGGATGCAGAAAGAGGCAAGAGAACTGCATAAAGAAGCAACAGAGGTACAGAAAGAGGCAAGAGTGGTGCAGAAAGAGGGAAGAGAGGTGTAGAAAGAGGCAAGAGAGTTGCAGAAAGAGGGAAGACGGGTGCCGAAAGAGGCAAGAGGGGTGCAGAAAGAAGCAAGTGAGGTGCAGAAAGAGGCAAGATAGGTGCAGAAAGAGGGAAGACGAGTGCAGAAAGAGGGAAGACGAGTGCAGAAAGAGATAACGGGTGCAGAAAGAAGCAAGACAGGTGCAGGAAAAGGGAAGAAGGGTGCAGAAAGAGGCACGAGGGGTACAGAAAGAAGCATGGGAAGTGAGGAATGAAGCAACAGGGGTGCAGAAAGGCAAGAGAAGTGCAGAAAGAAGCAACAGAGGTACAGAAGGAGGCAAGAGAACTGCAGAAAGAGGCAGGAGAGTTGCAGAAACAGGTAAAAGAGGTGCAGAAAGAAGCAAGAGCAGTGCAGTAAGAAACAACAGAGGTACAGAAGGAGGCAAGAGGGGTGCAGAAAGAGGCAAGAGCAGTGCAGAAAGAACCAAGAGACGTGCAGGAAAAGGGAAGAAGGGTGCAGAAGAAGGCACAAGGGGTACAGAAAGAAGAAAGAGAAGTGCAGAAAGAAGCAACAGAGGTGGTGAAAGAGTCACGAAGGATGCAGAAAGAGGCAAGAGAACTGCATAAAGAAACAACAGAGGTACAGAAAGAGGCAAGAGTGGTGCAGAAAGAGGGAAGAGAGGTGTAGAAAGAGGCAAGAGAGTTGCACAAAGAGGGAAGAGGGGTGCACAAAGAGGGAAGAGGGGTGCAGAAAGAGGCAGGAGGGGTACAGAAAGAGGCAAGAGGGGTGCAGAAAGAAGCAAGTGAGGTGCAGAAAGAGGCAGGAGAGGTGCAGAAAGAGGCAAGTGAGGTGCAGAAAGAGGCAAGATAGGTGCAGAAAGAGGCAAGATAGGTGCAGAAAGAGGCAAGATAGGTGCAGAAAGAGGGAAAACGAGTGCAGAAAAAGATAACAGGGGTGCAGAAAGAAGCAAGACAGGTGCAGAAAGAAGCATGGGAAGTGCAGAATGAAGCAACAGGGGTGCAGAAAGGCAAGAGAAGTGCAGGAAGAAGCAACAGAGGTACAGAAGGAGGCAAGAGAACTGCAGAAAGAGGCAGGAGAGTTGCAGAAACAGGCAAAAGAGGTGCAGAAAGAAGCAAGAGCAGTGCAGAAAGAACCAACAGAGGTGCAGAAGGAGGCAAGAGGGGTGCAGAAAGAGGCAAGAGGGGTGTAGACATTTGCAAGGGAGGTGCAGAAAGAAGGAAGAGCAGTGCAGTAAGAAACAACAGAGGTACAGAAGGAGGCAAGAGGGGTGCAGAAAGAGGCAAGAGCAGTGCAGAAAGAACCAAGAGACGTGAAGGAAAAGGGAAGAAGGGTGCAGAAGAAGGCACGAGGGGTACAGAAAGAAGGAAGAGAAGTGCAGAAAGAAGCAACAGAGGTGGTGAAAGAGTCACGAAGGATGCAGAAAGAGGCAAGAGAACTGCATAAAGAAGCAACAGAGGTACAGAAAGAGGCAAGAGTGGTGCAGAAAGAGGGAAGAGAGGTGTAGAAAGAGGCAAGAGAGTTTTACAAAGAGGGAAGAGGGGTGCAGAAAGAGGCAAGAGGGGTGCAGAAAGAAGCAAGTGAGGTGCAGGAAGAAGCAACAGAGGTACAGAAGGAGGCAAGAGAACTGCAGAAAGAGGCAGGAGAGTTGCAGAACCAGGCAAAAGAGGTGCAGAAAGAAGCAAGAGCAGTGCAGAAAGAACCAACAGAGGTGCAGAAGGAGGCAAGAGGGGTGCAGAAAGAGGCAAGAGGGGTGTAGACATTTGCAAGAGAGGTGCAGAAAGAAGCAAGAGCAGTGCAGTAAGAAACAACAGAGGTACAGAAGGAGGCAAGAGGGGTGCAGAAAGAGGCAAGAGCAGTGCAGAAAGAACCAAGAGACGTGCAGGAAAAGGGAAGAAGGGTGCAGAAAGAGGCACGAGGGGTACAGAAAGAAGGAAGAGAAGTGCAGAAAGAAGCAACAGAGGTGCTGAAAGAGGCACGAAGGATGCAGAAAGAGGCAAGATTACTGCAGAAAGAAGCAACAGAGGTACAGAAAGAGGCAAGAGTGGTGCAGAAAGAGGGAAGAGAGGTGTAGAAAGAGGCAAGAGAGTTGCACAAAGAGGGAAGAGGGGGTGCAGAAAGAGGCAAGAGGGGTGCAGAAAGAAGCAAGTGAGGTGCAGAAAGAGGCAAGAGAAGTGCAGAAAGAGGCAAGAGAATTGCTGAAAGAAGCAACAGAGGTGTAGAAAGAAGCAAGAGAAGTGCAGAAAGAGGCAAGTGAGGTACAGAAAGAGGCAAGAGAGGTGCAGAAAGAGGGAAGACAAGTGCAGAAAGAGACAACAGGGGTGCAGAAAGAAGCAACACAGGTGCAGAAAGAAGCATGGGAAGTGCAGAATGAAGCAACAGGGGTGCAGAAAGAGGCAAGCGAAGTGCAGAAAGAAGCAACAGAGGTGCAGAAGGAGGCAAGAGAACTGCAGAAAGAGGCAAGAGAGTTGCAGAAACAGGCAAAAGGGGTGCAGAAAGAGGGAACAGGGGTGCATAAAAAGGCAAGAAAGATGCAGAAATTGGGAACAGAGGTGCAGAAAGAAGCAAGAGCAGTATAGAAAGAACTAAGACGTGTAGGAAAAGGGAAGAAAGGTGCAGAAAGAGGCACGAGGGGTACAGAAAGAAGGAAGAGAAGGGCAGAAAGAAGCAACAGAGGTGCTGAAAGAGGCACAAAGGGTACAGAAAGAGGCAAGAGAACTGCAGAAAGAAGCAACAGAGGTGCTGAAAAAGGCACAAAGGGTGCAGAAAGAGGCAAGAGAACTGCAGAAAGAAGCAACAGAGGTACAGAAAGAGGCAAGAGTGGTGCAGAAAGAGGGACGAGAGGTGTAGAAAGAGGCAAGAGAGTTGCAGAAAGAGGGAAGAGGGGTGCCGAAAGAGGCAAGAGGGGTGCCGAAAGAAGCAAGTGAGGTGCAGAAAGAGGCAAGAGAGGTGCAGAAAGAGGCAAGAGAGGTGCAGAAAGAGGCAAGAGAGGTGCAGAAACAGGCAAGAGAGGTGGAGAAACAGGCAAGAGAAGTGCAGAAAGAGGCAAGAGAATTGCTGAAAGAAGCAACAGAGGTGTAGAAAGAAGCAAGAGAAGTGCAGAAAGAGGCAAGTGAGGTGCAGAAAGAGGCAAGATAGGTGCAGAGAGAGGGAAGACGAGTGCAGAAAGAGATAGGGGTGTAAAAAGAAGCAAGACAGGTGCAGAAAGAAGCATGGGAAGTGCAGAATGAAGCAACAGGGGTGCAGAAAGGCAAGAGAAGTGCAGAAAGAAGCAACAGAGGTACAGAAGGAGGCAAGAGAACTGCAGAAAGAGGCAGGAGAGTTGCAGAAACAGGCAAAAGAGGTGCAGAAAGAACCAACAGAGGTGCAGAAGGAGGCAAGAGGGGTGCAGAAAGAGGCAAGAGGGGTGTAGACATTTGCAAGAGAGGTGCAGAAAGAAGCAAGAGCAGTGCAGTAAGAAACAACAGAGGTACAGAAGGAGGCAAGAGGGGTGCAGAAAGAGGCAAGAGCAGTGCAGAAAGAACCAAGAGACGTGCAGGAAAAGGGAAGAAGGGTGCAGAAGAAGGCACGAGTGGTACAGAAAGAAGGAAGAGAAGTGCAGAAAGAAGCAACAGAGGTGGTGAAAGAGTCACGAAGGATGCAGAAAGAGGCAAGAGAACTGCATAAAGAAGCAACAGAGGTACAGAAAGAGGCAAGAGTGGTGCAGAAAGAGGGAAGAGAGGTGTAGAAAGAGGCAAGAGAGTTACACAAAGAGGGAAGAGGGGTGCAGAAAGAGGCAAGAGGGGTGCAGAAAGAAGCAAGTGAGGTGCAGAAAGAGGCAAGAGAGGTGCAGAAAGAGGCAAGAGAGGTGCAGAAAGAGGCAAGATAGGTGCAGAAAGAGGCAAGATAGGTGCAGAAAGAGGGAAGACAAGTGCAGAAAGAGATAACAGGGGTGCAGAAAGAAGCAAAACAGGTGCAGAAAGAAGCATGGGAAGTGCAGAATGAAGCAACAGGGCTGCAGAAAGGCAAGAGAAGTGCAGAAAGAAGCAACAGAGGTACAGAAGGAGGCAAGAGAACTGCAGAAAGAGGCAGGAGAGTTGCAGAACCAGGCAAAAGAGGTACAGAAAGAAGTAAGAGCAGTGCAGAAAGAACCAACAGAGGTGCAGAAGGAGGCAAGAGGGGTGCAGAAAGAGGCAAGAGGGGTGTAGACATTTGCAAGAGAGGTGCAGAAAGAAGCAACAGAGGTGCAAAAAGAGGCAAGTGAGGTGCAGAAGGAGGCAAGAGAACTGCAGAAAGAGGCAAGAGAGTTGCAGAAACAGGAAAGAGGGGTGCAGAAAGAAGCAAGAGAAGTGCAAAAAGAAGCAAAAGCAGTGCAGAAAGAACCAACAGAGGTGCATAAGGTGGCAAGAGGGTGCAGAAAGAGGCAAGAGGGGTGTAGAAATTTGCAAGAGATGTGCAGAAAGAAGCAAGAGCAGTGCAGTAAGAAACAACAAAGGTACAGAAGGAGGCAAGGGGGTGCAGAAAGAGGCAAGAGCAGTGCAGAAAGAACTAAGACATTTAGGAAAAGGGAAGAAAGGTTCAGAAAGAGGCATGTGGGGTACAGAAAGTAGGAAGAGAAGTGCAGAAAGAAGCAACAGAGGTGCTGAAAGAGGCACAAAGGGTACAGAAAGAGGCAAGAGAACTGCAGAAAGAAGCAACAGAGGTACAGAAAGAGGCAAGAGTGGTGCAGAAAGAGGGAAGAGAGGTGTAGAAAGAGGCAAGAGAGTTGCACAAAGAGGGAAGAGGGGTGCCGAAAGAGGCAAGAGGGGTGCAGAAAGAAGCAAGAGAGGTGCAGAAAGAGGCAAGAGAGGTGCAGAAACAGGCACAAGAAGTGCAGAAACAGGCAAGAGAATTGCTGAAAGAAGCAACAGAGTTGTAGAAAGAAGCAAGAGAAGTGCAGAAAGAGGCAAGTGAGGTGCAGAAAGAGGCAAGATAGGTGCAGAAAGAGGGAAGACGAGTGCAGAAAGAGACAACAGAGGTGCAGAAAGAAGCAAGACAGGTGCAGAAAGAAGCATGGGAAGTGCAGAATGAAGCAACAGAGGTACAGAAGGAGGCAAGAGAACTGCAGAAAGAGGCAGGAGAGTTGCAGAAACAGGCAAAGAGGTGCAGAAAGAAGCAAGAGCAGTGCAGAAAGAACCAACAGAGGTGCAGAAGGAGGCAAGAGGGGTGCAGAAAGAGCCAAGAGAGGTGTAGACATTTGCAAGAGAGGTACAGAAAGAAGCATGAGCAGTGCAGTCAGAAACAACAGAGCTACAGAATGAGGCAAGAGGGGTGCAGAAAGAGGCAAGAGCAGTGCAGAAAGAACCAAGAGACGTGCAGGAAAAGGGAAGAAGGGTGCAGAAAGAGGCACGAGGGGTACAGAAAGAAGGAAGAGAAGTGCAGAAAGAAGCAACAGAGGCGCTGAAAGAGGCACGAAGGATGCAGAAAGAGGCAAGAGAACTGCAGAAAGAAGCATACAGAGGTACAGAAAGAGGCAAGAGTGGTGCAGAAAGAGGGAAGAGAGGTGTAGAAAGAGGCAAGAGAGTTGCACAAAGAAGGAAGAGGGGTGCAGAAAGAGGCAAGAGGGTGCAGAAAGAAGCAAGTGAGGTGCAGAAAGAGGCAAGAGAGGTGCAGAAAGAGGCAAGAGAGGTGCAGAAAGAGGCAAGAGAGGTGCAGAAACAGGCAAGAGAAGTACAGAAAGAGGCAAGAGAACTGCTGAAAGAAGCATACAGAGGTACAGAAAGAGGCAAGAGTGGTGCAGAAAGAGGGAAGAGAGGTGTAGAAAGAGGCAAGAGAGTTGCACAAAGAAGGAAGAGGGGTGCAGAAAGAGGCAAGAGGGTGCAGAAAGAAGCAAGTGAGGTGCAGAAAGAGGCAAGAGAGGTGCAGAAAGAGGCAAGTGAGGTGCAGAAAGAGGCAAAAGAGGTGCAGAAAGAGGGAAGACGAGTGCAGTACAGAAAGAACCAACAGAGGTGCAGAAGGAGGCAACAGGGGTGCAGAAGGAGGCAAGAGAACTGCAGAAAGAGGCAAGAGAGTTGCAGAAACAGGCAAAAGGGGTGCAGAAAGAGGGAACAGGGGTGCATAAAAAGGCAAGAAAGATGCAGAAATTGGGAACAGAGGTGCAGAA
Organism: Calotriton arnoldi; assembly: GCA_963921515.1. Taxonomy (NCBI): domain Eukaryota; kingdom Metazoa; phylum Chordata; class Amphibia; order Caudata; family Salamandridae; genus Calotriton; species Calotriton arnoldi. The sequence continues at coordinate 1,141,405 of CAWUFW010003154.1, read as the reverse complement.
AGAAGCAAGAGCAGTATAGAAAGAACTAAGACGTGTAGGAAAAGGGAAGAAAGGTGCAGAAAGAGGCACGAGGGGTACAGAAAGAAGGAAGAGAAGGGCAGAAAGAAGCAACAGAGGTGCTGAAAGAGGCACAAAGGGTACAGAAAGAGGCAAGAGAACTGCAGAAAGAAGCAACAGAGGTGCTGAAAAGGCACAAAGGGTGCAGAAAGAGGCAAGAGAACTGCAGAAAGAAGCAACAGAGGTACAGAAAGAGGCAAGAGTGGTGCAGAAAGAGGGACGAGAGGTGTAGAAAGAGGCAAGAGAGTTGCAGAAAGAGGGAAGAGGGGTGCCGAAAGAGGCAAGAGGGGTGCCGAAAGAAGCAAGTGAGGTGCAGAAAGAGGCAAGAGAGGTGCAGAAAGAGGCAAGAGAGGTGCAGAAAGAGGCAAGAGAGGTGCAGAAACAGGCAAGAGAGGTGGAGAAACAGGCAAGAGAAGTGCAGAAAGAGGCAAGAGAATTGCTGAAAGAAGCAACAGAGGTGTAGAAAGAAGCAAGAGAAGTGCAGAAAGAGGCAAGTGAGGTGCAGAAAGAGGCAAGATAGGTGCAGAGAGAGGGAAGACGAGTGCAGAAAGAGATAGGGGTGTAAAAAGAAGCAAGACAGGTGCAGAAAGAAGCATGGGAAGTGCAGAATGAAGCAACAGGGGTGCAGAAAGGCAAGAGAAGTGCAGAAAGAAGCAACAGAGGTACAGAAGGAGGCAAGAGAACTGCAGAAAGAGGCAGGAGAGTTGCAGAAACAGGCAAAAGAGGTGCAGAAAGAACCAACAGAGGTGCAGAAGGAGGCAAGAGGGGTGCAGAAAGAGGCAAGAGGGGTGTAGACATTTGCAAGAGAGGTGCAGAAAGAAGCAAGAGCAGTGCAGTAAGAAACAACAGAGGTACAGAAGGAGGCAAGAGGGGTGCAGAAAGAGGCAAGAGCAGTGCAGAAAGAACCAAGAGACGTGCAGGAAAAGGGAAGAAGGGTGCAGAAGAAGGCACGAGTGGTACAGAAAGAAGGAAGAGAAGTGCAGAAAGAAGCAACAGAGGTGGTGAAAGAGTCACGAAGGATGCAGAAAGAGGCAAGAGAACTGCATAAAGAAGCAACAGAGGTACAGAAAGAGGCAAGAGTGGTGCAGAAAGAGGGAAGAGAGGTGTAGAAAGAGGCAAGAGAGTTACACAAAGAGGGAAGAGGGGTGCAGAAAGAGGCAAGAGGGGTGCAGAAAGAAGCAAGTGAGGTGCAGAAAGAGGCAAGAGAGGTGCAGAAAGAGGCAAGAGAGGTGCAGAAAGAGGCAAGATAGGTGCAGAAAGAGGCAAGATAGGTGCAGAAAGAGGGAAGACAAGTGCAGAAAGAGATAACAGGGGTGCAGAAAGAAGCAAAACAGGTGCAGAAAGAAGCATGGGAAGTGCAGAATGAAGCAACAGGGCTGCAGAAAGGCAAGAGAAGTGCAGAAAGAAGCAACAGAGGTACAGAAGGAGGCAAGAGAACTGCAGAAAGAGGCAGGAGAGTTGCAGAACCAGGCAAAAGAGGTACAGAAAGAAGTAAGAGCAGTGCAGAAAGAACCAACAGAGGTGCAGAAGGAGGCAAGAGGGTGCAGAAAGAGGCAAGAGGGGTGTAGACATTTGCAAGAGAGGTGCAGAAAGAAGCAACAGAGGTGCAAAAAGAGGCAAGTGAGGTGCAGAAGGAGGCAAGAGAACTGCAGAAAGAGGCAAGAGAGTTGCAGAAACAGGAAAGAGGGGTGCAGAAAGAAGCAAGAGAAGTGCAAAAGAAGCAAAAGCAGTGCAGAAAGAACCAACAGAGGTGCATAAGGTGGCAAGAGGGTGCAGAAAGAGGCAAGAGGGGTGTAGAAATTTGCAAGAGATGTGCAGAAAGAAGCAAGAGCAGTGCAGTAAGAAACAACAAAGGTACAGAAGGAGGCAAGGGGGTGCAGAAAGAGGCAAGAGCAGTGCAGAAAGAACTAAGACATTTAGGAAAAGGAAGAAAGGTTCAGAAAGAGGCATGTGGGGTACAGAAAGTAGGAAGAGAAGTGCAGAAAGAAGCAACAGAGGTGCTGAAAGAGGCACAAAGGAGTACAGAAAGAGGCAAGAGAACTGCAGAAAGAAGCAACAGAGGTACAGAAAGAGGCAAGAGTGGTGCAGAAAGAGGGAAGAGAGGTGTAGAAAGAGGCAAGAGAGTTGCACAAAGAGGGAAGAGGGGTGCCGAAAGAGGCAAGAGGGGTGCAGAAAGAAGCAAGAGAGGTGCAGAAAGAGGCAAGAGAGGTGCAGAAACAGGCACGAGAAGTGCAGAAACAGGCAAGAGAATTGCTGAAAGAAGCAACAGAGTTGTAGAAAGAAGCAAGAGAAGTGCAGAAAGAGGCAAGTGAGGTGCAGAAAGAGGCAAGATAGGTGCAGAAAGAGGGAAGACGAGTGCAGAAAGAGACAACAGAGGTGCAGAAAGAAGCAAGACAGGTGCAGAAAGAAGCATGGGAAGTGCAGAATGAAGCAACAGAGGTACAGAAGGAGGCAAGAGAACTGCAGAAAGAGGCAGGAGAGTTGCAGAAACAGGCAAAGAGGTGCAGAAAGAAGCAAGAGCAGTGCAGAAAGAACCAACAGAGGTGCAGAAGGAGGCAAGAGGGGTGCAGAAAGAGCCAAGAGAGGTGTAGACATTTGCAAGAGAGGTACAGAAAGAAGCATGAGCAGTGCAGTCAGAAACAACAGAGCTACAGAATGAGGCAAGAGGGGTGCAGAAAGAGGCAAGAGCAGTGCAGAAAGAACCAAGAGACGTGCAGGAAAAGGGAAGAAGGGTGCAGAAAGAGGCACGAGGGGTACAGAAAGAAGGAAGAGAAGTGCAGAAAGAAGCAACAGAGGCGCTGAAAGAGGCACGAAGGATGCAGAAAGAGGCAAGAGAACTGCAGAAAGAAGCATACAGAGGTACAGAAAGAGGCAAGAGTGGTGCAGAAAGAGGGAAGAGAGGTGTAGAAAGAGGCAAGAGAGTTGCACAAAGAAGGAAGAGGGGTGCAGAAAGAGGCAAGAGGGTGCAGAAAGAAGCAAGTGAGGTGCAGAAAGAGGCAAGAGAGGTGCAGAAAGAGGCAAGAGAGGTGCAGAAAGAGGCAAGAGAGGTGCAGAAACAGGCAAGAGAAGTACAGAAAGAGGCAAGAGAACTGCTGAAAGAAGCATACAGAGGTACAGAAAGAGGCAAGAGTGGTGCAGAAAGAGGGAAGAGAGGTGTAGAAAGAGGCAAGAGAGTTGCACAAAGAAGGAAGAGGGGTGCAGAAAGAGGCAAGAGGGTGCAGAAAGAAGCAAGTGAGGTGCAGAAAGAGGCAAGAGAGGTGCAGAAAGAGGCAAGTGAGGTGCAGAAAGAGGCAAAAGAGGTGCAGAAAGAGGGAAGACGAGTGCAGTACAGAAAGAACCAACAGAGGTGCAGAAGGAGGCAACAGGGGTGCAGAAAGAGCCAAGAGAGGTGTAGACATTTGCAAGAGAGGTACAGAAAGAAGCATGAGCAGTACAGTCAGAAACAACAGAGCTACAGAATGAGGCAAGAGGGGTGCAGAAAGAGGCAAGAGCAGTGCAGAAAGAACCAAGAGACGTGCAGGAAAAGGGAAGAAGGGTGCAGAAAGAGGCACGAGGGGTACAGAAAGAAGGAAGAGAAGTGCAGAAAGAAGCAACAGAGGCGCTGAAAGAGGCACGAAGGATGCAGAAAGAGGCAAGAGAACTGCAGAAAGAAGCATAGAGAGGTACAGAAAGAGGCAGGAGTGGTGCAGAAAGAGGGAAGAGAGGTGCAGAAAGAGGGAAGAGAGGTGTAGAAAGAGGCAAGAGAGTTGCACAAAGAAGGAAGAGGGGTGCATAAAGAGGCAAGAGGGTGCAGAAAGAAGCAAGTGAGGTGCAGAAAGAGGCAACAGAGGTACAGAAAGAGGCAAGAGAGGTGCAGAAAGAGGCAAGAGAAGTACAAACAGAGGCAAGAGAAGTGCTGAAAGAAGCAACAGAGGTGTAGAAAGAAGCAAGAGAAGTGCAGAAAGAGGCAAGTGAGGTGCAGAAAGAGGCAAAAGAGGTGCAGAAAGAGGGAAGACGAGTGCAGTACAGAAAGAACCAACAGAGGTTCAGAAGGAGGCAAGAGGGGTGCAGAAAGAGGCAAGAGGGGTGTAGACATTTGCAAGAGAGGTGCAGAAAGAAGCAAGAGCAGTGCAGTAAGAAACAACAGAGGTACAGAAGGAGGCAAGAGGCGTGCAGAAAGAGGGAAGAGCAGTGCAGAAAGAACCAAGAGACGTGCAGGAAAAGGGAAAAAGGGTGCAGAAAGAGGCACGAGGGGTACAGAAAGAAGGATGAGAAGTGCAGAAAGAAGCATCAGAGGTGCTGAAAGAGGCACAAAGGATGCATAAAGAGGCAAGAGAACTGCAGAAAGAAGCAACAGAGGTACAGAAAGAGGGAAGAGTGGTGCAGAAAGAGGGAGGAGAGGTGTAGAATGAGGCAAGAGAGTTGCACAAAGAAGGAAGAGGGGTGCAGAAAGAGGCAAGAGGGGTGTAGCAAGAAGCAAGTGAGGTGCAGAAAGAGGCAAGAGAGGTGCAGAAAGAGGCAAGAGAGGTGCAGAAAGAGGCAAGAGAGGTGCAGAAACAGGCAAGAGAGGTGCAGAAACAGGCAAGAGAAGTGCAGAAAGAGGCAAGAGAATTGCAGAAAGAGGCAAGAGAATTGCTGAAAGAAGCAACAGAGGTGTAGAAAGAAGCAACAGAGGTGTAGAAAGGGGAAAGTGAGGTGCAGAAAGAGGCAAGTGAGGTGCAGAAAGAGGGAAGACGAGTGCAGTACAGAAAGAACCAATAGACGTTCAGAAGGAGGCAAGAGGGGTATAGACATTTGCAAGAGAGGTGCAGAAAGAAGCAAGAGCAGTGCAGTAAGAAACAACAGAGAAACAGAAGGAGGCAACAGGGGTGCAGAAAGAGGCAAGAGCAGTGCAGAAAGAACCAAGAGACATGCAGGAAAAGGGAAGAAGGGTGCAGAAAGAGACACGAGGGGTACAGAAAGTAGGAAGAGAAGTGCAGAAAGAAGCAACAGAGGTGCTGAAAGAGGCACAAGGGATGCAGAAAGAGGCAAGAGAACTGCAGAAAGAAGCAACAGAGGTACAGAAAGAGGCAAGAGTGGTGCAGAAAGAGGCAAGAGTGGTGCAGAAAGAGGGAAGAGAGGTGTAGAAAGAGGCAAGAGAGTTGCACAAAGAGGGAAGAGGGGTGCTGAAAGAGGCAAGAGGGGTGCTGAAAGAGGCAAGAGGGGTGCAGAAAGAAGCAAGTGAGGTGCAGAAAGAGGCAAGAGAGGTGCAGAAAGAGTCAAGAGAGGTGCAGAAACAGGCAAGAGAAGTGCAGAAAGAGGCAAGAGAATTGCTGAAAGAAGCAACAGAGGTGTAGAAAGAAGCAAGAGAAGTGCAGAAAGAGGCAAGTGAGGTGCAGAAAGAGGCAAGAGAGGTGCAGAAACAGGCAAGAGAAGTGCAGAAAGAGGCAAGAGAATTGCTGAAAGAAGCAACAGAGGTACAGAAAGAGGCAAGAGTGGTGCAGAAAGAGGGAAGAGAGGTGTAGAAAGAGGCAAGAGAGTTGCACAAAGAGGGAAGAGGGTGCAGAAAGAGGCAAGACGGGTGCAGAAAGAAGCAAGTGAGGTGCAGAAAGAGGCAAGAGAGGTGCAGAAAGAGGCAAGAGAGGTGCAGAAAGAGGCAAGAGAGGTGCAGAAACAGGCAAGAGAATTGCTGAAAGAAGCAACAGTGGTGTAGAAAGAAGCAAGAGCAGTGCAGAAAGAACCAACAGAGGTGCAGAAGGAGGCAAGAGGGGTGCAGAAAGAGCCAAGAGAGGTGTAGACATTTGCAAGAGAGGTACAGAAAGAAGCATGAGCAGTGCAGTCAGAAACAACAGAGCTACAGAATGAGGCAAGAGGGGTGCAGAAAGAGGCAAGAGCAGTGCAGAAAGAACCAAGAGACGTGCAGTGAAAAGGGAAGAAGGGTGCAGAAAGAGGCACGAGGGGTACAGAAAGAAGGAAGAGAAGTGCAGAAAGAAGCAACAGAGGCGCTGAAAGAGGCACGAAGGATGCAGAAAGAGGCAAGAGAACTGCAGAAAGAAGCATACAGAGAGTACAGAAAGAGGCAAGAGTGGTGCAGAAAGAGGGAAGAGAGGTGTAGAAAGAGGCAAGAGAGTTGCACAAAGAAGGAAGAGGTGTGCAGAAAGAGGCAAGAGGGTGCAGAAAGAAGCAAGTGAGGTGCAGAAAGAGGCAAGAGAGATGCAGAAAGAGGCAAGAGAGGTGCAGAAACAGGCAAGAGAAGTACAGAAAGAGGCAAGAGAACTGCTGAAAGAAGCAACAGAGGTGTAGAAAGAAGCAAGAGAAGTGCAGAAAGAGGCAAGTGAGGTGCAGAAAGAGGCAAAAGGTGCAGAAAGAGGGAAGACGAGTGCAGTACAGAAAGAACCAACAGAGGTTCAGAAGGAGGCAAGAGGGGTGCAGAAAGAGGCAAGAGGGGTGTAGACATTTGCAAGAGAGGTGCAGAAAGAAGCAAGAGCAGTGCAGTAAGAAACAACAGAGGTACAGAAGGAGGCAAGAGGCGTGCAGAAAGAGGGAAGAGCAGTGCAGAAAGAACCAAGAGACGTGCAGGAAAAGGGAAAAAGGGTGCAGAAAGAGGCACGAGGGGTACAGAAAGAAGGATGAGAAGTGCAGAAAGAAGCATCAGAGGTGCTGAAAGAGGCACAAAGGATGCATAAAGAGGCAAGAGAACTGCAGAAAGAAGCAACAGAGGTACAGAAAGAGGGAAGAGTGGTGCAGAAAGAGGGAGGAGAGGTGTAGAATGAGGCAAGAGAGTTGCACAAAGAAGGAAGAGGGGTGCAGAAAGAGGCAAGAGGGGTGTAGAAAGAAGCAAGTGAGGTGCAGAAAGAGGCAAGTGAGGTGCAGAAAGAGGCAAGAGAGGTGCATAAAGAGGCAAGAGAGGTGCAGAAAGAGGCAAGAGAGGTGCAGAAAGAGGCAAGAGAGGTGCAGAAACAGGCAAGAGAAGTGCAGAAAGAGGCAAGAGAATTGCTGAAAGAAGCAACAGAGGTGTAGAAAGAAGTAACAGAGGTGTAGAAAGAGGAAAGTGAGGTGCAGAAAGAGGCAAGTGAGGTGCAGAAAGAGGGAAGACGAGTGCAGTACAGAAAGAACCAATAGACGTTCAGAAGGAGGCAAGAGGGGTATAGACATTTGCAAGAGAGGTGCAGAAAGAAGCAAGAGCAGTGCAGTAAGAAACAACAGAGAAACAGAAGGAGGCAACAGGGGTGCAGAAAGAGGCAAGAGCAGTGCAGAAAGAACCAAGAGACATGCAGGAAAATGGAAGAAGGGTGCAAAAAGAGGCACGAGGGGTACAGAAAGTAGGAAGAGAAGTGCAGAAAGAAGCAACAGAGGTGCTGAAAGAGGCACAAGGGATGCAGAAAGAGGCAAGAGAACTGCAGAAAGAAGCAACAGAGGTACAGAAAGAGGCAAGAGTGGTGCAGAAAGAGGGAAGAGAGGTGTAGAAAGAGGGAAGAGAGTTGCACAAAGAGGGAAGAGGGGTGCTGAAAGAGGCAAGAGGGGTGCTGAAAGAGGCAAGAGGGGTGCAGAAAGAAGCAAGTGAGGTGCAGAAAGAGGCAAGAGAGGTGCAGAAAGAGTCAAGAGAGGTGCAGAAAGAGTCAAGAGAGGTGCAGAAAGAGGCAAGAGAATTGCTGAAAGAAGCAACAGAGGTGTAGAAAGAAGCAAGAGAAGTGCAGAAAGAGGCAAGTGAGGTGCAGAAAGAGGCAAGAGAGGTGCAGAAACAGGCAAGAGAAGTGCAGAAAGAGGCAAGAGAATTGCTGAAAGAAGCAACAGAGGTACAGAAAGAGGCAAGAGTGGTGCAGAAAGAGGATAGAGAGGTGTAGAAAGAGGCAAGAGAGTTGCACAAAGAGGGAAGAGGGTGCAGAAAGAGGCAAGACGGGTGCAGAAAGAAGTAAGTGAGGTGCAGAAAGAGGCAAGAGAGGTGCAGAAAGAGGCAAGAGAGGTGCAGAAAGAGGCAAGAGAGGTGCAGAAACAGGCAAGAGAAGTGCAGAAAGAGGCAAGAGAATTGCAGAAAGAAGCAACAGTGGTGTAGAAAGAAGCAAGAGAAGTGCAGAAAGAGGCAAGTGAGGTACAGAAAGAGGCAAGATAGGTGCAGAAAGAGGGAAGACGAGTGCAGAAAGAGACAACAGGGGTGCAGAAAGAAGCAAGACAGGTGCAGAAAGAAGACTGGGAAGTGCAGAATGAAGCAACAGGGTGCAGAAAGAGGCAAGAGAAGTGCAGAAAGAAGCAACAGAGGTACAGAAGGAGGCAAGAGAACTGCTGAAAGAGGCAAGAGAGTTGCAGAAACAGGCAAAAGAGGTGCAGAAAGAAGCAAGAGCAGTGCAGAAAGAACCAACAGAGGTTCAGAAGGAGGCAAGAGGGGTGTAGAAAGAACCAAGAGACGTGCAGGAAAAGGGAAGAAGGGTGCAGAAAGAGGCAAGAGGGGTGTAAACATTTGCAAGAGAGGTGCAGAAAGAAGCAAGAGCTGTGCAGTAAGAAACAATAGATGTACAGAAGGAGGCAAGAGGGGTGTAGAAAGAGGCAAGAGCAGTGCAGAAAGAACCAAGAGACGTGCAGGAAAAGGGAAGAAGGGTGCAGAAAGAGGCATGAGGGGTACAGAAAGAAGGAAGAGAAGTGCAGAAAGAAGCAACAGAGATGCTGAAAGAGGCACGAAGGATGCAGAAAGAGGCAAGAGAACTGCAGAAAGAAGCAACAGAGGTACAGAAAGAGGCAAGAGGGGTGCAGAAAGAGGGAAGAGAGGTGTAGAAAGAGGCAAGAGAGTTGCACAAAGAGGGAAGAGGGGTGCCGAAAGAGGCAAGAGGGGTGCAGAAAGAAGCAAGTGAGGTGCAGAAAGAAGCAAGAGAGTTGCAGAAAGAAGCAAGAGAGGTGCAGAAAGAAGCAAGAGAGGTGCAGAAAGAAGCAAGAGAGGTGCAGAAACAGGCAAGAGAAGTGCAGAAAGAGGCAAGAGAATTGCTGAAAGAAGCAACAGAGGTGTAGAAAGAAGCAATTGAAGTGCAGAAAGAGGCAAGTGAGGTGCAGAAAGAGGCAAGATAGTTGCAGAAAGAGGGAAGACGAGTGCAGAAAGAGACAACATGGGTGCAGAAAGAAGCAAGACAGGTGCAGAAAGGAGCATGGGAAGTGCAGAATGAAGCAACAGGGGTGCAGAAAGAGGCAAGAGAAGTGCAGAAAGAAGCAACAGAGGTGCAGAAGGAGGCAAGAGAACTGCAAGAAGAGGCAGGAGAGTTGCAGAAACAGGCAAAAGAGGTGCAGAAAGAAGCAAGAGCAGTGCAGAAAGAACCAACAGAGGTGCAGAAGGAGGCAAAAGGGGTGCAGAAAGAGGCAAGAGGTGTGTATACATTTGCAAGAGAGGTGCAGAAAGAAGCAAGAGCAGTGCAGTAAGAAACAACAGAGGTACAGAAGGAGGCAAGAGGGGTGCAGAAAGAGGCAAGAGCAGTGCAGAAAGAACCAAGAGACGTGCAGGAAAAGGGAAGAAGGGTGCAGAAAGAGGCACAAGGGGTACCGAAAGAAGGAAGAGAAGTGCAGAAAGAAGCAACAGAGGTGCTGAAAGAGGCACAAAGGATGCAGAAAGAGGCAAGAGAAGTGCAGAAAGAAGCAACAGAGGTACAGAAACAGGCAAAAGGGATGCACAAAGAGGGAAGAGGGGTGCAGAAGGAAGCAAAAGCAGTGCAGAAAGAACCAACAGAGGTGCATAAGGTGGCAAGAGGGTGCAGAAAGAGGCAAGAGGGGTGTAGAAATTTGCAAGAGATGTGCAGAAAGAAGCAAGAGCAGTGCAGTAAGAAACAACAAAGGTACAGAAGGAGGCAAGGGGGGTGCAGAAAGAGGCAAGAGCAGTGCAGAAAGAACTAAGACGTTTAGGAAAAGGGAAGAAAGGTTCAGAAAGAGGCATGTGGGGTACAGAAAGAAGGAAGAGAAGTGCAGAAAGAAGCAAAAGAGGTGCTGAAAGAGGCACAAAGGGTACAGAAAGAGGCAAGAGAACTGCAGAAAGAAGCAACAGAGGTACAGAAAGAGGCAAGAGTGGTGCAGAAAGAGGGAAGAGGGGTGCCGAAAGAGGCAAGAGGGGTGCAGAAAGAAGCAAGAGAGGTGCAGAAAGAGGCAAGAGAGGTGCAGAAACAGGCACGAGAAGTGCAGAAACAGGCAAGAGAATTGCTGAAAGAAGCAACAGAGTTGTAGAAAGAAGCAAGAGAAGTGCAGAAAGAGGCAAGTGAGGTGCAGAAAGAGGCAAGATAGGTGCAGAAAGAGGGAAGACGAGTGCAGAAAGAGACAACAGAGGTGCAGAAAGAAGCAAGACAGGTGCAGAAAGAAGCATGGGAAGTGCAGAATGAAGCAACAGAGGTACAGAAGGAGGCAAGAGAACTGCAGAAAGAGGCAGGAGAGTTGCAGAAACAGGCAAAGAGGTGCAGAAAGAAGCAAGAGCAGTGCAGAAAGAACCAACAGAGGTGCAGAAGGAGGCAAGAGGGTGCAGAAAGAGCCAAGAGAGGTGTAGACATTTGCAAGAGAGGTACAGAAAGAAGCATGAGCAGTGCAGTCAGAAACAACAGAGCTACAGAATGAGGCAAGAGGGGTGCAGAAAGAGGCAAGAGCAGTGCAGAAAGAACCAAGAGACGTGCAGGAAAAGGGAAGAAGGGTGCAGAAAGAGGCACGAGGGGTACAGAAAGAAGGAAGAGAAGTGCAGAAAGAAGCAACAGAGGCGCTGAAAGAGGCACGAAGGATGCAGAAAGAGGCAAGAGAACTGCAGAAAGAAGCATACAGAGGTACAGAAAGAGGCAAGAGTGGTGCAGAAAGAGGGAAGAGAGGTGTAGAAAGAGGGCAAGAGAGTTGCACAAAGAAGGAAGAGGTGTGCAGAAAGAGGCAAGAGGGTGCAGAAAGAAGCAAGTGAGGTGCAGAAAGAGGCAAGAGAGATGCAGAAAGAGGCAAGAGAGGTGCAGAAACAGGCAAGAGAAGTACAGAAAGAGGCAAGAGAACTGCTGAAAGAAGCAACAGAGGTGTAGAAAGAAGCAAGAGAAGTGCAGAAAGAGGCAAGTGAGGTGCAGAAAGAGGCAAAGGTGCAGAAAGAGGGAAGACGAGTGCAGTACAGAAAGAACCAACAGAGGTTCAGAAGGAGGCAAGAGGGTGCAGAAAGAGGCAAGAGGGGTGTAGACATTTGCAAGAGAGGTGCAGAAAGAAGCAAGAGCAGTGCAGTAAGAAACAACAGAGGTACAGAAGGAGGCAAGAGGCGTGCAGAAAGAGGGAAGAGCAGTGCAGAAAGAACCAAGAGACGTGCAGGAAAAGGGAAAAAGGGTGCAGAAAGAGGCACGAGGGGTACAGAAAGAAGGATGAGAAGTGCAGAAAGAAGCATCAGAGGTGCTGAAAGAGGCACAAAGGATGCATAAAGAGGCAAGAGAACTGCAGAAAGAAGCAACAGAGGTACAGAAAGAGGGAAGAGTGGTGCAGAAAGAGGGAGGAGAGGTGTAGAATGAGAGCAAGAGAGTTGCACAAAGAAGGAAGAGGGGTGCAGAAAGAGGCAAGAGGGTGTAGAAAGAAGCAAGTGAGGTGCAGAAAGAGGCAAGTGAGGTGCAGAAAGAGGCAAGAGAGGTGCAGAAAGAGGCAAGAGAGGTGCAGAAAGAGGCAAGAAAGGTGCAGAAACAGGCAAGAGAAGTGCAGAAAGAGGCAAGAGAATTGCTGAAAGAAGCAACAGAGGTGTAGAAAGAAGCAACAGAGGTGTAGAAAGAGGAAAGTGAGGTGCAGAAAGAGGCAAGTGAGGTGCAGAAAGAGGGAAGACGAGTGCAGTACAGAAAGAACCAATAGACGTTCAGAAGGAGGCAAGAGGGGTATAGACATTTGCAAGAGAGGTGCAGAAAGAAGCAAGAGCAGTGCAGTAAGAAACAACAGAGAAACAGAAGGAGGCAACAGGGGTGCAGAAAGAGGCAAGAGCAGTGCAGAAAGAACCAAGAGACATGCAGGAAAATGGAAGAAGGGTGCAAAAAGAGGCACGAGGGGTACAGAAAGTAGGAAGAGAAGTGCAGAAAGAAGCAACAGAGGTGCTGAAAGAGGCACAAGGGATGCAGAAAGAGGCAAGAGAACTGCAGAAAGAAGCAACAGAGGTACAGAAAGAGGCAAGAGTGGTGCAGAAAGAGGCAAGAGTGGTGCAGAAAGAGGGAAGAGAGGTGTAGAAAGAGGGAAGAGAGTTGCACAAAGAGGGAAGAGGGGTGCTGAAAGAGGCAAGAGGGGTGCCGAAAGAGGCAAGAGGGGTGCAGAAAGAAGCAAGTGAGGTGCAAAAAGAGGCGAGAGGTGCAGAAAGAGGCAAGAGAGGTGCAGAAACAGGCAAGAGAAGTGCAGAAAGAGGCAAGAGAATTGCTGAAAGAAGCAACAGAGGTGTAGAAAGAAGAAAGAGAAGTGCAGAAAGGGGCAAGTGAGGTGCAGAAAGAGGCAAGTGAGGTGCAGAAAGAGGCAAGATAGGTGCAGAAAGAGGGAAGACGAGTGCAGAAAGAGATAACGGGTGCAGAAAGAAGCAAGACAGATACAGAAAAAAGCATGGAAAGTGCAGAATGAAGCAACAGGGTGCAGAAAGAGGCAAGAGAAGTGCAGAAAGAAGCAACAGAGGTACAGAAGGAGGCAAGAGAACTGTAGAAAGAGGCGAGAGAGTTGCAGAAACAGGCAAAAGAGGTGCAGAAAGAACCAACAGAGGTGCAGAAGGAGGCAAGATGGGTGCAGAAAGAGGCAAGAGGGGTGTACACATTTGCAAGAGAGGTGCAGAAAGAAGCAAGAGCAGTGCAGTAAGAAACAACAGAGGTACAGAAGGAGGCAAGAGGGGTGCAGAAAGAGGCAAGAGCAGTGCACAAAGAACTAAGAGACGTGCAGGAAAAGGGAAGAAGGGTGCAGAAAGAGGCACGAGGGGTACAGAAAGAAGGAAGAGAAGTGCAGAAAGAAGCAACAGAGGTGCTGAAAGAGGCACGAAGGATGTAGAAAGAGGCAAGAGAACTGCAGAAAGAAGCAACAGAGGTACAGAAAGAGGCAAGAGTGGTGCAGAAAGAGGGAAGAGAGGTGTAGAAAGAGGCAAGAGAGTTGCACTAAGAGGGAAGAGGGGTGCCGAAAGAGGCAAGAGGGGTGCCGAAAGAGGCAAGAGGGGTGCAGAAAGAAGCAAGTGAGGTGCAGAAAGAAGCAAGAGAGTTGCAGAAAGAAGCAAGAGAGGTGCAGAAAGAAGCAAGAGAGGTGCAGAAACAGGCAAGAGAAGTGCAGAAAGAGGCAAGAGAATTGCTGAAAGAAGCAACAGAGGTGTAGAAAGAAGCAATTGAAGTGCAGAAAGAGGCAAGTGAGGTGCAGAAAGAGGCAAGATAGTTGCAGAAAGAGGGAAGAGAGGTGTAGAAAGAGGCAAGAGAGTTGCACAAAGAGGGAAGAGGATGCAGAAAGAGGCAAGAGGGGTGCAGAAAGAAGCAAGTGAGGTGCAGAAAGAGGCAAGAGAGGTGCAGAAAGAGGCAAGAGAGGTGCAGAAACAGGCAAGAGAAGTGCAGAAAGAGGCAAGAGAATTGCTGAAAGAAGCAACAGAGGTGTAGAAAGAAGCAAGAGAAGTGCAGAAAGAGGCAAGTGAGGTGCAGAAAGAGGCAAAAGAGGTGCAGAAAGAGGCAAAAGAGGTGCAGAAAGAGGGAAGACGAGTGCAGTGCAGAAAGAACCAACAGAGGTTCATAAGGAGACAAGAGGGGTGCAGAAAGAGGCAAGAGGGGTGTAGACATTTGCAAGAGAGGTGCAGAAAGAAGCAAGAGCAGTGCAGTAAGAAACAACAGAGGTAAAGAAGGAGGCAAGAGTGGTGCAGAAAGAGGGCAGAGAGGTGTAGAAAGAGGCAAGAGAGTTGCACAAAGAGGGAAGAGAATTGCTGAAAGAAGCAACAGAGGTGTAGAAAGAAGCAAAAGAAGTGCAGAAAGGCAAGTGAGGTACAGATAGAGGCAAGAGAGGTGAAGAAAGAGGAAGACTAGTACAGAAAGAGACAACAGGGGTGAAGAAAGAAGCAAGACATGTGCAGAAAGAAGCATGGGAAGTGCAGAATGAAGCAACAGGGGTGCAGAAAGAGGCAAGAGAGTTGCAGAAACAGGCAAAAGAGGTACAGAAAGAGGGAGCAGGGGAGCAGACAGAGGCAAGAGAGGTGCAGAAACAGGTAAGAGGGGTGCATAAAGAGGCAAGAGGGGGGCATACATTTGCAACAGAGGTGCAAAAAGAAGCAAGAGCAGTGCAAAAGAGCCAACAGAGGTGCAGAAGGAGGCAAGAGAACTGCAGAAAGAGGCAAGAGAGTTGCAGAAACAGGCAAGAGAATTGCAGAAACAGGCAAAAGGGGTGCAGAAAGAGGGAACAGGTGGGCATACTGAGGCAAGAGGGGTGCAGAAATTTGGAACAGAGGTGCAGAAAGAAGCAAGAGTGGTGCAGAAAGAACCAACAGAGGTGCAGAAAGAGGCAAGAGGGGTACAGAAAGATGCAAGTGAAGTGCAGAACAAAGCAAATGAGGTGCAGAAAGAACCAACAGAGGTGCAAAAAGAGGCAAGAGGGGTGCAGAAAGGGGTAGGAGAGGTGCACAAAGAGGCAAGAGGGGTACAGAAAGAGGGAAGAGAACGTCAGAAAGAAGCAACAGAGGTGCTGAAAGAGGCACAAAGGGTGCGGAAAGAGGGAAGAGAGGTGTAGAAAGAGGCCAGAGAGTTGCACAAAAAGGGAAGAGGGGTGCAGAAACAGGCAAAGGGGTGCAGAAAGAAGCAAGTGAGGTGCAGAAAGAGGCAAGAGAGGTGCAGAAAGAGGCAAGAGAGGTGCAGAAAGAGGCAAGAGAAGTGCAGAAAGGCAAGAGAATTGCTGAAAGAAGCAACAGAGGTGTAGAAAGAAGCAAGAGAAGTGCAGAAAGAGGCAAGTGAGGTGCAGAAAGAGGCAAAAGAGTTGCAGAAAGAGGGAAGACTTGTGCAGTGCAGAAAGAACCAACAGAGGTGCAGAAGGAGGCAAGAGGGGTGCAGAAAGAGGCGTGTAGACATTTGCAAGAGAGGTGCAGAAAGAAGCAAGAGCAGTGCAGTAAGAAACAACAGAGGTACAGAAGGAGGCAAGAGGGGTGCAGAAAGAGGCAAGCGCAGTGCAGAAAGAACCAAGAGACGTGCAGGAATAGGGAAGAAGGGTGCAGGAACAGGCACGAGGAGTACAGAAAGAAGGAAGAGAAGTGCAGAAAGAAGCAACAGAGGTGCTGAAAGAGGCACGAAGGATGCAGAAAGAGGCAAGAGAACTGCAGAAAGAAGCAACAGAGGTACAGAAAGAGGCAAGAGTGGTGCAGAAAGAGGGAAGAGAGGTGTAGAAAGAGGCAAGAGTGTTGCACAAAGAGGGAAGAGGGGTGCAGAAAGAAGCAAGAGGGGTGCAGAAAGAAGAAGCAAGTGAAGTGCAGAAAGAGGCAAGAGAGGTGCAGAAAGAGGAAAGAGAGGTGCAGAAACAGGCAAGAGAAGTGCAGAAAGAGGCAAGAGAATTGCTGAAAGAAGCAACAGAGGTGTAGAAAGAAGCAAGAGAAGTGCAGAAAGGCAAGTGAAGTACAGAAAGAGGCAAGAGAGGTGAAGAAAGAGGGAAGACGAGTGCAGAAAGAGAGAACAAGGGGGCAGAAAGAAGCAAGACATGTGCAGAAAGAAGCATGGGAAGTGCAGAATGAAGCAACAGGGTGCAGAAAGAGGCAAGAGAAGTGCAGAAAGAAGCAACAGAGGTGCAGAAGCAGGCAAGAGAACTGCAGAAAGAGGCAAGAGGAGTTGCAGAAACAGGCAAAAGAGGTACAGAAAGAGGAACAGGGGTGCAGACAGAGGCAAGAGAGGTGCAGAAACAGGTAAGAGGGGTGCAGAAAGAGGCAAGAGGAGGGCATAAATTTGCAACAGAGGTGCAGAAAGAAGCAAGAGCAGTGCAATAAGAAATAACAGAGGTACAGAAGGAGGCAAGAGGGTGCAGAAAGAGGCAAGCGCAGTGCAGAAAGAACCAAGAGAAGTGCAGGAAAAGGGAAGAAGGGTGCAGAAACAGGCCCGAAGGATGCAGAAAGAGGCAAGAGAACTGCAGAAAAAGCAACAGAGGTACAGAAAGAGGCAAGAGTGGTGCAGAAAGAGGGAAGAGAGGTGTAGAAAGAGGCAAGAGTGTTGCACAAAGAGGGAAGAGGGGTGCAGAAAGAGGGAAGAGGGGTGCAGAAAGAGGCAAGAGGGGTGCAGAAAGAAGCAAGTGAGGTGCAGAAAGAGGCAAGAGAGGTGCAGAAAGAGGCAAGAGAGGTGCAGAAAGAAGCAAGAGAGGTGCAGAAAGAGGCAAGAGAATTGCTGAAAGAAGCAACAGAGGTGTAGAAAGAAGCAAGAGAAGTGCAGAAAGGTAAGTGAGGTACAGAAAGAGGCAAGAGAGGTGCAGAAAGAGGGAAGACAAGTGCAGAAAGAGAACAGGGGTGCAGAAAGAAGCAAGACATGTGCAGAAAGAAGCATGGGAAGTGCAGAATGAAGCAACAGGGGTGCAGAAAGAGGCAAGAGAAGTGCAGAAAGAAGCAACAGAGGTGCAGAAGGAGGCAAGAGAACTGCCGAAAGAGGTAAGAGAGTTGCAGAAACAGGAAAAAGAGGTACAGAAAGAGGGAACAGGGGTGCAGAAAGAAGCAAGAGAGGTGCAGAAACAGGCAAGAGAAGTGCAGAAAGAGGCAAGAGAATTGCTGAAAGAGGCAAGATAGTTGCAGAAAGAGGGAAGACGAGTGCAGAAAGAGAACATGGGTGCAGAAAGAAGCAAGACAGGTGCAGAAAGGAGCATGGGAAGGGCAGAATGAAGCAACAGGGGTGCAGAAAGAGGCAAGAGAAGTGCAGAAAGAAGCAACAGAGGTGCAGAAGGAGGCAAGAGAACTGCAAGAAGAGGCAGGAGAGTTGCAGAAACAGGCAAAAGAGGTGCAGAAAGAAGCAAGAGCAGTGCAGAAAGAACCAACAGAGGTGCAGAAGGAGGCAAGAGGGGTGCAGAAAGAGGCAAGAGGGGTATATACATTTGCAAGAGAGGTGCAGAAAGAAGCAAGAGCAGTGCAGTAAGAAACAACAGAGGTACAGAAGGAGGCAAGAGGGAAGAAGGGTGCAGAAAGAGGCACAAGGGGTACCGAAAGAAGGAAGAGAAGTGCAGAAAGAAGCAACAGAGGTGCTGAAAGAGGCACAAAGGATGCAGAAAGAGGCAAGAGAAGTGCAGAAAGAAGCAACAGAGGTACAGAAGGAGGCAAGAGAACTGCAGAAAGAGGCAAGAGAGTTGCAGAAACAGGCAAAAGAGGTACAGAAAGAGGGAACAGGCGTGCAGACAGAGGCAAGAGGGGTGAATAAATTTGCAACAGAGCTGCAGAAAGAAGCAAGAACAGTGCAAAAGAACCAACAGAGATGCAAAAAGAGGCAAGTGAGGTGCAGAAGGAGGCAAGAGAACTGCAGAAAGAGGCAAGAGAGTTGCAGAAACAGGCAAAAGGGGTGCAGAAAGAGGGAACAGGTGGGCAGACTGAGGCAAGAGAGGTGCAGAAAGAGGGAAGAGGGGTGCAGAAAAAGGCAAGGGGGATGCAGAAATTTGGAACAGAGGTGCAGAAAGAAGCAAGAGCAGTGCAGAAAGAACCAACAGAGGTGCATAAGGAGGCAAGAGGGGCGCAGAAAGAGGCAAGAGGGGTGCAGAAATTTACAAGAGATGTGCAGAAAGAAGCAAGAGCAGTGCAGTATGAAACAACAAAGGTACAGAAGGAGGCAAGAGGGGTACAGAAAGAGGCAAGAGCAGTGCAGAAAGAACTAAAACATGTAGGAAAAGGGAAGAAAGGTGCAGAAAGAGGCACGAGGGGTACAGAAAGAAGGACGCAAAGTGCAGAAAGAAGCAACAGAGGTGCTGAAAGAGGCACAAAGGGTGCAGAAAGAGGCAAGAGAACTGCAGAAATAAGCAACAGAGGTACAGAAAGAGGCAAGAGTGGTAGAGAAAGAGGGAAGAGAGGTGTAGAAAGAGGCAAGAGAGTTGCACAAAGAGGGAAGAGGGGTGCCGAAAGAGGCAAGAGGGGTGCAGAAAGAAGCAAGTGAGGTGCAAAAAGAGGCGAGAGGTGCAGAAAGAGGCAAGAGAGGTGCAGAAACAGGCAAGAGAAGTGCAGAAAGAGGCAAGAGAATTGCTGAAAGAAGCAACAGAGGTGTAGAAAGAAGAAAGAGAAGTGCAGAAAGAGGCAAGTGAGGTGCAGAAAGAGGCAAGTGAGGTGCAGAAAGAGGCAAGATAGGTGCAGAAAGAGGGAAGACGAGTGCAGAAAGAGATAACGGGTGCAGAAAGAAGCAAGACAGATACAGAAAAAAGCATGGAAAGTGCAGAATGAAGCAACAGGGTGCAGAAAGAGGCAAGAGAAGTGCAGAATGAAGCAACAGAGGTACAGAAGGAGGCAAGAGAACTGCAGAAAGAGGCGAGAGAGTTGCAGAAACAGGCAAAAGAGGTGCAGAAAGAACCAACAGAGGTGCAGAAGGAGGCAAGAGGGGTGCAGAAAGAGGCAAGAGGGGTGCACACATTTGCAAGAGAGGTGCAGAAAGAAGCAAGAGCAGTGCAGTAAGAAACAACAGAGGTACAGAAGGAGGCAAGAGGGGTGCAGAAAGAGGCAAGAGCAGTGCACAAAGAACTAAGAGACGTGCAGGAAAAGGGAAGAAGGGTGCAGAAAGAGGCACGAGGGGTACAGAAAGAAGGAAGAGAAGTGCAGAAAGAAGCAACAGAGGTGCTGAAAGAGGCACGAAGGATGTAGAAAGAGGCAAGAGAACTGCAGAAAGAAGCAACAGAGGTACAGAAAGAGGCAAGAGTGGTGCAGAAAGAGGGAAGAGAGGTGTAGAAAGAGGCAAGAGAGTTGCACTAAGAGTGAAGAGGGGTGCCGAAAGAGGCAAGAGGGGTGCAGAAAGAAGGAAGTGAGGTGCAGAAAGAAGCAAGAGAGTTGCAGAAAGAAGCAAGAGAGGTGCAGAAAGAAGCAAGAGAGGTGCAGAAACAGGCAAGAGAAGTGCAGAAAGAGGCAAGAGAATTGCTGAAAGAAGCAACAGAGGTGTAGAAAGAAGCAATTGAAGTGCAGAAAGAGGCAAGTGAGGTGCAGAAAGAGGCAAGATAGTTGCAGAAAGAGGGAAGATGAGTGCAGAAAGAGACAACATGGGTGCAGAAAGAAGCAAGACAGGTGCAGAAAGGAGCATGGGAATTGCAGAATGAAGCAACAGGGGTGCAGAAAGAGGCAAGAGAAGTGCAGAAAGAAGCAACAGAGGTGCAGAAGGAGGCAAGAGAACTGCAAGAAGAGGCAGGAGAGTTGCAGAAACAGGCAAAAGAGGTGCAGAAAGAAGCAAGAGCAGTGCAGAAAGAACCAACAGAGGTGCAGAAGGAGGCAAGAGGGGTGCAGAAAGAGGCAAGAGGGGTGTATACATTTGCAAGAGAGGTGCAGAAAGAAGCAAGAGCAGTGCAGTAAGAAACAACAGAGGTACAGAAGGAGGCAAGAGGGGTGCAGAAAGAGGCAAGAGCAGTGCAGAAAGAACCAAGAGACGTGCAGGAAAAGGGAAGAAGGGTGCAGAAAGAGGCACAAGGGGTACCGAAAGAAGGAAGAGAAGTGCAGAAAGAAGCAACAGAGGTGCTGAAAGAGGCATGAAGGATGCAGAAAGAGGCAAGAGAAGTGCAGAAAGAAGCAACAGAGGTACAGAAGGAGGCAAGAGAACTGCAGAAAGAGGCAAGAGAGTTGCAGAAACAGGCAAAAGAGGTACAGAAAGAGGGAACAGGCGTGCAGACAGAGGCAAGAGGGGTGCATAAATTTGCAACAGAGGTGCAGAAAGAAGCAAGAACAGTGCAAAAGAACCAACAGAGATGCAAAAAGAGGCAAGTGAGGTGCAGAAGGAGGCAAGAGAACTGCAGAAAGAGGCAAGAGAGTTGCAGAAACAGGCAAAAGGGGTGCAGAAAGAGGGAACAGGTTATGCAGACTGAGGCAAGAGAGGTGCAGAAAGAGGGAAGAGGGGTGCAGAAAAAGGCAAGGGGGATGCAGAAATTTGGAACAGAGGTGCAGAAAGAAGCAAGAGCAGTGCAGAAAGAACCAACAGAGGTGCATAAGGAGGCAAGAGGGGCGCAGAAAGAGGCAAGAGGGGTGCAGAAATTTACAAGAGATGTGCAGAAAGAAGCAAGAGCAGTGCAGTATGAAACAACAAAGGTACAGAAGGAGGCAAGAGGGGTACAGAAAGAGGCAAGAGCAGTGCAGAAAGAACTAAGACATGTAGGAAAAGGGAAGAAAGGTGCAGAAAAGAGGCACGAGGGTACAGAAAGAAGGACGCAAAGTGCAGAAAGAAGCAACAGATGCTGAAAGAGGCACAAAGGGTGCAGAGAGAGGCAAGAGAACTGCAGAAATAAGCAACAGAGGTACAGAAAGAGGCAAGAGTGGTAGAGAAAGAGGGAAGAGAGGTGTAGAAAGAGGCAAGAGAGTTGCACAAAGAGGGAAGAGGGGTGCCGAAAGAGGCAAGAGGGGTGCAGAAAGAAGCAAGTGAGGTGCAAAAAGAGGCGAGAGGTGCAGAAAGAGGCAAGAGAGGTGCAGAAACAGGCAAGAGAAGTGCAGAAAGAGGCAAGAGAATTGTTGAAAGAAGCAACAGAGGTGTAGAAAGAAGCAAGAGAAGTGCAGAAAGAGGCAAGTGAGGTGCAGAAAGAGGCAAGTGAGGTGCAGAAAGAGGCAAGATAGGGGCAGAAAGAGGGAAGACGAGTGCAGAAAGAGATAACGGGTGCAGAAAGAAGCAAGACAGATGCAGAAAAAAGCATGGAAAGTGCAGAATGAAGCAACAGGGTGCAGAAAGAGGCAAGAGAAGTGCAGAAAGAAGCAACAGAGGTACAGAAGGAGGCAAGAGAACTGCAGAAAGAGGCGAGAGAGTTGCAGAAACAGGCAAAAGAGGTGCAGAAAGAACCAACAGAGGTGCAGAAGGAGGCAAAAGGGGTGCAGAAAGAGGCAAGAGGGGTGTACACATTTGCAAGAGAGGTACAGAAAGAAGCAAGAGCAGTGCAGTAAGAAACAACAGAGGTACAGAAGGAGGCAAGGGGTGCAGAAAGAGGCAAGAGCAGTGCAGAAAGAACTAAGAGACGTGCAGGAAAAGGGAAGAAGGGTGCAGAAAGAGGCACGAGGGGTACAGAAAGAAGGAAGAGAAGTGCAGAAAGAAGCAACAGAGGTGCTGAAAGAGGCACGAAGGATGCAGAAAGAGGCAAGAGAACTGCAGAAAGAAGCAACAGAGGTACAGAAAGAGGCAAGAGTGGTGCAGAAAGATGGAAGAGAGGTGTAGAAAGAGGCAAGAGAGTTGCACAAAGAGGGAAGAGGATGCAGAAAGAGGCAAGAGGGGTGCAGAAAGAAGCAAGTGAGGTGCAGAAAGAGGCAAGAGAGGTGCAGAAAGAGGCAAGAGAGGTGCAGAAACAGGCAAGAGAAGTGCAGAAAGAGGCAAGAGAATAGCTGAAAGAAGCAACAGAGGTGTAGAAAGAAGCAAGAGAAGTGCAGAAAGAGGCAAGTGAGGTGCAGAAAGAGGCAAAAGAGGTGCAGAAAGAGGCAAAAGAGGTGCAGAAAGAGGGAAGACGAGTGCAGTGCAGAAAGAACCAACAGAGGTTCATAAGGAGACAAGAGGGGTGCAGAAAGAGGCAAGAGGGGTGTAGACATTTGCAAGAGAGGTGCAGAAAGAAGCAAGAGCAGTGCAGTAAGAAACAACAGAGGTAAAGAAGGAGGCAAGAGTGGTGCAGAAAGAGGGCAGAGAGGTGTAGAAAGAGGCAAGAGAGTAGCACAAAGAGGGAAGAGAATTGCTGAAAGAAGCAACAGAGGTGTAGAAAGAAGCAAGAGAAGTGCAGAAAGGCAAGTGAGGTACAGATAGAGGCAAGAGAGGTGAAGAAAGAGGAAGACTAGTACAGAAAGGGACAACAGGGGTGAAGAAAGAAGCAAGACATGTGCAGAAAGAAGCATGGGAAGTGCAGAATGAAGCAACAGGGGTGCAGAAAGAGGCAAGAGAAGTGCAGAAAGAAGTAACAGAGGTGCAGAAGGAGGCAAGAGAACTGCAGAAAGAGGCAAGAGAGTTGCAGAAACAGGCAAAAGAGGTACAGAAAGAGGGAGCAGGGGAGCAGACAGAGGCAAGAGAGGTGCAGAAACAGGTAA
This sequence comes from Calotriton arnoldi, assembly GCA_963921515.1. Classification (NCBI taxonomy): domain Eukaryota; kingdom Metazoa; phylum Chordata; class Amphibia; order Caudata; family Salamandridae; genus Calotriton; species Calotriton arnoldi. The sequence continues at coordinate 1,119,285 of CAWUFW010003154.1, read as the reverse complement.
GAGGGGTGCATAAAGAGGCAAGAGGGGGGCATACATTTGCAACAGAGGTGCAAAAAGAAGCAAGAGCAGTGCAAAAGAGCCAACAGAGGTGCAGAAGGAGGCAAGAGAACTGCAGAAAGAGGCAAGAGAGTTGCAGAAACAGGCAAGAGAATTGCAGAAACAGGCAAAAGAGGTGCAGAAAGAGGGAACAGGTGGGCATACTGAGGCAAGAGGGGTGCAGAAATTTGGAACAGAGGTGCAGAAAGAAGCAAGAGTGGTGCAGAAAGAACCAACAGAGGTGCAGAAAGAGGCAAGAGGGGTACAGAAAGATGCAAGTGAAGTGCAGAACAAAGCAAATGAGGTGCAGAAAGAACCAACAGAGGTGCAAAAAGAGGCAAGAGGGGTGCAGAAAGGGGTAGGAGAGGTGCACAAAGAGGCAAGAGGGGTACAGAAAGAGGGAAGAGAACGTCAGAAAGAAGCAACAGAGGTGCTGAAAGAGGCACAAAGGGTGCGGAAAGAGGGAAGAGAGGTGTAGAAAGAGGCCAGAGAGTTGCACAAAAAGGGAAGAGGGGTGCAGAAACAGGCAAAAGGGGTGCAGAAAGAAGCAAGTGAGGTGCAGAAAGAGGCAAGAGAGGTGCAGAAAGAGGCAAGAGAGGTGCAGAAAGAGGCAAGAGAAGTGCAGAAAGGCATGAGAATTGCTGAAAGAAGCAACAGAGGTGTAGAAAGAAGCAAGAGAAGTGCAGAAAGAGGCAAGTGAGGTGCAGAAAGAGGCAAAAGAGTTGCAGAAAGAGGGAAGACGAGTGCAGTGCAGAAAGAACCAACAGAGGTGCAGAAGGAGGCAAGAGGGGTGCAGAAAGAGGCGTGTAGACATTTGCAAGAGAGGTGCAGAAAGAAGCAAGAACAGTGCAGTAAGAAACAACAGAGGTACAGAAGGAGGCAAGAGGGGTGCAGAAAGAGGCAAGCGCAGTGCAGAAAGAACCAAGAGACGTGCAGGAATAGGGAAGAAGGGTGCAGAAACAGGCACGAGGAGTACAGAAAGAAGGAAGAGAAGTGCAGAAAGAAGCAACAGAGGTGCTGAAAGAGGCACGAAGGATGCAGAAAGAGGCAAGAGAACTGCAGAAAGAAGCAACAGAGGTACAGAAAGAGGCAAGAGTGGTGCAGAAAGAGGGAAGAGAGGTGTAGAAAGAGGCAAGAGTGTTGCACAAAGAGGGAAGAGGGGTGCAGAAAGAAGCAAGAGGGGTGCAGAAAGAAGAAGCAAGTGAAGTGCAGAAAGAGGCAAGAGAGGTGCAGAAAGAGGAAAGAGAGGTGCAGAAACAGGCAAGAGAAGTGCAGAAAGAGGCAAGAGAATTGCTGAAAGAAGCAACAGAGGTGTAGAAAGAAGCAAGAGAAGTGCAGAAAGGCAAGTGAAGTACAGAAAGAGGCAAGAGAGGTGAAGAAAGAGGGAAGACGAGTGCAGAAAGAGAGAACAAGGGGGCAGAAAGAAGCAAGACATGTGCAGAAAGAAGCATGGGAAGTGCAGAATGAAGCAACAGGGGTGCAGAAAGAGGCAAGAGAAGTGCAGAAAGAAGCAACAGAGGTGCAGAATCAGGCAAGAGAACTGCAGAAAGAGGCAAGAGAGTTGCAGAAACAGGCAAAAGAGGTACAGAAAGAGGGAACAGGGGTGCAGACAGAGGCAAGAGAGGTGCAGAAACAGGTAAGAGGGGTGCAGAAAGAGGCAAGAGGAGGGCATAAATTTGCAACAGAGGTGCAGAAAGAAGCAAGAGCAGTGCAATAAGAAATAACAGAGGTACAGAAGGAGGCAAGAGGGGTGCAGAAAGAGGCAAGCGCAGTGCAGAAAGAACCAAGAGAAGTGCAGGAAAAGGGAAGAAGGGTGCAGAAACAGGCACGAAGGATGCAGAAAGAGGCAAGAGAACTGCAGAAAGAAGCAACAGAGGTACAGAAAGAGGCAAGAGTGGTGCAGAAAGAGGGAAGAGAGGTGTAGAAAGAGGCAAGAGTGTTGCACAAAGAGGGAAGAGGGGTGCAGAAAGAGGCAAGAGGGGTGCAGAAAGAAGCAAGTGAGGTGCAGAAAGAGGCAAGAGAGGTGCAGAAAGAGGCAAGAGAGGTGCAGAAAGAGGCAAGAGAGGTGCAGAAAGAGGCAAGAGAATTGCTGAAAGAAGCAACAGAGGTGTAGAAAGAAGCAAGAGAAGTGCAGAAAGGTAAGTGAGGTACAGAAAGAGGCAAGAGAGGTGCAGAAAGAGGGAAGACAAGTGCAGAAAGAGAACAGGGGTGCAGAAAGAAGCAAGACATGTGCAGAAAGAAGCATGGGAAGTGCAGAATGAAGCAACAGGGGTGCAGAAAGAGGCAAGAGAAGTGCAGAAAGAAGCAACAAAGGTGCAGAAGGAGGCAAGAGAACTGCCGAAAGAGGTAAGAGAGTTGCAGAAACAGGAAAAAGAGGTACAGAAAGAGGGAACAGGGGTGCAGACAGAGGCAGGAGAGGTGCAGAAACAGGTAAGAGGGGTGCAGAAAGAGGCAATGGGGGGCATAAATTTGCAACAGAGGTGCAGAAAGAAGCAAGAGCAGTGCAAAAGAGCCAACAGAGGTGCAAAAAAGGCAAGGGAGGTGCAGAAGGAGGCAAGAGAACTGCAGAAAGAGGCAAGGGAGTTGCAGAAACAGGCAAAAGGGGTGCAGAAAGAGGGAAGAGGGGTGCAGAAATTTGGAACAGAGGTACAGAAAGAGACAAGAGGGGTACAGAAAGAGGCAAGTGAAGTGCAGAACAAAGCAAAAGAGGTGCAGAAGGAACCAACAAGGGTGCAAAAAGAGGCAAGAGGTGTGCAGAAAGGGGTAGGAGAGGTACACAAAGAGGCAAGAGGGATACAGAAAGAGGGAAGAGAACGTCAGAAAGAAGCAACAGAGGTGCTGAAATAGGCACACAGGGTGCAGAAAGAGGGAAGAGAGGTGTAGAAAGAGGCCAGAGAGTTGCACAAAAAGGGAAGAGGGGTGCAGAAACAGGCAAAAGGGGTGCAGAAAGAAGCAAGTGAGGTGCAGAAAGAGGCAAGAGAGGTGCAGAAAGAGGCAAGAGAAGTGCAGAAACAGGCAAGAGAAGTGCAGAAAGAGGCAAGAGAATTGCTGAAAGAAGCAACAGAGGTGTAGAAAGAAGCAAGAGAAGTGCAGAAAGAGGCAAGTGAGGTGCAGAAAGAGGCAAAAGAGGTGCAGAAAGAGGGAAGACAAGTGCATAAAGAACCAACAGAGGTGCAGAAGGAGGCAAGAGGGATGCAGAAAGTGGCAAGAGGGGTGTAGACATTTGCAAGAGAGGTGCAGAAAGAAGCAAGAGCAGTGCAGTAAGAAACAACAGAGGTACAGAAGGAGGCAAGAGGGGTGCAGAAAGATGCAAGCGCAGTGCAGAAAGAACCAAGAGACGTGCAGGAAAAGGGAAGAAGGGTGCAGAAACAGGCACAAGGGGTACAGAAAGAAGGAAGAGAAGTGCAGAAAGAAGCAACATAGGTGCTGAAAGAGGCAAGAGTGGTGCAGAAAGAGGGAAGAGAGGTGTAGAAAGAGGCAAGCGTGTTGCACAAAGAGGGAAGAGGGGTGTAGAAAGAAGCAAGAGGGGTGCAGAAAGAAGCAACAGAGGTGCAGAAAGAGGCAAGAGAGGTGCAGAAAGTGGCAAGAGAGGTGCAGAAACAGGCAAGAGAAGTGCAGAAAGAGGCAAGAGAATTGCTGAAAGAAGCAACAGAGGTGTAGAAAGAAGCAAGAGAAGTGCAGAAAGGCAAGTGAGGTACAGAAAGATGCAAGAGAGGTGCAGAAAGAGGGAAGACGAGTGCAGAAAGAGACAAGGGTGCACAAAGAAGCAAGGCATCTGCAGAAAGAAGCATGGGAAGTGCAGAATGAAGCAACAGGGGCGCAGAAAGAAGCAAGAGCAGTGCAAAAGAGCCAACAGAGGTGCAAAAAAGGCAAGTGAGGTGTAGAAGGAGGCAAGAGAACTGCAGAAAGAGGCAAGGGAGTTGCAGAAACAAGCAAAAGGAGTCTAGAAAGAGGGAACAGGTGGGCAGACTGAGGCAAGAGAGGTACAGAAAGAGGGAAGAAGGGTGCATACATTTGGAACAGAGGTGCCGAAAGAAGCAAGAGCAGTGCAGAAAGAACCAACAGAGGTGCAAAAAGAGGCAAGTGGGGTGCAGAAAGGGGTAGGAGAGGTGCACAAAGAGGCAAGAGGGGTACAGAAAGAGGGGAGAGAACTGCAGAAAGAAGCAACAGAGGTGCTGAAAGAGGCACAAAGGGTGCGGAAAGAGGAAAGAGGTGTAGAAAGAGGCAAGAGAGTTGCACAAAAAGGGAAGAGGGGTGCAGAAACAGGCAAAAGGGGTGCAGAAAGAAGCAAATGAGGTGCAGAAAGAGGCAAGAGAGGTGCAGAAAGAGGCAAGAGAGGTGCAGAAACAGGCAAGATAAGTGTTGAAAGAGGAAAGAGGTGCAGAAGGAGGCAAGAGAACTGCAGAAAAAGGCAAGGGAGTTGCAGAAAGAGGCAAGTGAGGTGCAGAAGGAGGCAAGAGAACTGCAGAAAGAGGCAAAGAGTTACAGAAACAGGCAAAAGGGGTGCAGAAAGAAGGAACAGGTAGGCAGACTGAGGCACGAGAGAAGCAAAAAGAGGGCAGAGGGGTGCAGAAACAGTCAAGAGGGGTGCAGAAAGAAGCAACAGAGGTGCAGAAAGAAGCAAGAGAAGTGAAGAAAGAGGCAAGAGAGGTGCAGAAAGAGGGAACAGGGGTGCAGAAAGAGGGAACAGCGGTGCAGAATGAGGCAAGAGGGGTACAGGAAGAAGCAAGCGAGGTGCAGAAAGAGGCAACAGAGAGGTGCAGAAAGAGGCAAGAGAGTTGCAGAAAGAGGCAAGAGATGAGCAGAAAGAGGCAAAAGAAGTGCAGAAAAAAAGGAAGGTGCAGAAAGAAGCAACAGAAATGCAGAAAATGGCAAGAGAGGCGCAGAAAGAAGCAAGAGTGGTTTGCACACCATTAGTACCAATTTAACACCCACATTTAGCAATAAGTAACAGGTGACCATTCTAGGTTTTCAAAGGGCCTTCCACCACGCTGTAACACTTGTCGCTGCATTTTTCGTAGCGTTTGAGCAGTTTGAGCTAGCAACAAGGTTTTTTTTTTCAAATCTGCAGATTATGCTGCAGATGATGGATTGTGTGGCAAATGCGCAAAATGTATAATTGTGCGAAACTCAGTGCAGCCAAATAGTCGCATAATTCCAGTGGCCCTGCTGATACCTCCGACTAGTTCCAGAAGTGCTCCTCAGTGGTTCCTTCTTTTTTTTGTCTCATTGAGTTTATGGTTTAGCTTCTATGGAAACGAGGAAGACTAAACCTGAGGTTACCACTCCACAACACAGACTACCATACCACATAATTACTCTCCATAACACAAAATCCCACTCTGCATAATTCCTATACACTAACTACCACATACTTACTAATCACATAATTTCACTGCACAACATACCACATAATTTCACTACACACAACGTACATCCACTCCACTCAAAAAAACATTAGTGAAAAACTTTTACATTTACAATGCCAATAGCTCTAACTCTCACAAATGCGAGACCTATTACATTGCAAATGCTTCTTTAACTAATAGTCGCATTTGCAGAGTGGTGGAGAAAGGGGGCTGGGCCTCCGACCAGCGCTCAATTATTCCGCTGCGTAGGACTTCTTGGCCCCCAAAGTCCCTCAGGAGTAAAGTGGACTTCATCCCCCAGCCAGTAGTGTGCCAGGAGGCGCGTTGGCAGAGTGGTGGAGAAAGTGGGGCGTAGCCTCCGAAGACCTCTTAGCAATCCCACTGTGTGGGACTTACTGAAGGTAACAATGTCCTTGGGGGCCAACTACCCCTCCTATTACATCCAGTAAGTCCCACACAGCAGGATTGCTAAGTTCTCATAGCAGACCACACCCCCTTTGCCCACCACTCTGCAAACGCGCTCCTTGGCGTGCTCTTAAATGGGGATTGAAGTCCCCTTCGCTGCTGGGGGTCCTTAGGGGCCAACTAGCCTACCTCTTACCTCCAGTAAGCCCCACACAGTGGGATTGCTGAGAGGTGGACACAGGCCACGCCCCCTTTCTCCACCACTCTGCAAACGCGCCTCCTGGCGTGCTCTTGGTTGGGGCCTGAAGCCCCCTTGCCTCCTGAGGGTCCCTGGAGGCCAACTAGCCCTCCTGTTACCTCTAGTAAGCCCCATACAGCTGGATTGCTGAGAGTGGTCAAAGGCCATGCCCCCTTTTTACACCACTCTGCAAAAGCGGTTCCTGGCCCACTGCTGCTCGGGGATGAAGTCCACTTTAGTCCTGAGGTCCTTAGGACACAAGAGGACCTCATCACCCCACCAGCAATGCACCAAGAGGTGCGTTTGCAGAGTGGTGTAAAAAGGGGCGTGGCCTCGGACCACCTCTCAGCAATCCCACTGTGTGGGGCTTACTGGAGGTACCTGGTGGGCTAGTTGGCCCCTAAGGACTCATAAGATTCTAGGGGACTTCATCCCCCGACCCAAAACGTGCCAGGAGGCGCGTTTGCAGAGTGGTGCAGGGAAGGGGGCGGGGCCTCCGGTGAGATGCGTTTTTCTTTTCTTGTTGTTAGACGGGGGCTGTGCAGCCCCCCTTCTCTTAATATTTTTTGGGCCCTGAAGACCCCATCCCCCAGGGCCTGACCCATTTTTTTTTCTTCTTAATAACGGGAAGGGAGCCGCGCGGCCCCCTTCCCGAGCCTGATGACGGCCCCGGGGCTAGGCCTTTGTTTTTTTTTATATTTATAGGGGAGGAGGGCCGTGCGGCCCCCCTCCCCAGGCCACTTTTGGCCCCGGGGACCCCATCCCCCAGGGCTTGGCAAATCCTTTTTATTTTATTTTTTTTAAGGGAGGGGGGCCTAGTGGCCCCCCTCCCAGGCCATTTTTGGCCCCAGGGACCCCATCCCCCAGGGCCTGCCCTCACAGGGACTGCGGGGGGAGCCCCAATGCCCCCGCGGTCCCAGCCGGCTCCCCGCCTCCTGCGGGAGCCGGCATTGCTTTTGGACAAGGGGAGCTGCTAACATGCAGCTCCCCTTGTCCAAAAGCAATACTGCTTTGCTTCCGTGGAAGCGAGAGCAGGTTTCCTGCTCTCGCTTCCACGAAGCAAAGCAGAAGTTTGCAATGACAGGGCGGAAGCAGTGCTCCCGCCCTGTCATTGCAAACTGCAATGTCCTGGGGGTGGGCACCCCGGGACATTGCCGGAGCCGGCCCTGGGGGCTGGCGGTCCCCAGGGCCATTGAGGGCTCCAGGAGGGGGGCTGCACGGACCCCTCCCAACGTGAAAATCGCCCTGGGGAGGTGGTGGTCCCGGGGCCGGAGACCACAACTGACCCCAATATTTAAATAAAGTGTGCCCCGGGGAGGTGGTGGAACCCGGGGCAGTGTAGGGGGGGGCTTGAGCCCCCCCACACAGTGTTTTTAATTGTAGCCCCAGGGAGGTAGTGGCCCCCCGCATTCAAAGCATATATCCCCGGGGAGGTGGTGGTCCCCGGGGCTTGGGGGGGCCCGCGAGGCCCCCCTCCCTAAAATATTAAATGCCCCGGGGAGGTGGTGGTCCCCGGGGGGCCCCTAGGCCCCCGCTCCTAATTACCAATGCCCCGGGGAGGTGGCAGTCCCCGGGGCTGCATGGGGGGGAAGGAGCCCCCGCACACATTTCAATAGCAAAGCCCCGGGAGGTGGCGGTCCCCGGGACTGTGGGGGGGCCGCGTGCCCCCACGCACTATTATTAAAGCCCCGGGGAGGTGGCGGTCCCCGGGGCTACGGGGTGCCCCGTGGGCTCCCGCACCATAATAAAACATTGCCCCAGGGACCTGGCCCCCCCGAGGAGTTACATTTTTAATTTTTTCAGCCAGATTCGCGCACCCAGCGTGAATTCGGCTGATTTTTATTTTTTTAAATGCTTTTTTTGGCCCTGAGCAGGCCTAGGGGTCAGGGTGTTTCTACCCTGTCCCCCTTTATTGTCTTTTATCTTTTTTTTTACCTTTTTCTTGTGAGTCAGTTTTACTGAGTCACAAGATGGCTGCCAACACTTCCTGGTTTGTGTGTTGGCAGCCAGTCAGAATGAAGCTCATGCTCGGGAGGGTTCGCGAATCCTCCTCGGTGCTCAGATATCGATATTTGTACTTTTTAATTTCTCAGCAACAACTGAACGGATTTACATCATTTAAAAAAAAGGTCGCTTTCTGAACCAAGAGCTACCTTTTTGCCAAATTTGGTGTAATTCCATTCAGCAGTTCGGGCTGTAGCCATGTCTAAAGTTCCTATGGAAATTAACATGGGGAACACGCGTTTTGGGACCACCCCTTTTTTCTCAGCCCCTACTTGACGAATCATCCCGAAACTTTCAAGACAGGAGCTGACCTGAGCGAACCATTAGTTTTGAAAATTTTGTGAAGATTCGTCAAACGGCGCCAAAGATATTGGCAAAAGATAAAACGCTTTTTGAATAGAAACAAGGTCCTGACTATAAATACCTACTGGCAACCGCCAGTAGGAGATATGTATATATACACACATACATACATACATACATACATACATACTGGTGGTTGCCAGTAGGTAGTTGTAGTTAGCACCTAGTCTCCATATACAAAGCATTTTTTGTTGTGCTAATAACTTTGGCATCATTTGATGAATCTTCACAAAATTTTCAAAAGTAGTATGCCAATCTTTTCAGCTGCTGTCAGGAACATTTCGGGGTGATTCGTCAAGCTGGGGTTGAGAAAAAGAGGGGGTCTCAAAACGTGTTTTCCCCGTGCAATTTCCCATAGGGATTTTACACAGGCCGAACCACTGGACGGAATTACACCAAATTTGGCACGGAGCTAGATCTTGGTCCAGAAAAAGCCCTTTTTGTATTGTGTGTAAATCCGTTCAGTAGTTTTGCAGCTATTAAAGAAAATATTTATATATATCTAGTGACACAAATCCTCCGCGGATCTGCAGATCTCATGGTGAGAAGAAGTGTTGGCAGTTATCTTGCGACTCGGATGAGTCCCAAGAATTTTTTATTTTTTTTAAAAAGACAAGCGGGCATGGTAGGAATACTCGGATCCCTGTAGAACTGGTGGTGGGGTCACAGAGACAAAAGTGTCCGTGGGAGAATTTAAAAAAACAAAACACAATCGTGGTTTCCCATGCTTGTGTTTTACTAGCCCCCTGGGTGGGCCAGGTCTCTGGGGAAATTCATGTTTATATAGATAGGGAAGGGGGGTGCACACAGCCCCCCTCCCTGGGCCACTTTTGGCCCAGGAGACCCCATCCCCCGGGGCACAGCCCAATAAAAGAAGGGAGGTCCCTCCCCAGGCCAATTTTGGCCCTGGGGACCCCTTCCAGAGGACCTAGCCTTTTCAAATAATTGGGAGAATGGACCGCGGGCCGATTTCTGCCCCAGGGCCCCCCTCCTGGAGTCATTAATGGCCCTGGGGACCCCATCCCACAGGGCTGCTCTAGCTATGTCCCAGGGTGCCCACCCCCGGGACATAGCAGTTTTCCTGCCTGCACTGGTGGGGGAAGGGAAACATGTGTTTAATCTCGCTTGGTGGGAGCAATTTCAAAGCTCCCGCAAAGCAACAGCAAACACTAAGTCCTCTCACAGCGGGCAGAAGCACAAAAAATGCTCCCGCCCGCTGGAAGCAGACTTTTCATTTGTTTCCCTACTTGCAGTGAAGCGGGCAGGGTAACAGATGAAAATATTGCTCCCGCCTAGAGGGAGCAGCATTTTTAGCTGCTTCCCGTGGGCGGGAGCAGTGATGGCTCCCGCTGGCAGCGTGGAGGAGCTGGGGCCGTATGGCATTCGGGCTCCCCCCTACGGCCCCTAACATTGGTGAAGTGGGTGCCCTGGGTGGGCTCCAGGGCACCCACTCTGTATTGGCTGGGCCCCGGTGGATGGGGTTCCTGGAGCCAAAATCGACCCAGGGAAGGGGACCGTGCAGCCTGCTCCCCCATTATGATTTGGACAGGACCCGGGGGATGGGGTCCCAAGGCTAATATTGACCCAGGAAGGGGGGCTGGGTGCCCCCTTCCCCTTTATAATATGGCAAGGCCCCAGGAGATGGGGTCCCCGGGGCCAGAAATTGGCCGGGGGAGGGGGTCTGTGGGGCCCCCACCCCCATAAATTAATAGGTGGGCCCCAGGGGATTGGGTCCCTGGCCGAATACTGCCCAGGGAGTGGGGTCCATATACTCCCCTTTTCTAAAATAATGTGGGCGGCCTGGGGAGAGGGGCTGCCTTTGGGGAGTTGGACAGAGGCCGCGGGTCTAAAGTGTATATAGATAGAGAGTTTTTGACCAGCCAAAACTACATAAAATAATAACTGATAGGGGAAACTCAATTAAGAGGACGGATTCCCATCACCCACCGAAGTGGCATGCTTCATCATTTGGGATCTCCTCTCGGCTGCAAGCTGCTGCAACCAAGGAGCTACAACTCCTTTCTAAATGTAAAGGAGGAGCTTATGGATGTTTTAAATCAGTAGTTTAGAGACACAATCGCTAAAGATTGATGGAGCATGAACAGTGTAAAGAAATAATTGTGCAGTGTACAAAGTAATTTAAAATTGACTAACATGAGAAAAATAAATTTATAAGGTATCTCGTGTATGTCAAGAGTTAAAAAGCAGTAAACGCGCGATCTGAATGAATGTACGAACGCGCTAAAGGTGCGGTCAACATGTTTCAGCCAAAAAAGGCTTTCTTCAGGACCAAGATGTAACTACTGCACTGTAGAAAAGGTGAAAAAGAACGATACAACCATATACCTGTGAGTAACACTGTATGATCACAGGTCTTGTTCTCCTATAAAAGAGAAAACAGAAAATAGAATATGTATGTGATGGCTGGAAAGAAAACTTTTCTTTAATATACCTAGATCACATGAAGTTACAACTGCTATTTAAACCTCCATCCCCGGCCGGCAGTCACCGCGAGTGACTCTCAGGATCCGGCCCGGGGTAACGACGGAGTAGGTAAGTCTGAATGAGACCGTTTTACTAGTGGTCTTCTCAGCAGCACGCTGTTAGTGGTAGCGAGCAGTTCTTTTCCTCCACACTCTTGATTACAAGGCTTGAGTGATCTGAGCGCTGTCTTGCATTTTGTTACCACGCTAGATTCTAGTAAAGTAGCTCTTTTTGGTTATCTAGCATGTATTTATCATGCTCAACTTTTTAGTTACAGTGCTCCGTTGTCTTATTTCTTGTATTTCTCGACATGGAGACTGTGATTATTTTGCTATTGGAAACTTACCCAGTATGCTGTACACAGTATGCTGTGTTTGCCATTATTACGCTTTATATCATCACTTTAAAGCTATTTTTAGCGTCCGGCTCAATTGTTCTTGTAACATTCTAAGAGGCGGCACTTTATTCATATGAGACTGACATTTTGGAAACATACTCATCATGGTTAGGTAATTTTACCCGACCATGTTTTTTTTTTTTTTTTTATTCTTTTAAGAGTTTGAGTTGTGTTCGTCTTTTTCATTTACAGAGCGTTGCCTCACGCCCTGAGCTGTTGCCAGGAGCGGAAGGTACCCTCCCGATTTGATACGGGTAAGATGTTTTTTCATTTACCTATTTTTAGGGTAATGACAGTTTCACATTGTAAGTTCATGTGATCTAGGTATATTAAAGAAAAGTTTTCTTTCCAGCCATCACATACATATTCTATTTTCTGTTTTCTCTTTTATAGGAGAACAAGACCTGTGATCATACAGTGTTACTCACAGGTATATGGTTGTATCGTTCTTTTTCACCTTTTCTACAGTGCAGTAGTTACATCTTGGTCCTGAAGAAAGCCTTTTTTGGCTGAAACATGTAGACCGCACCTTTAGCGCGTTCGTACATTCATTCAGATCGCGCGTTTACTGCTTTTTAACTCTTGACATACACGAGATACCTTATAAATTTTTTTTTCTCATGTTAGTCAATTTTAAATTACTTTGTACACTGCACAATTATTTCTTTACACTGTTCATGCTCCATCAATCTTTAGCGATTGTGTCTCTAAACTACTGATTTAAAACATCCGCGAGCTCCTCCTTTACATTTAGAAAGGAGTTGTAGCTCCTTGGTTGCAGCAGCTTGCAGCCGAGAGGAGATCCCAAATGATGAAGCATGCCACTTCGGTGGGTGATGGGAATCCGTCCTCTTAATTGAGTTTCCCCTATCAGTTATTATTTTATGTAGTTTTGGCTGGTCAAAAACTCTCTATCTATATACACTTTAGACCCGCGGATTCTGTGTTGTTTATGTACTTGGTTTGGGGATTTATCCGCGCAGGTCTTTAAATATTCCCTTGACCCCTTTCTTATCTAGTAGTTATTGAGTTGGACAGAGGGCCTGGGCATAGGCTAGGCCCTGCAGCCATCGCCCCGCTATCCACAGCTAAAGGCCGTGGGTGGTGGCAGTTTGATTAACATATGGTATTTTACTGTATACATCTGCTCTAATGTTCATGAGTGTACGGTAGCTCTGCTGCAGGTAATGTTTGAACTTGAAAAAAGGGGGTGTCCACATCTGTCCCAAGCCTGCAAACTTAATTTACATGGGGAGGTTGGCAGGAAACTCAGCTGGGTGCAAGGATGCATCTCAAAAACAAGAAATATTTGCCACCAGCCAGGGCTTGTGCAGAATGGGTTAATGTGAGGTTTCTCCCCGAGACTACATGACGTGGTGACTAATTTATGGACTTTTATCCGAGACCTCACCAGTAGGGCGACTCTGGGCAGCACCAATTTATAGTTTGAAGGGTAAGCATTAGACTCCATGACAAGTACCACTATTCCTTGAGACCTCGAATGCATGCATATATTTCGTTGCATTGCGTTTAAAACTAGAAGAGAAATTGAACGCTTTGTTTAATTGTGGAAGCACAAATTTGGTGGCCATACAATCCTTGAATGATTTTGGCTTGGAGGCAGGTTTATGCTTTAACTAACACTCAAATGAAAGTAAAACAGGAAAAATAGATTGTTTGAATATGTGAACATGTATTGTTATGCAAGTATTGCAATTGCATGGATTCAACAAAAAAGATAGGCTGTTTAACAATATTAATTGGTTAGCCGATTATGTTATACTATGAATTTTTGTATGATTATTTTGGTTTGTTTACGCCCTGTCGGGGACCCTACAATATATATAGAATGGTTATTTATGTGCTTCATAAAAATATTTCTGCTTAGTATTCCTTAACCTCTCTGTTTTTGGTTTGTGTTATTATGCCATTAGTTTTTGCTACCAATATTTGCATAAAAATGAATACCATATGCCTCTTTCATGATGGGAGAGATCTTTACTCTTCCATTTCAGGGTTGGCACCGTGGGATGGCTCTTGAATTTCTTGGGTACCCGTGTTCATTCGGGTATGCCAGTGGTTGCCTGCCCTTGTGACAGACATTCAGAGCAGTCAGTGATGCACTTTATGTTTTTTGCATATAGGGATGCAATATTTTATTCTCAACTGTTATGTATCCATGATGTTTATCAGGGTGTGTGCATCTTTTTAAAAGAAGCGATGAGATCTAGGAAAACGATAGAGGGTTAGGTGCAGTATCAGATTTTACCTTTCCGGGCGAGGGCAAAGGGTCTTTTGATCTTGGTTATGGGTGGTGCCATGAGTTGACTGTGACCCGTGATTAAATGTAGTGGCTGATGAATCATGTTTTATGCACTTGGTTTTTAGATTGGTTATTGTAATATTTCTTTTTATGTTTTTTTGTGTGTACGGGCTTTTATGTATATATCTTTTATGGCTATTTAAGTGCTGAACAAAGTATTATGAAATTAAATTAAATGAATACCTAAAGAAAAGTGTCTCCTGACGAAAGGTCTTTTCCCAAAACTCGTTGAGACTAGCATGCAAAAATAATATCGAGAAGTTGTTCTACATGCAAAAAGGCAAGCAAAATAAATATAATTGAATACATCAAAATCCTCTTTTGTTACTTTGACCTTTGAAGACTCAAGTTTTAATATATAAAGAAAGAGAGTTTACCCCTCAGTAGTGGGATGCTGGCTGCCAAACTCGGAATGGTAATTCTTGAGAAAAGCCCCACAAGCTGTTAGGAAAAAGCAAAAGACAAGGGGACCCTTGAGAGATAGACGGAAAATGGCAGTGATAGCACAGCTGTGCATTGGGTTACGGGCTTATGGCCCTATTGCAGGTTTTTGGCTATAAAGCAGTACCTCTGCATACTCTTTCCGTTTAACATATGCCCAACATTTGTAGTTAATTCTGTGTTTTCTTTCTTTTGTTTCAAATGTTTTTTACTTTTTCCATCTTTACCCAGATAATACATTTATATGAAGAAACATTTTTTTATTTCCTGGTCCCCTCTCAAAAGAGCTCAATCCCTTGCCCTCTTCCACGATATCCCCCACTTTTCCACTTCTTCTTTTCAATGCCTTTTGCTATAATTTATACATGCTTGTTCTGTATGCATCTACTTTCTTATCTGATTAAATCCTTAAAATATGTAGTTGCACTATAGAAAAAGGTAAATTGTACTGCATGTACCAGAATCTTTGCCTGCTAATATGTATTATTGATTAAATATTTTCACCTCTTCAAGATGTCCTTTCTTCTCCATCATTGTGAGTTAGGCTGCATTATTTGCACAGCCATGGTCTTTCTTTGGCAGCAGCGAATACAATCTGCAAAGCGTAGTCAGGCATCAGCATGTGTCTTTTCCCTGCCAATAGTGGGGATATAGTAAAGTCTGCAAAGTTGATTCATCTCACAGGCACTCCCCTCTCTTCCCAAGTTAGTCATGATGTACTTCTGTCTCCTCCTAAAACACATGCATAGCATAACTAACAGGAATGAATCTGCACACCTTTCTCTGATAATCAGAGACCAGTAAATTATGTTTAGGGGTGAAGCTACCATCAGGCTGCCCTTCCTGCTCTATGAATTAGAGGCAGGAAGCCAAATCTGCTATATAAGAAACAACCTTCAGGTTATACTTCTTTCTCTGTGAATGATAGAGATGTAGAGCAATATGTAATCATTGAATAAGCCGTCAGGATGCATGTCCATTTGTCAGTTTGAGACAATTATCACAATCTGTCAAAGCTAAAACAGCTGTCAGCTTGTGCTCTCTTTCTCTGAATGGCATAACAGTGACACAAGCTGTTATGGCCATAGTAATTGTCAGGACGTCTTTCTTCTGTCAGTAGATCAGCAGCGCAATCTACAAAGCCACATCAGCTGTCAGGAGGCACCCAGTTGTGTGGTGTGTTGCAGTTATAAACTGTTGATTCGGTAAAGCTTCATCAACAGTTTTTTTAAAACAGGTAGCATTACAATCAATATTCAAATAAGGTTAAATGTTCTGTTCAATACAAGTATACAGAATCAATACTTAGAATCAATCAAAAGGCTAAGATTGCTAATAATATTCCTGACATCTCATGTCACACTGTGGATTTCAAGAAAATGACCCCTGCATTCAGGGAGTGTCATCAGAAATTCCATTAGGAGAATGTGGTTAGTCTTCTTCACATTTTCGATTAATGTATGGCTCATCTCTTCCCCATTTAGATTTGGCACATCATGCTACATTTAGAGCAGGCGCAACATTTTTGAAAATAGATTTTAGAAACCAGCAGCCAGGGGCGATGTTACCTTAGATTAGTTAGTCGATTTAAGTTTAGCGATTGTCTCCACATAGGTATCCCCAAACCAGTAGATGGTTATGGTGAAAAAGTACACGTGATATGACAACTGGGGCTTTATCATCAACGGTCTGCCTCTGTTATTTGCTGTGCTAACTGCAGTTCATGAGCTAATTTTCAAGTTTAATGAAGATGCTTTACCCTGTGCAATGTCTTAAAAATATGCACAGCTGCAAGTCCGTAGTTGTAGATCAAGTTTAAAACTAAGGCCCTCATTCCAATGCCGGGCGAACCACCACCGACAGGCCGTTGGTGGTGGTCCGCCCGACATTTAGTGTATCGGTCAGACCGTCGGATTACAATTAGGGTGGTCAGAGCGATTTTGGTGGGTGGAATGACCGCCGCCTCCGACAGGCTCTAGGAGCCCATCGGGGCAGCTGTCTGAACCTAATCCCTACAATGGGGGCGGTGTCTGCGGAGCCACCCGCATAGGGATTAGGATGTCCCTTTCCCTCAGGCTTTACGTGGCGGTCCCACCGGAAAGGGACTTTGGGGGCCCCAAGTAGGGCCCCCGTGGGCCACTGGAATGTGGACTGGAGGGCACCAAATATCCATGCACCGTGTGCCAGGCACCATATGGTGCCTGGCACACAGTGCATGGATGTTTGAGAACTGCTCTTTACCAGTGCGGCTTGTGCTGTTGCCCTTTTCCAGGGCCACAGCACAAGCTGCAATGGAAAAGAGATGTTTTCTGACCCCCTGCACAGCGGTCGAATTGTAATCGGGCAGGTGGGACCATCGACAGATAGTCAGTCGGACACCTGCCAGTGGCGATGGTGGTCAGATGCTCATCCGACTGCCATCGTAATGAGGGCCCTGGTTTCATGTAGTTTGTCCCACAGGTTGATGCTTTTGTAACGAAGATACCTCATACATTTTTAGTTTTTTTATAAATTGAGGTTCTGTCTTTCCAGTATGTATATCTTTAACTCACAGGAGCATAAAATGAAGCTTATATTCCAGTATCTAACAATAATAGCCACCTCTCCAACTGGGTTAAAACAGTTATTAATTTGCTTGTACACATGCCAGATAAATAGCAGAATGTGAGATGGCTAAGAAGTTACTGAACATTGGAAATATCCCTTTTCAATGGAGTTAATGCCAATAATCTTTTAAAATGTGAGCATAAACAATGTAGGATGCATACTGGGAATTGAAATAGTGCCTTGCCAATTTATTGTCTAAATAACATGACCACAAGTGAGCCAAATAATAAAGATTTGGAAAACCAGCTGGCTTTTCAAACATGGGTGATCATCGGAGAACATTTTGAGAAGATGGAATTCATTTTATTGTTGTAAATGCCTTTAAGACTGCAGATGAGACTTATTAAAGTGGAAGGTATGTCAGTAACTGATCTTCAAATTAGTTCATTCATATTAATACATTTTTTGGGCAAAGTGCACATTAAAAAACATAAATGCCTTCCTGAGAGGTCTAAGCAGACAACGAAGCCTTGCAGTGTTGAACAGGCGCCCCCCGCGCATAGGGGAGGGTTGCTCTTAGTAGTAGCGCCATGGGACTGAGCCTCCTCCGGGGCCAAGAAGGGGGCTGGTTGAACTAAGGGGTCAGGTGACATCATCGGGGTGCGCAGAAAAACCTGGTAGGATATTTAAGGCTGCGCCCCAGGGTTTTCAGCCTCTTTGTCCCCTTGGACCTCAGGCAAGCTGCAGGGGCACAGCAGGGAGCGCAGCAGCCCACCAGTCCCCGGTAATGATGGCGGGGCGCCGGTGCCGCCACCACCCGGGCCAGTCACGGCGACAAGAGCACAAGGGGGGTTACAAGCGGCAGGGAGCACTGCCGCCCACCAGTCCCCGGTAATGATGGGGGGGGGGGCGCCGGTGCCACCACCACCCGGACCAGTTACGGTGACAGGAGCACAAGGGGGGTTGGCAGCGCAAGTGTGGGCGCAGGCTGGGGGGTCGCCGGCGACGGTGGGGCCGGGAGTAGCTCAGCCTTTTCCCACAGTGGCGACGGTGGGGGCGAGCGTAGTACACTCTCCTCCCGTAGTGACCCCATTGATATTTGGGTCTACCTCCTTGGTGCTGGCCTCTCCTTTAGCAATTTCATGGCACGTACCGACGGAGACGCGAGAAAGGACCCACAAGGGGGAATTTATGAACGTCTTTGACTTGATCAATTCAGGGGTGGTCCCAAGTAGGCACAGAGCAGGAAAGGAGAGCGAACTAAAGCCAAAAACGGTGTGGGTAGAGTGGTCCTTAAGGAACTGGGTGACTGGGTTTTCCATTTATGCGGCGATTCTGACTGAGAAATCACCATTGTTAGCCCCACAATTATTTGGTTATTGTCCCTTATACATGGGGCGGCCTCCGAGTTCCAAGGGTCAGCTTGGATGCAGTACGACATTAAGTTTAGGCAGATGAAAGCGGTTAGGCCAGAAATAGCATGGGACCAGAGGGAGATCAATATTTGGCACGCAGAGTTCAATATGTCTTAAGTAACGGGGAGGGCGGTTCAGTCCTTTCGTTTCGACAGAAGTTTGGGAGACAAAAAACTGGCCTTGTGGCAGTACAACAAGAAGGAATGTAGCAAGGGGACAGCATGTAAGTTTAAACACATTTGCTCCTTCTGCGGGGAGCAAGGCCACCCAGAGTTTAAGTGTTTTAAAAAGCATGGGAAGCAGAGAGAGAAACAACCCCTAAGAGTCGACAGCCCAATTAATACTGGGAAGCTCCCTTCCCCAATCCGCCTTCATGTTCTCATGCATCTCCTCAGCAAATATAAAAATAGCAAGGACGCACACATGCTGTACTACGGTTTCAAGGACAGGTTCCGCATTCCTTCCCACGCACCCCCTACATCAGTCCCACCCAAGAATCAATTGTCAGTACTGCGCCAGCATGAGTTGGTCCGGGACAAGATTATGAAGGAGGTGCGTGCGGGGAAGGTGGCGGGTCCTTTTAGTTCTCCACCGTGCGCATTCTTGGTTTGTTTGCCCCTGGGGCTGGTTCCAAAGAAAGAGGCAGGAAAATTCTGCTTGATTCACAACCTCTCTTACCCCACTGGGTCATCCGTAAATGATGGGTTGGACCCGACACTATGCGCAGTGCGATATAACACCTTTGATTAAGCCATTGCAAAACTGCAGAGATTAGGCAAGGGGGCCCTGAAGGCCAAGTCAGACATAGAGGCGGCCTTCTGCCTTCTACCCGTCCACCCTGAGGATACTCGCTTGCTAGGTTTCACTTTTGAGGGTCAGTACTTCCTTGACTTGTGCATGCCCATGGGGTGTTCCATAGCGTGTTCACTGTTTGAGACATTCAGCAGATTCCTGGAGCAGGCAGTGAGGGATTTGGTGTCATCGGACGATGTGGTGCATTACCTAGATGATTTCCTGTTCATGGGTCCCCCAGGTGACTGGGCATGTGGGAGGGCCCTGCAGGGCTTCCGGCAGCTGGCACAGGCATTGGGAGTTCCGTTGGCTGAGGGCAAGACGGAAGGCCCCACGACATGTCTGTGCTTCCTGGGTATTGAGATAGACTCGGTGGTAGGGGAGTGTAGGTTGCCGCAGGAGAAGGTGAGGGCGTTCAAAGATGTGGTTAACACTTGTATATCTGCCAGGAAGGTTACGCTACATCAGCTGCAGGTCTTGGTTGGGCAATTGAACTTCGCCTTGAGAGTGATTCCCATGGGGAGAGTTTTTTCAAAGAACATAGCGCGAGCAATGACCGGCCTACGGGCAAAACACCACCACAAGAGATTGTCTGCAGAGGTCAGAGAGGACTTAGAGATGTGGAGGGGGTTCCTAGATAATTTCAATGGAACACTATTGTGGCAGCAACCAGCATAGAACAGCAAGGAGGTAGCCCTCTACACAGATGCGGCGGGCAGCATTGGGTTTGGGGCAGTGTTGGGCTCGAGATGGTGCATGCAGCCTTTGGGTGCTGCGGTTGTTGAAGACTCTTATTCGACTATGTCTCTTGCATAACGTGCATTTTTACGTGCGGCCAATTCTCTCTCTCTTTCAGTTGTTGTGCGCAGCCCAGTACACGTATGTTGGTGTGGGCATTCCTTTATTCGCAGAGTGGAGCAGCAATTCTGTGGTTCCAGTCTGGAGGAAGCACAGGGGTCCACTGGGTTTGCACACCATTGGATTGGGGTGGGGGGGTCTAAGATTGCAGGATCTGTTTGGTTGGCTTGAACAAGCAATAGAATCAACAGCAGTTCCCCGCCCGGTCATTTTGGTCATTCACGCTGGCGGGAATTATATGATGCCGCTAGGCAGGCGAGGGGTGAGGGAGGCCTTGTTCGCAGCCATGTCTAGGATTAGAAAATACTTACCGACAACGTCAATATTGTGGTCGGAATTAATACTGCGGGCGGAATGGGCTGGGGGGCTCCGGTTAAGGCAATGAACGAATCGGTAAAGAAGCTGAACCATTCGATAAAAGATCTTAGCAGGTTCCACGATGGGCACAATTTGGCACAACTTGCTCCAGCGAGGGAAAAGTGAGCTGTTCCATCAGGATGGGGTGCATCTGTCGGTAAAAAGGCAGGAGCTCTTTATCCAGACTATACTGGGGGCTATTGTGGAGCACAGTCAGCGCCAGGGGGGGAGGGCGAGTGCACCAGGAAGCTTCTCACACTGTGGCGTAGCACTGACAGTTAACAACAAAGGGGATGCACAACAATGGAGGTTCAGCGACTGGATGAACCCCAGGAGGGGGTAGGATCGACGTGTGCAGAGGGTAGGCGGGGAGGGGGGACTGACCTGCTGGTGGGCCTGGACTCTACTGCCCTAACCCGCAATGTATGGACTGAGTAGAAACTTGGGGAGGCTGTCTGTGTTCAGGTACCCCGGTGGGCCGGTGCGCTATGCGGTGCCCTGGATTTCAAGTAGTGCAACAGTTTACTGTAGCGCGTTGGGGCCTGCTGGCACAAGGTGCGCAGCAGAGTGGGTGCTTGGGGGGGCCGAGACGGCCAAGTTCAAGGGTACGGCCAAGTTCAAGTTCAAGTGTAATGTCGTGCCTAATTTTCTTACTGCCTTTGACATGTTGATGCCGCTAAAGTGTGATGCTGTGAATAATTTTTATATATATCCAAGTAGGATACTTTTACTCTCGTATTGGTTTGTGGTGAATTACCTGGTTTGATGTGAATAAAAAGGCTATGCGCCTTGGACAACATATCCTGATTCTGAGAGTTCTTGGTCACAGCGGGGAGGAAAGGTGACGAAAGTTGGGGAGGAGTGAATGTCATGTTGTGTGCGTACTATGAACAAGCACCCCCCGCGCCTAGGGGAGGGGCGCCCTTAGTAGCGCTACGGGACTGAGCCTCCTAAGGGGCCAAGAAGGGGGCTGGTTGAAGTAAGGGGTCAGGTGACGTCATCGGGGTGCGCAGAAAAACCTGGTAGGATTTTTAAGGCTGCGCCCCAGGTTTTTCAGCCTCTTTGTCACCTTGGACCTCAGGCAAGCTGCAGGGGCGCGTCGTTGACCAACCACCCACCCGGCAGAAAAGCAAGGCCTTGCGGAGCACTGACAGTTATCAACAAAGGGGGATGCACGACAATGGAGGTTCAGCGACTGGATGAACCCCAGGAGGGGGTAGGATCGACGTGTGCAGAGGGTAGGCGGGGAGAGGGGACTGACCTGCTGGTGGTCCTGGACTCTACTGCCCTAACCCGCCATGTATGGACTGAGTAGAACCTTGGGGAGGCTGCCTGTGTTCAGGTACCCCGGTGGGCCGGTGCGCTATGCGGTGCCCTGGATTTAAAGTAGTGCAACAGTTTACTGTAGCGCGTTGGGGCCTGCTGGCACAAGGTGCGCAGCAGAGTGGGTGCTTGGGGGGCCGAGACGGCCAAGTTCAAGGGTACGGCCAAGTTCAAGTGTAATGTCGTGCCTAATTTCCTTACTGCCTTTGACATGTTGATGCTAAAGTGTGATGCTGTGAATAATTTTTATATATATCCAAGTAGGATACTTTTACTCTCGTATTGGTTTGTGGTGAATTACCTGGTTTGATGTGAATAAAAAGGCTACGCCTTGGACAACATATCCTGATTCTGAGAGTTCTTGGGCCCAGCGGGGAGGAAAGGTGACGAAAGTTAGGGAGGAGTGAATTTCACTTTGTGCGCGTACTATTATGGAGTCTCTAAGCTTGCCCGATGATTTGAGGTAGTAGTTTGAACGGCTCATCTGTTATTGACCTGGATAGATGCAGGAAGGTCATTCAGTTACAAGGTTTATCTTTGCTTAGTAATGTCTCTAGCCACATCATGATTGGTCGAAATTTTCATACTCCAGTACGAAATCATTATGTACGTAATGTTGTCATCTGATGTACTGTGACATATGTAAACAGAGTGCCTTATTGATAGGCCCTTACAACTGCTTTGTAGAGCTAATAAACAGAGCTGATGAAATCGAAAATTAAATTAGAGGAATGGGATGCTTGAGAAGACTTAATGTAGACATGTTTATGGCAGTTTTAGCAGTCAGTATGAATAATTTCTAACAAATAGTAATTTCACAATGATGGCCCATGAAAAACTAATTAGATAACATCACCATCCATGCATAAGTGGCATCTCTCTTGTAAGTGCTTGTAGAATTCTGAATGAGTATTATTCCATAATTGTGCCCTGCACAGGAGAGAGCGGTTGTGTAGGCCTCACTAGCCTGCAAACACAAGTTTTTCCTTAAATGGAAGAAAGGTGTGACTCAATTAACTATCTTAGCACATCTATTTTTCACCAGGATAAATCATGGTTGTTCATTTGGCATAGCGAGATCAAACATTGCCTGGTATATTGTAACTCACCCAACTGTGTGTCCTTCAGACCGATTATTAAATGACTTCTGTTTAATGTTTACTAGATCCAAATTTTAGATAGTCCAGACTGTACCTGCTCGGGAAGGGTGCCTAAAATCAATAGTTCCAGAGCAGCTTTGGTTTGTCATGTGTTATTATGTTTAAATTGTAAACATTCATGAGGATCTTCTTTTCACTGCAGTCAGTTTGAGATTAGCCCAGCGGAATGATCTTATGAAACCAGAATACTGCTCATAAAAAAATTAACAAATTCACTTTGTGCACTCTTGAAGAAAACTCAAATTATGTTGTCTAGTTACTCTTAGAATAGGACACTGGTTCCTTCAACCTGTAATTGTAATTATGATTTTTGAGGCACAGACAGAATGGACTGCTTCCCAGAATGGTGGCTTATCTCTGATCAAATACAAGGAGATGATGGACGGAGCCCTGAATCTTTTCAGATGCTCACCCCTAGTCACAGATCTGGGTTGAATCCATCATCATTCTTTAGCTCACTTCGCCACCCCAATTCAGATCCAGCCATATGCAAATCAGTCTTGACCCTGTTTCTCATGGGAACAGTCCAGCCCGAACTGTCAAGCCAGGCCTTCCCTGGAACGGAAACAAGCATCCTGGGAGCGGTTTTGGCATAACACCCCTCATCAGCCAGGCTAGCTTGAATCCAGTGGCAAAGTGAGCAAGGGACCCACATCTGGGCATACCCTGCTGTGAGGAGGAGTCAGAGATAAGTACCCCGAAACCCGAATACCTACCTCTTGAAACCCCGTCCTCCTCCTGTGTAATGCTGCATCGTGGCTGGGAAAAAAAAGAGAGAGCAAAGGGTTAAACATTCATCACGGACTCTCCCGTGCAGGAAGGAGGCAGACCCGCCCAACGGAGGAACCAATCAGAGACTCCGTATGCCAGAGAAAAGGACGTCACTCATGGAAGACACAGCATATTGGGAAACGAGGGACAAAGCTGGAAAAAGCCGGAAGACGCCACAGAGGAGATCCCAAGCGGAACACCGTTGGAGGAAGCAGAGGAAAACGAGAAACAGAAGGAAGGCACCCGAATTGGAGACACCGAAGTCGGTGAAGAAACTCCAGAGGAATGGAGCGAGGAGTGGTGGACGCCCCCAGGAGAGGCGTGCTTGCCGCCGCAACTCAGGAGAGTTGCAGCATTTGGGGAGAGTGACAATGGTAGGAAAAGGGGATCGGGACCCGGAAACAAGGAAAGGAGTAGAACTCTGAAGTAAGTAACGTGAAGGGATACCTGACGTCATTTATTTCATACCGCATTGGTCTCCCGAACTATTGTGGTGTGGGGGTCATGAACAGAGGAGTTGAAATTGTTTATTTAAAGATAATGATCATTCCTTGTGTAGAGTCGCATGGGCACAGGGTCAGGACTTGAACCTTAGATATAATATAAGATGAGTAACTCGGGGATAATACCATAAGTGAAACAACTTTATAATGAAACAATAAGGCCACAGTTTTTCAAGGAACCTGGTAGAAACAGGTCATCTGTACATTATTTTGTTTAAACCTCCTAGGTCTCATATAGGCCTGATTTTTCCTCATTAGGGGTGAGTTTCCCTCCCATTTCTTTTTTTTTTTAGAAGGGGAAGAGTGTGCATGAGAAAGGAAGACAGAGAGGATCGGTCCTTATCATTATGCTTTTACCCTATGATTTTACACCTCACCTATTCTTTAACCGAAAGAGCTTTTTGGCCATCCCCTTTCACATTCACTCAGGGTGTGGTGAAGGATTCTATCCTTATTCAAAGAAAGAAAACTCAAAAGGTACTTACCACCATTTTCTCCTCTCTTTGAGCCTCCTGGGGACCTCTGCCTAAAGAAGATCACCATGAAAGGAAGAGAAAGGAGAAGATATCACCACACAGAAAGAAAACCAAGACTCAGAACAATAAATTTCACATAAATATCCAAACCATCTGATAAAATACGCAATTGATGGACCGAGTGAAATGGAGACTCATATCTACTCCATTAATCCAGTGGAGAAACTGCATAAGGGTCTCCTCAGGCCCTGACCAGATGCACAGAATATCTATGTATCTTTTCCATAGATGGATATGTTGGAAAAAAGGGTTGGTGACGTGATGGATATAGTTGTCTTAAAATTGTCTCACATAAATGTAGGCTAGACTGGGGGCTAAAGTTGCCCCCATCGAAGGACTGGAGACCTGTAAAAACAACTGGTCCCAATAACAAAAATAAATTATGGCCAGTTCAATATATTTGAGGACAATAGATTGTGGGGTATCATAAAACCATTCTTGGGCCCCAAGCGCCCACACTGCTGCCACCAGCATTGCATCTTGGGGGGTGCTGGTGTATAACGACTATGTCGATCGTTACCAAGAACTGGGTATCAGGATCATACTCAATTTCCTCCAGAATATTCAAAATGTCCGTGGTATCATGTACATAGGAGGGCTGGGTCATTACTGTCTCTCTCAAGAAAAAGTCTGCAAACTGGTACAAAGGCTGTAACAAGGACTGAATCCCGGAAACTATTGGGCGTCCCAGAGTGGGAAGTTGTGCTTTAGGTATTTTCTGCAGGATATAAAATGCCAGGGTCCTGGGTGTGGGGTTAACAAGGAAATCTGCTTCCTTGGTGGTAATCGATTTATTGTCCTTCGCTTCCTCTACCATGTCCCTTATTATTACAGCTCACTTGTAGGGTCTCTAGTGAGCGGTACATAGTTGGTATGTACCTTTACAAGTCTCTGCACTTCTGCTTCATAGTCATAGATGTGCAGTACCACAATCCCACCACCTTTATCCGGCGGTTTTTATTATGTTCTCATTATTCTGGAGCAATTAAATGGCTATCCAATCGGCTTCAGTCATGTTTTGAAACAGGGGATGTTTCACTGATTGCTTAAGTGCAGTGATCTTGCTTAGGACACACTGTTCAAAGACAGCTACCTCTGGGCCCACAGAGGAGCTTGGGGAACAAAAGGACGATGGTCTACGTAAATCATTAGAGAACACAGATTGGGGATCAGCTGGTTTATCTTCAAAGAATTTATGCAAACAAATTCTTCGCTTGGTTTAAAAACCCTGTCCAGTGTAGGGGCATATCCAAGGTGATTATTAAGGACTTGTGACTCTGATGGTGAGAGTGTGTAGTTAGATAAGTTAACCACAATCGAGTCCATTATAGAGGTCCTCTCCCCCTGCTGCATGTTATTCGCTGGGAATTGGTCTGCCATGGTTGATCCTTTTTGCCACGGCCCCTGCCTCTCTGTCATCCTCCTCGACGTTCTCTCACTGTTCTTGGCCTAAATAATTTCTCAGGAGTATACCTAAATCATCACGCTGTCTGGTCTATGGGCCAAAATGTACCCTGATGTTGCTGGAGGTGGATGCCTGCTCTGCCAGTTCCACCTCCTCACTGCTCGTGTTATCAAAAGTCCAGTTATGTGGGGTCCGCCTTTTTTTTGGAATGTACCCCCTCTTTGTTGGTTATTATACTGTCCTGAACCAGTATCTGTCTGGTGATATTTATCTTCTCCATAGGGAAGGGCCCATTTGTGGAAGAACCTATCTAGATTTCTCTTGAGACCCCTTATTTTCTGATTCACCATATATGTTTTGTATTCAGAGAGCAATTGTTGTGTCCCTCTTCAGAGTTTCTTCTAAATCAAGATCTCTTTGAGAAGTGCTTCATTAAGTCGTTTGGCTGTATTTATGATAAGAATTAACCAGTCTCTGGTGCATTTGTTGGCAATATAGCTCCAAACTAGATGGAATTGCCTATCTTCCAAAAAGACCTTGGGTTCAATCCTCACAAGGAGGCTTGCGGGGGCCACATTTACACAAACATTCTGTCAATAATGGCCCTTGTAATGCAATCCGTACCTGCGGTTTCTTGGAATTAGATAGTTTCTCAAATTTTCTCTATCCGTAGTCCCTGGTAGAAGAGGAGTATCAGGTAATAAAGATGGTCCTGATAAAATCTGTGCAATTTGTTCATCAGTAAAGGCCCGACAATTCCTGTCAATCCTACCTCCAACTGTCTTACTAACAGATGTACAGATAGTGTCAAGATACACAAATGACAACGTATATAGACGGGGATACGCTCACACTCCTAAAAGAGAAAGGGAGTTACTCCATCTCAGATCCCTAGTCCTATATGAGGGGTAATAAATGCTACTGCATCTCCATGATATGCTGTCCACCCAAACACTTCAGTGGGTTCGAAACAATGTCAATGCACTCACGGCTGAGCTGACGTTCAAACTACTTATAATTAAACAGGAGCATTAGAGGGAAATTTAGGCAAAAAAGGGAACCCTTCATCAACTATACCCAGGGCTCGAAAAATCCAAAAAATGTTACTAGACCTGCAGGTCAGGTGACTTAAATAATCTACTCTTGACCCATAAACTAGTTTCAAATGTTGTGATCCTGGGCAAGTATTTTAATTCACTGAGACGCCATTTTCTTCTTTATCACATATGAGAGCACCTTCAAATATGCAAGTTCAGCATGTCTGCTGTACAGAAAACGCTTTTGTTTGATTTAATAGACTAAACATTAGCTCCATATAGAATGCAAATCTAGCCTACATAAAAGATACACTTGACTGCAGACTTGCCTCTTAGTTTATTAAATGCATGGTCATCAGGGCTTGGCCAGGAATTTCTCTCACATCATGTTTAATAAATACATAACTAAAGTATAAAGTAGCAGCCCACTGTTATTTTCAATCAGCAGATTTTACATTGAAATGGCCACAGAATTTGTCACTGACGTGGTTTTAAAACTATATAGAGTACAATGTTTGGAAATAAAGTTTCTGCAAATATTTGTAATTTACACATCACAAGTAAAGTGTTGTGATTTGTTTTCCTCCAATTTAAATCTTTGTTTGCATTACACTTCTGAATTACAAAAAGTTCTTTCATAATTTCTGATCTACTTGTACTATTCATTTACAAGCTGTTCAAATGTTGTTTTAGAGAAAGAAAATGGACATTTTACTGCATTTTGTTTCACAATTATTGTCAAATAGCTCACTTGACTGTAAAAAGAGAAAGAAAAGTAAACACCATTTTCCAGGAACACATGAGCAACAATTAGTAAAAAGACAAACTGATATTCGACCTCTGTCCATGAGCAGTTGGCAAATGTGTTAAGATAAAACAAGATTTAAAGGCGTTTTAATTGCTCATTCACTTTCTGAATGAACAGAACACCTGTTTCTTCCAGCTTAAGTTTACTCGCCAGCAGGGTCGAGTAAGTGATAAAATAGCTCGACCTGCTAAAATTTCACTCGCAATTGCGAGTGGGCTAGTGGATTTTTCGAGGCCTGATACCTTATACAAAAAGTCCCTTGTTGCGTATTGCACATCATGTCAATATTTCATGGGCCTCACAGCTTCTATTCTAGTGG
Organism: Calotriton arnoldi; assembly: GCA_963921515.1. Taxonomy (NCBI): domain Eukaryota; kingdom Metazoa; phylum Chordata; class Amphibia; order Caudata; family Salamandridae; genus Calotriton; species Calotriton arnoldi. Next base: position 1,091,394 of record CAWUFW010003154.1, on the reverse strand, counting down.
GGAAGAGTCTAATATCTACTTATGAGCCCTCCCATATGTGTATCTCACTGCATCAATGCAGTCTTCGCTGTCACTCCTCTGGCCACACCATCCTAAATAGTTCAACACATTCCTTACTGGGGCCTAGGCACCCCCCACTGCAGGTTATGGGCTGCCACTCGCCGTACTCTGTTGTGCCAGCTCCTGCACTCCCCACAAGTCTTACCGGGAGCAGCGCGTGTAGATTCTGTGATTGTCACCTTCCAGCACTCCGTGTAGGCCATGCTGCAGCCCTCACTACACGTCACTGCGGCGCAGTGGTAGGTCACAGCCGCGTCGCCTTCTCCACGCGGCCCGGCAGCTCCACTGAGGTGTGCCCCTGAGTGCTGAACTCCAGCTGCCAAGAGGCCGCCAATAGCACGCCAGTGTCCTAAGACGCGTGCTATGCATGTATGCATTCACAATTGAAATCTGCGACATCTTTTTGCCACTGGTGTAGGCACCGGAGTCTTCGCACGACCCGGGTCCCACAGGGACTCTCCGTGGCCCAGCGGGCAGCCAGCCAGTTTATGGCTCCTTGAAGCGGCCACTTAGAAAATCGGTGTGCCGCTCTCATCTCTTTATCCTCTGGGGTTTGGGGCCACAGCGGTGTGTCTCAGCAGGGCGTGACAGGCCAACACACACCATAGGTCATCCACAGCTCGGCTGCACTTCGATATGTCTCTGCCTCCATATTTCAGATCTTATCAATTTAAGAGTCTGCAGTGACTCACGGGTGTTTCGGATCGATCCCTGTGCTGTTGTCGTATCTGTGACTGCAGATGGCCATATTATGGGTGGATAATGGAGCTTAGCCAGCAGAGCTGCACTACAGTGCTGGCATCTTGTCGAGTGCCCCACCATCAAACAAATAATTTAAATATTATTTTCAATAAAATTTACAGTTTATTCATGTCTTTAGAGAACCAGTGCCTCCTCCCATCCAAAATGCTTAGTATGAAGCACTCTCCAGGTCATGATTTACTAGTCTTAACTTTCCATCTACATACCTTTAATTGGCAACAAAGCTGAAGTCAGCTGTGAACAGTGTGCTCATGCTGTACCCAAGAACAGAGACTCATGCCATATAAAGTGGAGGACCTCTGAGTGTCTGCTTGCACTACCCTGAAGTGTCACCAGCATTCTGAGCTGGCTCCGACTACAAGTAGTCAGTGTGCCTTAGGTTGTCAGACGAAAAGCACTGGAGGCACCTCCAAAAACTATGCAGAACTGGGACTTTCTTACTTCGACCAGAAAGTCTATATATGCTGCATTTCGTTATGCCTTGCAGCCAACTGATTCTTTGTGGTGTGTTTGAATATCTACCACATCAAATAGTCAGGCTCACAATGCATTTTAGTTAGATAAGGAGCCTTCAGTTGTTGTATTAACTATGACTTTGGCATGGTTCTATAAGTTATATATAACTCAGTTCAATGCACCAGCGCTGAATGTGAAAGACAGGTTATCATAGCCCCAAACAACCCTATCCAATACATTGTTTTTTAAAATTATTTTTCTTAAGTCTGCTCAGTTTACAGCCAATATAAAAAGCAAAGCAAATGTACTGTGCTTACACCAATAGCAGGAAAACTCTAGGCCCCCTCCCTCTCCCTCCAACCAGGTCCGATCTCTGTTGTCCCCTGATGATGGTAAGTTCCTTCCAGTGCGTATCTTTGGTCCGTTTTTCTTCTCCCCCCCCAGGCAGTGTCAGTGGCCCCTGTTCGACCTCCACATACCCCAGCTCTTATCACATTTACGTGGGCATCCTCTGGCCTTATATACCACTTTCTCGGACCCACAACACCAGTCTAAATCATTTTCCCACTCCAACAGTTCCGGTGGATGGCTCCTCCACCAAGCTTTGCCAATGTTCCGTTTTGCTACTATTGCAGCCATTTTGAGCCACATCATATGGTATTTAGGCCATTTTGTCTCACCCGTCACACAGAAAATGAGCCACTGCGGCTCCACAGGTACCTCCAGCCCAGTAACATCGGTCATAACCCATGTGACCTCCCTCCAATAGTTATGGATATAGGGGCAGTCCCAGATAATATGAAAAAGGAGCCTATTTCACCACACCCCCTCACACAGTACCTGGATACACAGTGTCCCAGCCGATGCAGTAGTGTTCTAGAGGAGTATGATCTATGAAGGATTCGTAGTTGAATATGTCAGAAACGGTCCCGTATAGCTACCTCCCGGGGACTCTGTACCGATTCCTCCCAGTCGTCGTCCTCCAATATCCCCAGGTATGTCTCCCATGCCTCACTCAGGGAGCCCAAGGGCTTCGGTGAATTGTTCATAATTTCTTTATATGTATGGGAGGTAGCCTCTGCTATCATTGGGTCCATTAGTAATCTGTATTCTAGGGGTGAGTACTCTGGCAACGATTCCCCTACAGTAAGGTGTCTGCAAAGAGCATGTCCCACTTGTAAATATCTAAACCGTTCGGTGTCTGACATTTCGTATTCAGTTTTCAAGTTATCAAAGGATATCAGTGCCTGTCCCCTCCGAATGTCCCCCAGGCAGTCGATACCCAACAACCCCCACTGTTTAAGTCCCTTTAAGTTCCCCACCTACCTTAACAGATCACTATCCCACAACGGGGTTTTCTCAGTCAACTTTCCCTCCCAACCCAGATATTTAGTTGCTTCACGCCAAGATTGAACCACTGTCTGCGTATGGAATGGGAGCTGTTTTTCTTGGATACTGCAATAGAGTGCTGCTGGGTAGCCCCTATTGTCCATCGCCAGATGATCAGCTCGAAAGGCCGGATCGTTGCGATATGTGAACACTCAGTCATTGTTTGTGGTCAGTCGTGAAGCCCAATAATACTTCCTGACTTGAGGGACTGCTAGTCCTCCCTCATAGCACCCCTCTGGAGTTTACGCAGTGCTATTCTAGAACTGCCTCCATCCCATAATAGTTTACGCAGTTCACTCTCTATACTTTGAAACATCTCCACCGGTATTTTGTAAGGGGTGTTTTGCAATACATATAGAAGGGGAGCAGGGACATCATTTTAAACAGGACCGCCCTGCCCATTAAGGACACCGATAGTGTCCTCCAGTATGCCACGTCACTTTTAAGGCGTTGTAGCTGGGAGTATAGGTTATGTAGCAGGAAGCCGTCCCCTTTCTTGGATATCTGGATACCCAAATATGTAAAATTGTCCTTAACTAGTAGTGGAATAGTCCCTGCTAGTCTATGGGGGACCTCTCCCATCAGGGGAAAAAGGAGAGACTTGTTCCAGTTAATCTTGTATATGGAGTAACTGCCGAACATTTGAAATATGTGAAGAACCCTATGCACCGACCTATAAGCGTTAACAAGATAAAGGAGTACATCATGTGCATACAGGGATATACGGTCTTCCCAATCGCCCCCTCCTTGTAAGCCAGAAATTAGCGGGTCTTTACAAACCCAAGATGCCAGGGGTTTGAGTGCTAAGGCAAATATCATTGGAGAGAGTGGACAGCCACATCTCGTGCCCTTTCTGAGTCTAAACAATCATGATACCACTCCATTGACTCGTACCCTGGCCTGCGGGTCTTGGTATAGGAGTTTGATCCATGCACAGAAACCCAGCCCAAATCCAAGTCTGTGTAAGGTAGCAAACATGAACGGCCATTCAATGCTATTGAATGCCATTTGCACATCGAGAGAGAGCTATACTGTTTCTTTAGGCTGTTCCTCTCCAATCATGTGGATCACTCCATATAGTCTTCTTGAGTTGAGCCGCGTGCTTTTGTGGGGCATAAATCCCGATTGGTCCGGGTGTACCAATGTTGAGATCACCGTTCGGAGTCAAGCCGCCAGTGCCTTTGCTAGCAACTTGGCTTCGAGGTTCAACAACGATATTGGTCTGTAAGAACCACATTCATCAGGGGGTTTGCCATTTTTAAGTAGCACAACTATAGTGGCCATTCTTTGATCCAGGGGTAGTTTTCCCTCTTTCTTGGACTCCTGGAACATGTTGAGTAAGTGTGGGATGATTTTACTTGCTATGCTCTTGTAGAGCTCCACCGGAAGTCCATTGGGACCAGCTGTTTTCCCCAACTGGAGATCAGTGAGAGCTCCTGCTATTTCCTTCTATTGTGAAGTCTTGGTCTAAGGCAGTTCTGTCGTCTGCCGATAAGGTAGGGAGACTGATATCTTGCAGCAACTCAGTGCAGTCGTCCGCTTCAGTGCAAATTGATGAGGCGGCATATAGAGATTCATAGTAGGTATCGAATGCCTCCGCTATGTCCCTGGCGGTCCGATGAACTCCACCCTCTGAAGAACAGATTTCCAGGACCCAGTTTCTATCCCGGTCTCTCTGCTCTAGCCAGGCTATCATTTTATTAGCCTTTTTCTCCTATGTCGTAGAGCTTCCGCTGGGTTGCTCTCACCTGAGCAAGAGCCTTTCGCTCTGCCAGATGTTTTAATTCTTGCTGCTTAAGCCGAAGCTGGTGCTATCCAATACACTGTTGGAAGAGAGTTATTGCTTTTGGGTTACTAACAATCCATATGAATTGATCAGGGGCACCTTGGTAACAGAAACCAATCCATTTTGTTATTCACAATGTAACACACCTCCTTCCTGTTCCTCTACCTGCCCATCCGGTCTCTGCAACTAGACCACTGACTGCCTTAACCAAGCATATGTGGGGTTAAGGCATATGCGTTGTTAAGGGCAGCTGTGTTCCGCTTGCGTGGAAACGGCACACGTGGGTTAGCCCGTGTGGTTAATGCCGTTTCCACTCAGAACCCTCAACTGGCTCCCAATTGAAGCTCGGATCCAGCTAAAGGTGGCTTGCATAACACACAAAGCTCTTCACAACTCTGGTCCGCAATACATGGCGAATAGGATCAAGCTATCGGGAGGCGGAAGGGACTCGAGAAGTGCTAAATGCTTAATACAAGAATCACCCAGATTCAAAAAATGAAAAACTCACAGACGCACTTTTGCTGGATCGTCTCCAAAGATATGGAACTTATTCCCACCCTCAACAAGAGCAATTACCTCACTCAGGATCTTCAAGAACGAAGTTAAAGCCATACTACTTGAAAAACATGTGTCTTAAGGGAACTATTTTAAAACTTTCATTCACCCTATTTTATTTTATACTGTATCCTATTATTCTACACCTTGCACTCTGAACGCTACGTACAGTGTTCCATATTTTATATTGTATCCTACTGTATTTATACCATGATCCGAGACTCCTTGTACAGATTACTTTATTGTGTCAAGTATTTTATTGCACTGCAATCCTCTCCAGCTCTCCCATTGTACAGTGCTCTGATACCGTGATGGTCATGTTCGCGCTTTGTAAAACACAATAAATAAATAAATTGTAGTCTTACAGAACCCTATCCAAAACATCGTTGAAATATAGTCATTGCTTTTAGGTTATTAACAATCCCTGTGAAGGGATCGGGGGCACTGTGGTAACAGAAACGAATAAACACCTTAAATAAAAGCGTTTATTATGACAGGAATAACCTGTTTCGCAGTACAACTAAAACAACTACACAGGATATCATAAAAATAGCAAGAAGACACGTTGTGAGCAATGAGAATAAAATGAACATTTCTAACATGGTTAAAATGTAATCTCAAAACCTAACACCCTAAAACCTACTTCTGTGCCCTACACTGACAGAGCATGGAAAGCAGAGCAACTTGCAGTCTAGAGTTTCTTAGGGAGAAGCATTGCACTGCATACCTTGTTGACAGCAAAAGCTGTAATTATCTGCAGAGGCATGAAGGCAGTATTCTGTGCTAAGGTCATACATGTGCTGCAGTAGCAGCCTTTATCTGGGACTTGGCTTTATCATCACTGAGTGAGATGTAACATCTTCAGAGTGAACCGGCAGTAGGTGAGATCATCTTCTGTCAAGATCTCAGGTGATAATCTAGGTGACGGACCTCTCAATTAAATGGCCAAATGAGGGTGCTTATATACTAAATCTTTTAATTTCTGACATAAGAGGATGTCAATTCAGACTTCATTATTTTGAATAAGTCTGGACTTTGCTCTAATTTTATCTAGACATGGTGACAAGTAGACACTTGACCCAGACTTATATTGCATCAGGTGTTGTATCTATGTCATGAGTCACACGAACTGACACTTTCACATTTGTTAGAAAGATTAGGTCAGACGACATCTCTGTCAACTGGCAGACATAACAATGATTCTGCATAAATGGAGAAAGATTGCGACCTCCATGATCTAATATAGTCACCTCCATGATCTAAAATGGTGACGTGCATGATCCAAAAATCTCAATGAGGCCTACCTAAAATAAAATCAGATGAGTCGGACCTTAGGGGCCTTACGTCACAGTCATTGGCTGGTTTAGGTCAGCACATTCAGCAACTGGTTTGAGACTTTGTCAAACAAATTTTGGATATGCAGAGTATACGTCTCACACCTCATACTAAGATTTGTTTGGTTTATTCCAGCTCCCAGGAATACATGAGAAATCCTTTTATATGAGAAAAGCACACTCATTCATAACACATTAATTCTTCAACATACATGCATTGTATACCAGAAGCAATCCCTTTTTGTATTTTTAGTGCAGTAAGCTTTTTTAAAGGCCTTTTTCATGACTTGGGTGCAAGCCTGACCTTAAGAAAGGTGTCTATTAGCTTTTTTAGGTTTACATCACAGGACTGCCTGATCCCAAAATGGCGCTCATGTGTCTTGCGAGATCTCAGCTTCTGGTTATATTTTACAAGCATTAAATACAGAAAACAAAGTGTTATTTTTTGACACTGCTGCAGCTTTTTTTAAAGAATTGTCTTCGACCTTAAGTTTACAGGTGTGGCTTTTTTGCTCTGCTCTAATTGTCACTGCTTCACTGTCCCAGCACCTATGCTCCACCTCCTTGCTGCAGTTCAGGCAGGCACATTTGTGGTATCTTGAAATGTTATTCCTTGAAGGGAAGAGTGAGTATTCTAAGAATGTGGGCCGATGGTTCTGAAGGGAGACAGTTTGAGAGATCGGGAGCTGCAGGGTGGCTTAGGCGGGTCTCTTGATGAAGCTTGACTAAACATCATTAAACCTACACTGGACTGGTTTACTATTTCACATTGGCGATTATCTTTGAAACTAGAGAATTCTAATGCCTCAATACCGTTTTCAATTTGGCCGAAGTGGACCCTATTTGGTGAGACAATGTTTTCTCACTTTGAGCCAGTGGGTTTGGAGATTTGGATCCCTTGGTGTAGACATAGATGGGGGATTGCATATTTTGTTTACTTCCGTTTAATCAACGCTTTTGTGGGGTTTTTCAGTAGCGCAAACATACTGCCTAACCATTAATTGGGTTACATGCTCAAGCCTGTCGCATGTTGACTGTTACGAGCACTTACTTGGAATACATACTGTTGCAGGGATTCTGTACATATACAGAGCTATGCACAGGATAATAGGACCTCGGTGTATAGTGGTGAACCAACCATGCACCTTAGTACCCTCAATCCCAATGCGACTAGCTTTAGCGTCTCATTCGTTCTCCGTACTACAGCGAAGCTACCAATGATTAGACAACCCAGAACATGGTCTCTCTCAGGACTCGTGGGAGCAAGAACACTCTTTCATCACTCACTCATACTTGTCCACAACGTGTGTAATAAGAGACACAGTATAGTTTAAAATGTTTCTTTCAACTATCGTGCTCTAAGATAAAGTACACGTGCCAGTACTATCAGCATAATGCATAATGATAAAATAATAAGCATGGTTACAATTCCATAGGATACAAACGGGGACAGCATTTTATAAAGACAGTGGATATAGGGCTAAATGGCCTTACCACCCTCCCCGTGCTATTAACTAGTTTATTATAAAAATAGAAGATCTCTGGGCTTTGTCAGGCGGACCCCCATACCTCAATATCTAGATGCAAGGTTTACATCATCAGACAAGCACAGCTCTTCTCCCTGGAAAGGTTTTTCTCCAAGTGCCACTAACAGGGAGCTCACAATATTAAAAGCACACGAATTTCTCCAATGCAGCTGTACTGCGTGTTATGTCTAAGTGCGAGGGGCTGACCAGATCAGCAATAACAAGGGACGTTGTTTTTCGACCTTGTACATGGTGTGCAGACGAAACCCACAGGGAACATGAGTAAAGGTGAAAGGCAAAAAGGCAGACAGTTCTAATATAGCCGGGCACTAGCAGAGTCTGGAAAAACAAAGTCACAGAGTAACGTGTGCAAAAAAGGCATCATGGCAGTCAGGCCTAAGCTAACTTAGCAATGTAGACAATGAGGCCACAAACCACACTACACCCTCCCCTGGTCAGTCCATAGGTCAAGACATAGGACGAAAACAGAGTTCAAATAGATGGAGCAGAATGTAAACGTCTATTTGCAAAAAGTTCCCACAAAGGACAGTGAATGAAAAAAAAGTTCAGGACAAAAAAAAAAATCCAGATAGGGCTAGAAATTAGAGCATAAAAAAAAATAAAACAATCCAGAAATGCAGTTCGCTGAAAGCGAAGGCCCCTAATCCAATAGAGTGTATGTGCAGAAAACTGCCACACCTTCCAAGAGGACATCATTGGTATCGTCTGAAAAAAGAGATGCCATCCAGTTCAACAAATCAAAACTGCATTCATGTTCCTCATAATAGGGAGCAGCGATCAGCATTGCGGGACAACTTGCGTGATACTCAATATAACTTTGTTGTAGGAGATTCTGAGCAGCCACCCAGATATCCCATTGCGCCAAAACTCCAAGTGCAGCCGCACGCGCCATCATTCCAGTGTCGGAACATTCCTGTTCATGGGCCACTAAGGGGCCCATCAACTGGCCAAAATCCGGGTCCGACTGAGACGTATTGGAGAGGCAAAGATCCAAGGACCAAGAGAAAGGACATCGTAAGCAAGACATCACAGGTTGCACGCAAGTGAAATACGCAAAGCGAAAAGAAAGTTTATAGGACACACTGAGTGTCGCCAATGGTAGGATGCCGAAGCTGAGGAGCATGCGTTCACGGAGCATCCGGAGTCGACCTTGGTCGAGCAGGCCCCCAGGACGTGCAGCCATTGCGCAGCAAACAAATTAAAAGTAATATTCCAGCAGCTAGGGCTAGGAGCAATGGGAAGCCGCCAAAGACGCTGGAAAAAATAGAATGAATAAAAGCCGGAATTACACCAAATATAGCTTGAAAGGAGGTAACTAGGCCAGAGCCCACAACTTTAAAAAAGTGCACAAGACCTTTGGTATTAGAAGCATTGAAAACGCGGTGAATCAGTTCACTGAAATGTTGTGGGAGGTTTGTGTTCAAAAGAGCTTGTATCTCACTGTGGGTACTAGCCACCTGGAGCACGAAGGTCTCCCGTGCAGAAGTGAGCATAACCTCCTGGTTCAATAATAGCGCCTTTATTCTGCTCAATTTATTGAAATCCGCCTTCAAAGTGGGTATGGAAGGCCAAATGGAACTATCTATCATGTCGTGCGGGGGTGGAAAAAGCACATTTTTGCAGCACACAACACGGTGGGAAACTGTTACAATGTAGGGGATGCCGGCCTACATTCCACAGCAGTCTTGATTATTCAGAAGCAAATAGCTACCATTTGCAAGCACAGTGAAAGGTGATATAACAGGAGCCTGAATGCCCTTCAAAACACAAGCAAGATTCGGAGCTGAAACATTACAAGCCCCGTGTAATTTAATGTTTTTACAAATTTATGGAATGACCCACTGTAGAATCACAAGACTCTCCTGTGAGAAAAACCTCTTTACCGTCCCCAAGGCATCTGTACATGAAAGGCAGGGACCAAAGTTCATGCAAGAAGGCACTGCCTAAAGGCTGAAAACGGCCAACAGGATAATGCTTCATGCATGAACTGAACTCAAATAAAGAAAAAGGCAAAGCGATAACCCCGTGAACTAGCCACACCGCAGAGTCCAACTCCGCCACAGAGAATGGTAACGGCTCTATCTTTTCGATATGTAAGAGAGTGTATGTTGCATCTTTCATGGACATGAATTGCTGTTTCTTAGTTAAATTAAACGGCAAGAATAAGGCAGACGTGTTTAAAAAATGCCAAGGAACTTTACCCATTTTCAGTGTTTGCAAAGTCCATGCAAACTGCATTAGGAACGCAATTGATTTTGACCATGATATAACACAGACACATCATCTTGTACAATATCAACCACAGATGAAACAATATTCTCTAATGTGTAAATGCGGGAAGACAGGGTATTAATGCTATTGTCAACAACAGCAAGCACTTTTTCTAGATTTGCCCGATCGATTTCCCGTAGACGGGAAGCAGCTTCAATCTGCGAAAGCTTCCAGAGTTCATTGTAAGTTTCATAAATGAACCTTTTAGGTCGAGGACCACGAGGCCCTAGAACAAAATCGGACAGATCAATGTCACCTGATAGGAGTGATAAATGTTGTTTCACAGAATCTAATGAAGAGTGCTGCAACCACTGTTTACACAATTTACCAACAGAAGTTGTAACAGTACGAGAGTCAGAAAACCTTGGATCTGGCCTATCCTGTTTGTAACCAGGAGCAGAGTTATGAAAACGCAGTTGGCAGGCATTTGATGCTACGGGCCAAGTCAACCAGGGTGACTGAACAAACATAGAAATATTAAAGGAATTATTTTGAAACAAAGCTTGCAAAGTTGAAAGGGAAATATTGAAATGCAAGCTCTCGTTGGGAGTGGAAGACAATATGGGAATGGAGGGTGCATTCAATTGTTTGGAAGTAGCCAAACCCCAACAGGTTGTTTGAAAGATCGTACTATTTAAAAATAAAATCTGGGCCGGGATTAGGCAAGCACGGTGTAAGGCTTCTGTGAGAAGTTGGCCTGGTATATGCTGTTCACTAATTAAAGTGGACACCTTGCACCAGAACAATTCGACTCTTATGGTAGATAGGTTTAAGACAACCTTTATAGAAAGCTATCCTAGTGGTAGCTGTGGAGAGCAGCCTTCAGGCTAAGTCTTGAAGGAATGTAAAGCAGCTTGTTTTACCACACAATCTCTTGAATCACCAAATGAAAAAGACACCACACAGGTATATATATCAAATATATATGTATTTATTAATAAACACTCTCTACTAATCTCTTTATGAGATTAGAGGTCAGGAACATATGTACAAGTCAAATATTATCAGCATAAGTTTAGCACAATTGAATATTACAATCTTAGTTTGCTAGACCTAGGTCTAGGGCATCTAGAATCGAGGGACCCCCAAGAACCACCCCAGGTAGTTGTAGGAGACCCACAGGGGACGGACGCGGTGACCTGTCACCGATGCGAATCCTGTACGAGTCTATGCACTCCGACGCGATTGAAATATCAATGTTAAAGGTCCCTTGCGTGTTCGAGGCGAACACACCGATCGGTCCTTGTACGAGTCGAAGGACGCGGTTACAGATGGTATTGCAAGGGAGTTGGACGCGGTGTGTCTAACACAGACGCGAACCAGGTACTGAGTCAGTGCGATAGTCGCACTTGGAAAGTTAGGAGTTTTAGGACACTTCGAGGAAGCTACAAGCAAGTCACTTACAGGGTAAGTAGTTCTAGGGCCCACACCCACAGGAGTACCGTAGTGCTGAAGTTACCTCACCCAGGGGAGCCGGGTGCATAGGTGTTCTTTGGTGTCGGGTCGCGGCGTCGTTTTCAATGGGAGCCAGTGAAGACTTGCTGCTTGCGGCGACAGGAGAAGTGTCCGGAGGAATCCAAGCCTGGATTCGGAAGATGGAAGACCTGAAAGCAGAGGGGATAGTGTTCAAAGTCACTTGGCAGTGACTCGAGGCAAGGAAGATGGATGCCCACCGTCGTCGCAAGATTCAGGTCGTTCGCAGTTGCCTTGACTCTTCAGCCACGAGGTCCAGGAGGCGTCGACGATGACCAGGAGCTGGATTCGGCGTGTCCCATGATGTCTGCAGCTTACTGCGGTGTCGGCAAGTCGATCGGAGCCAACAAACCTTGGTAACAGCAAGTCTTGGGGAAAGTGCGAAGATGCGATGGCGCAGACCAGCAAGATCTGTGGGACTCACCCAGTGAGGGTAAGTCAGGGCAGGCCTGGAGCAACCAGGGGAGCTCTTTGGTTTCTTTTGAAAGTCTTCTGGGGACCCGCAAGCCGGCTGGCAAGGGATCACAAAGATGCCTCGGGAGGATTCACTCACAGGAGCCCACGGTCACTCAGGACGTGGTAGGCCTCTGATATTAGAAGGGATTCCTGCTGGAGGCTGGGACCACATGTGGTCCAAAGCACAAGTTCATGGAACGTTGTGAAAGGGTTGCACTTGACAATAGTGCACGGTACCCAGGGGTCAAGGTTCCTCGTTACTCTTGGGGTCCACTGGCCTCAGTTTCACTGGGGACTCACGATGGCCTTGGAGAAGTCAGGAAATCCACTTCTTGGGCTGCAGGAATATCGGACTCCGGCGGGAGCGGCGTAGTTTGCGACTGTCGTTTGTAGTTTTTGGTGCCTGCCAAGCAGGGGAGTCACTCCTTGACTCCAAGGGAGATTCTTCAGTCTTCCAAAGGTAGTGGAACGTCGAAGGTCCGGGATTCTTCTTGTAGAGCGTCGTCCAGGGAAATCTAGGGTGCAATGCACAGGTTCCCCCTCTTATACCAAAAGAAGGGGAGGGACTAGCTCTATGACCCTACCTATGGGAGGGTCAGGGAGTGGGTGGCTACACCCACTTCCCTTTGTCCAGTTTCGCGCCAGAGCAGGGACAGGTAGCCCCTGAGCCGGTTTGAACTGGCATATGCACAGAGGAGCCTTCTGCTCCCCAGTGCAGGACTTCAAAGCACTCTAAGAGTGCACCCACCCAGCCCCAATACACTAAACCCTGTCTGGGAGGTGGTCACACCCCTTGGGACAGGATATCTATTGTTGGGCTTCCTCCACTGCGAGTGTTGGTCATCAGCAGGAGGGCAGCCCAGTGTCTGTGACTGGTGGCATCCATTTTGTGATGCCAGGGCTCTGCAGGATTCTACCGTGTTTCCACAGTAGGTACATGTCTATCTGTCTAGAAGGGTGGAACGCTACCCCCGCCGCCAGGACTGGCGGGGGGGGTAGTATTCCAAGGTGTTTGACACCAAACACGACATGTTTCGATGCAGCCATTCCAAAGTTAGCATTTTACCGCGAGGATATAATGCACTTAAAAGTATATGGTTTAACCGCATCCACAAACAGCACCAGAGAATGGACTCTGAGAGCTGCATTGGGGCCCTGCTCAGGCAGAGGCACCCCCTCACATAGAAGCCAAGCACCCTGCCCTCAGGATTGATAGGGCCTGCCTTAGGGGTGACTGATAGGGTTATATGTGTGTGCAGGAGAGATATAGGGAACCTATATCTCAGTGAGGGGTGCTAGCACTTCCTCACTCAGGCTGCAGTAGCAGGCCTGTGGTGTCAGATTTAGTCTGCTTCCCAGGGGTGGCATAATACATGCTGCAGCCCTGGTAGGCCTGTGAAGTACCTATGCCCTTGGTACCTAAGGTACCATATACTAGGGACTCATAAGGTGCCACAGTATCCAATCACTAGTGCACCTAGAGTGCACTCCAATTCATTTAGAGAGAACAGAGAGGCTGGGGCCCTGATTAGCAGGGTCCCAGCCTGACTATAGCCAGAAACCAGTGTAAACATCAGAAAAAAAGTGGGGGCAACATAAGAGGCAGATCCTACTCTCCTACATTTCCCTAGATGGCCGCCGAGCACAGGGCCAAAAACCCAGGTGACCCCCCTTGCAAAACCAGGTCGTTTTGTAAAAGGCCATTTTGAGGTCACCTCAATACGTTGTGGGCCCTTGCCTGTCGCGGGTACTTGGGCCTCCCACCCGAGTGAGGCACCATTTTTATCGGGAGACCTGGGAGGACGCTGGGTGGTAGGAAATTTGTGTCAGCCCAGTGATGCCACAACTTTACCACACAAAAATGTGTGAAAAAAGGGATTTTTTCAGCAAAATGTCAGGTTTGCAGGGGATTCTGGGTAAGAAAACGTTGGGGGATCCACGCAAGCCATACCTCCCTGGAATCCCCGGGTGTCTACTTTTCAGAAATGTGTGGGTTTGGTAGGTTTCCCTAAGTGGCCGCCGAGCCCCGGGCCAAAACGTCATGGGACCCCCCTTGCAAAACCAGGTCGTTTTGTGATAGGCCATTTTGAGGTCGCCTCAATACGTTGTGGGCCCTTGCCTCTCGCGGGTACTTGGGCCTCCCACCCGAGTGAGGCACCATTTTTATCGGGAGACCTGGGGGACGCTGGGTGGTAGGAAATTTGTGTCAGCCCAGTGATGCCACAACTTTACCACACAAAAATGTGTGAAAAAGGGATTTTTTCAGCAAAATGTCAGGTTTGCAGGGGATTCTGGGTAAGAAAACGTTGGGGGATCCACGCAAGCCATACCTCCCTGGAATCCCCCGGGTGTCTACTTTTCAGAAATGTGTGGGTTTGGTAGGTTTCCCTAGGTGGCCGCCGAGCCCCGGGCCAAAACCCAGGTGACCCCCTTGCAAAACCAGGTCATTTTGAGATAATGTGTTGTTTATTTCTGCAGCATGAAAATTTTGGCACAATATTGCAAGGAAAATGTGACAGACATTTTGAGGTTTGCAGGACATTGTGGGTACCATAACTTGTTGGGATCCACAAGAGAGATATCACCATGTACTCCCATGGGTGTTTCGTTTACGACAATATCTACAGTTGGTAGGTTATTCTTAGACGGAATGTATACCTTGGCAGACAGACTAAAAAGACAAAGATTACTGCACAGCCATCTATTCCTCAAGCACACACACATACTGGTTGGATTTGGCACGAGGGCAAGTGATGGTTCAGTATATACAATTTTATTAACAAGAGATTTCACAAAAATGAAATGCACTGTCAATAATTGAAAGGACAAAAAACTGAACCAGTGACTCGCAGCTCGTGAGCTGTAAAGCCATGTCAGGGCCCCAACCGCTTTACAGTCCATTCACACACCTTTCATACGTGATACACACAAGACCATTCACACCACCAGGCACGAAACAAACACATTACAACATTCACAAAAAGGGACAAGGTACACCCTGCTTGAGAAAGACAAAAAAAATATTACTGCACAGCCATCTAATTCTCAAGCACACACACATACTGGTTGGATTTGGCACGAGGGTGAGTGATGGTTCAGTATATACAATTGTATTAACAAGTGATTTCACAAAAATGAAATGCACTGTTAATAATTGAAAGGACGAGAAACTGAACCATTGACTCACAGCTCGTGAGCTGTAAAGCCACGACAAGGCACCAACCTCTTTACAGGCCATTCATACACCTTTCATACGTGTGACAAATACAAAACCATTCACACCACCAGCCGCGGGCCCATCACATTACAACACTCACACCAGCAGACAGCGCCATTCAAGGGCCCATCACTTTCACACGCCCACATTCCTAACACAGCAACCACACAAGCTGATGGATTGCGTGGAGTGTCGCTCGGCTAGCAGTGTGTGTAGTGACCAGCAGCAAGTCACAACTCACACACTGCCAGCCGAGCGCCAGTCCACGCACACCGCCAGCCAAGCGCCACTCCACGCACACCGCCAGCCAAGCTCCACTCCACGCACACCGCCAGCCAAGCGCCACTCCACGCACACCGCCAGCCAAGCGCCACTCCACGCACACCGCCAGCCTAGCGCCACTCCACGCATACCACCAGCCAAGCGCCACTCCACGCATACCGCCAGCCAAGCGCCAGCCAAGCGCCACTCCACGCACACCGCCAGCCAAGCGCCACTCCACGCACACCGCCAGCCAAGCGCCACTCCACGCACACCGTCAGCCAAGCGCCACTCCACGCACACCGTCAGCCAAGCGCCACTCCACGCACACCGCCAGCCAAGCGCCACTCCACGCACACCGCCAGCCAAGCGCCACTCCACGCACACCGCCAGCCAAGCGCCACTCCACGCACACCGCCAGCCAAGCGCCACTCCACGCACACCGCCAGCCAAGCGCCACTCCACGCACACCGCCAGCCAAGAGCCACTCCACGCACACCGCCAGCCAAGCGCACCTCCACGCACACCGCCAGCCAAGCACCAGCCTAGACACACCACCAGCCAAGCACCAGCCTAGACACACCACCATCACATTTAGGATTTTTTTATACAAAAAAGAAAACACAAACAAATTGCAAATAGATACAAATCTACTAACACAAAATCAGAAACTAAATACATTGCACTAATGCCAACCTTGAAACAGACCAACAATTCTTAAACATTACAGACCAGGCAGTTCACTTTACCACTCATGGTTGCTCCCAATAATTATTTTGCTTGTGGTACGCTCTATAACAAGCAGGCACACACAGCCCAGGGTTAGAAGGACACTCAGGGCAGTACATACGAGTCTCCTTCCGCGTACCTCTTCGCCAACAGACTCTACATCTCCTAGTGGGAAAGTCTTTTGAGGGTGTAGGAGGAATGTGATCAGGAAAGTGGCGATCTTTCAATCGAGCCACATCCTCCACCACTCCAACTCTAGGAACACTTGCCTGTTCCACAACAACAAGGCTGCCTATGACAGACTGCTGAAACTGAACAAAAGTCAACTTTGACGCAGGAGAACACTCCTTGAACACAACAAAAGCATTGAAAGTTGCTAAATTGAAGAGATGGATGGCCAACTTCTTATACCAAATGTAAGCCTTACGAATAGCAGTGTAAGGTTCCAACCTCTGATCTACTCTATCAACACCACCCATGTGCTTATTGTAGTCTAAAATGCACACAGTTTTACGCACTTCAGCAATCTGACCCCAAACAGCCACAGGTGAAGTACTCTCATCATGGATGGTAGTCAGCATGTACACATCCCTCCTGTCCACAAATTTCACAGCTAGCAGTTCCTCACTATGCAAGGCACTGCACTGTCCCCTCTGAAGTTTTTTGCAAACAAGCTCTTTTGGATAACCTTTACGGTTAGAGCGGATTGTGCCACAAGCAAAAGTGTCCACTTTGAACAATTCCTTAAACAATTGCACAGCAGTGTAGAAGTTATCAAGGTACAAATGGTGGCCTCTGTTAAACAGTCCTCTAGCAAGATCCCACACAATTTTCTCTGAAACTCCAAAAGTGGACGGACAACCAGGGGGGTCAATAGTGAAATCCCTACCAGTGTACACACGCAAATTAAAAACATATCCTGTCCTACTCTCAGACAACATTATGCAGCTTAATTCCATAGCGTGCCCTCTTGCTAGGAATGTACTGCCTAAAAACCAAACGGCCCTTGAACAGGACCAAAGACTCATCAATAGATATTTCTTTCCCTGGAGTATAGATCTCTGAAAATCGATCTACAAAGTGATCAAGAACAGGCCGAATCTTAAAAAGACGGTCACATTCAGGGTGATCTCGTGGCAACGCCAAACCATTATCAACAAAATGCAGCATCCGAAACAAAAGTAAATACCGATCACGAGTCATAACTGCAGGAAATATGGCCGTTGCCATCAAGGGACTGGTAGACCAATATGAACCCATGGACGGCTTCCTTATCAAACCCATCAAAAAAGTCAAACCCAAAAACTTCTTCATCTCTTCCAGATTTGTGGGACTCCACCGGGTAGCTCTAGAATGGGGCCTAAGTCTGGCACTGTTGTCCCTCAAAAACTGTTCAGCATACAAATTAGTCTGCTCAACAATCTCACCCAAAAATACATCATCCATAAACAACTGAAAATACTGTATAGGCAAATAATGTTCACAATCCACTCTACACCCTGCATAACCACTAAAGGCAGGCAACACCGGCTGCACCATGTTTGGATCAACCCAGAGTCCAGCACTTCCAGTAGGAAGCCTAGCAGCCCCAGGCTGCAATCCAGATGCCTCTTGCACCATCGGCACAGTAGTATCCTCCTCTAAAACAGGCACTTCATCTGCACTGAGAGTACCTTCATCATCCGATGATTCCATGTGGAGAGAAAACTCACTGCCTGAATCTTCCCCTCCCTCCTCTCCCTCAGACGCACTGTCAGTCTCATAATCCTGCTCAGAGGAAGATTCAAGAAGCAAACCAACCACCTGCTGAGCAGTCATTCTACGGCTAGCCATAATGCTTACTAATAAAGGTTACTTGTCAAACAAGTCAACAACAACAAACCCTTTGTAAAAAAGAAATAAACAAAATGTAGCTTTATCACAAAGACCTATATACTCCAACACTATACCACTCACGTGACAGAAGCAGCTAGACTCACCACCACCTACTCTGCACAGACACAGTAAGGATCAACAATATCCCACTAAAAAGAAGAAAAAAAATTACACAAGACAATGCAAAACATCGCAAAGAATTTCATGCTCTTAACACTAACAAATATGCTGCCATTATGACACCACTTACAAAAAAATTCATTCATGCATGACAATAATACTCATTTGGAGTACACACAACAAAAATATTTTTCTTACCAAATAAATGCAATTACGCAAAACTGCAGAACAACCACTGCCGAAAACCGCAAACAGGAATCAAAAGCTTTACACTAGAATAAAAAGGAGAAAAAAACATTACAATCACATATGCAAATAATGCACCAGTCCACACACAATCCACCAGCCAAGCTAAGGGGTAGGTGGGCCAAAGAGTATAAATAAAATATTCACCCCCGTAAAAGGGGAGCAACCCTTGCCCTTTTGGCCACTCCCCAACACAAAAATTAAAAAAACACTGGTGTCTAGTGGCTTCTGCCCTCCTTGGGGGCAGATGGGCCTAAAAACATACTGCTATTCTGCCACCCAAGGGGTCACTCTCCACAAATAAATGCCTGGTGGACTAGTGGGAAGATACCTTTATCTTCCGCACACGATCTCTCACTACTCAACTCTACTCTCAACTCTATTCACAACTGGATGCTAGCTCACCAACTCATTCTGAATCCCGCCAAAACTGAATTCCTCCTCCTCTCTACCTCTCTCTCACCTCCTCCTGTTCAATCTTGGATGGATCAGCTGAACCTACTCAACAACAAACCCATCATTGTCGACAGCGCTAAATCCCTAGGTGTCATTCTTGACAAAAGACTCAACCTAATCTCCCACATCAACTCTATTGCTAAGAACGCACGTTACCAGTTGCGCCTTCTATGGGGGATCCGTCGGTTCTTCCCGGAGAAAGACTTAAAAACCTTGGTACAATCTCTGGTTCTCTCAAGACTAGATTATTGCAATTCTCTTCTGACGGGCCTACCCAAATCCCACCTCTCCTCTCAAATCCATCCTCCATTCAGCAGCTCGCTTCATTTCAGGGTCCAAACGAAGCGACCACGTCACTCCTATCCTGTCCTCTCTTCGATGGCTTCCGATCGAGGCAAGATCTATTTACAAAACTGCCTGCATCACACACAAAGCCTTACACACGTCCTCCCCTCGTTACCTGGCGAATAAATTGAAATTGTCCGGTGGCTCTCGCCCTTCTCGCAATGCGGAAAAGCTTCTGCTTGAGCCCCCCCGTCTTCAAAAGGGAAAGATTGATGGCGCAATTCTTCAGGCAATGCGGTGAGAATCTGGAACTCGCTTCCCCCATTGCTCCGTGCCACCTCCTCTACCCGGATCTTCAAAGCTGACCTCAAATCTCTTCTCTTCCAAAGACACAGAACTAATACTTTCACTCTCAGGAAGTTCGCTCTTCATTGTAAATTTGTACTTTTTCCTGTACATTCCTGACCCTTGCGTGCTGTGCTGGATTTCTGTACCCTTCATTTAATTCACGCCCTCTCTACTCCCTCAAGGAAGTTCTTCCACTATAGGAAATTCTGTACTCCATGCCTATAGAAGTGCCTTCCCAGTGTGTTCTGAGTGACTGCCACTTATTGCAGTATTAAACCTCTATTTGTATTTTGTATCTCATGTATCATGCACAATTGTCACTTTTTCCTCATGTAATGTAACGCTTGCTTTTGTATTATGCTCACTTGTAACCTTCTCCTCATGTAATGTTACTGTTCCTATTGTGAAGCGCTCTGACACCTTCGGGTAAAGCCCCGCGCTATATAAAAAAAACTGCCCCCCCCAGGGGGGCAGAGCACCAAAAACATAAGGCCCCCAAATGGGAGCGACCCTTGCCCAAGGGGCCGCTCCCCAAAACAGTATTTTCCTTTTTTTTTTTAATTCCCTGCACGATCGCATGATTGTGCAGCAGGAATGCACAAAAGAGGCATCGAGGGAAAGGAAAGGGTTTTCCTTTCCCTCGATGCCTCTTCTAATTGAAATCTCCCCTCCCCGGAGCCAAAACTAACCTTATTCCCCGACGCGCTGGAAGCAAATGGCTTCCAGCGCGTCGGGGAACAAAGGGAAACAAAGGGAAACAAAGGGAAACAAAGGGAAACCCCCCCAATGACGTCAGCGCGCTGACGTCATGGGGGAGGCAGGGGAAGCCCTGCCTTCCCCCCAAAAAACCCGACGATCGGATTCCCACGGGGGGAGCGCCAGCGCTTCCCCCGTGGGTGGTCTTATGACGAGAGCTGGACTCGTCATGAGCACACGACCACTGTGTGCCATGACGAGTCCAGCTCGTCATGAGCATCGAAGGGGTTAAGACACTGAGCAACAGTGGACCGTCCCGGGCAAAAACCATACTGGACTTCCGACAAGATCTTGTTGTCCTCCGCCCAAGTTGATAATCTCTGTAGGAGGACCTGTCCCACCACTTTTACCACAGAGTCAATAAGCGAAATTGGTCTATAGCAGTGGGTACTATTTCTGTCGCCCTTTTTGAAAACAGGAACTATAGTAGAGGTTGCCCAGGACTGGGGACAACCATTCTTTGCCGCAGCATTAAAAACTGCCTCCAGTATCGGCACCCAAAAAGAAGGGTCTGACTTAAATAAGTCTGGAGGGATCCCGTCAGGACCAGGCGCTTTACCAATAGATAATCCAATGATACCTTCCAGGATCTCGCCCTTCTCGAATATTATTTCTGGGTCCTTCCTGTCCTGGGGCTTCCTGTAATTAAGCTCAAGCGGGCAGTCAAACATAGATTTAAAATGAAGTACCCACTCCTCCTCAGTGATGTGTGAATCGAGGGACCCCCCTCTTCATGGTCAAACAAGGGCCTATTCACAACGCTCCAGAACCTCGAGCTGTTTCTAAGAGTGCTGGAATCGATCAGCTCCTTCCAAGCTTCTTCCTTCAATACTCCCTTCCGATTTGGCAAGGGCTTCCTTGTATTCCCTACGACAGATAGAGACTTCAGATCGAATCCAATACCTCCCTCAACCTCTTGGCTGCCTTGGAGCATTGAGAATCAAACCATCTAGGACCAGACAAGGTTTGTCCTCTGGCTGGAGCATGTAGCAGTTCGGCCACTTTTTGTGAAATAGACTCGAATGCACCAAGGATCTCTTTTGGAGGGGACCACTCCATTGTACATAATGACAGTTCATCAGCACAGGCTATTTTAACCTTGTTATAAAATACTTCTGGGGACACAATCAGTCTTTTTACATAGCCTATGTCCTCTTACCAGCAACAACGTCTGTGATCTAGAAATCATAAACAGAAAACAATAAATAAAATAAAAAGGAAAGTAGAAAAAGTGACAAAGTATACATTTTATTGCACACTCTGCAAACTGTATCACTGCAAGGCACTTGAGTGTGTCTGCTGAGAGTAATGCCAGAAACAAAAGTGATAAAAAAAACGAGCATATCAAATTTGTGGAATGGTCCTATGTTAAGGTGGGTGGGACAAGGTGAGGTTGGGGTGGGGTGGGCACACTCGTGGGGTGGGCGCGCACACACACACACACACACACACACACTCCTCCACCCCCAACCCCCCCCCCCCCCGGTTGGGGGGGGGGAAATCTGATGCCGGTTCAGCGTCTGGAATGGATACAAGTCACTGCAGTAGTACCATGTCACATTCTTAAGTACCACAAATGAGACGTTATGCAAGTTTCCTATAAAATAGAAATGAGCAAGACAGTTACATTATATCGAACTTTCTATAGCGCTTTCCTAACCCTTGTGAGCCCCAAGGAGCTGAAACATAAATATTTATGACAAAATCAAAATGTTATGGACCTTTTTTTTATTGCCTGAAACCATTCATAAGACACTATTTAAACAGAATCTATAATGATAAGTTATATTCTGTCATTAGGTTCTATAAACGATTTTCGTTAATGGCCCAGCCCTCCTTGTCCGTCCTCTCTTATTCCAGATAATTATTGTGTTTAGCAAAGTGTATTGTGGGCGCTATAGGCACTGTTGTGTTTCATTTTCCTTCTACAGAAGCTGCTGTGAGGGCAATTGGGTGAACCTATGGGTCTTTTAACAGCTTGAAACACTGTTTGCACTTCTGAAGGTCGATACTCTTTATCTCATACCAAAATAGTCCAAACATAGGCCATAAGTCACTCACACACTTCTATCCATCCATTAGAATCAGTCGAGCAACTTGTCACTACTTTTCACCTCAAATTCATGCATAAGAGCAGCAAAACCACATGGTACAAGCACAACTCTGATCACCACATAAAAACATATATGCAACCTTTGGGCGTTAAAATGGTACCAATGAGCTGAAACCTTTGCTCATACAGTATTATGATTTATAAAAATGTCAATAAAATGAAGTAATACCATCACAAAAAGTGTCAAATTTTGCAGCATCATTTGCTTTTTACTGCTGCATAATTTAGTCAATGCTGTCTCATAATTTGGTTGTGCCTCCTCCGTGGGAAATTCATTTTTCTGAGAGTAAAGCTCAGTTGGTTAATATGGAGGTGGACGTTCCAACAAATTAACAGGGTGAACCAAAGCTCTGCCTCAGAGCCTGTGCATGAGATGAGCACTGAAAATGTTTGCCATGAAAATCATACACCAAACATCACTTAAAATATGATAAACATCTCTTCAAAATTCAAAAGTTTATTTCTTTAACAAGTAGAAGTTTTGTCTTTAATACGTCACATTATAGCACTGCACTGAGAAGTATTTATTAAACATGAACTTCGAACCATTCCTGTCCTGACAGTTGTCATGTTAATTCATTATGCAGCCCACATTCTTATAAATAGAGCAACGTTATAGTCTATCAAATGAAACACAATAGGTTTTGTACAGCTGGCATCCTGAACTCGTGCATTTGAAGGTGCTTTCATATGCAATAGTGAAGAAAAAGGAAGATGGGTAAAATAAAATATTTCCCTAAGATCACACAATTTGGTTAAATGGGGAAGCCATGATTAATCCTAGTTTTCTGGTTTCACTTTGTATAAATCAACCAGTAGATTGGTATTTATTTCCCCATCCTTTTTACCTCAAATGTTAATGTTTTGCTTTTACCTTTTTGTGCATGAGGGTAGAGTGGTGGTGGCAGGCAGAAGCCACATGAAAGCTTGGCTTCCAATGGGATGCCAATCTGAGCCAAGGCCCGGCTTCAGGCTTGAGCCTGGTTAAGCTTTCTGTGGTTCACCCTCCTCTAGGTTAATGATTACTTCATATACCTGCATGTATGACCGGTTGGTACACTGGGGTCAAGTGACATGTCTCTTTATAGACCTATGCAGTCCCAGCCTGGGAGGGAAAGCACTGTGTATGTAGGGCAATAAAAAATGTATTGCAGGCTGTACACAATATAAGACTGCCAGAAAATGTGCAGGAAAAACTCAAGGCAGCAAGTGCTCGTCTGTACGGGCTGATGTGCCACCCCTCCCCACATTTGGCAAGAACAGTCTGTCCGGCTGAGCAATGGTCAGCCTAACAAACACTTTTCTTGTTCAGGCCAGGCAGCCAGGAGCTGTACAGGCACTAAATACTTAGGCTGCTGGCTGCCTGAGCTGAATTTTGCCAGGCTGAGAATTTCACACCCCTGTGGGCCTGACCTCCTCAGCCTGGCGTAAAGTGCCTTGCGGTCCTCCCCTCAAGACAAGGGGAAGTGTCACTGATTACCTCAGACCTGGGCGCTTCAGTTTTAAACCATGAAGTGCAGAGGACCCAGTGTCAATCACTGACACGTCACAGAGTGGGATGGGTTCAGCAGTCTCACAGACCCCATCCCACTATGTGACGAGGGAGGGACTGCTGCCTTCCCTCATTGGCTTACTTTGGGTCGCATGGGACCACTGAGTCTTCCCTCCCGAGAGCTGCACAAAGTAAATTTTGTTTTTTAATGTTTGGTGCATGCATTTAGTATGTTTGCATGAATGTAAGTGTATATATTTGAGTGAGTGTTGTAACTTGTGTGTGTCCCCCCTGCTAAAATTACTGGCCGCCACTGACTCCAGGGGAAATTTTCACCAGGTTTGCATCACAAAAAAGAGATGTAAACCTGGGACAAAGTGTTGTAATTTGCTTTCGAATACACATACTGATTTGCATTGGAAAGTTACCTAACGTAACGGAAAGTAGAGCTAAGGGCTACTTTGCAGCAGGGGTACGTTCCATGGGTTGAGCCAAGGGTCTGGCTCGGATATTAGAGCCCATTTACAAGACGAGCCCTGAAAATATCTGCTATGTCAATCATACAACACATATCAAGTAAAATATGATAATGTCTCTTCAAAATTCATGAGGAGTACTTGTTAAAAGTAATAGTTTTCTAGCACTGGTAGTCTGAATTTACATATTTGAACATGCTTTCATAGGCGAAAATGAAGAAAAGAGTTTGGTGAAATAAAATATTTGCCTACGATCACGCAATTTAAGCAGGGAATCCATGATATATTCAGGTTTTCTCATCTCACTTTGTACAAATCAGCCAAAATTGGTATCTATTTGTCTTTCCTTATGTTAAGGCTTCATTTTTACCTCTTATTGCTTTGATCTACAGTTTTTAAAATATAGCGCAAACTCTACCCAGAGATATTGGAGAGTTTTATATCAGCACCAGTTATCTTACACAAGATCACATGTATTGTTTATTGGCATGGGGAGATTGGGATTGGCACAGAATCGCAAGTTGTTGAGCCAATGCTGAGACTTGAACCTAGTTCCCCAGTTCCCGCCGTAATGCCACATCCTGGGTAGACGGAGGGTGGCAGGCACAAGTGAAAGGACTGCTCGTTATGGGCTCGACGTTCCAAAACGACCTCGAGATAAGCCAGGCTTCAAGCTCGAGCCTGGCTTCCACCTCTGATTCCCATACAACCATCCATCGTTTTTGATGCAAACCTTATTTACTAAATAAAAGGTTGATGGGACTTTCGAGAGATTCACTATTGGTGTTTTAAAAAAAAAAAATGTGTTGTGAAAGTATATTTTTTTCACAAAAAAATGAAGTGATAAAAGTGTGGTTTGTGTCTCCATCAATATTTTAATAAAATAATTGAATGGTTTTTTGTTCTCTGCACATTTTTAAACTGCGGCAGTTAAGTTTGCAAATCTACTGATGGGTATGAAACTAACGAAAGTGGTGCGGTGGCCAAACTGTCTACTTCCAAAGTGTATTTTTGGGCTCTAAACCATGCTCCTACTTTTTAGTGTATATTGTGTGATTCAATGTACTTTACAGAATATCCTTGCGACTGTACTTGTAAATGTGTAATATTTAATGCAATTTGTAAAAATGTCTAACATGTCGGTGCTTAACTTGTTTAAAAAAAAAAACGGGGCCCAAAGTTTTTGTTCATAAGATCGCACCGGGTTTCATATAAGCTTGGGTTGCCAAATACCACAGCTGTGTAGTCCTTATTGTAACTCGTGCCTCTTTAATTCACCACCAGACACTTCTGTCTTTGTCATCCTGGCTTTCATCCTCTGTCACTGGTTCTCTATCTTTCTTTTTCTCTGTCTTTCTCCGCTTCATAGTTTAGTTGAGGAAAGTTAAGTGGTAGTCTCCAAAAATGGGTGGCAGTGGGCTAAACCTGCCCTCACCATGCTTCAAATTAAGCACTGCGAAGTATAAATATGTAATGGATGTAGGCTTAAAGCAGTATTCCTAATGTATATGCTTGTTGTTTTAACAAAAAAAAGTGAGAACCTGTTTGAAATGAAATTTAAGAATCCAATATTAAGCTGGCACCTGAAGTTAAGGTTTCATCCAAAGCACGTTTCTATGTCTGTCCAAGAGCTAGCATGAAAATATACTTGAGTAAAACATATATTCATACATAAAGGGGCTTTGGGTCAGCAGTTTTCATGCTTTGGTCTCTTTAACTCAAGTCATTCGTTATGCTTATGATCCAGCGCTAACAATAAAAATAATTCTCCTATTATGCTTTGGTCATCCAGGTGCAACTTTTCCTTTAACACACACACTATATCCATATGACGGTGGGGCCCATAACACCGCATATACATTCACTTACTCATTTATTCCCTGGATTTCCTCCGTCATTAACCTAGGAGAAAAACGATTCGCTGGAAGGAGACGGGATACCTCTTTTATCATGACATAATATTTCTCATTTGCTTTAAGGTATTCCGCTCATTGGTCGATGGACCAACTAGTAGGAATCAGTTGATGGTGATTAAAACCAGCTCAATCACAATAAACTCTTTAATATTTCATTTTAATCATTGAGCTAAAGAATCACTGAGTCATTTATTTAAAGAATAATAAAGTTTATATAAAGTTTTGAATGCAGGAAATGAGGTTAAGCTTATTATTCAGATCATTACATTTATCATCAATATAAGAATAACTTGAAATTGCAATACATTTTTATTAGACGGAAAAATAAGGTTATCATAGTAAGAACTCTTAAAGATAAATCTATCTATCTGGGGTAAATCTAATAGTTCTAAAATAAAAATCTATCAGTAAAAATTCTCCTAAAGCAGCATCTTATACTCAACTGGAAAAGAAAAATAGCAGCATCAGCAACCGCAACTTCACCCATCTACAGCATCTAACTTCTCCAGCAACTCTCGCAGCATCTACCTCAGCAACTCCCGCAGCATCTAACCCCTCCCACCAAGAGTAGGTCTTCTTATACCCTAATTCTAGCTTACAGCATAAAATGTTTCTTCTTCATGGCGTGACTCTTTCTCATTGGACAAAACTCAGGCCCATATACATTTTAATCAAACTTCCTGGTCAAAACCAGTTCCTTGTGGAATGTCCATGCAAGCATCGTTTCCCACAGTTTATGCAATTGCTCATCCGTTTCGATCAGTCCAAATTGTATCTTTTTCTGCTACATTTTGGGTTTAACAGTTCCGTCTATTGATTCAGTTGGACTTCTCACGCTTCTTGCTGATCATCTTGGCACACATCTGCTCAGAAAGGTCACAACAGCCTTGACCATACTTCCATCTTAGCCTCTCAGCACCAGCACGTGATTATCCCTTTTCCACAGCCTCTCTCCTCTATCACATGGTCCCCCGCTCATGCGTACTCTAGCAACTGGCGGCCATTTTATATCGCTGCTCGACAGGCCTAAGCGCACTATTTTCAAAGATAAACAAAATATTGTTAAAACAAAGAAATATAAACCCTTTCGTTTCCCTCCCGTCTTTCTACGTACCCCAATTAGGTATTACCTAGCAAAAAACAACATATAAAGCTGTCCCTTACTTACCATCGCTTTATTTTGCAACCACACGTTTTATTTAAAAGCACAGATCATGCGTTTATTATTTAATTAGTACGCAAATATTATGTTATGTTAGACACGTAAACAACTATAAGTTGATTAATTTGCACACGGAATAGCGTGTTACCTTTAACCCTTAACCTGTAACATACATTGTTGGTTATTTACTTAAACGAACATGTTTATTAATTATTTTACGAAAATATTAGGAGGTTAAAACATTTTCAAATACCCAGCTCCATCAACTCCCCCCTTTGGTGATTTTTAATATCACCACAAAAACCCAAGTTATACAATTTTCTCAGACAGCATATATCTTTTATCCATTTGCTTTTTGTTAGTTTACACAACTGTATCCCTTTCAACTTGTCTCTTCGTTTTCTTGTACATGTTCTCTTTTATTTCTTCTAACTCTATTTCACCCATTTCTCTCTCTCTCTCCTTGTTTATCATGTTTTCTTTTTCTATATTATTCTGCCTTCTTCTCTTTATACATGTAATTGCAAGCTTCAGTACTAATATTATTATTATTATTATTATTATCACGGTTGCTATTATTATAACTTTCCCTATTATTAATCCACTCATTCTTGTTAACCAATTTATTACTGAAGAAAACCCTTTACCAAGTTTTCCCCATGCACTTTCAACCTCCAGTGGAACAAGTTCTTTGTGCAAACTTGTAATATTTGTTATATACTTCTGTATATTTTCACTTTTATCTGGAATGTAAGTGCAACAATGTTGGACTTTCAGCATTTCACAGACTCCGCCATCTTTTGCCAAAAGAATGTCAAGGGCAAGTCGATTTTGCATCACCATAGCTCTCATGGCAACCATCTCGGTATTTACCATCAAGAACCCTCCAGCAGTATCTGTAGATAAACGATCTACCACTGTGGATAATTTCTGAATTCTAAATGCATTCAAAGATATTCCCACTGCTGGTATCAATGCTCCAAAAATATCACCTACTATTTCTGAAAAACTTTCCCTTTTTCTACGTGTAAAGGTATTTATCATTTTGTGTGTTCCTTTTTCTTTTCTATCCATATGAAAAATCTTTGGAAAGACCAGGCCTAAATAACATGACCCATACCAATGGTCCGGCAACCTATAATAAGCCCTATTTCCGCAAACATAATAAATCCTTGGAAATATTGGATCTTTTCCCCCTTTGAATCCCCATCCACCTAAAATTTGGTAATTGTCATGGCAAATACTGGAACCCACAAAATAATTGTCATATCTTGTCTTATTTCTTCTAATGCACAACCTTCCCTGTTGGGGCCAATCCAGAGTCATAGCTGCATTTGTCTTTTTCTTGTCATTATTGTCTTCCTCAAACACCCAAAGAGGTGTTTTTGTCTCTTCTATTACCTTTCTTTGAAATTTCACTCTTCTTTCTTCAACCATTTCTAAAAATACCTTTTCTTCCTTCTTTAACTCACAGGTAATGTTGTATCTAATTATACTGTCTAATGTTAAAATCTTATCTTCTAAAAAATATTCACCAAACGTTTTTCCCTCTTTTATTTTGTTCAGCTCGGGAACTACAGAAACTTTCGCGAAAATCTTATTTATGTCAGTGTAATAATATTCTAATCTACCTGTTTTATAAAATAAACTTGCTAAAACGCTACATGTTATTCCATACGTCAAAGGGAGGTGATGATAAGTCACACCCTCTGCTACAGATGCAGGCAACTGCATACAAACATAGCAATCTCTTACATCCATTGTTTCTACATACTCATATAATAATTTAGTAAAAACATTTTTTGAAAAATCTGTTATTGATTTGTCCTTGTGTAATTCTGCACTACTCTTTAAAATAACTGGTTCTTGAGTGTTAGCTCCTTTTTCTTTCTCAGTGTTATTACTCGTTTCTACTACAGCTAAACTAATTGGAATAGTGATTGCTAGAACCACCCATACTGTCATTAATAATCCTGTACAAAAGCAACACATCTTGCACCATCTACTTAAAAACTCACATTTACATTTTCTATCTCTAGTATTCTCCATTTTTGTTTTATAACCTTATTTATTTGTTTTCCAGAAAATTGTGTCACTACACCTCAGAAATGACTTATTTGCCACTCTGTACTCCAAGGTTTTGTCTTTACTTGGTACTTTCTTTTAATTCTTTCTCAGAATTCTTTCTTTGTCACATCCGGTAAAATTCGTCAGATCCAGTGTTTTGTCACATCCGGTAGAAACTATTTAAACTTCTTCAGGTTTGTTGCACTTCACTTTCTCCCATCAGGTTTCTTTGTTCTGGGTTCTCGTGAGTGTTCTTTTCTTCTTTGTTACTAGTCAAAGCAAGATTACAACCATTCAGGCGATCTATACTTCGGATTTACCTTCTTTATTCTTTTCGTTTTCTGCAAGTGTTTTCCACCTTGTTTTTCTTGCTCTCTCTGACTTGTTATTTCATTCACTTGTTCAGCACTTTTCCCATCCAACCTTATGATTCTGTATCTTAATTTTCTTACTTCGTTGGGCCAATTGTCTCCTTTTCTTGGCCTTTTTGCTTCACTTCCTTTTTCCTCTCTTTCTGTTTTCCAATTTCTTTTTCTTGACTCTAGCTTTTGGTTTCTTTCTTCTCCACTTTCTTCAGACTCTGTTTCAATTCTTTCGTCATTGCCTCTTATTTTGAAACTTATAATTTAATTTTCTTCTACTTGTGGTTCTTTTCTTATCTTCCTTCATTCACCTATTTCTGTCCCTCCTCGAGGTTCTTCCGAATTTGTGTCAGTTTTCCTTTCTGCTTCTAAATTTCCCTGTTCTCGTGTTTGACTATTTGTCCCTATTGCTCCTCGGGGATCTTCCGATTTTTCTAGCTTTTTGTTTGAAACTCTCCCTTCTTCATCTATCAATATTATCTCCGAAGGATTTTTACCACAACTTGTACTTGGTTGCTCACTGTCACTATCTTCTGGCTCAGTTTCTTCTCTTATGCTTTCAAAATTCCAATTTCTTTTTAGAATTTCTTCACAATCCGAATGCTCTGTATCAGATTCTGAACTGGTGTCTGATATTTCCAGATGTCGACTTACAGGTCAATCTTCAGGTTCTGGAACTTCAGCTATTTCTTCTACTTCTTCTGTCGTTGCACTTGTAGTTGGGTCTTCCAGATGTCGACTTACAGGTCGATCTTCAGGTTCTGGCACCCTGTTTGTTTCTTCTTCTGTTTCTGATGCTGAACTGTTATCCAATACTTCCAGATGTCGACTCACATGTCGATCTTCAGGTTCTGGAACTCTGATGGTGTGACTGGCATGTACCCAGTGTTTCACTCCTGCACACTTGACTGCAGTGGTCGTCACCAGGATCACTTGTCGTGGTTCGTCCCAGCGAAGAACCAAACAGTTTCTTCTCCGGTGGACTTTTATATGGACCCAATCTCCTGGATTCAAGTCGTGAGCTGGTTTTCTTTCAAGAGTGGTCGCATCCGGTCCAACCTGATGAAACACAGAACGCACCACATCAGCCAATCCTTTGCAATAATCCAGCACTAGATCATCAGTTATAGTCAGTAGTTTGTTGACAGGTACTTGTGCTTGTCTCATTGCTCGTCCCATAATTATTTCATGGGGACTGAGTCCAGTTTTCCTTTCCGGAATACTTCTGATTGTCATTAGAACTAATGGCAAGGCATCTGGCCATTTGAGTCCTGTAGCTTGACACATTTTTCCTAACCTGTTCTTGATTGTTCCATTCACTTGCTCTACGATTCCAGAAGCATCTGGTCTGTATGCACAATGCAGTTTCTGTTTAATACTAAGTGCTTCACAAATTAGTTTAACTAATTCATTTTGGAAGTGCGTTCCTCTATCTGTTTCAATCGTGACTGGAAAACCATACCTCGGAATGAATTCTCGCAGCATAAGTTTTGCTACCGTAATACCATCATTCCTTCTTGTTGGGTATGCTTTCACCCAACGGGAAAACAAACAGACGACCACTAGGACATACCTTAGTCTGTTGCAAGGTGGCATTTCAATAAAATCCATTTGCATTCTAGTGAAAGGACCCCCTTCTCGTCCTATTGTTCCTAGACTCACTACTGTCTTCCTTCCTGGATTTAACTGTTGACAAATAAGACACCTCTGACAAAGACTCTCAGCTATGGCTCTGAATTTTGGATTGTATCATGTTTGTCTAAAAAGTCTGATCATTGAATCTCTCCCAATATGGGCTTGTCCATGGTACATCCGTGCCATGTCAGAAATCATGCTATCAGGCATAACTGGTCTCTCATCTCTATAAACCCAAACATCATTTTCTTCATGTTTTCTACATCCTGCTTTTATCCATGTATCTTTTCCTCATCCTCTGCAGCTTCTTGCAACTGTCTCACCTCATCCCATGTCTCAATAGAGTTAGTAAAAAGCAAAGGACAAGAAATATGCTCTTTCCCGACATTTGTTTAAAGAAACCACATTCTTTGCACAATATTGTGCCATTTCGTCAGCATATTTATTACCAACAGTTATGTAGTCTTCCCCATTTTTATGTGCATTGCACTTCACAACAGCAATCTGTTTAGGCAGCTGTATCGCCTCAAGCAGCTTTTTCACAAAATCTCCATTTCTAATTGGTGTTCCTGCAGACGTCAAGAAACCCCTTTGTGACCAAATCTGACCAAAATCATGCACAACCCCAAAGCCGTACTGGCTATCTGTCACAATCGTAACCCGCACATTTCTTCCCAACTTACATGCTTGAATCAGAGCTACTAATTCAGCAACTTGGGCAGACCGTACCCCTTTCAGACAAGATGCTTCCATTACAGTTGCTACTGTGCAAACTGCATATGCTGCACTTAGAACTCCATCACTCGTTCTCAAACATGAGCCATCCACAAACAGAATATAATCTGATTCTTTCAAAGGCTCATCTCGTATGTCAGACCTTGGTTTTGTACAGTATTCGAGCACATTCAGACAATCGTGATCTACTTCATCCATTTCAATCACACTCTCTTCATCTGGCAATGATGTCGAAGGATTCACATTCATACATCTGTCAATGGTCACATTATCTGCACTCAAAATTACTTTTTCATACCTAGTCAGCCGACTATGTGTCATGTATTGGGTTTTCGTTCTTGTCAAGAGAATTTCCACAGAATGGGGAACATATACTCTCAGTGGATACCCCATCACTATGCCTTCACTCTGTTCCAGACTCACACAAGTAGCAGCAACTGCTTTCAAAGATCCAGGCAATGCTTTCACTACAGGGTCTAAAACAGCCGAAAAAATATGCAATTGGTCTTTTCATAGTTCCATGTCTCTGTACCAAAACTGAAAATGCACATCCATCTCTTTCACTGCAATACAGCTCAAAATCTTTCTCATAGTCAGGCATTCCTAATGCTGGAGCTTCACATAATTTCTTTTTCAGCTCTCTGAATGCTTTCATTTCTTCATCATTCATTTCAAAAGGATCTTTAACATCCTTCTTTGTCAGTTTCTGCAATGGTTTAGCAATCAGTGAAAAACCGCTTATCCATTGTCGACAATATCCAACCATTCCCAAAAACATTCTTACTCTCTTTGTGTCATTGGAGCTCTCATTCCTTGAATCATTTTTATTCTTTCAGTCGTTATCTTTCGCACTCCTTTCTCAATTTTATGCCCTAAATACTGGACTTCTTGTTGACAAAACTGCACTTTTGAAGGGGACACTTTATGTCCTCTTTTTGCTAAATGATTCAGCAAAGCAATTGTATCATTGACACATGCTTCTTTTGTTTTTGATGCCACCAGTAGGTCATCAATATACTGAACCATCACTGACTTTTCTGGCATTTTTAAATCTTCCAACGATTTCTTTAGAATCTGATTAAAGATTGAGGGACTTTCTGTGTACCCTTGAGGAATTCGGCACCATGCCAAAATACGCTCTCCAAACCGGAACGCAAATAATGGCTGGCTATCTGGATGCAGTGGAATAGAGAAAATGCATGACATAAATCAATTACTGTGTACCATTCTGCTTCATGTGGAATCTGGTATAGAATCACAGCAGGGTTCGGTACTATTGGGCAACAAGGCACAACAATTTTGTTTACCTTCCTCAAATCTTGTACAATTCTATATGTTCCGTTTGGCTTTTTCAGTCCCATTATTGGCGAATTACATGGACTGCTCAGGATTTCTTTTAGAATCCCTTGTTCAATCATTTTATTTATTACTGGCGTTATTCCTTCAATTATTTCTGGTGTCAATTTATACTGGGGCGTATTTGGGTAACTCGTTCCCTCTTTCACTGTTATTTTAACGGGATCTACTCCTTTCATTAATCCTACATCTTCTCCTGTTAAGTCCCACACTTCTTCTTTCACTGTCTTTTTCAATTCAATTGGGATTTTCTCTGCATCAAATACAGGAAACAAACCATTTACTTCTGGTTCTAAATTCACCATTGTCATTTTATACAGCACATCCTCATCCGGAGTCTGAAATGCAATTCCGTCTGGGGTAAAATAGATAGTGCAGTTCATCTTGCACAATAAATCGCGTCCTAATAGTTTCACAGGACTACAATCGCATACCACAAATCGGTGCATTTCACTAAATGGACCAATTCTTACCTTCACTAATTTAGTAAGAGGCGTTTTAATTTGCTGATTTGAAACTCCAACTACTTGGATATGTTCACCTGAGAGAGGAAGGTTTGGAATTTCCACTGACCTAACAGTAGAACGGGTAGCTCCAGTGTCAACAAGGAATGTTACATTTGCACCATTCACTTCTCCATCCACAAATGGACCAGACTGATCTACCTCTAGAGTTGTGCCAAGCACGCACTCTTCCCCTCTCCTAGGCACCGTCAGGAACTTTCATCCGTGTCATCCTCATCCTGTCGTAACCAATATTGAGAAATTGCAGCTGCACGCGGCAACTGTGTTACCTGTTCTCCTCCGTAGAATCCTGTTTCTGCACTGTATTTCTGTTGGTTAACACTCTTGGGAAGTGGTGGTTGTGGCACCTGACCTTGTTGAGTAACTACCTCACTCTGCACCTGTGAATTTAATGATTGATTTTCCACATTAGGTTTTGGAGGAAATTTACACTCGTTTCTCCAATGTCCTAGCTTTCCGCAGTTGTGGCATGGCCACTTTTTCTTTGCCTCATCTATGCTCATTTGTCCTTTTCCTTTACCTATATTAGGTCGGGATCTAACCTGTCCTGTTTCATTACCAGTATTACTCAATTGAGCTTCTTGCTTCTCTGCAACTTTCACCTGCGCCCACATGGCCTTTTCTTTCAATTTACGCTGTCTACTCTCAATATCATCACTGCAATACTTAGCATATCTCAAAACCTCATCCACTGTGCTATTCTGCCAACCAATCATGTGCTGCTTAATCATTTCACTTATCTCTGGTTTCAATCCATACACAAACCTATATACAAAATGACTCATATCCTTCTCATTCAGTGTCTCATAACCACTATACTGTTTGAAAACCAACAACAATCTCTCATAGTAGGCGTGCACTGATTCTTTACTTTCCTGCGTTGTTCTGTCTATTTTTACCCAATCTGTTTCTTTAGGTGGAATTTTATTCTTCAAAAGGTAATTACTTGGTCGTACTTCCTCATCACTTCTGGTCCTGGCGCTCCTGTTTTAGCGTCCCTTGGATATTCTACAGTTGGCCAATCAATAGTAATCTTACATTCTGTCCACAAATCAGCTGGCACTACTATATCAAACAATCCATCCAGATCTATCCACAACACCTTTGAAACCTTCACAAATCTTTCCACTTGTCTGTACCATTCTACTGTCTTCTCTCTCAATTTTGGGAAGTCATTTGTAAATGACAGTATATCCTGTCTGGTCCATGGAACATGCACATAACTACCACCTGGAGTTTCTCTCATCGGGTATTCCCTATCTGTCACTGCAAAAGCCAAAGATGCTTTATCTGTTGTTTTCTCATTCCTTTTTGACCATCTATTTCTCCATCTATCCACATCAACCCATTTTCTCAATAAAACAATTAACTCTTTTATTTGGGTCAGTCTTCCTGATGTGTTCAAATTCTCTATGTCTTTCTCACAAAAATCTACTCTGTATGGTTTCTGCAACGTTCTCACTTTCACAAATTCCACTCCTAGTTCATTTGCTGTCTCTTCCAATTTGTCATGTAAATTTCTAGCTCTCCATGTAAGACTTTTGCACAAAAACATAATCTCATCATCCTGATAATTTTTTTATTTTTCTGTTCCAATTGTTCCCAAAATCAATTCTTCCATGTCTATTTTCAACCTAATTACATCTAATGGTTTCTCTTCCGGTTCTTTTGTTTTTAGCGCTTTCATCCATTCATTTAACTCATCTGGAGTCAGATCTACAGGTGTACTATTTAATTCTATCCAATTGCTACTTCTTTCTGGTGTTCCTGATGCGGACTCCGTCACCATAGGCATTCTCCTAATCTCATTTTCATTTATCGTCAAATTTGTAGGTGGGCTTGGTCTATAGGTACTAGCCAAATTGTGTGCACCTTCATTATTCATTTCCATCCCTTCTTCTTTGCAAATGTGAATTCATGGGAATCACTAAAGAGCGTTCATCAATTTTCTGATTCTCAAAAATTGGCATTACTGGACCTATCGTTACTGGTACAGTTACAGCTTCCATATTCTTTGTCAGTTCTCTTATTTTCTCAGTCAATTCTTTTGTCGTTTTTGCTAATTCAGTTGCATTGTCACTTTCTATCTCTTCATTTTGTGAAGTTTTTAATTGATCTTGTGACCTATTTGTCTCATCTCTTCGTTCGGGTTTTTTATTCCTCCCAGTTTCCCTTGGCGGTGCATTAGGTGTCACCACCGCAGAAGTCTGTTGGTATGGAGGTGGGTTTCTGTTTAAAATATCTTCCAGCAATTCGTCATCCGTTTCACTACCACCATACACATACTTTTCTACCACTACATGTTTCTTTTTCTCTGTATACTTTCTCTTTGCTTCTTCCTCAACTATAAAAGCTGGAAACAAACCTCCTGTCATGTTAGCATATCTCCAACGCTTTATTCTGTCCTCATGATTTACTCCCCATAACCTTCCAGGCACAAACTCATCCTATTTAATCCTCTGAATCTCTCTCCCTCATACATCTCATCTTCCCATTCCGTTAAAGCTTCAAACTGTGTCGGTCTAGGTCTAGGTTCTAACATTACCATCTTTTCTCTCAAGTTCCGTAGTACAGCTACATTAAATGAACCATTCTCAGGGAAAGCCAATGCTCCATCATTCTTGGTGTATTTTGTCCAATTTTCTAACCATATGCATGTATGATATCCATATTTCAGCATCATATGTGAAGCTGGTGATTTCGGCGGAGGAATTATTTGTCCCTCTCTAGTCACTACCTTTTTGTCTTTCTTAAAGAAGTTCTTAACTTTCGACATCCATGACGTTTTCTCTCTACCATACTCATAGTACGACATGATTCACAATCGCTTTTTCTCCTCAAACGATCCGCAATTCAACACTGTTCTCTATGCGTTATTCGGACCAATCCTAGCGCGACTCACACCAAAGCTCCAATAAGAGCGATTTCCGTCTACGGCGCACTGTCCAATCCCAGCGCGGCTTTTGTCTACGTCAGTTCTTCTCCTGTTTCCATGTGACTAACGCACTGTCCAATCCCAGCGCGACTCTTGTCTACGTCACTTCTGCTCTTGACCCCTCCTTTACAAAATTCATCGGCAATTTCTTTTTCAACAATTCTTTGTTAGTTACAACATTTAAAACACATTTCCATTGTCTGATTCGCTAAAGCGAAGAGATAGCTTTGACCATTTACACAAGAACTCTGTATTTTCCAGTAGGCAGCGCTTACCTCTACCCTACCACAGAATTTTTAGTTTCGCCGATAAAGTAGTACTTCCCTCTACCTTACCCTTCTTTCAAGCAATCAGTAAACCCGTTTCTCTGGGGATAAAACACATGTGGAGACTATACTGCTCCTGAGAATTAAGGACAAAGTTTCACAAGAAAACCAATCACTATTTCACTTACACACCTTTTATACGCAAAATGTCCCTATTATAACACAACCTGTGTTATTACCAAAAATGAACTCAGACAATGTACAATTCCATGCGACTTCTCTTGCCACACGTGTTCCACTTCCTACTTCCCAGAAGCGTGAAAACTTACATATAACATAACGCGACTCAACAAAAAGTGTTAGACATGAACTTATCAATAATCAATAATCACCAAACTAATCTATAGTAACCATAACTCTGCTACCAAGAAATCTGATCCAGCGCTAACAATAAAAATAATTCTCCTATTATGCTTTGGTCATCCAGGTGCAACTTTTCCTTTAACACACACACTATATCCATATGACGGTGGGGCCCATAACACCGCATATACATTCACTTACTCATTTATTCCCTGGATTTCCTCCGTCATTAACCTAGGAGAAAACGATTCTCTGGAAGGAGACGGGATACCTCTTTTATCATGACATAATATTTCTCATTTGCTTTAAGGTATTCCGCTCATTGGTCGATGGACCAACTAGTAGGAATCAGTTGATGGTGATTAAGACCAGCTCAATCACAATAAACTCTTTAATATTTCGTTTTAATCATTGAGCTAAAGAATCACTGAGTCATTTATTTAAAGAATAATAAAGTTTATATAAAGTTTTGAATGCAGGAAATGAGGTTAAGCTTATTATTCAGATCATTACATTTATCATCAATATAAGAATAACTTGAAATTGCAATACATTTTTATTAGACGGAAAAATAAGGTTATCATAGTAAGAACTCTTAAAGATAAATCTATCTATCTGGGGTAAATCTAATAGTTCTAAAATAAAAAATCAGTAAAAATTCTCCTAAAGCAGCATCTTATACTCAACTGGAAAAGAAAAATAGCAGCAGCAGCATCAGCTCGTCAGCATCAGCAACCGAAACTTCACCCATCTACAGCATCTAACTTCTCCAGCAACTCTCGCAGCATCTACCTCAGCAACTCCCGCAGCATCTCCCGCAGCATCTAACCCCTCCCACCAAGAGTAGGTCTTCTTATACCCTAATTCTAGCTTACAGCATAAAATGTTTCTTCTTCATGGCGTGACTCTTTCTCATTGGACAAAACTCAGGCCCATATACATTTTAATCAAACTTCCTGGTCAAAACCAGTTCCTTGTGGAATGTCCATGCAAGCATCGTTTCCCACAGTTTATGCAATTGCTCATCCGTTTCGATCAGTCCAAATTGTATCTTTTTCTGCTACATTTTGGGTTTAACAGTTCCGTCTATTGATTCAGTTGGACTTCTCACGCTTCTTGCTGATCATCTTGGCACACATCTGCTCAGAAAGGTCACAACAGCCTTGACCATACTTCCATCTTAGCCTCTCAGCACCAGCACGTGATTATCCCTTTTCCACAGCCTCTCTCCTCTATCACATGGTCCCCCACTCATGCGTACTCTAGCAACTGGCGGCCATTTTATATCGCTGCTCGACGGGCCTAAGCGCACTATTTTCAAAGATAAACAAAATATTGTTAAAACAAAGAAATATAAACCCTTTCGTTTCCCTCCCGTCTTTCTACGTACCCCAATTAGGTATTACCTAGCAAAAAACAACATATAAAGCTGTCCCTTACTTACCATCGCTTTATTTTGCAACCACACGTTTTATTTAAAAGCACAGATCATGCGTTTATTATTTAATTAGTACGCAAATATTATGTTATGTTAGACACGTAAACAACTATAAGTTGATTAATTTGCACACGGAATAGCGTGTTACCTTTAACCCTTAACCTGTAACATACATTGTTGGTTATTTACTTAAACGAACATGTTTATTAATTATTTTACGAAAATATTAGGAGGTTAAAATGTTTTCAAATACCCTGCTCCATCACTTACGCCTACTAAAGCATGCAGCATCGGGCTCTCTTTTTAGGACCATGACTGCTTTCTGCCAAACTATCTGCGCACAACTGGCTTAGAAGTCTACAGAAGTTCCAGGGATTGTCCAACAATACTTTAATTCGGCAGTGCTTTTTCTCTTTCCATTATTTAGTATTAAAATATTTTTCTTAAGTCCTTTTTAGTGGGCCTGAACTCTCTTCAGGTTACATTGAGTCAAACCCTAGGTACCTTTACTTTACTCAAATAAGAACCATATCCTGGTGAAGTGCACTAAAACAATTTCTATGCCTGTAATAAGTGCTCATGAAAAAGCTTGTAGCAGCTTCTCGATACTAGATCAGTTGGATTTGCCAATGTTTGTTTAATGCTAATTAAATATAAGTAGGGAATTTGTTTCAATATACAAGACATGTGCAAGGAAAAAGATGAGGTGTATTAGCTAAATTGCAGACTTGTAACTTCTAGCTTGTGCTCTAATCCTGACTCCTCTACATGCCTACAAGTCATGTGATTCTGGGCAAATTGCCCTCTTTGTGCTTAACATTGTGGATTTGCATAAAATGTGATTGTAAATAAGTGAAATGTAATGCTACTGGAAATACAAATCCCCACTGGTGTTTGTTACTCTGTTGCTATCCTTATAAGTTTGTGCTATATTGGAGCCAATGAATGAAACAGTGCTATTCTTCTTTCAATTAAATCTTTATTTAAATGTCCTGACAGAAGTGGCTTAAAATAAATTGTTTGACGAAGTGGGCTATATTTTAGTACTAAGATGGAATAAAAGTTAGATATGCAGTTTAACAGGCATTGGGTGCAGAAACCCAATAGGTTAGTGCTGAAGACCACTTTTTATAGACCTGGTTTCAACATTTAAAGATTTTCCATGGCATACACAACACCCTATCCCTTTAGTTTAGTCTATATGTGGGGTTGGGTGTTATTGTTATTTTAAACGATTTTACCTAATTGCTTTATCAAAACAGAAAATGGGTTCAAATAGGTTGATACGCAGTAGCAGAGCCCAGAGTTTACATGGCATGCGTTTTTGATGCTCAATTGTTTTGAGCTCCCTATCCAAAAGACACAGCCAGTCTTTTACATAGCCTATGTCTTCTTACCAGCACTAACGTCTGTGATATAGAAATCATAAGCAAAATACCATAATTAAAATAAAAAGCAAACCATAAAAAGTGACAAAGTCTACATTATATTGCACACTCTGCAAACGGTATCACTGCAAGGCACTTGAGTGTGTCTGCTGAGATTGATGCCAGAAACAAAAGTGCTAAAAAAAATGAGTAGATCAAATTTGTAGGTTGTGGAGCGGTCCTATGTTAAGGTGGGGGGACAAGGTGACGGGGCATTGGGGAAGACACGGGGGGGAAACAAGGTGGGGAGGACACGAGGGAGACATGGTTGGGTGGGGGCACACGGGGTGGGGTGGGGCGCGCGCGCGCACACTGGGTGAGGCGCACGCGCGCACACTGGGTGGGGCGCACGCGCGCGCACACTGGGTGGGGCGCGCGCGCACACTGGGTGGGCGCGCGCGCACACACTGGGTGGGCGCGCGCGCACACACTGGGTGGGGCGCGCGCACACACTGGGTGGGGGGCGCGCGCACACACTGGGTGGGGGCGCGCGCACACACTGGGTGGGGGCGCGCGCACACACTGGGTGGGGGCGCGCGCACACACTGGGTGGGGGCGCGCGCACACACTGGGTGGAGGGGCGCGCGCACACACTGGGTGGGGGCGCGCGCACACACTGGGTGGGCGCGCGCACACACTGGGTGGGGCGCGCGCACACACTGGGTGGGCGCGCGCGCACACACTGGGTGGGCGCGCGCGCACACACTGGGTGGGCGCGCGCGCACACACTGGGTGGGCGCGCGCG